>OW028581.1:9383525-10583525 GCA_932294295.1 Alitta virens
GAAATATAGGAAGAACTCCAGAGTTTTAAGTCTGAGATTTTTTTTTGGTACTTTTTTTGTTAATGTACAATAGACAATGGTGATATTTTAAGTACAGGGTGCGGCATTAAAACTTGCACCAGCAGCTACTGCTACCTCTTCTGTTATTATCTCAAGTGTGTGTATGTGTGTTTTATTATTTAACGCCTCATCAGCACCTGAGTGGGCTATGTAGAGGCTCTCTAGGTTAAGATTAATTATCTATATTTGGTGGTAGGAACGATATTATCTCAAGTGATAATCATCACATGCAGCTGCAGTCATACACACAAAAGTAATTATAGTCCTACATTATCTTTATTAATATATTTTATTGTTTCCTCACAAATTTTTGACAATATGGATCTAAATATAGCACATGCACACTTATCACACCTTCGGGTCATTTTCACCTCGGCCTTTGCTATACAAGCACTAGATTATGTCACTGATCATACAGATGTGTTACTGTCACCTTTGTTGACCTTTGCCACCAAAAACAGGACAAATAGATTCATTTTTAATAAGAAGGTAGACCATTGACACCTTTGAGGTGGAAAGTGCCATTTTGGATTCTGATCAGTTTAATGTCTTTTCTGTCTTATTAACTGACCCATTTTCCTGAAAATCATGTGATTTTTTCCAGATTAGTTGTAGATTTAAAAGGTCCCTTTGGAATACCATTATATATCTCTGTTTTAACTTTATGACCTTGCTGGATCAAAACTGAAACCAACCTTCTTATCATCTAATACCATAATATACATATGCATGTATAGAAAACACTGAAGGAGGATTCTCTGCAAATATTACATTTTCCGTGGCTTCAGAGGTGTATTAACTAGGAAATCTCTAATTTGTAAACTTTTCTTCAACTAGAGACACCATGCTAGCAGACAGAAGTCTGACTTCAGACACTGATATTGTCTGACATTACAAGATCAAAAATATCACAATGACTAATTGCTTATACCCCTGACTAAATGTGGCAAAACTTTTAATGACCTCATAAGCATTTGAGTAATCTAGAGCTATCCAAAGAGGAGTAGCCCAGTGCAAGTTTTTAGGCCGCACCCTGTAACATGTCTTATCTCTAAAGGATTATCACCAGAAATAAACCAACTCAGCTGTGACCTTAGCTGTAATTGTGACCAATACCTTTTTGACCAACCAATGGGCTTTATCTTTGACCCATAGCATCTTTTAGCAGTGGTTGTGCACTTGTCAGCCCTTGGAGAAATTAGACGAGGAGGGCCACTGCCTCCCCCAAGCCAGGCTAAGCCAGCGCGATGCTGATTGTACATGAATGGACTTTTATTGCCCTGTTACTTAATTGCTTAATATGATAATTTCATAGTAAAACTCCGCGAAAACCTGTGAAATCTGAATAAAATAAAGACTTTCGTAAGAGCATGCTCATGTCGCAAATTCCGAGTGGCCCCTAAGAATCTCCCGCTAATTAAAATGAACTCTCCTCAGCAGAAATGGTTCTGTTTAGTTATTCACCCAATTAAATGTATTTATTTCATTCCCAAATAAAAGCCAGTTTTGTTGTCTACAATATGATTCTTCGTTCGTGAAAATCCAAGCCTTTTTTGGTGGAGATATGGTTAACCCAGCTATTTCTTTACAACTAAGCATCTAAGTGAATTCAAATTTCAGTGTATTATCCATAAGGTTGTTGTCCACCAAATATCATACTCAGTCTGTGTTTTTTCAGTGTTTAAGTGCTGAGGATATTTAAGTAATGCATATCATGCAATACAAATAAATGTATGTGAAAACTAAAATATGTATATCCCATGCTTACTGTTGCACAATTGCCCCCCCCCCCTCCCCCAATTAGGGGCGAGACAGTGATTCTACTTTGATGCACCTCAGTGTCCTCTCCTGACAGCTGATCTAATTTCTCCAAGGTCAGACTAATTAAAGAATAATCCAGTTGTCTTTGTACCTAAAATTAGATCCGTGGAACTATTAAAGTCAATTTCATGGCCTTGGAAACTACTCCTATTGGCTTTATAAATGCAGTCCCTCAACCAATAGGAGTCCTGGATTCTCATCATGACGTCCTCTGGCGTTTCGTCAAGTTTATGAAATTGGCTGTAATAACAGAGCCTCTTTTCATTTCCATGAAGTCTAATTCTACTTCAGACTGATATTTGATAATTAATGTCAAACAGAAGAAAATGAGTACATAAAAAGTTTACATATTAATTCTAACAACTAATTTTTTCTTTGGAGATCATAATTACTGTCCTGGAAATTCATTTGCACAATATTCACGCCAATATATAAATAAAGTTACGAATGGTTGGTCAGAGGGAAGAGCCTCGTTTTCCACATATTTCGCTGGCGGGAGTTGAATGAAGAGCCACAAGGTTCTTGATGAGTTTGACCCTTGTGACCTAAAAACAGTCAAAGTCATCCATTCTTGACCTCATTCAAGCTCTTCCTCTAAGGTATATTACCTGTAGTTACGTGAGTTTAGCGTCAATAGACCTGAAGTTATCATGTCTATAAGAGTGGTTGACAGACATAGAGAGACAAAAGGGAGGGACAGAATGATATCTGGTCATTTTTGTATCAGTCATTTACATTACATTTAAATCTGTTCTATGCAAAGAGAGCTAGATAGACCTAACCGGAGTCCTGTGTAACTCCGCGGCGACAATTTCTCTTGGAGAGTAGGGGAGATGCAGGCCTACTTTCTTTGTCACACCACACTTTTTCCTCGTAAAAGTGGCCGCGATATACACGGTTACTTGTAAAGAAGTGAAGTAATGGTGGATCAATGATGCAAAAACTATATTTTGCACTTCGAAAGAAATACTGATATGCGATATGAAGTTTATAACATGGCACACATTTTTTAATACAAAAGTGTGAAGAAAAAAATGCCATTTTCATTTCAGGGGGGTGATAGCATTTACCTTCTGCCCCCCCCCCCTCCATTCTCAAAAAGTGAAGGAGGGGGGGGGGAGTTTATGTCCCTGCCTGTATTTCCCTATTTGTGGAGTTTGAGTTCTCATAATTTCTGACATTTATGTAAGCAGTTGCTGGAAAATAAATTTAATATATTAAATTTTTATGGTCTTTTTTTTTGTTTGGCGTATTTGATATTTATATAATGACAACCAGCGATGCTACTATTAAGTAAATATTGTTTAACTTTCCTTTTAACTACATAAGCTATATATTGTCAATTTCTTCATTCCAATATTTCACACTAAAAGTCACTCCAATAGAATCCAATGCCTACCACATGGATGCCAAGACCTACCTTCAGTGGCACCATATTAAAACATTGAGAATAAATTGTGCATAGATATCATACACAATTCAAATACCATAACGTACATTTTTCAAAGATTACATATGTAACACCATGCGGCCACAGTACATTTTCCTGGCTAGTAGCATCCAGTGAACAGTTCGTATAATATGAACTTACGCCTAAGTTGCTTTTTTTAATGCAAAGCATCTTGTGTCGGAATTGCACGAGAAATGAGTAGGCCTACTAAAGTTTTAATTATTTCTGAAAGCAAAAAAATGTATGAAGATGCGGTATCTTCTTATTACTGTTAAAAGACAAGAACAGGATTCATCGCTTTATCTCAGAACAGCAATTTAAACCAGCCACCTCAATTTTCCCCAAAACATGACGATTACAAAAAAGATATGTTAAGGAGTGGTCCGTTACTCTGTTATATATATATATCAAGGAACAATATATTGCTTCAAACAAAGCAGCCGAGCATCTTCAAGGGAAGCAGAGCACAAGGTAAGTACTTTCGTATAGTGTACATTAATTTGTATTAAATTTTATGCATAATGAATTAAATAGAAATTAACGACAAGGGCTACGGGAGGCCTAAAACAAGAAAAATAAAGTTGGGCTCTAATTAGACTTGCTTTTCCTGTAAATCCTCATATAATTGTAATTATCCAGAATTTAGACAATAGAGAACTCTGAAACTTTCCTATTTATTATTTAGGGCATGAGACATTCATATGAAAAAAAAAATAGTTACTTTTTTCCAACACAAGGTTGAAGACTTTAACATAAAAGTTAATGGAGAAATCTTTACAAAAAATTGACAACAAATTTATTAAACTGCATACACCATGCTTATTTAATTAAATATTAAGTTCTGTTAACTATTTGTAGTTAAATCTCAAGACAATTTTTATCCATAAAGAATTCTTTGCTCATTTTAACATAAGTTTAATACAAAAGTATGATGCTGCACAGAAAGAGCATAGGCTTATAATCGATGGTTACATAAAAGTTAATGCAAAATTAATTAGAGATGGAATTCTTAGGAATTGGGCTATAAAATCATTTTAGGAATGTTTGGAGCTAACAAAAAAATTAGAACAATCATTTTACAGTTTAGCTGACTGAAGTTGTGCACGAACCATTCAACACAGAATTTCTTTTCTGAGTATTCTCTTAATTCCCAAAGAAATTGTTTATTTATTGAGAAAAAAAAAAGAAGTTTATTCCATGAGAAATACCATTAATTTACCATTATACCCGGTTAAAAATTATTTACCAAGTTTATTGGTATGGTACTTTGTACATTAACATGTATAACAAAAATCACCAGTCTTGTGCACCAAACAGCCACGATCGTTTTCCTTATAATGCAAGCTTAGATTCCATGAGTTTTTCAGGATTTTCTTAGCACATATATAATTCCTTATAGTGTTCTCAGATTGGAAAAACTTAAACTCATCTTCCGAGTTGTTCATTAATCTCCAAAATGGCTGGAAACCCAAATGTAAATGTGAAATGAGTTTAGTGTCCGCTATCTTTAACGCTATCTTTGACGAGCTCAGTCAACATTAAAATTTGTGCCTTTGGCAGGCCTGTTCTAGCTTGAGCCTTTCTCAACTCCTGGGGAGTATGCACCCATTGTATAAAGGAACACAGGCATTTGCCAACATACATGGCATTGCTTAGTGATGACAGCACTTATACTTTAACTAATACCAAGGCTCCTGACTGCCTTACCTGGTTTCTTATCTCAAGAGGCAGCTATAACTGAATACATCAGGAAATGCCCTGAGCTTGATGACAATTCTTTTGCATTGATTACACTCAGGTCACTTAATTGACTAAAGCTGAGAGCACACAGTGGTTGGGAGATATTGGCCAATATAACATTTGCCATTTTTGAGGTGTTACATGATGTTTTTTACTAAAACTGGCCCCATCCTTGAAGGCAGTTGCGCAGGGGGAGTAAAAGCTGTTCTTGACGAAGTCAGTAGCCTTGGTCTTATTGTATGCTAACTTGCTAAGCGCTGTCATGATGGCTAATGCCTGTGATAAGAACCAAATGCATGGAAAAGTATGCCAAAATGTGTGCAAGAAACGTATACACATTTTTCTACATGATTACTGTTATCTTATTAATTTATTACAGAGTCAGAGATGCAGGCAAGAATTGTGCAGCTGGCCACATGTTCCCTCATTCTAGCAATAGTCCATTATGAGTTAGTCAAAGCGATGCCCACCTTTCCCGATATGTCAGCTTGCCAAGCATTCTGCAAGGCCAACTTCGAAGGCGAACAACACCTTAGTTGTCTCACAGACATTTGCAGGTCAGTATGTCTGAGATTTGGTTTGGATAATAGCCTACCTCCTTATTTTTAAAGATGACACTTCTCACCATGCCATGTCACTACCTCATCATTAGTCTCAAGCCAGATCTTAGTTCATTGTTTTGATTTTTCTTTCTTTATTATTTTATTTTTATGAATTTTTTTTTCATAAGTATATTCATATATGATATTTCTTCAAGACGTGTGTTACCTGCTCAATTATTAATATAGAAATTTTTTTAATCTTCACCAGAGGCACCTTTGCTAGCGTCATCAATGACCTAAAGGGTGTCTCCTGACCATGTCAATTTTTTCTCCTTTATTTGTATATATGGATTTTGGCAAATAAACCTCTTGTCTGTCTGTTTATTGACAGAAAAACCTTCAGGTTTGATGCGGTTGAATTTCAGCCACTGTTTGGGGAGCAAGTTGGGAGACTCCACAATGGCCGAGACTGAACCACTAAATGTGTAGATTGCCGAATACCGGCTGGATTTTGGAAATAAAAATCCTTTCTTGAAGAAACTGGCAAAAATCTGCAGCAATTCGGCTACATCGATTATTGGCCCAGTATGACTCAAGAAACTTTATTTGCTGCACATTGCACAATACATACTTCATATACAATTAATATTTTTCAACAAACATACTGATCTATTCTATAAACAAATATTCAGAAATGTACATATTAGGTTCCAGCGAGACCTCAGTAAATGATTATGTGATCATGGGAATAATAGTTATTTATATAAAATGAACCTCTTTCAAATGATTATTGAAGATGATAGTTACAATGCCCAAGGAACAGTTGCATTGTTATGTGAAGGTAAGAATATCAAGAATTTGAGTATGAAAGTCACATGCTAGGCATAGTATGTATACTAAACATTCTCCTGCCAAGAATCTGGAAAAAAATTTCAAATAATAACATCCTCTTGCAAAAATGTGTTTGTTTGAAAATAAGACCACCAAGAACTGTTATATGAAAGTCACATGCTATATATACCAAGCATTTTCCTGCAAAGAACTTAGACATGCAACCTTAAGACATGTACTGTCGCTGATAGGAAGCCACCTCAGATCGTTCAAAATGTAAAAACTCACTAAAAGGACATGGCCAAAGGAAGACACAAACCAGAGTAATCTACCAGACAGGCTGCATTAATATCTGTTTCAAGGTAATGAGGATTTACATAGATAGTGTTGGAAATGCATTTAATTTGTAGGGTGAGGAACTCGGTCCAATGAGCCATTCTGTCAGAGGTCACCTAACAGCCCAGAGACCTAATTACGGACATTCTTTGCTTGTTAAATAAAATGATTGGTTAAACTATGTAGGCAATGGGCTTAGCATAGACTTAATGAATATTCTTTAACAAAATACAAGAGAAATGGATTCATATTTTTTTAGTTTAGGCAATTTTTCTGAATTGCCTGCTTGTCAGAACAAGAATTGCGTAAACTCAGTACATGAACATCTAATTATTCTGTGATTTCACTGTCAGCCCTTTAATACCATAAGCCAGCCCAGCTATGGACTATAAGAGAAATTGATTAATTTACTTTAGATGAGTAACTGAGCAAAACATGTCCATAATTATGTCGCTGGGTGTGAGGTGACGACACAGTGTCACTCTAGACTGGTCTGTTTTTCTGTCACGAGATCTGCCAGGTCTAGTTTAATCTTGCACAGCTTCAAAATAAACAGAGTATAAGTGTGTAATTAATGGGGCATACACCCTGAAACAGTGTTACCACTTGGGTATCCAACCCTTTTAACCTTCAAAATAAATTATATTTGCGAGAAGACATAATATGCAGAACTGAAAAAGTATCACAATTAACTTTCTGCGTACAAAATGATAGTGAAATTCTGCAGGCTTTCAAATGATGGATTAAATTGGCTGCAAAACAATCTTAATATTGTGAACAATTTGAAGTAAGATAATCTTATTATGAGAAACACCTGACTCCATTTTTAATGCAATCATAAAACTAAGTGCTTTCATATGAACTTGTATTTCTTTGGCATGGGTGGGAAGATAGGTGTAATCAGATTACATCATTACAATGCAGTTTTAGAGAGTTACATTACATTTACCAACTTTACATCAACCACATCTTAAGATTGTCACGCAGACATCTGCCAATCCTTTTGGTTCGTGTGACAATTACATTGACATTTGTAATAGTGAGGACGTTTCATATTTTTTTGAGTGAAACCTGCTCATGATGAGTCATTGATGACACATGTTCCTACCTTTCTGTTGAAACCTGCATGACGACACAAAAGGGCTAACTGGCCTTAAGACCAAGATCTTTAGACATTTTGCCTCAGTGGCGCATGGAAAGTGCAGGTACTGGAGTTTGAACCCATGCACCCACAGGCACTTCCATGGATGAGATGATGATGAGTACATCCCATGTGATGGGACTGAAATTTGGCTCATAAACAGTGCAGAGAGTGGAGAGTACATCCCATGTGATGGGACATGGTCTGAACCCACTCACCTAGACTCATTGCCATAGCCAACTACCATAGCCACGTAACCACATTGTACGATGGCTAAAAACGTACGTGGCATTAAGGCGACAGATCGGTTCACTGCGAATATTAAAGGACAATCCCAAGATCACAAACGAGACACGTATGACACCATTCATTAAAAAACACAAAAATATGAGTGAGTGCTTTTGAAAAGCACTTACAGGCATGACACTATGTATTGTGTCCATTATAAATTTAAAAGTGTTTTTGGAAAGCAATTAAGGATGAAAAGTGTGGTACAGCTTCTGGACACTTAACGGTGGCTTTTAAAACGGTCATTAAACATCTCGGTAACTCTCCCAGAAAAATGGGCATTACAACGAGTTATTTTGATGGGCATTTGTGCAACATTGTGGTTTTTGGTCATCGATACGGCTACAAAGGCAGATGGTGTAGATACTGGCTTTGTTTTTCAGATCAATGTATAGAGGTAGGATCAGCAGATTTGGCAAAAGAGTTTCCCATGTTATGGAAGATGACCTCCAGGACATAGTGGATTCCCCATCATTGAAAGACAGACTGTACATCGCTTATATAAAGACCCTTCAGCAGGAACAGTTTGCAGGTAGAAAATCTTTCGGTTTACTAATAAAAAAAATATTAAAATGCTAGACTCATGTGATAATCAGCTGCTGAGTGGCACAGTGGTTAACGCTTCACCAGTTTCCTTTGAGAGTCATAAGTTCAAATTGCAGCCAGCCTACTTTTCATAAGCTTAGTCCCAGCTAGATCTTGTTCACAAAACGTGTTAATTTGGCACTGCCTTGTTTAAGGCCATATCAAGTCATATCAGCCCAGTGTTCTGTATAGTGGCAAGGTAAATTTCAAACATGAAGAGTTTGGTACTAAAATCAAGTCAGTTGTCTTAATTCATCTTCCTGAAGCAAGTCAGCCTTTCCGCACACACCATAGCTGTGCAGAGGAGTTGGGCTTGCTTCAGGAAGATGGTCTGAATTATGAAGAGGTTTTAATATTCAGGAATTTGCCTGTATACAAGCTTGCAGCAAGCTTGGCTACAGCTGTATGCTCCCAAGGGAGTCGCAAAAGTTCCAAAGAGCACAGAGCCTGTCAACCGAAGGTATTGTAAACCCCCACCTTTACTATTTTTTATGTAACTTAAAATGCCCTTTTTTTTCATTGCAGATCAAAGAGAAAAACAGATGTCGGCTAGCGCACAGCCATGGAAACGATTTGAATACAACCTCTCGCTGGGGTGAACGGGTGCCTTCTAGAACTTTTCAATTTCTGTGATATTTTGTGCTCACTTATGAATTACTGACCAGTTGACAATATTATCAGATTTTCATAAATAAAGAACAACTCAGTTTACTAGTTAAAATTATTCCAAAATTCTGTTTGCACTTATAGCTTATGATAGCTTTAAACTAATCCAACATTTGTGTTGCACTGCCTATTTTGTACTCTGAAAATGTATTTGTTATCAGCGAATAAAACTAAAACAATACCCTAGCTGCTTTAGGTTTTCTTTAGTTATCGAGTGGTCAAAATGACATTAACATGAGTGACATTCCAGTAAGTAAGCAGCAAAGGCAAATAAAAACATATTTGTTTTTCAAAAAAATAATATTGTATCATACAAAGCAGCAGCTTTTTGGTTAGATAGATAGACAGATAGATAAATAGGTAGATAGATAGATACTACAGTTTTACTGAGTGAAGTCAGGATTAAGTGCAAATTGGTGACAACAGAAAATAAACAGAAAAAAACAATGAGAAAAGGACTCATCATGGTGATAGCAGCTGGGTGGCAAATGGTTAAGGCATCTGCCAATTCCACATTGGACACCTCTGCTGAAGGCCCCGGGTTCGGTCCCTGGTCGGACACTCTTCATCAGTTTCATCCCAGCTGGACGTCGTTCCCATGAGACATTAAATTGGAGGTGCCCTGTACTCGGTGTCTATTTTGAGGCAAGTAAAAAAAGCATTGAGACATGACCCAGACTATGCAAGATTTGATGCACACGGAAAGCAGTATAAAATTGACGAGCAGGTACTACATTAAACAATGTTATTTACAAGCAATGTCTTGAAGTCTTGAAAGCCCACCAAGATGTTAAATTAGCAGTGCCTGGTACTTGGGTATAACCCACATTTGGCTGTGTTCCTCAAAGAAAACCTATTAGGAACAACCCATGCGGTATTTATCATTGTTTATTGTGATCGACCATCCCTAATTATAATAAATTGTGATCCACTATCCCTAATTTGAATAATGGACGGACTACTTCAGGTAGATCACTTTCACTTTCATTTTCAAACTAAGATCACAGCTTCGCCAATTATATAGACTACTATTCATGAACAAAAACTAGGGTTAAAGTAAACATGCTATTTAAAAGTAATTTTGCTGTCCATAGTGTATCTGGGCGAGCATTCAGTTCAGAGCACTTCCACTCTGCCCATTTAAACTGGAAAATGGCCACTAGTCCATTCTTGACCGATTTTGACCAAATAAAATTGGCTTGAAGCTCAGTTTCTCTTCTCTTCAAACAGTTCCTTTATATATTTACTTTATTTTTTATCAGCGACTCGTTTTTACAGACGAAATAATCTGTTGATCTCAAACAGTCAGACATCCACAACATTGTTGCCATGGCGACGAAGTGCACAGTGCCGTCACTGAGTAATTTGGTAGCACTGACATGTGATTTCTGACTAAAACATTAGCTTTTTTCGAAATACATCTTTCTACAGGCATAAAACCATGAATATCAATAAGATTTTGATCCTCCCTGTTTGTGTAGGAATATCAATATGAAAAGTACAAGAATTTGGTCAAAACAATTCTTACAGAAAATATCTGTGAAAGTGCGATATAAATAAAGCCCCACCACTCGTGATCGAGTTCCGTAGCCAGACAGCTCACTCATGGCTTTCATTGAGCTGATCCACCACTTGGTTTTTATTACAGTCCATGCTGGGAAAAATCAACATACAAAGTCTTAATCCTTGGTGCACATGTGTAAGGTCAAAGCATCATCTCATCATTACATTTGCCTCCTGATAAATGTTAGAGACTTACTGCGCTTCACACGAGTAGTTTTATTTACAGGGGTAGTTGGAAGTAAAAGATGCCTTGACCTATAAGGTCATGAAAAGGATGCCCTAACCTTTAAGGTACGAATGTCTGACTATATATATATATATATATATATATATATATATATATATATAAGATCTGTACTTTACATTCCATGAACAGCTTAGATGAAAATCACAGATGCAGTGCGCAAGGCATTGACAAACATCGCAAGTCTAGACGTGAACAAATAATCATGAATATTTGCCTTAATGAAATTCACATGTTACGAAGATTAACATTTTCTAGTTCGAAGTGGATTATCCTAACTGCACCTTTTACTCACCAAACTTTCTTGTTGTGCACATTATAACAAACCAACTCAAAGTCAAAAAACAATTCAGCACCTTTATGGCAGACAGATAAATCAATTTAAATGGAGCGGAAACAGGATTTGTCTTCGGTAATAACATAGTGTACATTGAGAGAGACATCAGCCAAAGAAAGTTTGCAGGATGCCAAGTTAAATATTGCAGCAACATTCTCTCAATGAATTTTATTTAAAATATTTAAGCTTTACATCTATTTCATGTTGTTAGGGTTCAAAATTTCGATCCAGTAACCGTCTGGGTCTTTGATAAATGCAAGTCCTTTCATTTTGCCTGCAAATAAAGAGCAAGAAAAATATAACCTGGGTCCGTTCTGAAAAGTAGGCTTAAATTAAAATCCATCCCTGGACATGTTAAACTGAACATTTACTACGAACGTCCATTACAAATAGGACAGCGGCATATTCAATTGATAATTCATCAAACAGCTTGGGTGTACTAGTGGTTGAACCAACAGCCAGCAGCATGGGAAGGTCCTGGATTCAATTTTCAGCGGATGTAAAATTATTATTTATAATGAGCCTTATCCTATAATCCGTTTGATACACAAAATACTTACCTCCATCTGGGGTTTTGATAAATTCTACTCCAAGCTTTTCAAATCTTTCACAAGCTGCGTAGACATCTGGTACAACAATTCCGATATGACCTGAAAATCCACAAAAATTAAATGGGAGATAAGTGGGATATAAAATTTCGTATTCAACAAACAACTTGACGGTTTAACTAATGAGCCCTTTATGTAATAAGCATTCATATTGTTAGGTTGAAATATCTACAGAGTGCGGCCAAATGATTTCCACCACTTGAGGATGTTACCATGGAGATCAAAGTTCTAAGATTATTAAAAGTCAGACAGGCCAACATATTGAACAAATGCAATGCTTTAAGTGATAATTTTACTCAAACAAATTACATGAGCATGGCAACTTTCTCAAAAAGTGCAAGACACTGAAGTTTCCAAAAATCTTACCAAAACCTCTAGGATCTGAGTTGCCATTGTGGTATGACTGGTTTGGATCATTTTCTGTTCCGTAGTTGCTAAAGAGATTGAAAACAAAAACGAGAATAGTGATTATTGGAGAGACGAGGTTATGCAACATACTACAAGAGATATACAATTACAACACATAAGTCAATAATGAGTCAATTAACAAAAGTTCTGTCTGATAATACCAGCTTTGTATATTCAAGGCAATGACATAAACAATACTGAAATTCAGATGATCTAAGAGGTGCATTCAATGCAATTTCATGGGTAATATTACCTAAAATAAGTGAGTTAATTTCCTTCCAAAAAAAAAAGAAATTAAAGGATTTCTGGCATCTGGCAGTTCTAAAATCCATCACCCTATCAGGTTGAAGAGTACCAAAATATTTACTTATATATTTTAATGTACAAATGACAGCTGGAAAAAATAGAAGAAAATAGATTCTGACTATTCCATCATCATAAATAATATGATAATATCGGTGAAGTGTGGGATAATTTAGCACAAACCCACCTGGAAAGCCATGCTCTCCGAATTTAGTAGCTCTGCACTGACAGGGCCTTGAAATTTGGTTAAGTCTTTAATCACCAACAATTCATGCTAAATCGTTTCAATTTAAATTTTTATACCTGTCTTCATTCATAAGTCCCCCACTAAAAACAAGGCCCAGTGTGATTGGATATATATCAGAATAAATTTTTCTAGTAATTTAGTGCTTGTTTCTCTCTGATGTCATGCAAAAAAGTGTCTGATTGTGCTAAATAATAAAACTGCAGAACCACTCGATATGAAGATGGAGGAAAAGAAGGTAAAATTGTGAAAAAAATTTGTGGTTTTACCCTATTTAGATGTGGCTTAATTAATTTCTGTTGAATAAACCTACATGGAAAAATAGGACTGATATTCAGATTCTCATTTTAAATATTTTTCATGGCTGACACTATTACATTAAATTATACAAGTATTTTTTTAGTGGACTGCAACCTTAATCCTATCACTAAGGCACTTTATCCACTAGGGGGAGACCATGTAGATTTATTTTTCATGACATCTGGTGGCAAAACCCAAAGCTTAAATGGTGTAAAATAACTACTGAACATGTCCTCCGCGGAACATACACATTTCCTTCAGTGAACGTTGCGGCTGTTGCAGGCTTTTTAACACAGACGTCCAGGGGTGGACAAAAACCTTTTTTTTTTACAGAGAGTAGGTGGCGGATAAGTAACATATCTATCATCAATTGTTGCCAAAATCTTCAGATGGTCGCAACTTAGTCGTCGGCTGCTGTAAATAGTATTACATATAAAATGTTTTTAAAGATAAGATAAGATATACTTTATTTCGTCCACTGTGCAAGCGTTTGTATAGTGGGTGGGTGGATTAGGGCTTTACATCCTGTATTTCTGCACCTGATGGGCTAAATAGGACAGGCAGGGACCATGGCAATGAGATGAAGAATGAAACAGCCATCCAACACAGGCTCAATCGGCAATTGAACCTAGTGGTTGGAAGCCCAGCCCGCTACAACTGAGCTAGGCCCCCACCCCTAAATGTTTGTGGGCCTATAACAAACAAAATTAAATAATTCAGACATACTGAGTAAGTTCAAGCGTGGCCTTGCGGGTGAACACCCAAGCTGTCTCTTTGGCGTTGGCAGGGATGTCCTCAGGTGCTTCGTAACCCATGAAGTATAAGGCAAACTTCATAGCCGGGAAATCAGCATGATGCAGTAATCTGGAACGACAAAAAATAACAGAACTTAGAAAAGCAAAATTTAGAGCATCATACCTGTACAACTCAACAACTCAACAATTATTTATTTTAGTGACATACAAATATGTACATTGCCCAGCCTAACAGACCTATATGTCACTGGTGGCATATGAAAATTCATATTTCTGCACTTGGAATACATCAAACATGTTACTAATCAAGTTATATACACGTATATATAGTTAGTTATAATAAAGTAATAATATAATCATTTATATATATATTCCAGAGACCAAAATCACACCAAAATACAGTACAATTTGTCTGTTTAGAGACGTGATATTTATGAGAAAAGAAAGTAAACTTTTGAGTGTTTAACACAAGCACAAATACTGCCATTTCAATAAAAAATTATGCAAGATAACTTGACCCAGAAACATTTACCTCATTCCTAAAACTTCTGTATAAAATTTCAGAGACTTCTTTGGGTCTTTGATCCTCATCATGGTTTGTTGAAAGTAAAAACCCTAAATAAAGAAAACAATTAAAAAAATATAACAGTCTAAAACAATAAGTCCAAAAAAAAAAGATGACAAAGCACAGAAAATGGCCAATGTTGTACATAAGCTGACACCTCCGGCTTGGTGCTACGCAGAAAAATTACCCGTTGAATAAGCGAAGACAAATTTCTCGATGGCTCCACAAACATAAATCGTAGGGGGGCAACAATACCTTCATAAAGCGATAATTGTAAATATGAATAATCGACAGTGATGCAATTTTTGTGACACACTGATTTGGTTCACAGAAGTATTAAGCAAAATTTTGTATGTTATTGTAAATGCAACTTCAATGGGGATCGTTTATAAGATTCTCAATTTGTAGAATTGCTCACTTGTAAAATGCATCCAAAAAAGAAAAAATATTATACTGAAGGTTGTTCCTAAGTTTCTATTCAAGCACTTTTTCAAGTTTATAGAATATAGATATTGAACCAGGGCAAGTGAATACCTTTTAACGAAAGTAATATCTGTGGATATATGAGTCAGGAGTGCATAAATCTTTTTTACACAGTTAACAGTTTTTTGTCATTTAAGTTTTGATTGCAAAGAATAACTAAAAAAATAAAAATAAAAAATCCTAATCTTTGGATACTAATGTATTTATAAGTATAAGAGATAGCACCTTCAAAGCTCCTTCAAAATATTATCAGTGATGAAAATTGCACAGTCACTGTGATTTTAGTTTAATGTCATTGATAAAAGCCGCACAATTTAAGATAAGGCAAAATCATGCATATCATCATGAACAATGTTGTAGTTCAAAAGGCACTTTATAGTTGTACGACAGTAGCACTTATACAAGTTACAGATCAAATAACTCAAATCTTCCAAAAACCGTTTTTAAAAATACAAAGACATATTTATAATATATATGTTTACGAACAAATAAAATAATCTAGCAAAAATTATTTATACATCATATTAAAAGTGGCACATCAGACTTGTGAAAACAAGAGAGAAATCTAATTCCAATTTGTGACCCGGTAACACCACAAAACTATTGAGGGTGTTAGCTATATAGGGCAGTCACATGTTTTACCCCCTGGATGTTCATGTCACATGTTTTACCCCATGAACCCTTACAATACTTGTGACGAAGGGTTCAGATTGAATCACAAGACCTTGGCATAAAAATATCAGCAATTCTAAAATACAATTTAGAGCATTTATATACTTAATTGATATCTTATCTATACACTGCTATACATGACCTAAGAATTTGGGACAGAAGATATGAATATATATAGCACTTGTCATTTTGTTAAAGAGGATATTTTGACCTTAAAAATTAGTTTAACGTGTGATCACTAATTTTGCAACATATATATATGGGGGCAAGTATATCTTTAAAAAAATTATTAAAAATAACCAAGGATTGATTGACGATTGAATGAGTTGTAATTTATATGATTGTGTACGCAAAAACACAGTGTTTGACTTGCCACTAATATGCAACTGATATCAATTATGGCAAATGAACTTCCAGAAGTTACTTAAAGTTATTAATTGCATTATTTTACATTTCCCATGGCAAAAATCAAGGATTACAGTTTGCAAAATTCCTCAAATTCCTGCTGCCTTTACCTGTGTAGATGCATCAGGTTCCTTGCAAAGTGCCTTCGCCTCATCTTCAGTTAAACCTTTAGCTTCATCAGCCATGGTGCAAAGATGCTTGACAGTTGTGTTTACCCACACAAAT
The DNA here is from genome assembly GCA_932294295.1 of Alitta virens. Lineage (NCBI taxonomy): Eukaryota > Metazoa > Annelida > Polychaeta > Phyllodocida > Nereididae > Alitta > Alitta virens. The sequence goes on from OW028581.1 coordinate 9,400,098, forward strand.
GCAAAAATGTTCTCTGGGTCTTCAAAAACCTTGCAGACCAACCCACAATGGCCACGAAGCGACTCATATCCCTCTAGTGGTAAAAATAAATCAACTACAGCGCCACTGTTTGTTTTATGATAGAACTAACTTTTATAATTTCGTATTTGGGGTTTTCCCTCAATAATTCTTAAGTTGGTCCCCTCCCTCGCACGAGTGCAAAAGTACTATTTCATTAGTTTAGGTATTTATTTTATCAAAAGATATTTGAAATGAATTTACACTTAGATCCTTTATTTACACAAATTAGAGTTTTTTTATTTACAGTTTCGTACAACACTCTCACAGGTGTTTGACAGCTGAGAAAGGTAACATATGGCTTCTGATATTTCCTCAAAAATAAATCAAATTATGTACTATAGCCTGCAATGGTATTGTAAAGATATTGACATACACCTCATGTTTATCGGTACATATCAGATTACGTTGGACATACTGATGGTTTGTGTAACTGTCAGAAATCAAGAACAGTGATGTGATCAGTAACTTTATTGAGCACTGAGACAGTGAGAATCATGATGACGTGTCCATAAGTCTAGTAGTTAATTTTCTTAAAGAAATTGAAGAACTACGGATGGATCACTCAATATACTCCCTTTGATTGATAATCAGTGAACAGTGGTGAATTATCAGAATATCAATGAATCAATATGTAGCTGTCAATGCCAGGAGTGAGCGAAGCTATATTATATGTATATTTTCAACTTAAAAGTTACTGTGTCTCCAGATTTAGCACATTCAAGTAATTATATATACCAATGCTGCCTTCTTGTCTCATGATATTTTTCACCATTACAGATGCCCACTGTTGCAAAACAATTTAGTCTTAATTTACAATAATTTAAGTATTAGTTTTTCATGCCATCATACCCAGTGTGTTTCCAATGTTTTAGTCTGGATTTTCTCTCAATGTAAGATTTATTTTTAGTAATATCTGATAAAATCATTAGTTAACACACAAATTTAGTGTGCCATGAATATTTCTGCTGGGGAATTTTGCATCCAAAAGAAATATTGGCCCATTAGTACTATTTGATGAGTTTTAGCAAATTGAAAATTTGACAGACAGTGCAGCTTTAAATGTTACAATCTCTCATCTTTTAATTAGACTTCATTTAGGTTTTTAAATTTTCAAAATCGGACGATAGATAACAATTTAAGAGGCAAAAGAAGTCAGATAATGTAATGCGTTTCTCAGCCGCTGCAATCGCTTACAACTGCCCCCTGGTGTGATAAAACGTCATTGCGAAAATGTTAAGAGTGGCTCGCACGAACGCTTTCATCAAATTATTTTTGAACCATGCAATTGCTCAAACTGAAGCTGGTGGGTTCCTCGTCAACTATTTCTAGGCACCTTTAGAATTGTTATTGTCAGACAAACAAGTTTTCTCCCAAGTTTGATGCTGGGTGTGTATTCGTTACGAAATTATGGACATCACAACTGTTGAACCGACGACGTTGTTTTGACGTGATGACGTCTCGTTCTGGACCATTGGTCAAAAAGCGATATTAAGTTGATCTTCCATAGGATTACATGTATTTATTTTAGAAATTTTGAGACACTTCCGGTTCAGCATGATCACTGTGTAGCCTTATTTTGAAACCTCTCTCTACGGGAAGTGAGCGAAGCTTATCGGTGCCACAGGCGTATTATCAGCATAGCATTACTGCCATTAGAGGGGGTTGCATGATATTCATGAATGTCAGAATTTTAATGGGAAACTATTTTAACTTTGTTAAGGTTCAAAAACCCTTTCTAATGATGTATTACACAAAGGTGTACCATTATTTTTTATCCCTCCCAAGCCTCGTTGAAAATTTGATCCTTTACGCGGAAATTTAGGGATTTCCGCCTTTTTAAAGGTCAGCGAATATGATGTAATCTCAATATATCTCTTTAATAATGAGTTATTTGGATTGGTCTTGTAAGGAGCTTTTAAATGAATACCAATTTAGGGGGGGTCTACTAAATAATGGAATAGTCCATTTGCAATTGAATCCATGGAGTAAACAACTGTAGTCTCGGATGGTGCAATGAATATTATTTTGTTTTTTGGGGAGCCCAGTGGTTAAGGCATTAGCCTGTTAGAACACCAACCAACTACTCTGAAGGTTCCAAGTTTGATCCCTGGCACAGGCACTCTTCATGAGCTTGATAGCTGGATGTCAGTATCGTGAGACGTTAACTATAGCAAGTATAGTGGCTTGAGTAAGTTGAAGACCCACCCCTGAGGTGAATGTGTAAAATGGTATGGACTCAAACCATATCATCCCATCATTACATCTGACTCTGATAGCTGGTCATGTCAGCTGACTAAGCTTCTGACCAGTAGCATTGATGTAATACCTAAATGACCTTCTTGCATAATTCACAAAATTGCCAGCAAATCTAAATAAAAATTACCCTGTAGTGTTTTGCAAGGATGTAAAAAATCTGTTTTGGTTGTGAAGGAGTGTTCCCCACCCAAGTTAAGCTTTAAGTGTAATGGCAAAAACTAAAAAGGGCATTTCATGGACCAGTATACAAGAAGTGTGGGGATCCGTCAGAAATAACATTGTTATAATATTATGATAGGTAAACTTGTGTGTGCAAATTTAAACAGACTTCTATGCATAATTCACAAAACATACTTAATCTTTGACCAGCAAGTAAAATGACAATTGACTCAATAGATATGTGCCCATAAAAATAACCAATGCCCTTAATGATAAGCAATGCTTGTGCAGAGATAAATTAAAATAGCTTAAAATTCTTGGCTATTGTGGGGAGACTTAATCCTTAATGCCCAGGCCCAACTGTCAAACTATTATTTCAAGTTATGGGTTTGCGTGGCAGATTGATATGTTTGAACTATTTCATAGTTTTTCACAATAATAGGTGGGAAGAACATTAATGAAGAACTAAACTACCTTTTATGAAAGCCTAAGAAAATACTGAAAACATTTGCTCTCAAGCTGGAGATTCCTGGGTGTCTGAATCATTTTAGATTTGTTAAAATATAATTGTCTTAATAAAAAACAATCCATGCACAGATAATCTGTGCAATATTATCTTTTGATCCAGAGAAATATTTCTAGCTATGTCTATTCAATGCTTATAATTTTCAGGTTTACACCATAATTCAAATTAAGTAACTGAATAATTTTAGGCCTGTAAAAGGACGGAATAAAGAGAGCGATATATATATGTCTATTCGGGCTCATTTGAAATACAGCAATGTTGGTATTCAAAGTGAAGCTTATTTTTCACTGAATACAGTCATGTGCCTACCAACTTTATATGTTCCATAATAAAGGAGATAGGACGAACCGCGACTTCGTGCAAATGCTAAAAATTCTTTCAAATTGACTAAATATTCAATCAGTCTTGGGACCAAAAATAAAGATACAGGCATGTGTTATACCTTTTTGGAAATGGTATTTCAGCCTTAACAAAACCCAGGTGGTTTCCATTTGAAATTCTGAAATTATTTTTTTTCTATGTGTTATCACCCCCCTCCACTAATAGCATGAATACATCTTAAAATCAGAGATGCCAAGTTCTGCTTGAGCATTGGCCCTTTTCAAACCAGTGTAAACTAAAATGTTAAAGATTATTTTGGTCCTCTATGCGTGAGACAAATTAAAATATGAAGAAAATACTCAAGTCCAGAGGAGTGAGACAGCAACCAAATGAGTGAGACTCGTGCTGAATGCGTGAAACTTGGCATGTCTGTTAATAAGTAGCTGTCAATGCTGGGAGTGTGCGAAGCTATGCAATATGTATATGACAAAAGACCTTTTTTTTAACTAGCTAAATTGCACTGCTTGGTACAGGCTGATTGTGACCAGGCTGTTTAGGGAGTTATTTTAGTTTTGCCTATATAATCCCACTGATTGCCCTACCTCTAGTACAAATCGTACCCCCCCATGTAGGTGTTTGAATTTTCAAAATTGGACAATAAAAAATGATTTTACACTCGGTGACATTGATTTTCATCACGACATTCCATATGAACTAATTTTCTTCTTTTATTCATTCAGTATGATTTGGCAAGAGGTGTGCGCGCTAATCCTTGTCGTCATCCTGGTGGTTGTGACGGCCGATTTGTCACAACAGAGGCCGCCACATTTACATGATAATCGTCTCCGAGACCATGATCATGTACGTGATCAAAAGTAAGGCGCTTGCTTAGAAATGATTAATCAGTCACATAGAATTGCTAATTACCAAAGATGTTTGAATAAAACCTAATAGCAGCAGTCATTATTTTAGAAAAAAAAAGAATTTCTGTATAAGGTGGCGGAGGTTGATTCTCAGTATTAATTGTGAAATATATTAAACATAGGAATTATGATATTTGTGTCACTTGAACTGCACTAAATTGCTTTTAATTTAAAGTTAAATGTATTTACAGAGATCTGTAATCAGCAATATATGATAAGTATTTTTATTTATCTTATTTTTCTTATTTTCAGGCATGTTCAAGAACATTTAGAAGGTTATGCTAAAGTTGATGACAATATGTCCGATGATGAACTTCAATTCCATTATTTTAAATTACACGATTATAACAATGACAACAGACTCGATGGAATAGAACTTATCAGTGCAATAACCCATTTTGAAAAAGGTGCGTATGGATTATTAAATGTGTATTTCAAATTTATATTTTCAGTCTTGTATTTTAACATAAATTATTTTAATCATTGTAAGCTTGAACTTGTTTTATGTCGGCATTGTTATGGTGATGAAATTAAATAAACTTAATAATGATAAATAACAGTTATATTAAACAACATCATTTTGTACCCTGGGTTGATATTGTTAAGTTGGTATACAGGTTGAATTCAGCGTGTATTGTTTGCATCATATGATAGACTATTTGATTCTGTGAATACGTTTTTTTGTTTCTGTAATAAAGTTATTGAAATTCTGCTTATTTTGCAGAGGATCCTCAGGCTAAGGGTTTAATGGAAACAGAAATTTCATCGATGGTCGATGCAATTCTTAAAGATGAAGACAAAAATGGAGACGGTTATATTGATTATGCGGAGTTCGCTTTATCGCAGAAAAATGAAGGCACTGTCAGTTAGGCATATCAAATAATAAGCAAAGTTTCAAAACTTAGTCTTCCTTTTGTTACTTACAAGAACAAACCATATACATCTATGAAATGAACATTGTAACATTTGTATATTTAGAACATTGTATCGTGAAGTCCTGCCGAGAACTTAGCTTCAGTAACCCACAGAAAGCATTACTCAGTTTCATTTATTATGTTATATATTATGTACAGTTGTAAACTTTACATTGCTATTTATGCTATTAAAGAACCACCAAGAAAAATTTATAAAATTCTCATGTGCAGCTTTTTATGTCCAGCTAATGCCATAAATGTAGTTTTCGGAAAGCTTTACATTAGCTTCAAAAATATTGTTTAATTTACAAAATCAAGGATATGTAAAAGGATTTTGGTTAAACTTGGAGTAGTGAATTATGATGTGAACTTTTGTTATTGAAGAATAATGGTGCATTGTTAATGTTGATACTCATTTTAGTTGTCTATGCTATTTAAAAGTTAGTGAAAATGAACAAATAATTATAAACTATGTGGTGTTGATAAATCTAATCAGATCAACCTGTTATTTGCTTACTTCACTCTATGGTGATAGCTGTGGTGCCAAAAAGGTTTGAAAATCTCAAATATTTGTACTTTTTTTCCCAAGATACACTGTGTGTTGAATTGTTAGTCTATCTATACACATGTTAGTCTATGATATTCGTAAATTGTGTCACTGTAGCATTTGATGCTACTTGTTTTAGTTTTGTAAAATTGGTATTGTCTATGGGCTATGATGGGTAAATAAAATCAATTTTGACATCAATGGGTATTGAATGTGCAATACTATACATTATTTCATCGAAATTATACCATCTGCAAATATGGCCTTTGCTAAATTAGAACTGTTTGTGAAGAGTGGTGACTCTTGCAACTTTTTGAAGTAATTGGAGCTGATGTTATCAACGCCATGCTATTAGTTGCCTGATGAGCATAAGTTTGTAACGGACAATTTGATAGTCTCTTTCGGGAACAATTGAGAGTACTATGCCTTTAGTTCTTGAGGAAACCAGACATTCAATGTTGGATAAATTTTAAAATGCTAAAGCTGTAAGCATTGAACATCATAATCTGTGGCTTCTGAGTGTTCAGTTCTGGAAAAACAAAATGGAAGTTTTGTATGGTAATAGTTGAAAATGCTAGACTGAGAGCATGTGAATATCTTTAAAAAAAGATGGAAGTGATTTTGGGCTTATGAGCATTCAGTTATGAAGGATGCCCTGCACAACATTAAAATGCTAGCCTGGTGGCATATGAATATCATCAAATTTAGTGACCATTAACATGGATTTTTAAAATTAAAAATGTCTTTTACAGAATATAATCAATATGGAACATATAGTTATAATTTTGCAGTATGAAATTGAATACAACACATGCTTGATATAAAGTTTCTGGGACAATGATCACTGCTCCTGTCTCAATCCATGGGTCGTACAGACCATAAAGACGTACAACTCCTCGTCAAACTATACAAGAGAATTCCAATGTTTTTACATGCTTCTGGTTTCTATCACCAAATATAGATAAATAATCTTAACCTAGAGAGCCTCTACATAGCCCACTCAGGTGCTGATGAGGCGTTAAACAATAAAACACGCACACGCACCATAAAGACGCAATTTTCATCGGTCCAGTGACGAAGATGTCGGTCATTGACTGAGGGACCGATTTATTTGGAACACTGGATAGAAACAAGGAATTTGAAAATGTTAAGCCTTAAGAATGCAATCATCAAAATCGTTGATGCTAATGATGACTTCTGAGTATTTAGTTTTGAAGGACAAAATGGCAAAAGTCAAGTGGGGACAATTTAAAAATGCTATCCTGACAGCATGTAAATATCATCAACATTAGCGATGTTGATCTTGACTTTCAAGTATTAGTTTAAAGAAAGCCAGCCCTTGATCCTGAGTTTCCGCAGGCTAGGATGTTGGCACTGTGGGTGAAGACCATGAACCCCAGTGGCCAACACAGGGCTCTGCACAATGTATGCTGTCTAGTATCCAGTGCACCCTACACTTAGATCTCCCTACAGTTAGCTCTCCATACAGTGATTTGTAGTTTGTAACTGTGCAGAAACTCTGGACCATGTCATATGTATGTGTATTCGATATGCATCAAGAGAAACACGATTTTTATCTCGAGTGAGATAGTCTGCTTGGTTCCTCCCCCCCCCCCCCCCCTCCAGAAATGTGATTCCACTGAACCGGGACACTTTGTCTACAAATTGCACTGACTTTGTTTTCCACATATACCTGAAATCTGTGTTTTTCATTGCTGATTTAACTCAATACGATTGAGCTATCTACCCAGAAGTAGGGGTCTCTGCCTGTCCTAATTAGCCAAATTGGTGCAGAAATACAGGACGTAAAGCCCTAATCACCCAAGAGAAGTTGAAAGCTGTGAAATTGAGGATGAGTTGAGGATGAGTTGAGACAGCAACAATTCATCAATCTGGCCTGCAAATGCAGCTACCTGCAATATTAAACGTGGAATGGTAACACTCTTAATTAGAGCAACTTTGAGAGAGAGAAGTGTAAATGAGCATGGATTTTCTAGTGAGAGTCTCTGCATCAATAATATTGACCTCAAAGTAGAATTCATCTGCATGAATATTCAATCCAATCCCTGGTGCTTTGCCCTTGGATTCTGAATCCGATCTCTAACCTCCCTTGCCTTTGGATAGGTAACATGTGACAATGCAAAGTCACTACAAGATCAACAGTCTTTGGTGTTACATGTTTCAAACCATTCAATGTATTCATTGGAAAGGAAACAGGATGACCTTTCAAATTAAGCTCTTCGAGTAACACTTTGGTACAGAAACTCTGACTAGATGCTGTATCTAATAGAGCACAGGCATCTTGTCTGATCCAATGTATACATTAGCATTTATCAATCTTTGCGACTGTCAGAACCTGGGCCAGATGTTTCAATGGCATGATTAGGATTGACTTGGATAAATTCGGTATGCCGTTTTTCACAGCCAGGTACGGGGCGGGGGCCTAGCTCAGTGGTAGCACTCTGGGCTTCCAACCGCTGGGTCCTGGGTTCGTTTCCCGGTCGGGCCTATGTTGGATGGCTGTTTCATCCTTCGTCTCATTGCCATTGTCCCTGCCTGTCCTAATTAGCCCATCAGGTGCAGAAATACAGGACGTAAAGCCCTAATCACCCACCCACCCTCACAGCCAGGTACGGAACACACAGTATTATTGTGATAGTTTGCAGTTACATGATTTGAAAGGAGGCAATTCACACACAACTTATTTTGAGTATCAAAGTTTAACCTCTCCAATGGCCTCATACTTTGGAATCGCTCACAATAAAACAATCTGTGCTTTTACACAATGGACAAGCATGTTTTTTAATATCTCTAACTTTTGCTGTAATGGAATTGGACTTATCCTTAAGTTTACCAGAATCAGAAGATGTCTTACTCAGTGAGCCATAAACAGGATCAGATGCCTCATCCGCTTGATTGTTAACACATTTGACAAATTCCCCAAATTTTGGATATCTATCATGTTCATCTTTGATGCCTAATGCTTTACGCTTCTGCCTGTTCTTCAAGTATGGCCGCAGAAGATCTACGATTCTCAAAATGGAACTCCGTCTAATTCATGAAGAGGACCGATTTGACAGGAAGGGGTTTCACAGTTCATCAATTCATCAGACAATGCTAGCAAATAATCTGCAGATTTTACAGTTTTACCACATTTCAAAGCCTTTACCAGTCTCTCTGCAACAATATGATTGTACCAAATCTTTGATGTAACAAGTCACGAGCACGCTTGTAACCTGTCTCTCCTTCCATCAAAATGCAAGACCTGATAGCATCATATGCTTTCCCATTAGTATATTGTAACAATCGAGTCAATTTGAACTTGCACTCATGCCTGATTTTTCTAGTCTCGTCCAAGGTTGCCATAAAGTCATGATACTTGAGAGGGTTACCATCAAATTTTACAAGTTCAAGTTTCAGTAGATTAATCATACTGGCAATATCACTTTTACACAACTTGATCTCTGTAGCATCTGCAGATAACTCATTAGATCGTGGCTTTGTGTTGACGGGAGTCTCTGACTTTGTAATTGTGCTGGATCAGTCTGAGATCTTAACCATTGTTTGGAAGCTTTTAGAGATGCAATATAGCCAGATTGAAACTCGAAGAAGTATTCATCACTTACTTCAATATCATTTGGAGTATCTAACAGTTCATTATACCTGCTTTGAATGTCTTTCAGTTTCTAGAAAGACGAAGTGAGTTTCTCCAGTCCTTGTCGAACTAAACTAATGCCTTCTTCAGTCACATGTTGGGTAAGCGAATTTATGAATCTTGTTATAGCCGTGTTTTGGTTGCTCCTCTTCACATTCATTTGTTCCAGTTCTTTCCTTTTTCATCTTCGTCGCTCATGTTGTTACTAATGTGGATGAGTGGGGCGAGACTTTAGGTTTAATTGTTAACAGTGCCTTTTGATAATCACATTGACATTTATAATACTTAGAGAAAAATGAAAAAAAAGTAAGAATATGTAAAATCGTGTAGAGATACCTTTTTGGGGTTTCATGACCAATAATGACAGATAATTTTATATAATAAGGAAAATATGAACATTTAAACTCTCATATCAATGACTACGATACTCATATCAGTGAAATTTAGCCAATGCTATATCTAGATCATAGTAATTTCACTTTTCAAGCTACATTTTGATATTTGTTGAATCTTTTTTTCATTTTTTTTTCATATTGAAATCTGAAAAAATGCTGAAAATTGTGTTGCTTCCTTAATTTTTCTTAGCATCCAATACTTTGCAATGACAGCCATAAATGTTGTAGAATTCACTTGCATACAATTATTATAAATTTGATCATAGTATTGCCATATTAAACCCATTCAGCAGTTTTTGTTTATAATTAGCAATTTCATAATAATGAGTTGCATAATGATCTATGCTACTTTCACTTGACTCCCATACTTATATTGTTTTCTTAATATACAGATTTCTTCATAATAAACATATATAACTAATTTAATTCCATTGATTTAATGCAACCCAACAATTCAGTGACTGTTGAAAGGCATATGGCAATTGACAATGCTAAATTCATGCAGTTGCCAGTTAGAAGAAAATAGCATTACTTATGAAGGCATGAAAATGGGTGCTGACCTGGAAATGAAAGTGTAACACCTGCCTCCTGCCTGTCGAACGAACACTGAACAGTTTTGACAATGCCTGTGTGCTTAGTGGGATTCGCTGAAGGTTTTGCTGCAATGCAGCCTATGTTTTATATATTTCAAATTACAAGCAGCATGTGAATATCATCAAAATTATTGACATTAATAGTGGTCAGAGTAATTAGGTTTAAAGGAAACCATGCAAAATGTCCTGTTTGGGAACACATAATTTGAAAATGCTAGCCAGACAGCATGTGAATATCATCAAACTTAGTGACATTAATTGTGGTCAGAGTAATTAGATTTAAAGGAAGCCATGCAAAAATCTCCTGTTTAGGAACACAGAATTTGAGAAAGATAGCTAGACAGCATCACCCAGGAAATGTACTGAAGTGGACAGCATGTAAATATCATCAAAATTATTGACATTAATTGTGGTCAGAGTAATTAGTTTTAAAGGAAACCATACAAAAATGTCCTGTTTGGGAACATTGAATGTGGAAATACCAAGCCTTTAAAGAAATTATTGATGATCATCATGACTTGTTGATCATGACTTCTTGGTAAAATAAAATCAAATACACTACTTTGATTGTGGTATGACGGGCGGATTTAGAGGCAGGACATTGCACCTTCGCTGCTCGTACAAGTCCTATGCCTGACCCCCCTCCCCCTTTCAAAATATCCTAGATCTGCCCCTGTATGAATGTGAGATTTACCAAAAAATTTTTGTGGGAAGCACAAAACATGTTGATATTTTTAAAACCTGGAACATACACAAAAGAGTTCTGATATTTTATCACTTGCATGAAAATCAAGTTGATATTATATAATATATGCAAAAGCTGAGCTGATGTTGTATATATTGCCAAATAACTTATGATATTACGGAATTTAAAATCTTTTTTAAATAAGATAGCATTGGATATAATTGGAAAGTTACGGAATACAGCTATTAATTCATGCTTCTCACTATGGTGAGACTCTTAAACCATCAACTATATATTTCGAGACCATACTCTGCAATTTGGAAAACTAGTTTCAGAGGAAATGGTTTATGAGTTTAGCTTCATAAACTGCCCTGTTTATTGATTCATAGCAAAATGCTGATGAAAGTTTATGTATTCGTTTTACTAAATTGTAGCTAATTGATCTGGGCTGTGTGCAGCTTCTATTGCAACCTGCTATTAGCATCATAAAACTGGCTGAGACGTCATATTCAGAAATTAAAAAGTCTAGGTAATTATAATACAATACAAATGTACATAAGCTGAGCCGAATCAGCTGATGTTATGTTATCATGATACATCTACAAGATCAGGTGCTGTTGTTTTAAAGCTGATTACAATGTAAGAACAGTAAAATGAAGATCAGTTTGGTCATAATCACTCTTAAGTGGTTCTCCAGGATGTGAGCAGCACTGTATTATATAACATAACAATATATGCGAAATATTCAGTGCCAGCCCATTCCTATTTTGCTTGCCCAGTATTTCCTGATGTGCTGGAAGTTGAGCCTATCCAATCAATAAGCCCATGTTTTGGAGGCTTTGTAGCCCCAAGAGGAACAAAATCTCATCAAAAATTAAAAGTAATTTGGCATTGAAGTCTGTTAGGAGGCTTCAACACATGTTCCATTCATTGATCCAGCCAGACAAACATGTATTTTTAGGCATTTCGCCACCAAACTCGCCATTTCTGGAAACGCTGTTGGACTGGTCGTATCGGTATGTCTTTATTGATTGATTGTTACCTTAGTCTGTGTTGATGGCATTTCTTTTGATCCACTTCAACATTTGACAATTTTTCATATTCTTCTGAGGTTTTGAAGATCATGTTCATACTTTGGTGCCATTAAGTATTTGCCTTCAGTGGCTAGCATTTAGTTTTTCGATCATTTGTACAGTGAGTGATGAAAAGGTATGAAATTTTTTAAACTCTTTGCCATCAAGCAGTGACTTTTGTATGGTTTTTAACATTTGAGCCGCTTTTATTTGGATTTTTTCATTTGGAGAGGTGGCCGTGGACCTGTGATTAGTATAGCCAGCTTTTATGATGGTTAATGTAGTCACATCCTGCACTGTTTATGAGCCACATCCCAGTCCCTGTCCCATCACATGGGATGTACTCATCATCATCTCATTCATGGCAGCAACAGTGGGTAAATGGATTCTAAGCCCACTCCCTGTACTGTTTATGAGCCTCATCTCAGTCTCTGATCTGTGTGCACTGCAGGATTATAAATTCTGTTTCAAATTTTAACATTCAATATTACTTCATAACTGAAATGAAAGATTATTTTCAACAAAACACCCATGGATATTTAACTAGACAAACGAATAATCTTAAACTACCCATGGTGAGACATGAATTTGCCAAACATTGCATATCAAACAAATATCAACTTATCTTCAATAACATGCCTAGGCCTATTAAAGACAAAATCTACACACATAGTGTCAATGGATACAAATCCTATATCAAGGTGACAACATTGCAGACATACACAGATGAATGTAATCTACTAAATTGCTATTCATGTTCGGTTTCATGTTAACATCTACAATTTTTTTAAATTACGCTGACTTTCTGCATCTTCTATATTTCTACTTGATTTCTTCCGTACATTTTGTTCTGTAATCACGCTCATCCCTACAGCGGCATAAATTATGCCTTTGGGATGAATTATCTACTCAATTAACAATAATATACAATAAAAACACATCAGATGTATTTTTTGTCAGCTAATCCTTACACTTGCAGACAAATTGTGACCCGAGTATTCACCCTGCCAGAGGTTTCCTGTTTAAAAGCTATGAGCTGTGCGACATTGTAAGGTTGCTGTAGATCTCAGATGGGCTTTACTTCTGTCATTTTATAAGTTTCTATTTGAATAAAACAAGTTTCAAGGCTGCCTGTGATGATGATGTGTGGTCCTCGGGTTTTCTTATGGTAAATTCAGGTACCATGTTTAAGAACATAGTAATTCTTCCGAAAGATTTATGAAACTGATATATTTGCAGATATTTATGAGTAACGACAGCAGAAGAACAAGTAGAATGGAAGGGTTGGAGAGTGAAGCGACATTACCGTCTCTTAATGCTTCACTCAATGCAGGGACTGGCCAGCTGCCCCCGGGGTAAGAAATTGCATCTTATCATGTCCAGCATGTATACAGTTATCAAATTAAATTTACTATGTTAATAAATAAAATTCATACACACACAGTCTGACTGCCACTGAATTATATTTATTGACAGAGGGTCACACATGCTGTATACACATCCATCATTCTGCTCCAGATGTTGCTTTACAGACGATATTTCTGTTGTCATTGAAGCATTTCTATTGAATTAGCATTGAGACTACTCTCATTTTCAAACATGCTTAAAACACATTTAGCATTCAAAATAACATAATTATGAAATATGTATAGTTAAAGGCAGTGGCCATCCCTAACATATATATGTTGCTTCGACCAATTTGTATTCAGCACATGGGACAAACTGTGAATCAATACAAGAAAGTTATAGGCACCATCCCTGAGGCACCATAATGAATCTTGAGTCATTGAAGTGGTCTTAATATGGAACTGGTCTTAATTAGTTCTGAAACTTCTTCACACTGTAATCATAGTGCTGTGTTTTGGACCAGCAGAAGTGGTTGAAATTGATGTGCATTAATATTGAGTCGTTTAATTGTGAAGTTTCACTGTATTAGATTAATTATTCATGCTGCCAAGAATATCACGATGTAAAGGACTTTTTGGAAATCTAGAATTTTATGTAGTTCATTATCTTAAAATGTTTTGTGCAGTATAGTAGCTAATATTCGATGTTACGCTAATCTACTGTTATTAGGATATTTTGTATTAGTATGATCTGTTTCTGGTGTGATTTCATGACTCGGGCTATGTTAGCAATATATTTCTGTATGGTAAAAAATGGGAATTAGGCATAATTGTTTATTAAATTAAGACGAAGAAGAAGAAAAAAAAAACAACAAAGAAACATTTCGTTAACCTCTATCACTATGTTCACTGTAGTGGTAAGTCTGCCAGTTTATCAAAAATACTGTATATTGCAACCCTGCTTTAAGACCACCTAATGAGTAAGACTACGAGATTCATAAATGAATCTATGTTAACTTCTCTCATAAATGAGGATATTTGCACATGTGCACTGTAAATAATGTAAAAAAAGCGGGGGTCTTAATTATGACGTTTTACAGCAATAAGCTGTGATTAATTTGGCATAATTGCTTGGATGCTAGGATTTGTAGCAGTGACAATGAGTGGATGGGTTAAAACAGCACTTCTACATTTGTCTGGCAGTGAATGCACTGTTTATGAGCCTTATGTCAATCCCCTGTAGTTGCGTGGCACCACTAAAGTGGGATCCATAATAAATATCAGTTTGTTTTTCGGTCATATTATTTCATAAAAAAGCAGCACAAAATGAACAGAAAATAATTTAATTTTAGAACAAGCCGAGCCTCAACTCTCTTGCCCATGGAAACCTCAGCAATTTATGTATCCTATCTCTCCGGTGATAATTCTTTACCATCTTTTGTTTTTATCAGTTAGAGCTAGAAAGTTTCTTTCCATCGTTTTGCTGCTCAATGCCAAAATACGGCCAAGAAACCGGTGGAAATTAATTTTAAGCCAGACTATTCCTACTATAAGACCACCACACCATTAAAACCAGTGCATCTTGCATTTGTATTTGAACAGGATGGAGGATTTCGACGTCCCTACAGCAGCAACTTTAGGTCCTTCCGGCCAGTCGGGCACAGGCGGAGGAATGCAAGTCTTTGGAATTGGCAAAGATGGAATCGCTCGGGCTATCATAAAATTTCTCACCCCTCCAAAACCACAACCCTTGACTCTCTGCTTTCAATTTCCTGGAGTCTTTCTTTCTCACAAATATGTCATTGCAATGTTCAAAAGCATTCTTATGGGTGAGTTGCATGCAGTAATATTAAAGCAATTTAGTCTCCTATTTCTGGAAGCCTCTACATAGCCCACTCAGGTGCTGATGAGGTGTTAAACAATAACACACGCACACACACACACCTATTTCTGGAAATATGAAATGGAGATTAAGCTTTTGACTTTTTAGTTAAGGCATTGAATGTTATGAATGCATATGTTTTCATTATATTTGTTACTATCAAAGTTGTCATTGTTGCTATTGCTGAGGAATGACTAGTCCAAAATATCACTGAGAAAATGTGTAAATACGAAAGTTTTCCACCTCAAAATAAGTATGTTAGTATTTGGGCATCATGATGCATCAGTGAAGATAAAACCCAGATACATGTTTTTTTATGTGATAATAATATAGATTTTCATTTTGTCAGCTGTTTAACCTAATCTTTTTTTTTGCTTTTACTTAAACGATTTCAGGCATGGAGAATGCCAATGTAGTCAGTGTTCAGTTTGTCGACCGCAATGTGACGTTAGGAACGAGAAACCTGGACAACCGATGGCTCATCACTGTGAACTCAATAGAAGCAAGAGAGAAGCTCATCAACACAGGGATCACAATTGTCAACAAAAAGGTCTGTCCTGTGGTACAATTTTCAACTTTTACAAATTGCCTCTGATGAAAGTCGTTTGCCCGTGTCAATATAATACAGTATATGTCATTAATCTATTAGTTTTGGACTCTAATCCCACTGTAGCTTTAAGTGTTTCATGATACAAGATGTGCAGTATCATCCGTATGCACTTGGAAAACCTGAGCCTCCTGAAACAAGGATAGTGACACCAGGGGGAACCTCAAACCCCAGCAGCCAACATCCGTTACTACAACATGCACTCTCTTGTTGTGCCTGTCTAAACGGTCTAACAAATTTATGTATGGTAGGCAAACATTTTACTGAAAGGCTGCATTTATTATATGCAGTCTTATTGCAGCCAACCATTGAATATCTTACAAGCTATGCTATTGCAATAACATGTCTGATGCCTTGTTTGGAGACTGAACGACATGAATAACAAGTTGAAATGTAGGTAATTTACTGTCTGACAGATTTTTCTCATATATCTATCTATGCAGATTTGTCATGCATTGCATTGAATTTAAGATTGTTGTCTCTGAAGACTTGGTATAAATTGGCAAACTAACCCACTGGCCTTGAAATGGGGAAATCTTTGGAACTGAATGGTCCTTCACATGCATTGGGTGCTTCAACATCCATGGATCTTTCAATATTCATCCGAATGCACCATTTGAGAGAATGATCAAGTTGATGCTAGAAGTAGTGTGTAACCTTAATGAACCAAAGCAGTGCCAACATTTTTCATTCAGGTATCCATTTCAAGTTCCCTGAATGCAACACAAAGTTTGTGACTGTTTAGAGACTTTCATGTAGGGCGGGGGCCTAGCTCAGAGGTAGCGCTCTGGGCTTCCAACTGCTGGGTCCCGGGTTCGATTCCGGTCGAGCCTAAGTTGGACGGCTGTTTCCTCCTTCGTCTCATTGCCATGGTCTCTGCCTGTCCTAATTAGCCCAACTGGTGCAGAAAAACGACATAAAGCCCTAATCACACACACGCACAGACTTTCATGTGACCACAAAACGTACTGGGATGAGTGTGATATTATATTTAACAAGTTGTTAACGTGTTGGGCCATTTGCTATGCTTGATATTAGGCAAGCTAGACAGGCATAATTAGAGTGTCTCATCCACATATCTTCATTCAACACCCTTGCCACAATAATAATACAAGGAGCCCTAGGTCTTTCAAAGGGTAATTTTCTAGGGTCTCTATATAAGTGGGGTGGGGGCCTAACTCAGTGGTAGCGCGCTGGGCTTCCAACCACTGGGTCCTGGGTTCAATTCCCGGTCGAGCCTATGTTAGATGGCTGTTTCATCCTTCTTCTCATTGCCATGGTCCCTACCTGTCCTAATTAGCCCATCAGGTGCAGAAATACAGGACGTAAAGCCCTAATCCACCACCACCATCTAGGGTCTCTATTCACAGCCAAGTGGTTCAAAGAGGTGATATGCCAGTGTTAATATTGCTTTATGCATTTTTGGCAATTTCGTACCTGTTCCATACCACTGCATAGATGCATCGCATCATTGTGATAAGATGAGATGCTATGATTACACGTTTACACCATGTGTGGGATCTTCCAGTGGGGGTAGCATAGACACTGATCACATGACACTACCAATTTAGAGTTTTGGGCAAACTATTTCCAGTTAAGAGTGTCTCGTTGAATTACATCCAAATTAAATTTAGCTCATGGAGAATGCCTCGGCTGGGATTTGAGAGCCAATAGATATTTTTATTTTCTTTGAAATGACCTTCATTTATACATAAATGGCAAAGGTATGATTTATTAATGATGTAAACTGTTGCAGATTGCAATCAGGCCTTATGACGAAATCTTAGCGGAAGAGTACTTAGAGTTCCACCAATATCGGGAACACCAGAAAAGGATGGGATTAAAAGCACAAGACATCCAGGAAGAGGATGAGGAAGAAGATGGAGGGAAGACTGAAGGAGAAGAGGAGGATAATTGTGAAGAAGTAACAACTGGAAGAAGAAATTCTGATGATTCTGTTGACTCTGACATTTTGAATCGCTAGTTGAGGTTATACCTCACACATAACTCATTTACTTTCTCTTAGAAAGTTGCTTTCTTTGCAAATACTGGGTTGTTTGAAATACTACATGGCCAAATGTGCCACATGTGTTTTCCATGCGTTTGGATAAACGCATGGTTTTCCCCTCATTATAATTAGGCAAAAACCATGCATGGGAAGCGCACATGGTGCGTTTCACCATGCATGAAATATAAGAAATGGATATATGTAACCTCATCTTGGTGCTTGTAAAAGTGTTTATCTTCATTCTGCAAGTTTCGAGTTATTACTTTTAACATGCTAATTTCAGATTTTTGTCATCGATGACTCTATCATATATTGTCTCAATTTAAATTAAATGCATTGCCAGGACTACAGATGCAGTTTGGCCATCAGTTCCAATTGTTCAAGGACTACACTAAATGTCAATACAAAGAAAAAATAAAATCGTGCATGGGCATGAATTCTTTTATTAATTTTGTGATACATGATGCGTTACCTTTTCAAGCACTGTTGCTGATTTGTTAGATTTTATGACACAGATTGCACATGCCAAAAGGAAAAAAGAAACGACCAAAATTATAAATTGAGTAATTTTAAAGAAGCAGTCACCATATAGTAGCATAACCAGATAAATGGCATTGATTTTATTGTTCCAGTGTTAATCTGCACAACTGATTTGCCGTTTTCCTGACTTAAATCGCTTAAAAACGTTTCATCAAAATTATGTGTGAGATGTGTTAGATGTGTTAACGGACTCAGAAGCATTGTCATATGACACCCTGTCCACCTGCTGATTTCTGGTCAAGTTTTCCATCAGTTCTTGTTTTTTCCTCTTGTTTCTCAACACAATGAAGAGTGCTGCTGATCCAATTGCAGCAGCAACAATGATAACAGAAAATGCAACGCCTGCAGCACCACCTGGTGACAAACCTGTGCTGC
This sequence comes from Alitta virens, assembly GCA_932294295.1. NCBI lineage: Eukaryota > Metazoa > Annelida > Polychaeta > Phyllodocida > Nereididae > Alitta > Alitta virens. The sequence continues at coordinate 9,418,963 of OW028581.1, forward strand.
CATCTGGTATTTTAGGTGGTTTGGCATTGGGATCCTCATAGCCTGTATCAGCTGTAATATCAAGAAAGCTTATTACTGTGCATGTGGTAAAATGAAAGGTTGAAAAGTGCTTAATAGTAAAGTGTAACCTGGAAGTCACTGCACACGGGTCTTGAAGGGGTCTTCTGTTCATAGTTTTAGTGCCGTGAAAATGCTAAAATGTGGATCTACCAAACTTATAATTTACATGTGATTCAAATGATCTAAACTCTGGTATATTTTGTATTTATGTGTTTACCTTTACTGACTGAACACACAAATCCTCTTTGCGATTCACATTCAACCATCCTCCAAAATCCAGTCTCGCTGTCCACTTCCGCACATCGAGCATGGTATACCTGGAGAACAGGTTCATCTGCTCCTTCCCAATTTTGGTAAATGATGTAACACTATCGTCCGACCATCTGAACTCATCCCCGACTGCAAAATTATAATGCCAAAGTTGAATAGAAAATATATCTTTGTAGCCTTCAATAATATTTTGGTTTTTCTATTCATACAAGTGTGGTGCCTTATTTGCCAGGCTTACGGTGTGTTTCAGAACCAGATAGACAAGATACATTACCTTCACCCATGACACTAAAATTAACTATTAGCTCGCCACTGGCCCGATACTTGTTAAGACGACCATTTGGGTTTTGCAGTTTCAACGGTGATATTGAACTATAAATATATATTTACTTCACAGTTTTCCTCATAGGGTGTGCCAGGAAGTATGTTACTTAGCAGTATTAAACTTACACTTCAATGATTATCCGACTTACGCAATGCTTTGAATCCGATCGCCCTCGAAGGTCCTGGGCCTCCAAGTGGTGAGGGTGGAAACACTTGGGGTGAAGTCCTCTATCCCCAGTGTCTAAAACAGGACAGTGCGCATTGCACAAGCTGCTCCAGCTATCCAACGCAGACACTTCTTGATTTTTGCATGCCTCTGGTTTCTACTACCAACTATGGATGATCAATCTTACCCTAGAGAGCCTCTACATAGCCCACTCAGGTGCTGATGAGGCGTTAAACAATAACACTACCTACTACCTTAATTTCCAGTCACAATGCATTGACTGCCACAGCCCTGCAATGTTAAACAGTGATGTGACGTATGACGTCATCAAGGAATAGTTATCGATTTTTATAATATATATATTTTTTTGTCTGCAGATGAATGCTACTCGTAACGTGACATATAAAACAGTTCTTCTAATGAACGCATCATGTTCATCAACAACAAGAAAACTAATCACTTTGCTAGATGGAAGTTAAATAAAATTTAAAAAAAGGAAAGATGATTTCATTAACAAACTTGTATGATCGAGTACTTTTTATGGCTTTACTTAAATACTATTAAAGATAGTATAAATGCATTCTTAAAACTTTTTTTTTCAATTGATTAGCTGTTAATAATGTACAGGACAACCTTCTAAGCCTTCTCTCTGCATTGCTCATTTCTCATCTTCCTTGGGCAGATATTCCCACTTCTCAAACTCAACATTTTCTCAGTTAACCAGCCATCTGCAAAGATTCAATATTATTGCCTATAAAAATTGTGGTTAACAGTATTGTGTAAATATACTAAGCTATCTGTTGCAGTAAAAAATTATTTAATTGTAGTCAGTGTCAATGACTCAATACGAGAAAAACGCTGCACAATTGCTAACCGAACAGACAATAGATAAAACCAATACTGTATGACTAAGTAATAACACTACATTTACTGTGACATATGATATTAGATCTTTATTTTATGATTTACATTCATGAATCTATATATAATATAAAAAAAATACTATACAGAATTTCGAATAGATCAGGAAATGTGTTAGAAACCACTTTGGGGGGAAAAAACTGGAAACAACTCACTGGTAATCTTGTTTTGTCATCCTATTCATACCCAAAGTGAAGTTAAACACTGGTTTGCTCTCATTCTTCTAAAATGAAAAAGTTCTTAGTTATTTCAGGGGATTTCAAGATCTTTAAGGAGCTATACTGTATGATTTTATGTATTTTTCACCCTTGGCCAAAAACATTTCAAATCTGTAAAATTTCTTTTTTTAGAATGAAGAAAGAAAACTACTTCTTTGAAAAATGGAAGAAGTATTTTCTCACTAAAGATTTTCTTACCCAATTGACAATAAATTCATATGTCTCCTCTGAGTCAATTTTAATCAGGTGTCCACCATTTTCATTGCAAAATCTCTCACCATCGTAGTAATTGAAAGTGTATATCGTGAAGAAATAATCTGTGTTTCCATTGATTCTTTTATCAGCAATATATGGCCATAGTAACCTATAATTGAAGTGAAGTTTACAGTGAGTCTCTTCCAACAGACACAAATCTACGCCTATTGTCAATTTGTCAATGAGGTGTTAGCACATAGATATATCAAATATCTAGTCTTTAATTTCGTTACGATCTTGAGTTTAAAATGAAAATTTTCTAACCTGAAAAGTTTAGTAGCATTTTACATCATTTTTCAACTCAAGAATGTACCTGAACTAAGAACCATAGAAATATGATATTAATATTATATTATTAAAACTAGAAAAGTAAGAAAGACAGTTCCAATAATTAACCAATAATCTAGGTAAATCACATGTAGAGATAATCGCGCATAAACTTAAGCCCCATTCCCACATAGTCGGATTTGCCGTAGTGAACTCGTAGTATTACGTAACATGCTTCTCGGCCCAATCCGTACTAAACCCTGCGACTACTCCTCGCTGTCGGGCAATACCCGGCGGGTAACTCCTGGGACCCGTGGCCAATCCGGGAGTTTTGGAGCCAGCAGCCGAGTATGCCGCGCTGCATGGCACACCCGTCAGATTCTCACGGATTTTCAAAAATCCGTCATGAATCCGTCGAACTCGGCGAGTCACCCGTCGAACCCGCCGAGTCACCCGTCGAACTCGACGGATTATTTGTTGCTAATTTCACTCGTATTACACCTGGCGGCTTGTTCAGGGGCGCGAGGAGTAACCCGGCGGATACCAGGAGTGACTCGTGGTACGAAAGTTGGTACTTTTGTGGTATGAAAGATGGTATTATTAAATCACGAAGCCGCAAAATTTCCTGTTCGGCCACAATACATAGAAGATTAATCCTGAAACAGATTCATGCAGTCAGCAAACCCGTGTAAAAGAACCCCATGATTGTGTGTTTACTGGTGCATGCTGCAAGTGCGCAATTATCAAACCACTTGCAATCATGAAGATGATTAATTCATGTAAGTATTGATTAAGCATGAGCAGTTATCATTGCATGTACAATATTTATGTACCTGTGTGTCATTTTTTAGTCAATTCGATCAATAATTTATATTTTCAGACATGAATCTTGATAACATATATATTGGTTCCGATAGATTTGTGACCTTTTCCCTAGTTTTTCACCTATATTGATTATTTGGCATCGATTATTCGAGGGTTTTTGAAATTGAGACCATGTGTCATGTCCTATATGCCATTGACATAAAAAGGTAAGGCATTGGTGCTGGTCTATTGTGATGAGCTCTTGAAAAACATTGGGTGAATACCTTTAACCCTTTGGCGACGCAGGGCCCTACAGTTATGCCTGTCCATTTATCCCATACTTAGCAAAGATATAGAGGCTCAGGAACAATTGGGTCAGTGTGCCAATTTTTCTGAAACATTGTTAAACTGACTCTCCAATTGCAATGTACTGTGTGACACTACCCTGCAATGATTTATAAAGAAATATTAGTCCAATATAAATATTTTATCGTATAAAAAAAAAAAAAGTTGTTGGTTAGGTGCTTTGATAATTGTCTGTATCGTGAGGGATAAACATCTTTTCAAAGTGTTTTCCCAAGGTTGAAGAACGGTGCAATAAGATTTAATATTAATGGAAAACGCTTGCTGGGCAAGCATATCATAACATGCTTGCAGTGCAAAGCAAACCATGTAAAGACTACTCGAAGTCATACTAGAATTCATATGAGGTGATTAACCATGAGTTTTAAATTAGTTTCCATGATATAGATATCTATTTGTTTTTCAGTACTATTTTGACTTAAGAACTAGGTCAAACCCCAGAATTGTAACTCATGAAAACCCCTCTCTGTGTCGATTATTAAGCGTTAAGTTTTCGATTTTCGCAATGATCTTTTTTATCATTATCATGGCCATTTGTCATGGTCACTCGGAAGCAGCATATACAACAATGGAGAATATAGCAAAATGTAATTGTTTCAAAGGAGTGTTTTTATCAGCTAGAGGCCTAACTTGTTGCTAATATTTCTGTGTTTATAACCGAAAAACCGGTGGACACTATAGCCATATGACAGGTGAAAGAGAGCCACCCTGCACTGCAACTGTCCCTGCAGCAAACAAAATCCCATCAACTGCATTTTATTCAAGGTAACTTTACGATGTTGTCTGTTGTCTGGGAAAGATCATCTGCGATGATATCAGGTTGTGTCCCCTGGCTCATGCATTAAACATAGCATTGGATTGGGTTGGATCAATCTCACCAAACCTTATACAAACACCCTTTGAAGTTTAAGGAGTGCATAAATTCCTTGAACTAGTGTTTAGGAAGTAAACGGTTATGTTTAGCATCTACAAACTAAATAAAACACTGTTTTTAACTAATAAACATGTCAGGTGTTCAAAGGTTTTACAATGAGTAGACTGGGCATCAACATTTATTTTACTGTTTATACCTAAATGTTGTAGTTTATAAGCACAGTAGTCATTAGAAACTGTGGTGTTTAGGTACATGTTTTTACCTATTTCACAGGACATTAAGCCCATCATCAGGTAAAGCTAGGCTATATAGCATGGTGACTGTAGGATAGGTGAATGTGAGTGGGGGAGCAGGGCCAGTCCTACAATGTGCAAGGCTTGCTTCACTAAAAACTTTTAAAAGTTCAGTTGGTTAAAATAACATAAATTTGTGATGACAACACTAACTGGATGATAGACATAGTTTTAGCAAATTGCTAATAAAACTCGAATGTCTCTTTACATTATAAATTTTTATTTCAACTTCTAGTTCTAGTTTCTAGTGTTATAAACTGTTTCAGCCATTACCAGTCTGTTATGACTTCTAACAACTTGTCACCTAAGAGAAATACAGAAATTGAAATATATTCCTCCATTGCAGCAATGAATTTCATGTTAGTATCAATTTCTGTATTTCTCTTAGGTGACAAGTTGTTAGAAGTCATAACAGACTGGTAATGGCTGAAACAGTTATATCCCACATTTAGCTGTGTGCCATATAGAAAATCCATGTGGTATAGCCTATGTGGTATTAGGGCTCTGTATCGTTTGATTCAAACGATACGATATGCATCATCGATACACTCATTCGATACACGATATGTATCGGCGATACATATTCATAGCTATATATAAGTAAAAATTTATTATTCAAATAGGACGTTTAGGGAATTGGACATTTCAGGTGTGGACGTTTTGGTTGTCAGACGTTTTGACTTGATACTGCTCTAAGCAAGCTAATTACTGATTGCTTGTTACCGGTGTGACCGATAATCAACGAACCGGTGTAGAGCCCTATGTGGTATACATATCTATACCACATGGTTTACCTCACAAGAAAGGGAAATATATGCCACACACCTATGGCAGGCCGTGGACAGATCTGCTTCAGAATTCACTTGTGGCTAACACCACTCGTGAATCCTGGCCAATCTGTTCACTCGTGGGTAATATCAAAATATACCACATATCCATTGGGTCTTATTATAAAACCAAGCCACAATGGTGGTTCAGCTCACTCATGAGTTTCATTGAGGGTTTGGGTTTTATTTATATCCCACACTTCTACAGATATTTTCAGTATTTTTAGCCGGAAAAAATACTGTGAAATTTGGAATTGTTTTTTGACCAAATTCTTTTGCTTTTATATTGATTATCCTACACAAACAGTGAGGATCAAAATATTGATATTCATGATGACCTCAGCAGCCAAACACAGAAGAGAACCATGCAAACAGACGTCACAACTGCCTCCCATTCACAAGTATGAAGGCTTTTAGCAGAAAAACAAACATTTGCTAGTTTGTATTTGTTATAGAAACTTTAGTTTTATTTATGTAGATATATGTATTTACTCATTTAATGTGGAAAAAGTGTATGATTTAATCAGATCAATATTTAGAGGTGGCTACCAAAATGCACTTTTATACCTTAGGTCGTGATGCAAACCCAATTGAATAATATAAGCTGTCCAATGTCTATAATTTTGTAACATTTCTAATCACACCTACTTACCATACAGGGTGGGGGCCTAGCTCAGAGGTAGTGCTCTGGGCTTCCAACAGCTGGGTCCCAGGTAAAATTCCCGGTCGAGCCAAAGGTGGCTGGCTGTTTCATCCTTCATTTTATTGCCATGGTTCCTGCCTGTCCTAATTAGCCCAACTGGTGCAGAAATACAGGACGTAAAGCCCTAATAACCCACCCACCCTACTTGCCAAAAAAGTATTTGTTTGCAATAGTTTTCCTAAGGTGGCCATGTCAAGTTAGCTATTCAGAAGGATATTGTGGGCCAGTGTGGGAGTCTTCCAAGGCTTTAGAAGCTACAACTTAGATAGCATAATCTGGATATGATTCTACAGAAACTGTGGATTATTTAATTGATGTAGCTTTCTCCAGAAAACAAATGAGAGTGCACTAAGAAATAAACTAATATACTGGAAGAACCAGTAGCACTGATATACATCACATCACCAAAAATAATATATTAATGACTTGCCAATATTTTCCCATTATTAATGTTTAGTTTTAAATAATATTTGGTCCAGGAAATTACTATCCTCATCAATTTACAGCATGCAGCAAGGACAACATACAATGCAGCCTCAAAGATTTGAACAGAGTTTCTCGGAAGCTTTTAGAGTCCAATTAAGAGATGTATTACTGGGTGACAAATGCATATTACATAATCCAAGTTTGGTAGAACCCTCTAAATTTTTTCCAAATTGCATACATTCATTATAAGATAAAAGGAAAAGGTGCAGCCTTGTGGAATTACATTTTAAAGACATTTCGTTTTTCCCCATATACTTTGGACCACCCTACTGTGTATTTTGTCTCCATGGCAACCACATTGTGAATGCATGACTGTTTGAGTTTAACAGATTGTTTCATCTGTAAAAACGAAACACCGGTATAGATAAACAATGAGATATAGAAAGCAACTGTTAGCAGATTTGAAAGGAAGAGAAATTCAGCTACAAGCCGGTCTTTCTTTGACGAAGTTGTGGTGATGTTACAGTTTTAATGGGCAAAGTGAAAGTCTGACGTGCCTGTTTCCTCGGATATGACCAATGACAATTACTTTTAAATAGCGTATTTAGTTTAAAACCAATTTTTGTTTTATGAATAGTGCAAAATTGGCGAAGCTGTGGTCCTAGTGTGCAAGACAAGGTTAGGGGCGGGGGGCATAGCTCAGAGGTAGCGCTCTGGGCTTCCAACCGCTGGGTCCTGGGTTCGATTCCCGGTCGAGCCTAAGTTGGATGGCTGTTTCATCCTTCGTCTCATTGCCATAGTCCCTGCCTGTCCTAATTAGCCCATCAGGTGCAGAAATACAGGACGTAAAGCCCAAATCACACACACACAGTGTGCAAGGTGAAAGTAAAACTGCTCAACCTGATCGTCCACTATTTAAATTAGGTATAGTGGATCACAGTTTATTTAATTTGGGGTTGGATCACAATAAATACCTCATGGATTGTTCCTGATATGTTTTTAATGAGGAACACAGCAAAGTGTGGGATATATCACAGGGACATTCAGAAAATATAACTTAGGTAATTTTGAGAAGGTTAAAAAAATATTTTAGTTCTCTTAAGACTTCTCTCTATTAAACACATGCTAGTTTCAGATATTAATAATTTTCCAGATTGAAAATTAGACATTTTTAAAACATTGTTGGAAGTTTTTGGTTTATGCTGTTTTAAAATTGGATTCTACGTCTTTTTCTCAGGTGTGTACAAATGTGTAATACCGAGATGGGTTATTACATCATATTTCTAGGACTATCGTACGAGGAATAATGATATGTTGAGTAATGATTTGGAAAAAAAAGATGTAATGGATACATGTCTCATTAAACATTGTGTTCAGTCATAAACATACGTATGCATACATGTAGTTATAAACTTGTTAATATGTTCTTAAAGTGTTATGACGAGTGAACACGTAAAAGTGTTTTGGCTATAAACATATAAGGTTTTTAGATGAATAAATGCTGTTATTTACAACTTACATGTGTTTTATTGATAAGCATGTGAATATGTGTACTACTTGAATTAGAAGTTTTTTAGTTTAATAAACACTACAGTTTATAACATTAACACTTTCAGCGTTTATAGAGTGTTACAAAAACACGTAAAACATTATGTTCAGAACTTAAACACTAGGGTTTACAGTGGTCGTTTCAAATTTCTTAAAGAGAGTTTTCACTTGGACTCGTCTAATGCCTATCCATATAATTATAAATCCATTCCATATCCAGACATAAATGGCCTTACTATACAGGTTAAAATGTGGTTAACTTCAACTTCACTTATCCGATACACCACCTCTGTTTCTCAGAGGAGACTTTTAGTCAAGTTAATTAGTACAAAGCAGCCAGATTGAAACGTGAAACAATTATGTGAGGAGCAGAAAATATACTTTGTAATTGGAGATATCTTAAATTTGTATCAATAGGTATACTTTTCCAAAAGAAATACTGAAATATCAATCAAATATAACCGTAAAATTTTACTGTAAGTGCCATTGTCTTGTGTTTAGTTAATTGAATGCTATTTTGAGAACTATCATCAGACTAAATTACAAGGGATGTGTTTATTTTATGACCGGTATCAATAAATGAATGATGATTTATCAAAAGTTCCATATATTTTGACATGTCATTGGCTCTGAATGTAGGAATTTCTCAAATCTGGACCAATGTCAAGAGGATTACCATTTTGCTTAATCATTCCACTTGTTTTTTGAACTCAGGCACGTATTTTATTGACGATGAAAGATTTATTGTCATTGAGACTGATTCAACATGATAATGTTTGTCATTGAATATAAAAATAGGCTGCACTGCAGCTATACCCTCAGCGAATCCCACATAGCACACAGTCATTATTAAAACTGTAATGTGTTCGTCCGACAGGCAGGAGGGTGGGCGTTACACTTTCATTTCCAGAGCAAAACTCTAGCACACACTTTCATTTCTATAGCTGAACTATAACACTAATGCACTTATCCTAATGACATTTTATACAGTAACACTCTATATGGCCTTGTGATAGCCACACTGACATATATTGGCTATGTTTTTCAAAATATTATTTCTTGAGTGTTTATATAGTGTGCAATTGCCACTTGGCCTACATAGCCTGTTATGCAATGCTAATTAGAGTTCAGGATGTCTTATTTTTGAACTCTTGAATTTCTTTATTATTCATTATATTCTGTCAAGTGTAAAATAATACAGTGTTCCCATGGGTTATAAAAAAAGTCTGAATAAGTCTTACTTTATTTTTGTAAATATTAAGGCCTGTATTAAGTCTTACTTTTGTCCACTAAGTCTTACATTATCCTATTTTGATGCAAATATACTTGGATATTAACATCCAAATTGTAATATTCAGACTATTTGGTAAATATAAATGAACAGAAATTATGAACTTTCTTTAAATACACAGGAACTGTTTTTTTGACGATGAAATTAAATATATTTGTGTATATTACTATATTAGCGGTCTTATTTTTCATGTGCGCATGATATTATAATTTCCTACAAATATCTTACGTCATACGAAGGTAAGCCTGCAGGAACCCTGTATTAACAGCAATCCATTATGTTCAGAGCCCTCCCGCCAAGTGAGCATAAAAAGTATTCTCTATTCTTTTCTTGCCATTTAATTGTTCTGTTTTATGCACAATAAGGAGTATTGAGTTCACTAGAAATTTCTACACAATAGCATGTTCCCTTCACTAATCTACAACTAAGATTATCATTTATATGTCCAAAATAGTCATATATGGGCTATGGCAATGATCCAAAGGAAAATATATGAAATTCAGCAATAATGTTATGCCACATAACATAGATGTTGGGTATCATACAAAATTTGTCTTCAAGATTTTTATTTAAATAAATAAAGTCTAAATACAAATAAATACAAAATCTTAAAGATTTTTTTGTATGGAATGATACTCAATACACCCATTTTAATGCCTTTATTATTAAAAATATTTTTTGCTCGCTGTTTAAATTGAGCTGGCAACTGAAGGAACTATATATTATCAATTGCCATATTCCCTTCAGTTACTGAATTGTTGGGTTGCTGATTTGCATTAAATCGATGTCATTTAAATGAGTATTTATAACTGAACACTTTACAGATGTATATGAAGTGAAAGTAATATATGTCATCATGCAACTAGTTATTATAAAATTGCTAATTATAAACAAAAACTATTGAACGGATTGAGCATGGCAATACAATGATCAAATATTTAATAATTGCACATGAACTGTACAACATTTACGGCTGTCATTGCTAAGTATGGGATGCTAAGGAATATGAAGGAAGCAACAAAAGTTTTGGCATTTTTTCAATATTTTCCAATGTTATGAACAAAAAAACAACGATGAAACAAATGTCAAAATGAAGCTTAAAAGTGAAAGTACTATAATCTAGATATATCATTGGCAAAATGTTACTGATGCAAGGATCATAGAGTCATTGATATGAGGGTTTGAAAGAGTACCTGTCATAAATGGTCATGAAACCCCAAAAAGGTATCTCTAGACTATTTTAGACATATTCTTACTAAGTTTTGTATGCATGTAGGTGCAGTAGTGTTGAGTCCTGCTATAGATACGGAAATTTTTATGTTTTTTTTTAATGTTTCTCTAAATATTTTAAAACACAGCTCAGATATGTCAATGTGACCATCAAAATGCAAAGCTGAGCTATATCGAGTAATAACATATACACTTTTGTTAGGGGAAGTGCATTAATAGTAGAGTTATGCTCCGAAAACACAATGTTTAGCTTTTTTTTTCTGATTTTCCGTCGGACAGACATTGATAACAAAAAACCCTTTTCGAACTTCATTCGCTGAGGGTTAAAAATCCCTATACATAGTGCTCATTAATTATGCCTGCCCTCGCTCTCGTTATACTCCACTGTTTCCCTGTTGTACTGAGCAGGATATAACCAACAAAAATGTTTGTTAACTCTCTCCGGAGTTCAAACTGTACTTGTCTGTACTTGTCTTGTGTAATAAAGATAGTAAAACAAAAAAGATAATAAACTATTTGGTAAATATGTCTAATGGAGTATAAGTTAGTTATATCCCTCATAGTCGGGAGTTAACTAACCTTTTTATAAGCAACATTATTTGGGATATAACTTTTACCTATAATGTAACTGGCTCTCCCTATTCTTAGCTCTTCCTACCTAGTGCTCATTAAATATGTTCTAGCTCTCCCTAGGTTCGATCCCAGGCCTGGGCACTCTTCATGAGCGAAATCCCAGCTGGATGTCGATTGCATAAGACGTTAAATTGGAGGTGCCTTATACTTGGCGTCTATGCTAAGGCAAGTAAAAGACCCCACCCATGGGGTGTTTACCATAGTGTGGACTGTTCCTCTGGCAGCTGGTTATAAAAGCTGACTAAGCTTCTGACCCAGTAGCATCGAGACATAGCGCAGATTTGAATGATCTGTCAAGTTAACATGTCATTAATCACCCACCCTCAGCTACTGGGGTTTTTTTCTGTGAAATTTGGACAAACCTGTGGAAAATGTATTCTTTATCAGCCATGCTAAGATTCTAATTTAGCACGGAATAAAATGGCAAAAATTATGATAATGTAGCTTTATTCTCAGAAAGTTTTCAAAATGAAAGAATTTATTTAGGTAAATGCATAAGTCTCCTGCTGGTTTAATTGTGTGAAAAATGCCTGCTGCTGTTTCCTGTGGCTGATCTTGAATACTAAGAGGAAACCAAGTTGCCACGTCCATTAACATGAATTATGGCATAGTATAAAAAGTGCAGGACGTGGATGGGTTTTCAGAATTCTATAGTAATTTGATGCAGGTTCGTGTCACAAAGCAAACAACTATTTAACTTCCAGGGATACCTTTTGTTTTTTCATTTACATGCGTAATATTTAATATGCAATGGGTAATATGACATTTCATTTAGTTATGATAACACTAAATTTATATTTAGGATTTTTCGAAGGCTCAACACCTTTCGGTGATTTATGGGAATTAAGCACTAACATTGTAAAAGATGATGATCTTTATGAGACTGACAGTACAAAAATGCTAGACATCACAACGGCACCCTTTGGTACTATTGCCGCATCACCGAATGGGCCAAAATTATGGTTTCGGATATTGGAACAATTCCAGTTGGGAATGACCTGTGCTGGTTTTATTACTAATTTAATGACTTTCATAACTCTTTTTGCAAAAGGTGATCCATTTTCACCTTGCATTAGACTTCTACTTCAGCACCAGGCCATAGTAGACTGTTGGGTCTGTGGAGTCTCCGTCATCATTCTTGTGCAACCTTTCATGTGGACTACAGGCATATCTGTAAGTAATTTCATTAATAAAATGGTATTATTTATTAAGCACTAATATATTGTGTATTGTGAAGTACATTAATGTTATTGACAACAATACTAATCCCCCACCAACATCAGTAAGGTTTTGTATTGTTGGAGGTCATCAGTAGGAGCTTCTTCTGCAGAGACACATGATAACCACCTGCAATAAAAAACCAAGTACTACAAAATTGACAAATTCTCTCATTTTGGTAATTTTCTGCCTTGATTTTTGCACATTAATACAAAAGTTTTACCATCTTTCTGGCCCTGTGTAATGCACCCTACTGGTTACTAGACAGCACACATATTTACAAACTTTAAATAGTCAACTCTCTTAAGGGTCATTCACACTGTCACGGATGGGCATGACGAGTGAGCAAGGATAAACAAAAATTCTTGCTTATCCTTATTATACGTAATTCAATCGCCAAGCGTTCTACGGACACTCCTGCTAATTCGTAGAACGCTCCTGGTCACTCTAAATTATCCGTGATCATCTGTGGAGAGGGCAAAAATTTTAAAACATGTTTAAAACCGACGTTCTACGAGTGAATTGTTTACATTATTACAGAAATCAATCGCGAATCAATCGAGTGTCAATCGGCAAGCTTTCTACGTATGTCTGTGGCCATTTGCGGCAACTCGTGGGTATGCAGGGGAGGCTGTCCATCCATGTATAATAGCCATCCACTCGTGGTCAGTGTTGGACTGCTCGGGAAACGGTCGGCAGACATCCATATCCCATCTGTAGCCCTCGCCTCATTCACTCTAAAACCACTTGCACGGTGATCTACGAGTGCATCACGGATGCATCACGGATGCATCACGGATGCTTGGTGACAAATGTTAGCCGAGCTATCTACAGACATTTGACAAGCGGTTGACGGACGTCCTTCGAATGCTCGTTGAAAGAATTTATATGTGGTTAACAGAGCCACGAGTGAGCAAGAATAGGCCATCTGTGGTCATTCGGCTCTCTTATCCGTAATACTGGTGAATAGTATTATTTCTGGTCCCTTTGATACTTCCAATTTTTTAATCTGTGAAAACAGATCAATAAGGTTTCTTCAGCTTTTTTCATTACTGGACATGAGTGATCATGTGTATGTTGGCCTTGTAGTCCTGTTGAAAGAGGAACCCTCCTGAATGTACCACAGAACACAGCACAGAACTTGGAAGATCGGTTCATGATATCATCTTATCGTTCATTACTGAACCGAAGCCACATATTTCTTTGGATTGTCTTCTTGGGCCTTTTTTAAATTTTTTGGAGGATCCAAGTTTGATATTCAATATTATACAAATATTGCACAGTGACCAGAGCAGTATCAGTTTTTATGGAACCAAGACAACCGATGGCAAAGCCAAGTGCAATATCGGTTGCCGATACTCCAGTGCAATATCGGTTGTCGATATTCCAGTGGCATATCGTTTGTCGATACTCCAGTGGCATACTCCAAACACATTCACAAGGTCCGTTTTGTCTCAAGACATCCACTTTCCGATAAATGGGCAGATGATTGGCTCTTTTTCAACCAAAGGTGTTACTGGAAAATTTCTGGGGGATGCTTAAAACAATCCTTAATATACATTTTGATGTAATATCAAAGATTATCTATGAATGGAAGCTAATGGAAGAAAAAGCTGCAACTCGGTTAATATTCAATGCTTGTAAGTGTGCAGTTGGTTAACGCAAACTTCTTACTTTTGTTTGTTCATATTAAAATAACCGTGATGACTCATGATACCATGCAATCTACTATTCAACCATGTTGAAGAGTGTCTTCTTATAAAGCTAAGCATCAATCTGAGGAGCCCAGAATGACCTGACCTGACCTAGTTTCCCTTGAAAAGGGGGCTCAGATTGTTTCATGATTGATGGTAATGGAACATCACCCACTCAGAGAAGCAGAATGTGGATCCTTTATTAGTAGAGCAGTGCCATTTTCTTAAAATATTTCTGATTGTGGAAGAGACACCAAAAATACTCTCACTGTCAACATGTGATTTCAAGAATATGACCTGTGTGATTTTTGAAGTTCTTTCCAAATGTGTTTGCATGATTTAATTATGTATATATTTTTTCATATTTGGTGAGAAATAATTTTGATATTGAAACATCCAAATCCAATATCCTTTTTATAATATGACCCCTCCATTCTAATTTCAAAGGAGCAACCAAATCAGTTAGAAATGTTCGACATGTTTTCCTTTTGTGTGTTTTGGCTGTCCTAAGCTGAAAGATATTTTTCTTCTCAATTTGATCTTCTAGTTGATATGTTATCAAAAAATCAATCATTGCTGAGATTCATTTGCAATATTTTATTCATTGTTATTGAGAACTACAGTGTTTTCTTTTGATCATTGATTTCATTACAATGGTGATCACAGAGGACCTGTCATGCGAATGCATGGCTTGCCAAAAAAAGTGTGAAATATAATACATGTAGTCAGTTCTGTAGTTCATTTTCATGCCATCTTGCTGCATTTAAAGAGTATTGAGCCTCTTTTTTATTATTTTGTCTCAAAATTGAAGCATATATGATCATGCTGCCAGAGACTTTTAATGATGAGATGGTTTTTAGATATTTAGATTTGGCAATTGCCCCTATGCCATTGCCAGGTATTGTTAATTTCAGTGATAGGGGGATGACTTATTTCAATGACAAGGTAATGATCAATCCCACATACCCCTAGCTTTTAAAATATTTATTCCCAATTAAGTAGCTTAAGTTGGAAGAATGTTTTCCTTGGCATTTAGAATACTTTGTCTGAGGTAGTAAAATTGGACAAATATTTTCAATAACTGCGTTGATCAAATATTATTATCAACTCTGAAAACTACTTTTTCTCCTTATGTAAATGTATCATGCAGAATTTGATCAACATTTTCCCTTATAATAGTATACTGTATATTATTTCCAGGTCCTGGATCCAATCATCTGTCATGTTTGGCACAATCAAGGAATATACTGGGGTGCCATCTGGTTGTCCGTATGGAACTTAGTGACTTTCGGAGTCGAACGTTATCTTGCTGTTTGTAAACCATTTGCTCACCAGCATATAGCCCTCGAAGGTCCTGGGCCTCCACGTGGCGAGGGTGGAAACACTTGGGGTGAAGTCCTCTATCCCCAGTGGCTAAAACAGGACAGTGCGCATTGCACAAGCTGCTCCAGCTTTACAGGAGGGTGTGTCCCCTACCATACAGGGGAAACAAAAATGAATATGTCCGAATCGACAATTTCAGACCGGCTCGCACGTCCCCCGGGTGAACAAGGTGCGCGTCCCTCAGCGGTAAACCAGGCTGAGGTCGAAAAATTGGCTACTGGTTCCAGATTTGGTAAACGTTTGCGTCCATCATTAGATGACGCAAATCAAAGTTCAAATAATGCAGATACATCTAAGCCTTGGCCAAAGTTTCTTGTTGTTACTGGCAGTGATGCTGGGTTTTCCCGACTTTCAGCCATAACAATATGCAGAACAATTAAGGAAAGCATTGGTTTTGTTGAAAATACAAGACGTTTAAGCAATACGTCCTTGCTGGTGCAGGTTGCCCACAGGGACCAGTCCCTGAGATTGCTGGGGTTGGAGGCCTTTGCGGGTGCCCCTGTTAAGGTGGAGCCCCATCGGTTTTTCAACTCCTGCAAGGGAGTTGTAACATCGCATGAGAGCAGTCTCTGCTCCGATGACGAACTGAGGGACTGGCTGGATGACTACAATGTCATCCACATTCATCGCCAGCCCCCAAGATATTCACGACAGCTTCTCACACTGACCTTTGATGGCACAGTTTTGCCTGACAAGGTCAGCATTGGGTTCGAGTGGTGTAGGGTACGTCCCTACATCCCGAACCCAAAACGATGTTATAATTGCCAGCGATTTGGCCATTTTAGCGGCTCCTGCCGCGCCAAACCAACCTGCGCCAATTGTGGGTCACGGGAACACACCCATTCCCGTGACTCACCATGTACGAATACATCGTATTGTGTTAATTGTGGAGGTGATGGGCCAGCCTATCACCGTGGCTGTCCCAAATGGCAGCTAGAGAAAGAGATCCTGAAGTTAAAGACCACCAAGGATATCTCCTTTCCCCAAGCACGCCGTATAGCTGAACAGGCTGCTGGGGCAAGCTATGCCTCAGTCCTGTCTCAGATGGCTGGACCTAGATCTCCTTCACCCAGATCATCGCCCAGGCGAAGGATTGACCTAGATCCTAATTATAATTATTCCAAGGCAGGGCAAAGCTTGCAGAAACATAAACCAGAATCTAAAACTTCACAGGCAGACGATCACCTCGCAAGAATAAAGCAGCATGCTATAGATGTCGGAAAAGGACATCTTGTAGCTCCATCAGTTAGTACGTCACAACTTAGTGTACCCTCACAAGGTGCACCTTCCGGCGTTGAGTCTGAAGAGATACACCAGCCGATGGAAGAGGAGGCGGGGACTACCACCATCCCTAGGCCTCAACGGGAGGGGGCAATTGATAAAAGATCAATTGTTCCCAAAAGACCCCCCCCTCATCAGAAAAACACTAGAAAAATCTAGTGCACTGAGCTTCATAAGACCACCATCTAAGCATGGCGGGGTCCCCAAAAAGATCTTAACACCAAAAGAGGCAGCGACTTTGAAGAAAAAGTGAATATTCATACAAATTCATACCATGCACTACAGATTTTACTATGATAATATTAAACTCTTTTAACTAATTCATGGACAGTATCATTCAGTGGAACTGTCGAGGTTTCAGAGCCAACTTCGATGAAATAGGTTGCATGGTCCAAGACTTAAACCCTAGTGTTTTCTGTCTACAGGAAACATTTCTGAAACCTCCAAATAGTTTTAAACTGAGAAACTATCATATGTATAATACATATGGCAATATTGCCCACGATAGAGCCACTGGTGGCTCATCAATTTTAGTTAAAAATGGCATCATTCATACCCATATTGCTCTTAACACTAACCTTCAGGCTACAGCAGTTTGTCTGAACCTGAATAAAACATTCACCATATGTTCCTTATATATTCCTCCACCCTTTCACCTTACAGCCAGTGATTTGCATAACCTTTACAATCAACTTCCGGAACCACGTCTTATCCTAGGAGATTTTAACAGCCATAACCAATTGTGGGGAAGCACTTCCCACAACAACAAAGGAAAAACCATTGAAGATTTTCTCAATGACCACACCCTTTGCTTGTTCAATGATGGTTCACCTACATATCTTCACCCAGGTCATGGAAAATTTTCAGCGATAGACCTTAGTATATGTGATCCAGCGTTATTTCTGGAATTTGAATGGAGAGTATTAGAGGACACTCACGGCAGTGATCACTTTCCTATTGTCCTACAAAACGTAGAAGGTACAAGAGAAGTGGGTCAACTCCGATGGAAGTTGCATAAAGCGGATTGGACCTCCTTCGAAAAGCACTGCTTAGAAACAATTACTATGTCTCATTATAGGAATTGTAATAATCTCGTTGAAGATTTTACTGATGATATTACTGATATAGCCAATAAAACAATACCGATGACAAAAAATAATTCTAAACGAAGTGCAAGACCCTGGTTTGACGACGAAGTAAGAGAAGCTATTAAAAACCGTAAGAAAGCCCTCAGAATTTTTAAATCACAGCCGACCATCAACAATCTGAATAATTTTAAGTGCCTGAAAGCCAAAGCGCGTAGAATTGTCAGGCAAAAAAAACGTAGTTGTTGGAGAGACTATGTCTCCAGACTCACTGAAAGAACTCCTAGCAATAAAGTCTGGAAAATGATTAAGAAGATTGAAGGAAAGAACCTAGCTTCGCATGTAAGCATTCTAGAAGTGAATGGAGAACATCTCTCCTCACCAGAACAAATATCAAACGGGTTAGGAGAACAGTTTGCATACAACTCCTCATCGGAGAACTATACGAGAGAATTTCAATGTTATAAGGCTCAAGCTGAGAGATTAACCCTAAATATACAGTCTGATAACAGCGAAGATTATAACTCCTACATCACCTTAGAAGAACTTCAGAAGGCCATCTTAAAAGCGACTGACTCTGCAACAGGCCCTGATAATATACATTATCAAATCTTAAAACACCTACCTCAATCCTCTTTAAAAACATTACTGTATATCTTTAATCAAATTTGGGAGAAGGGATGTCTTCCATCCCTGTGGAAACAAGCCACGGTCATCCCAATTCCCAAGCCGGGGAAGGATCATAGTGATCCTATGAATTATCGACCAATAGCCTTAACCAGTTGTCTATGTAAGACAATGGAGCGAATTGTTACTGATAGACTGGTTTGGTTCCTGGAGTCGAACCAGCTTATTACAGAGTTCCAATCTGGATTTCGCCGTCACAGGAGCACATTAGATCATTTAGTCAGACTGGAAACTTATGTTAGAGATGCTTTCATTAACAGAGAACACGTAGTAGCCATATTCTTTGACCTAGAAAAAGCTTATGACACTACATGGAAATATGGAATAATGAAAGATCTCCACGACTTAGGGCTTCGAGGTCGCCTTCCAGTTTTCATCGGATCCTTCCTACAGGATCGCTTCTTTAAGGTCCGAGTGGGATCAACGATGTCAAGCCCCTACTCTCAGGAGAATGGAGTCCCTCAGGGTAGTATTCTCTCGCCCACCCTCTTTAACGTCAAAATCAACAGTATAGTAAATTCCATCTCAGAAAATCTCATGCCGTCCCTATATGTTGACGATTTCCTCATTGCATATCGTTCCAGATATATGCCAACCATAGAACGACAACTGCAATTAAATTTGAATAGGATTCACAAATGGTCACTCGAAAATGGCTTCAAGTTCTCTAAACAGAAGACAGTTTGTCTGCCTTTCTATTATTTACGATCAAACCATCCAGATCCATCATTAATAATTGACAACTGTCAAATAAAAGTGGTGAATGAAACAAAATTTTTGGGTGTACTCTTTGACTCCAAATTGTCTTTCATTCCGCATATCAAAGCACTGAAAGCAAAGTGCCTGAAATCAATGAACCTCCTTAAAGTAGTGAGCAAATATAATTGGGGTGGGGACACAACGGTCCTCCTTCGTCTCTATCGAGCAATTACTCGTTCTCGACTTGATTATGGTTCTGTGGTATATGGCTCCGCCAGACCATCTTATCTAAAATGCCTGAATTCTGTACATCATCAAGGGTTGCGACTAAGCTTAAGAGCTTTTCGTACATCTCCTGTAGAGAGCTTATATGTACTGGCAGGGGAACCTCCACTTTCCCTTCGTCGTATCAAGTTATCCATGCAATACATACTAAAAGTAGCTCCAACATATGATGTAATATTTCATCCAAAATACATGCATCATTATGAATCTCGTTCAAACGCCATTCGACCACTGGGATTACGCATGAAATTCTATCTTGAGGCTGCAAAAATTGATACTACAATCATTGCCGAGACGGAAGTCTCCCAGTCCCGAAAGTTATACTGGATTTGGCAGAGCTTAAGAAAAGCGAAATCAATCCGGTAGACTATCAAAACCTATTTTATAGTATAAGGTTTAAATACGAATCGTACAAATTTCTATACACAGATGGCTCAAAAATGGAAAGACGAGTAGGCTGTGCAGTCACTTCTTATAAAACCGTTATAGCTGAATGTCGTCTTCCAGACCACTGCTCAATATACACTGCAGAATTAACAGCTATTTACCTTGCCTTAAAGAACATCGAGGACTCAGAATCAGATCGTTATGTTATCTGTTCTGATTCCAAATCTTCTCTTCAAGCAATCCAAAATAAACAACTTGATAACCCTGGGATCTTAGATGTTCTTGTTAAGTATTTCTATCTTCATGAATACAAAGACATTGTATTCTGCTGGATTCCTGGACACGCTGGCATTGAAGGGAATGAAAAAGCAGACCTGGCAGCAAAAAGGGCTCTTACAAAAGAGATAACTGATTTTACCATTCCATACACTGATTTTAAAATGACTATAAAATCTTTTATCATGTCTTGCTGGCAAAGACAATGGAATGAATGTAATAACAACAAGTTGCATTCAATCTTACCTTGCATTCAAAATAAAATACCTAGTAGGTTCAATACTCGCAAAGATCAAGGAATATATCACAGATGCCTCATAGGACATTCAAGACTTACACATTTACACCTTTTAGTCAATGAACCGGCACCGGTATGCCAGAGTTGTCGGTGCCCCCTAACAATCAAACATATTTTATTAGATTGCATCCACTTACAACGCATTAGAAGACCTCTGTTTCAAGCTACTACCTTACAACATCTCTTTACTAGATATCCAACCCAGACAATTATTGATTTTTTATATGCTTCTGGTTTCTACTACCAAATATAGATAATCAATCTTAACCTAGAGAGCCTCTACATAGCCCACTCAGGTGCTGATGAGGCGTTAAACAATAACTCACACACACACACACTCACCAGCATATGCAACGTGTAGTGACCCACTATGTGTTTCCTACTCTCTATATCACCAGCATAATATTTATACTACCTTTCTACTTACAAACGCATTATTATGATGATAGTTGCCACAGTGAGACCTTTTCAGATGACAAGGCTGTTGAACACTTCATGAAGTCATATGCTAGTATTTGGTTTGTCGTGGCATATGCCACACCTTGTGCACTTTATACTTTCTTGTACGGGAGCATTATACTGACTTTCAGAAAGAGAAAGGATGAAACTAAGTTTGGTTCATCAAGAACCATCAAAAATGCGAATGAACAGTTAACCAACACTGCCATTTCAGTGACTATTATTTTCATCATATCTCTTGGTTTCGACACATGGTACTACTTAGTTGCCAGCATGAATGTTACCTCGTACATCTTTAATCCAAAAAATTGGAGTGTTTTTTGCATGCCTGAACTCTGTTGCAAACCCTTTTGTGTATTCATTCAGCATGCCAATTTTCAGAACTTGCCTGAAAAGGACATTGTGTCCATGCACAAAATCTAAAGTAAATTGTATCCAAGACAAGTTCAATGAAATATTTGCATATTTGTTTCATTTTTGTATCTCCCACATCAGAAAAGCATCACTGTTTCTTAGAAAAGAAAAGCACACTTTGCAGAACTTTTTTGGTTTTGGTTCAGGTGTATTATGTACATAGCCACTGCAACGCTCCTTTAGCCTTTCAGGTGCCTCTGATTGATTATTCACTGCAATTAAGCCCCACCTTACCCAAAAATTCTCATTGACAACGGTGGGTGGGTGGACAGATGGGGATTAATGACATTTTAACCAAGAGAGTCAAGTACATCTAGCTGCGTCATGGTGGTCTAGTAGCTATTGTATACTGGAAAAGTTGTAAAAGAGGCAAGACATAGGTGTGTGTATGTCTGAAACTGTGGGGTTTTCTATTTCCAGAACTATATGACCTTCCATGTTAACATGTCATTAAACATCATTCATTAAGTGCTTCATATAATTAGTATTTTGTTTGGAATAAGTTACACCATGTGAAGCCTTTAATTTGAGTAACTACTTCACAGTTTCTGATGCCCAAACTGACAAGAGGTGTTGAAATCTCTGGGGTTTTTTTATGGCTTCATCATCAAGTCATGCATAATGCCTAGAGCCAGCTTTCTGAGGCTGAGCTTGAATACTAAATGAGTTAGAACAGGCCATGACCATTGTCATAATTTATGGCAAGGTATAAAAGTTGCACTGCAACGGTAGTTTTAAGAATTCCATTGTAGTTTTCTGGCATGGCATCTTGCAAATAGTGTTGCATCAAAATACTATAATTTGAAGGGATAACATTTTCATAACTTATCTGCATAATATAAATTTTATAATGGGTAATACGACGTTTTATTTAATGATGTTAATAGCACTTAATGTGTATTTAACATTTTCTGGAGGTTCAACGATAGAGCCTTTAAGTGATTTAATGGAATCAAGCACTTACATGTTAATAGATAATGACGTTAATGAAACTACTACTATGGAAATGCAAGACATCACAACAGCACCATCAAGTACTATTAATGTAGCACCGGATGGACCCGAATTGTGGTTTCAAATATTAGATAGATTTCAGTTGGGAATGACCTGTGCTGGTTTTATTGCCAATTTAATGACTTTCATAACTCTTTTTGCAAAAGGTGATCCATTTTCACCTTGCATTAGACTTCTACTTCAGCACCAGGCCATAGTAGACTGTTGGGTCTGTGGAGTCTCCGTCATCATTCTTGTGCAACCTTTCATGTGGACCACAGGCATATCAGTGAGTGCATTTTGTTATTACATAAAATTCTCAGAGTGGTTGTGCATCCTTTAAAGTCTAAAATCCAACTATTTATATATGTGGCCTAAAGTTTCTTAAAAACTATGGATTTGTCACAGGAGGTTGAAAAAGTCTTGAATTCAGTTGAAAATTCTGTTACAGTAGTTTAATAATGATGACTGTTTGATTTCAATTATTGAAAATAATCAGTTAAGAACTGAGAAAATATTCCTCAAACCTGATAAATTTTGAAATTTGCTTGGTAATGTTATGCTTAAAATGTTGAATTTGTTAGGTATGCTGATATTATGGTCTTATATGTTGAGGTTTTTAGTCTTAAAATTTATTGAAAAGGTCTTATCAAATTTAACAAATTGCAGTGTCTTTGGTGTCCACCTCGTAATTGTGTTGAGAGCGTGTCTATAAGTAATTATTAAACTTTGAATTGGACAGTACCATTTTTGTTTGATATTTAACCAGAAATAATTGCAATGCTGAAATTCTTCCAGTGGTATTTCTTTCATTGCCATTAACTATTACAATTTTTCATGTGCTTTGTTGTGATGATTGATTTCATGATTATGAGATCATATAAATTACCTGAGTGACAGTTCTTAATTAAGAAACTTTTCATGATGAAATGCAAAAAGCTGACTGACCATTTGACTTTGTTTGTGTCACATAAATTAACATGATCTTGACTGCAAAGTTATTCATAATGCAATACATGCCAGTAATGTTACTATGTCTCCAGATTTAGCACATTCAAATAATAATATAAACCAATACAGTAACTCCCTTCTTCTCTCATGATTTTTTTTACGATTACATGCCCATTTGTGCACAAAAGTTTAATTTTAAGTCATAATAATTATTTAAATAAGAGTTTTTCATGACATCAAAAATCCAATATGTAAATAAACCAAGTGATGACGATTTCCATTGGATTTTCCAATGGTTTGAGTGCTTTCAATGCATCATATATATTTTGTAATTACTTCCTGATAGATTCATTAGCTTACTCATACTTAATGTGCTTTGCTCAAATAAGGTAATTTTTAATCATTGGATGAAGTTTTGAAAAAATAGTTATTTTGACAGACAGTGCAGCTTTAACTAAGACTGATTATATTGTTAGATAAAGCAGACTAACAAGAAAGTAAGATATCTGTTAAATAGACTATACATAGCGATTTTCAATGAATTTGTCTTGATGTTATAATCATTATTATATTTTATCTTACGTTTTGATAACAGCCATGCATGTGAATAGAATTTTTTAAAGCTCCACAATTAATTGTAGTAAATCACACATTGTTTATGATGTCATAACAAGTAACCTTTGATGACACAGTCAGAAATATTTGAATATTGTGCTTTATTTTGACATTTGTTTTATTCTTCTTCTTTTTTTCATAATAATGGAAAATCTGGAAAAAGTGCTAAAAATTGTGTTGTTTCTTTATATTCCTTAGCATTCCATACTTAGCAATGACAACTATAATTAGCAATTTCATAATAATTAGTTGCATGATGATCTATATTTCTTTCACTTGATCACAATACTTGTTTTCTTCATATGCACCTGTAAAGTTATAAATACTAATCTAAATGCCATAGATTTAATGCAAATCAGCAACCCAACAATTCAGTAACAGTTATAAGGAATGATTATATATAGTTCCTTCAGTTGCCAGCTACATGTAAACAGCGAGCAAAAAATATTTTGACCTACTAAGGCATTAAAATATAGGTGTGTTGAGTATCATACAAAATAAACTGTTAAGATTTGCATTTATTTGTCATATAAGATTTTATTTAAATACAAGTAAATACAAACCTTAAAGGTTTATTTTGTATGAAATTAAACCCAAAATCTTTTTTTGGCATAACATTGTTGCTGAATTTCAGATATATATTCCGTAGGCTCATTGCCATAGCCTATATATGACTTTGAACATAGAAATGATAATCCTAGTTGTAGATTAGTTAAGGGAACATACCATTGTGTTGATAATTCTAGCAAACTGAATACACCTTATCTTTGAAACAGAACAATTAAATGGCAGGAAAAGTACAGACAAGACTTTTTATGCTCACTTGGCTTTACTCTGAACAGAATCGATTGCTACAGGGTTTCTGCAGGTTTACCTTCATAAGAATAAGATCTTTGTAAGACATTATATAATATCATGTGCACATGAAAAATAAGACCACTAACATAGTAATATACACCATTATTTTTAATTTCATCTTCCTAAATTAATAAGGATATTGGCTAGTGAGCAATAAAAAAAAAGGCAGTTCTTGTGTATTTAAGGGAAAGTTCATAATTTCTATTCATTCGTATTTACCAAATTGTCTGAATATTACAATATGGATGTTAATATCCAAG
Organism: Alitta virens; assembly: GCA_932294295.1. NCBI lineage: Eukaryota > Metazoa > Annelida > Polychaeta > Phyllodocida > Nereididae > Alitta > Alitta virens. Next base: position 9,444,279 of record OW028581.1, read on the forward strand.
CAAAATAGGACAATGTAAGACTAAGCGGACAAAAGTAAACCTTAATAAGGGCCTTAATTTTTGACAATATAATGAACAAATGACGAAATTCAAGAGTTGAAAATAGGACATCTTGGACTCTAATTAGCATTGCATAACAGGCTATGGAGGCCAAGTGACAATCATTTCGGTTCATCGCACACACTATATAAACACTCAAGAAATAACTTTTTTCCAAATTTTGTAAAACATTGCCGAGATATGTTAGTGTGGCTATCACAAGGCACCACCAGGCCACATAGAGTTTTACTGTATAACATTTTATAAGGGTAGGTGCATTAGTTTTAGAGATCAGCTGAAACAAAAGTGTGTGGTACAGTTCTGCTTTGGAAATAAAAGTGTAACAGCCGCCCTCCTGCCTGTCACACGAACACTTAACAATCTTAATGATGCTGTGTGGAATGTGGGATTCGCTGGGGGTTTAGCTGCAGCGCAGCCTATGTTTTACATTAAAGATACTTTTATGTGATTATTTCCAGGTCCTGGATCGGATCATCTGTCATGTTTGGCACAGTCAAGGAATATACTGGGGTGCCATCTGGTTGTCCGTATGGAACTTAGTGACTTTCGGAGTCGAACGTTATCTTGCTGTTTGTAAACCATTTGCTCACCAGCACATGCGACGGGTGGTCATCCGCTATGTGTTTCCTACTCTCTATGTTATCAGCATAATATTTTTAATTCCTGTGTACTTGCAAACTCGTTATTATGATGACAGTTGCCACAGTGAATATTTTTCAGACCACAAGGCTGTTGAGCAGTTCATGAAGTCATATGCTAGTATTTGGTTTGTTGTGTCATATGCCACACCTTGTGCACTCTATACTTTCTTGTATGGAAGCATCATACTGACTTTTAGAAGGAGAAAGGATGAAACTAACTTTGGTTCATCAAGAACCATCAAAAAGGCGAATGAACAGTTAACCAACACTGCCATAGCAGTGACTATTATTTTCATTATATCTCTTGGGTTCGACTCGTGGTACTACTTAGTTGCCAGCCTGAATCTTGCTTCGTACGTCTTTAATTCACCAATCCAAAAAATTGGAGTATTCTTTGCATGCCTGAACTCTGTTGCGAACCCTTTTGTGTACTCATTCAGTATGCCAATTTTCAGAGGTTGCCTGAAGAACACATTTTGTCCAGGCTCAAAAAAGATGAGAAGTGGTGATTCAAGTATCACTTGTATCTCAGATACCAAGAAGTCTGACTTGAGTCCCTGAAAACGTTACAAGAGATTGCCTTTATTGGCGTTGTTGGTCTCTCATAACTTTAAAGACAAATATAAATTTATTGAACGTTTTAACTCTAATTCAAGTCTTAACTTAATAAACTAGCTTTTACCAGAACACCATAGGCAGTATAATAAGCAACAATGTCTTTAATGACAATAATCCCTGTGAAAGGTTCTTGGTTTGATAAAAAGTGGTTTATATACTAAATGACATTTATGTGTTTTAATTATATGGTACAGTACAATAAAGTGCTTTAGTTCTAGTGGTTGCAGAGCATAAATGTTGAAGTTGTTCGGTTGTCTTTACATCCTTAAAATGAAATGTATGTGATCTACAGAAAATTAAGATATGAAGCATCTGTCAACCGTTTGGATGAATATTCCTACATTCCTAGCAAACAATGTAAAAGCCTGTCTGAAAACAATTTGAAATATTGAAAACATTGAAATATGCAGGGAGAGCATAATATTTGAAGACTATAATTGCCATGAATTAAAAAATAAATTGTAGAAAATATTCTCCTGAGCTGGTGTGAGTTTCGCACTGGTTTACTTTGGTTTTGTTTTAATGGTGATGTGTTCAATTGGGACAGTTTAATATTTGCAGACAATCGCTGCCATGAATTTGGAAGAGAAAAAAAGAAGACATTGAAGAAAATATTCTTGTGAGCTGATGTGATTTTGGCTCAGGTGTATTGTGCATTAACTGCTTACGTGATGGACTCCTTGCACGATATACTCGATGTCGCAAGAATTATGGTGTTCTTTTTTTTTGATCTTGGTGTCGTTTTTGTGTGTTGAGTTCAATTGCTATTTGGTACAGGTTTATTGTGCAGGTATTTTGTGATGGAGTAGCAACTTAGATCAATTAACTGACTCTCTGCACACTATGCTAGATCCTTATGAAATATAGTTGTCGTACTCTTCTTGCAGAGTTAAATGCTATTGTTTCTCATTTTCTGAAAGTGAAGAGAAATGCCTGAAACTGTACTCAAATCAATTGAATTATAACTTAGACAAGAAGTTAAAAACGAAAAACACTAATCAATAACATTTCTTCATACTGTCAGAAAATGATGGCAGTAAAGTGCCATTGACCAGTCATATGAATTTATCCTACAATGACAAAAAGACTGAGATAGCATTCTGGCTGAGTGCGTAGAATTTAGCCAGGAAAGCTAATCAACATTCTCACCATCCATTCCTGTTTCCGTGCGTTTGCTGAGCAATACAGGCATGAGGGTTTGCTGCATCGGCAGTGCTATGTTTCAAAATAGAGAAAATGTGAGAACATCTTCATTGATGATGATTCTGTTTTTAAAAAGTTCAGGAACTGGTTTCCCAAGGAGCACTGTGTTGTTATCGGTTTTAAGACCTGGTCGCTCAATTGGCTCTTTTGTGATTTGCATAGAAACTTCAAGTGGGTGGTGGCAAGGCTTAAACTCAAAATTTGGAGGTGAAATTTTGCAAAAAAGTTGATCTTTATCATAGGAATTGGAAAAGCTCTGGGGAGCGATATTTTGAAAACATTTATTAAAAACCACCAATTTTAGAGAACCCTAATCTCCTGCATTGAAAATATTTGAAGTGAGACTTAGCTTTTTGTAAGTATCTAGTTTGTTACCTAATGGAAATAAATGTTATTATACGTTATTATACTCCACTTAAACTATTTTCCTATTGTTTTGGGAGGGATATAACCATCGTAAATGCTAGTTAACTCCTCCTGAGTGCAAACTGAACTTGTCTTGCATAATAAAGGCAGTAAAACAAAACAAACGATCAAAGAAATGAGTAAATATGCCTAGTGGAGTATAGCACTTTTTTTGGTTATATTCCGACGCCAAAGGCGTTGCCTATTCAGGATATGACTATTACTTTGGTAACATTACATTGCCTACATTCTCAGAAGACATATGAAGCCTACCTGCCGAAGGTAATCGTAACATAACCCATGTAATGTTATCGTAACTTATCCAATCAATCATCCCATTAAAGATTTATCTGTCTATCTTAAGTATGTTAGACTAGCTTAACCCAAGCATTACATGTTATTTTGTTTAGAAGGAGACCCACAGTGCTACCAAGTCAACATCAGAACTTGTGAAGATGGTTTATCAATTATGGCATGAGATCACGATGTCAAAGAGGACCAGGGTTTCAACCAGATTGTTATCGGATCGATATAAAGTGAACCTATATATTATGACCACCTGTCGTTAAGACTAGTTAAATATAGATCATATCCTAGATTTGCCTTTATTTTTGTCAAACGTTTGAGAATACCTCATTATTAAAGCAAAAATAAATGTTGGTAAAGTTTTGGTGAAAAAATTATATAAAAAATAAATTTACATTCCTTGGGTAATCATCTAGAATATTTTGATCATTGTAATGGTTTTAGCTGATACATTTGTTGTGATGTCTCTTATTAACTCGCTAGCCGAAGTTTTAAATTTTGAGAAAAAAGCAGACCTACACTGCTATCCGATTTACATTGAAATACATTGAATTATATTGTAGTACAAGGATTGTGGGCAGGGAGGAAAAGCTGATCAATGATTTAAATTAAATAAAACTGACCTTGTCTGTAAATCCAATCCCCCTTCTGCCTGATGTAATCATCTAACTTTTGTCTCTAAATTATTAATAACATATGAGAGCATTTTCTTGCAACAATTGTACTTACCAATGTACGCTTTACCCTACTGTTTGCGCCTTCTGACTGATTATTTATGTCATTCCTTAAATTGTGATCTTTATTTTCAGCATCTATTGTCGTTGCAGGAGAGCGCTGCTGCTGAAATAGTAAGTACATGTTGATAAATGTGACTTGCTTTATGTTTAAATTTTTTTCTGAATCCATAATTCAGCCATTTTGTCTCTTTCTGGCTCCAATAACTCACCTGAGTTACATCATCTGAATCTTGTGAATCCTCCACGTCATGCAATATATCAGCATAGTAAGATGTTGATGCATTTGTTAGGGGCATTGTTTCTGAACTATTCATCAGAGTAACGGTTACTTGTTCAATTTCCTCAGACGTTGTAGTTTCTGGCGGCTTTTGTGCATTTCCACTCTCCGTTTCACCATCTTGTTGAACTTCTTGATGGTTCGCTTTCTTTCGTCAGTCAAAACATCTTGTGATTATAGAACCCGTTCTAACTTCTTCATATATATTTTTACATTACTATATTCCCCTGCCAATATGCCTCTACGGTTGTCTTTGTACTTTTCATATGAAAAATAAGTAAACAAATTACTGTTATGTATATTACCAATGATTATTTTATATAAAATGCACGATATAAAGATTTAATACATATACATAAAATAATATCATATAGAAAGTAAACTAACACTTTTTCTTCATTCTCCTTTTTCCAGTTGTTTCCTGTTTTTACTAATGATGAAAATATCATGGATGAAGATCATTTGAAATGGTTGAAAGCTTTGGTAAGCACAGCACATATGATATATTGAGAAACAAAAATGATATATTATCTATGTTCTGCATGAAGATATCAGAAAGACATTTTTTAAATATAGGAGATGACTATATGTATCTGTAAAACGGATAGGACATAATGTATGAGGGTTAGGCAAAACAATGTAAGATTGATAAAATTTAAATAATATACTCACATTCTGCAAAAGATGACCAATGCATGACTATATGCAATCACCAATATAATCACTATGGTCACAAGAACTGCTATCATTGCTGAAGAAGAAACAAAGAAAAAATCAATCAAGAATTTGGCATAAGAAGAAGAATAAGAAATACAAACCAATGCATACATTGAGCAGAAATGAGAAACCTATATGTTTGGTACTGATTTATCTGAGAATAAACAAGTACATAATTTGTGGGTGATTATAAGAAGCATTGCTCTTAATATCCATACTATTAAAGTCAACTTACTACTGTTTCTAAAAAAAGTGTCAATCCAACTACTCTTACACCTTGAAATACGTGACTTTCGTAGGCCTCATACTCACTGGAACTTTGTCCTTCATCATCATCAGTCTGACCAAGAATTTCAGTATCTGTAAAACTATATCAAGGAAGCAATATAGATTGTGTTACCTAAAATAACATGGAATGTCTAATAACACCAAGTAAATCTGAAATCCTAAAATTAACCAAGTCTAGGGCGTTTGCCAGAAAGCATGGGCTTGTTGTGTTATCCAAATTGAACATTTTATAGAAAGATGAATGACATGACATTCATTAAATCTGAAATTCCATAAACTCCTGAAGTTAACACAAATTTAATCAATGACTCTTTAAACATCTGGACATAAAATCATATGGTTCAAGAGATTTCAAGTAATTTCTCAGAACTATAACTGCAACTAAACAATTGTATTTGATTTCGTATAATCATCAGTTCACAAATTTGAGTAAACACTACAAAGAGAAATTACCTTTTTAAATAAGGTACTCAAAAATTTTGGTAGTTAGATATGTGCGATACTCCATAATAACAATTTGTAGGTGTATCTGAACATATACAATATGTTGAAATAAAAGGTCTCCTCAAATTCCTTATAACACTAAATGATCAATTTAGACAAGCACAATACCTGAATAGCTGAATGTCGTCTTCCAGACCACTGCTCAATATACACTGCAGAATTAGCAGCTATTTACCTTGCCTTAAAGAACATCGAGGACTCGGAATCAAATCATTATGTTATCTATTCAGATTCCAAATCTGCTCTTCAAGCAATCCAAAATAAACAACTTGATAACCCTGGGATCTTAGATGTTCTTATTAAGTATTTCCATCTTCACGAATACAGGACACGCTGGCATTGAAGGGAATGAAAAAGCAGACCTGGCAGCAAAAAGGGCTCTTACATGGCCAAATGTGCCACGTGCGTTTCCCATGCGTTTGGATAAACGCATGGAAAACGCATGGCAAACGCACGTGGCACAATTGCCCATGTACAAAAGAGATAACTGATTTTACTATCTCATACACTGATTTTAAAATGACTATAAAATCTTTTATCATGTCTTGCTGGCAAAGACAATGGAATGAATGTAATTACAACAAGTTGCATTCAATCTTACCTTGCATTCAAAATAAAATACCTGGTAGGTTTAATACTCGCAAAGATCAAGGAATCTATCACAGATGCCTCATAGGACATTCAAGACTTACCCATTTACACCTTTTAGTCAATGAACAATAACACACACACACAATACCACAAGCAATGTCACATAATAAAATTTGTCAGCTTGACTTACCTTTTTGACAGAAGGCATACAACGTTTCATTACAGTATACATCACAATCCACTTCTCAGAAAACTGGTTTAGTTCTTTTTCCTCCCAGTTGTAATGTTTGATATTTGTTCCATCTATCAACACAAAAAGAGGGACACTTTCAGAGATGATACATAAATTGTAATCATGCAATTTCATGTTACAAAAATCATAAATTATCTTCCTTCCCATTGCCAAAGCCTGTGTGCTAAACCGATAAAGAAGTTTTGATTCAGGAATGGTGCTATTTTATTTCCTAATATGCTAAAATCTTCATGTTTATTGAGGTAGAACAAGGTGCTACCCAATTCATGGCATCTTGACATTGCATCAAACCATTTTGTAGGTACCTCTGAGATATATATTGAAGGGATACCTTGCCAGTCATCTGAAAAATATTGCATGTTCTATTACGGTAACCCCAGATTAAGCATTGTACTGGTGGTATTGAAATTATAATTGTTATTGGTAGTTACTTTACCTGAATTATATCTATATATTTATACAATCATTCTTGTTTGTAATCAATTAGTTTTTCCTAATTAAATTTTGTAATATTTTTATTTTTCATTTTGTCTGCTGCAGACAAAAAAGTATACATATTCAACAACTTAGAATACAATTTTTGAAACCAAAACAACCCATCAAATTGTTAGAATAGTTGAGATTCTTGATAATCTTACCGTAATATAATGGCAAATAAAGATGTTAGGATATTAAAGATTCTTGAAAATATTAAAGGCATTTACAATCTTACCATAACGGCAAATGAAATTGTTTATGTTGCTGCAGTCATCTTTATCCACTTCACCTTCTGCACTAATCACTCCACATAGATGCATCTTCTGGCCATCTAAAGCATACAAACAATTTATTTGAATGGCAGAAGATTTTATGGTAAGGTGTATCAAATTCCAAGATAATTTTTTAATTGCCATTACCATTAGAAAAAAACACCTTTCTATCATAGATGCCAACCAACCAATACTTTTTTAAATTTTTTCTTAGAAACGTTAACAGAAACTTGCTTACCCGAAAATGATGAGGGCATGTTAGAGAAGGTTTCGTTTAAGGACACATTGTTGATAAATGTCCATTCTTCCAAATCATTAGCTCTTCCACCCAACCAAATGTATGGATTAGGTCCTAAGTCATCCAGCAATTCAAGTAAGTTCAGCGCACTCTGATTCACTTTTTCTGCGAATTGTATCATTGAGAGGCTTTGTGTCTGGCAGAGGTCCTTGCTATCGTGCCAGGTTCTTTTATGTAATAACATTTGTTTGAAAATTGTTTTGATCGACATTAGTACAGTTCCTGATAAATAAGAAGTTTCAAAAGTCAAAAATTGCAGCACCTCTGAAAACTGTTTAAAAAAAAACGGAATGGATCTTTTTTATCAGTCTAGTGACACAATAGTAGCACTAGCTTGAATATATTGACAAAATATGCATTTCTTAAAATCCCTCAGAAATAATAGCTTAACACTGATTGTTTACTTGATAATAATCTTGATGATTGACATACCTGAATAAAGCCCCCATAACTGTACTGGAATATAAACCACACTGATAGATTGATAGATACTTTATTTTGATAGACATAGGTACATAAATTGTTATAAAGTGAGACATATACATGATATTAACTATGCAATGCATTGTAAGCTATTGTAAATATGAGCCCATCAGGAAACCACCCAAGCTGGAATGGTGGCACTTTACATAAAAAGAAAGAAAAATAAATTAAGATTAAACAAAAGTAATTATGCTTAATTATGCTTTTTGAGTTTCATGTGAAGCATTATCTTTAAATTTGCACTAAATATCGGTAACAACATGCAAAACTTTACTAAAAAACATAAATTGTATCTTTGGTAGCTGGTGACTGATACAATTTACTGAAGAGGCTTTGGGCCGTATTAATGTAAATTAACTGGTGTGCACGGGAAACATTTTGTGTGCAAAGGAAAACGCCTGCCCACGGGAAAAATGCAGTCACACTTCTATCACTTCATTTGTATAGGCCTAGCCCTCTGTAGTGAAGTGCACTCAGTGACCCCAACCAATCAGGATATATGTCAGAAAGTTCATTAGATATATCTTGATTGCAAAAATGTATTTCAGCAATTAAAAGTGCTAAAAAGATGGGGCTTTCAATTAAGTACATGAAATTACATGTTCTACCAAAAGATGGCAATCTTGTATATGTACATGTGTTTGTACTTTTGCTGTAGTCACATATACATACATCTTCCATAAACAAGCATACATACTTATACACACATAGATAGATAGAGAGATAGATAGATAGATTGATAGATTAAAAAGTATTGATTGACCAATTGATATACCATCTACATGTGTGATTGATAGATTGATTTGTTCATTGCAGTTTAATGCAGGGACTATTTTTCATGGCAAGGAACAGCATTTTTAACTTGAGCACAAATGCAGAACTACTCATGTAAAAGAAATAGAGAAACAATATGACACAGCATTAATATTCACTAAATTTCCATTGGCAGAAATGAAACCATTAAAATTGTCATGGCATGAGACCAAGACATATTTTTAATCAAGTATTACCGGGTGGCAGCACAGTGCCATGATCTCCACTGATCAAAACTGTAATCCAATCACACAAAGGAATTTGTCAAATCCACCAATCATATCAAAGAGGACAATTATTTTGATCATGTTTGCACGGAATATGCATACAAATGATGCATGCACCAACTATAGGTAAATCACATGAGCTGACATTGATTTTATTTGAAAAATCATATTTACATTTTATTTAAAAATAGATTTATCAGCATTGAAATTTACTATAGAAACTCTCACTGGTAGAAATGACAGCGGAACACTGATTGAATTATCATGGCATGAGACCATGTCATATTTAAATTAATAATCACCAGGTGGCAGCGCAATGCCATCACTCCATGATATCTGCTGATCAAACTGCATGATCTAATCAAATAAATAAAAAAACTTTCATAATTATGAAGCTGTAATCTTTGTGGAGAGTGTCAGCTCATGATGACATATAAAAATGACAGCTGATAACATATTTAAATCAATTATCACGTGTTTAAATATATGTGTCAAATGAATACCTTTGATCAGCAAGCCTTATTAATCTTTTGCACAAAATGGGTAATAAATCTGAACCTGACATTCATAGAAAACTCACAATAAATGTAATAATGTGAAAGATTATCGACTTCATATTTGAAATATAATTGGTGTTAAAGGAGATCTGGATGATCCATGTAAAATTGGGTTTACTCCAGATTCAGGTACAATGTACTGCGCTTTTGTCATTGACACTGTCATTGGGTAACAAAAGCAGAAATGTAGGCTTCTTTGAGTAATCCATAATTTATTGATTTCATGTTAAAGGATTCTTTGAGTTGTAACTCACCATGGAGCTTCCTCTTACTGACAGTCTTCTTCAGCCTGAATGCAGGTAGTTGAAGAAGACTGTGGGAAGTAGTCGGAAGCTATCTAGTGAGTTATAAACTCAAGGAATTGTCAGCATTTGAAGTCCTCAACTGAGATATTTCATTTTTGCTTTTTTCTAGGTAAGGATAATGTGATGTAGTTATGTTAAGATAATGGTTACTTTATGTATAACCACCAGGTAGCAGTAATTAGTTATATAATTGTGTAGTAGCCACTAGGTGGCTCCAGGGGTCTTGGTGGGCATTCTGGTCAGTTGGATCAGTCACTTATAGCCAGTCCATGGTCAGTGTCACATGTGTGGACTGACCAGTGCTTCTATTTTGTGTGCAGCCAAGTGCTAATGAAGGTAGCTAACTTTATGCTTTTATATTATCGAATATGGTATTTCATAATTATTGGTCACAATTGTAAACTAATATTAATTAGGTTTCTCATATAATTATTTGTAGTGACATGTGTAGTCCTATGGTTGACAAGCCACATGGGCACATGGTATACACATGGTATGGTTAACGAGATTCATGGTCAAGAGTCCTGTATAATCTGCATCCTTTGCCTCTTAGGCCAGGTAATTACTAATAGTCAATTATTAAATATATTTATATTATACTTTAAAGCATAGTTTCTAATTATTTACTTAACAATGTTATTTCTTTTACAGGGTTTCATCTAAACATGTATATGTACAGTAAACGGTTTTGAACCCACACTTTTCTAAGCCAATTGGTTTTTTGCAAACTTGGTGCAGTCGACAAGATTGGTTTGGATTGGTGTGTGAATGGCAAACTGGATTGGATCATCTGTGACTTGGTGGATCTACAAGATGCACCCGCATGAACTCACATGGACTGCTAGACAACATGACGGTATTATTGTTGCAATGTTGTGTCTAATCAGCTCTACTTAAGGATTTAAGGAGTGATCAGCCAATTAGGCTTAACAGACAACAAAGTGTTTGACAGCAGATCAGACTTTTATGACTTGAAAACTGAAAGAGCAGACATTTAATTTTGAAATGAACTTTACAAAGAAATTCTGCTTTATATCCTGAATGAATTGTGAAAGGACACTTGTAAAACTTTGTTGTGTGGATACCAACTTCAACTTAGACTTGTAAAACAAGAGAATTTATTGCACACTTGTATACTGAGTTGGTTGGTTTTGTGAACTTAATTGGTGAATCTGAAATTAGTGCAGTTACATGCCACCAGGTGTCTCAGTTGTAGATTTATTTATGAGTGGCAGCCTGTACTTCATATCATTGTCAGTTATCCTAATTGTTTGTTGGTTACCTTACAAAAATTTTAAAATCGAGTTTAGTGAAGAAGAAACGACTAAGATACTACAGAGGTTCGCAGAACTTGGTATTAGGCCCAAAGTTGATAGCAAAGAAGAATTTCAAGATTGGATGGCCTCCGTGGTAGCACAAGGTGGGATGGCCCCACAGGTTGAAGTTAAGCCTATTGTTCAAGCAGTTGTTAGTTCTAAAGAACACGTACCTAGAATTCCTATTTTTACTGGAGCAACTCCAAGTAAAGCTGAGCATGTTTCTTTTGATGTTTGGCAGTATGAGATAAATTGTTTGACTAGAAGTAAACGTTATTCCAATGAAGTCAACTTTATTCCAATGAAGTCATCTTACAAGCGCTTAGGAACTCACTTAGAGGAGAGGCTAGCAAAGTGGTGGTTAGGTTAGGGGATGAGGCAACGGTAGATCAAATTGTGCAACGCATGAACAACTTGTATGGTAGTGTGTTTGTAGGCCAAGATGTGTTAGCGGAATTTTATAGCTCCCATCAGGGGAAAGATGAAACAATTGTTGCATGGTCCTGCCGGCTGGAGGACTTAATGCAGCAGGCAATTTAGGCTGATAAGATTAAAGCAGAAGATAAAGACGAGGCCTTGCGAGCCAAGTTATGGTCTGGTTTGAGGAAAGAGTTAAGAGAAATTTCAGGTCATAAATATGATAGCATCAAGGATTATGATAAACTTTTGATTGAATTAAGAAAAATTGAAAAAGACTTATTCAGCGCTACTTCCAAAGCGAAGGGTACTGATAGTTCAAAGAAAGCTCAGGTTAACTCAGCACAGACTCAAGACAATAGCAACCTCAAAGCAATGATTGAGCAATTGCAATCTGAATTTAAGGATTTAGAAAAAAGTCACATCCCCAACTTAGGCAATCAAATGATATTACTTGCTGGCTCTGTGGGCAGGTTGGTCATGTCAAGGCAGGATGCCGCAACCGGTCAAGGGTCATTTAAACAAGTCACGGCCATCGGAAAGGGGCAACCGACAGGCCGGGTCTCCGAAGCCTTTGTTGTTTTATGTGATTCCACAGTCCCAAATCATTCCCGTCCAATTGTCTAATTCCAGCAATCAGACTGTTGTGTTGTCCTCTAACCATGTCTGTTGTGAGGTACAGATGGCCCGAGTTGCCGAGAACTCTGAAGTTAGTAATTATGTTGAAGCATCGGGACTTGAGTTTGGGTTGAAAGGTGAGGATGTGGACTTGTCTGCGAAACAGGTGGCCAGGGCAGAGGAATTTTTGCAATCATGGAGTGGCATATTCTTACAAAATGCACTTGACATTGGTCACACTAATGCAGTACAGCATGTAATTAAACTGGTTGATGATACACCTTTCAAACAGCGTTACAAGCGTATTCCCCCTGCTTTAGTGGAGGAAGTTAGGCTAGACTTGCAGCAACTTCAAGATGCTGGAGTCATACGCCCTTCGACTGCTGGACCATTAGGTCATTTTGAGTACGTTCGTATGCCATTTGGGCTAACGAACAGCCCTGCGATGTACCAGCGTTTGATGGAAAATGTGTTTCAGGAGCTTAACCGTAAGTGTGTGTTGATTTACTTAGATGATGTCATAGTGTTTTCCAGATATTTCGAAGAACACCTGGCACATTTAGACTTGGGTTTTCCAGCAATTGCAGAAGTACAATCTGAAGTTGGCGACTAAGAAATGTAAGATGTTCAGAAGTGAGGTGAAATATCTAGGCCATATTGTTTCTGCTGAGGGAATTTCTGTGGATCCAGGCAAAACTGAAAAGGTAGTTTCATGGCCGGTTCCTGAAAATCATAAGCAGTTACATCAATTTCTAGGATTTGCAGGCTATTATAGGAGATTTGTGAAGGACTACTTCACAAAACTTCTTGCAGAGTTACTGGGTGGTTCTAGCATAGCGAATAAGCAAAAGTCATGGCATTGGGGTCCCGAGCAAGATCAGGCCTTCTGTAAAGTGAAAGAACTTCTTACATTTGCCCCGATCCTTAGTGTAGTTGATCCGTCTCTACCCTATGAACTTCATGTTGACAGCAGCTCTCACTCATTGGGTGCTGTATTGTATCAGAAAGTAGATGGTATTCCCCATGTGATTGCTTATGGCAGCCGCACCCTGAAGCCTGCAGAGCAGCGTTATCCAATGCACAATTGTGAGTTTTTGGCACTTAAGTGGGCAATTACGGAACAGCTTCATGAATATCTGTATGGGGATAAGTACACAGTTTATACTGACAATAACCCCCTCACTTATGTTCTCAGTACAGCTCAGCTTGATGCCACAGGACATCGCTGGTTGCCTAATTTAGCTGCGTACCAGTTTGACATAAAGTACAAACCGGGAAAAGGCAACGCAGACGCTGATGGGTTGTCCTGAATCCCGATATCTCTTACAGAATGCCTTTCAACTGATGTTGTACATGCAATTTGTAGTTTGATTGATACGCCATATGCAGGATCGCTTGCTATTTCTGTTGATTTTGATTTGGGTGAATTTGATTTCTCTCCCTCACAGCTTCGCTACTGGAGACGGGCGCAGCGTAGTGATCCTGCAGTTGGTCCTTTTGTTTCGTTTTGTACAGAGTGGTAAGAAACCTGCAAAGACAGAATTGCCTGTAGCTTGTCACAGTTTGTTAAAAGAGTTTGGCAGACTCAAGGTCATTGGGTGGATTGTATAGAGTTGTTAGTGTTGATGGTAGACATGAACGTAGGTTAGTTCTCCCCTCCTGTTTCAAAGACAGTATTGCATCTCTTGCATGATGATATGGGACATATGGGCCAAGACCGTATAAGAGCGGAATTAAAATATAATGTCAATGAATGTGATTTTCATCAAATAAAGGATAAAAGGTCAAATCACAAAACGGCCTGTGAATTTCATCAAATCAAATGTGTGATTTTCTAGCCTTTTTTTCATTTCAAAGGTTTAGTCACTATGGCATGTGCATTCTAATAAATCAAGTGAGTTGGTGAAATTTTAATTCTGAAAACTGAATTGTTCATTTGATGAAATTCACATTCATTGACATATCTTAATGAAGGATAAAAAGGTCAAATTATAATGGCCTGTGAATTTCTTCAAATCAAATGTGTGATTTTCTAGCCCTTTTTCAGTTCAAAGGTTTAGTCACTATGGCATGTGCATTGTGCCCCCAAACAATCAAACATATTTTATTAGATTGCACCCACTTACAATGCATTAGAAGAACTTTGTTTCAAGCTACTACCTTACAACATCTCTTTACAAGATATCCAACACAGACAATTATTGATTTTTTTACATGCTTCTGGTTTCTACTACCAAATATAGATAATCAATCTTAACCTAGAGATCCTCTACATAGCCCACTCAGGTGCTGATGAGACGTTAAACAATAACCCACCCACACCCACATGGCATGTGCATTCTTATAAATCCTATGGGTTGGTGACATTTTACTTCTGAAAACTGAATTGTTCATAAAGATCATGTCGATGAATATGAATTTCATCAAATGAAGGATAAAAGGTCAAATCACAACGGCCTGTGAATTTCATTAAATCAAATGTGTGATTTTCTAGCCTTTTTTCAGTTCAAAGGTTTAGTCACTATGGCATGTGCATTCTAATAAATCGAGTGAGATGGTGATCTTAATGAACAATTCCGTTTTGGGAATTATAATGTCCTGTCAATGAATGTTTTTCATCAAATGAAGGATAAAACGTCTTGGAATGTCTTTATTATTGTTAATGTGTTTGTAGTATTTGGGGGGGGGGGAGGGTTGGTGAGGAATGTGCTGGATGTTGGATGTCATGATGAGATGACATGGGAAAAGGGGAAAGGGGGAAGCTGGTGTGAGCAGCCGTAGTTGTGGGAATTAGGGTTTTCAGGTGCAGTGGACAAGAGGTCCTGCACTTGAGGTTCTGGGTACAGCTCCACTGAAGTGCACTTGTGTGAATGCCCATATTTATTGTAGCACTGGAATGTGCTTGATGTTTGTATGTGGGGTTGATGTCATGATGAAATGACATGGGGCAGGGGGGGGGGGAAGCTGATGTGAGCAGCAGTAGATAGAAGTGCGATGTCCTTTGTGAGGATGGGTTCGAATCACTGTGATCAGAGTGTTGCATCACTTTAGGGCTCTAGACTGTAGGAAGTCATAAGCTTCCCTAGAAATTGGGGTTTCCCCACATTCCAACACAGGTCCACTTCATGCCTCTGGATGAGGTGGGATTCACCATACTATCATAGGCTGACTGGACCACGTGGCCATGCTGCTGCTGTGGCAGTCTGGCATTGGGTAATTGCAGGTATGAGTTAGGGCTGGGGCATGCCCTCAGGCCCAGGGTCTCTTCATCTTAGTCCTTCAGTCCAAGTGGTCTCGATCTGGGGGTCAAGTCCCAATAGAAGTGGTCTTTCCACACAGCTACAGGCAAACGCCACAATGCATCAAGGTAGGTGTCCGTTGATTGATAGGAAATTACCCTTGCTCAGTGCTGGTAGACCCCGAAGCCAAAACTTAGGCCTAAAATGGCTGGCCCACCACAGTAAATGGCTCCTAGCTGGCTCAAGCCGAGATCAAATGGCTGCTGCGGCTCAAGGTTATTTTGGCTGCTTCTGGACAAATATTTGCTGAATTTCATGGAATGACACAAAACATTATAAATCATTTATTATATATACATATATATAATATGTTATGAATTGCCAACTTTGTTTTGAAATCTTCAAATTAATGTTATAACGTTAAGCTAGAGCAGAGCATCAACAAATGGAAATCATGTGAAACAGCGGTGGGGCCACCTAATGGCTTACTTAGTTCGTCATCAGAGCAGAACCATTTGCTGAGGAACTGGCTGAATGACTACAATGTCATCTACATTCAACGCCAGCCCCCCAGATATTCACGACAGCTACTTACTCTGACCTTTGATGGCACAGTTTTGCCTGACAAGGTCAGCATTTGGTTCGAGTGGTGTAGGGTACGTCCCTACATCCCGAACCCAAAACGATGTTATAACTGCCAAAGATTTGGCCAATTTTAGCGGCTCCCGCCGTACCAAAGCAACCTGCGCCAATTGTGGATCACGGGAACACACTCATTTCCGTGACTTACCATGTAAGAGGCCTTCTTATTGTGTTAATTGTGGAGGTGATGGGCCAGCCTATCATTGTGGCTGTCCAAAGTGGCAGCTAGAGAAAGAGGTCCTGAAACTTAGGACAACCAAGGATATTTCCTAGCGCGCCGTATAGCCGAACAGGCTGATGGTGCAAGCTATGCCTCAGTCCTTTCTAAGACGGCTGGACCTAAATTTCCCTCACCCAGATCATCGCCCCGGCAAAGGTTTGACTTAGATCCTAATTTTAAATATTCGAAGGCAGGCCAAAGCTCTCGGAAAGTTATTTCAGAATCTCAGTCTTCACAGTCAGGCGATCACCTGGCAAGACTGCAGCAGCATGCTACAGACGTCGGAAAAGGACATCTCGTAGCAACATTAGTTCCCACTTCTCAACATAGTATACCTTCTCAGGGTGTACCTTCTGGTGATCAGTCGGAAGAGATGCATCAACCAATGGAACAGGAGGCAAGGACTAACGCCCTCCCAAGGCCTGAATGGAAGGGGGCAAGTGATAAAATATCAATTATTCCCAAAAGACCCCTCCCCTTAACAGAAAAGTACTTGACAAATCTAGTGCACTGGGTAACATAAAACCGCCATCTCGATATGGTGGGGCCCAAAAGAGGCAACGAATTTGCAAAAGAAGTATTCATACAGAATCTTACCATGCACTATAGACTTCACTATATTATTAAATTTGTTTAACTAACTCATAAACAGTATCATTCAGTGGAACTGTCGTGGTTTCAGAGCCAACTTTGATGAAGTAGGTTGCATGGTCCTAGACTTAAACCCTAGTGTTTTTTGCCTACTGGAAACATTTCTGAAACCCCCGAATAGTTTAAAACTGAGAAATTATCATATGTATCATACATATGGCAATATTGCCCAAGATAGAGCCACTGGTGTCTCATCAATTTTAGTTAAAAATGGAATTCGTCTCATTGCCATGGTCTCTGCCTGTCCTAATTAGCCCAACTGGTGCAGAAATACAGGACGTAAAGCCCTAATCACACACACACACACACACACAGTTAAAAATGGAATCATTCATACCCATATTGCTCTTAACACAAACCTTCAGGCTACAGCAGTTTGTCTGAACCTGAATAAAACATTCACTATATGTTCCTAATACAGTATATTCCACCACCCTTTAACCTTACAACCAGTGATTTAGTTTCATCCTTCGTCTCATTGCCATGGTCTCTGCCTGTCCTAATTAGCCCAACTGGTGCAGAAATACAGGACGTAAAGCCATAATCACCCACCCACCCACAACCAATGATTTGCATAATCTTTACAATCAACTTCCTGAACCGCGTCTTATCCTAGGAGATTTTAACAGCATAACCAATTGTGGGGAAGCACTTCTGTCAACAACCAAGGAAAAATCATTGAAGATTTTCTTAATTACCACACCCTTTGCTTGTTCAATGATGGTTCACCCACATATCTTCACCCAGGTCATGGAACATTTTCATCAATAGACCTTAGTATATGTGATCCAGCATTATTTCTGGAATTTGAATGGAGAGTATTAGAGGACACTCACAGCAGTGATCACTTTCCCATTGTCCTAAAAAATGTAGAAGGTACTAGAGAAGTGGGTCAACCCCAATGGAAGTTGCATAAAGCAGATTGGAACTCCTTCGAAAAGCACTGCTTACAAACAATTACCATTTCACATTATAGGAACTGATGATATTACTGATATAGCCAATAAAACAATACCGATGACAAAAAATAATTCTAAACATAGCCCTCAGAATTTTTAAATCACAGCTGACCATTAGCAATCTGAATAATTTTAAGTGCCTGAAAGCCAAAGCACGTGGAATTGTCAGACAAAAATTCGCAGTTGCTGGAGAGACTATGTCTCCAGACTCACTGAAAGAACTCCTAGCAATAAAGTCTGGAAAATGATTAAGAAGATTGAAGGAAAGAACCTAGCTTCTCAAATAAGCATTCTAGAAATGAATGGAGAACATCTCTCCTCACCAGAACAAATACCAAACGAGTTAGGAGAACAGTTTGCATACAACTCCTCATCAGAGAACTATACAAGAGAATTCCAATGTTATAAGGCTCAAGCTGAGAGATTAACCCTAAATATACAGTCTGATAACAGCGAAGATTATAACTCCTACATCACCTTAGAAGAACTTCAGAAGGCCATCTCAAAAGCGACTGACTCTGCCACAGGCCCTGATAATATACATTATCAAATCTTAAAACACCTACCTCAATCCTCTTTAAAACTATTACTCTGTCTTCAATCAAATTTGGGGGGGGGGGGGCGGGGGCCTAGCTCAGAGGAAGCGCTCTGGGCTTCCAACCGCTGGGTCCCGGGTTCGATTCCCTGTTGAGCCTAAGTTGGATGGCTGTTTCATCCTTCGTCTCATTGCCATGGTCTCTGCCTGTCCTAATTAGCCCAACTGGTGCAGAAGTACAGGACGTAAAGCCCTAATCACCCACCCACCCACCCATCCCTCTGGAAACCAGCCACGGTCATCCCAATTCCCAAGCCGGGGAAGGATCATAGTGATCCTATGAATTATCGACCAATAGCTTTAACCAGTTGTCCATGTAAGACAATGGAACAAATTGTTACTGATAGACTGGTTTGGTTCCTGGAGTCCAACCAGCTTATTACAGAGTTCCAATCTGGATTTCGCCGTCACAGGAGCACATTAGATCATTTAGTCAGACTGGAAACTTATGTTAGAGATGCTTTCATTAACAGAGAACACGTAGTAGCCATATTCTTTGACCTAGAAAAAGCTTATGACACTACATGGAAATATGGAATAATGAAAGATCTCCACGACTTAGGGCTTCGAGGTCGCCTTCCAGTTTTCATCGGATCCTTCCTACAGGGTTGCTTCTTTAAGGTCCGAGTGGGATCAACGATGTCAAGCCCCTACTCTCAGGAGAATGGAGTCCCTCAGGGTAGTATTCTCTCGCCCACCCTCTTTAACGTCAAAAATCAACAGTATAGTAAATTCCATCTCAGAAAATCTCATGTCGTCCCTATATGTTGACGATTTCCTCATTGCATATCGTTCCAGATATATGCCAACCATAGAACGACAACTGCAATTAAATTTGAATAGGATTCACAAATGGTCACTTGAAAAAAAAAAAAACAGAAAAAAACAGAAGACAGCTTGTCTGCCTTTCTATTATTTACGATCAAACCATCCAGATCCATCACTAATAATTGACAACTGTCAAATAAAAGTGGTGAATGAAATAAAATTTTTGGGTGTACTCTTTGACTCCAAATTGTCTTTCATTCCGCATATCAAAGCACTGAAAGCAAAGTGCCTGAAATCAATGAACCTCCTTAAAGTAGTGAGCAAATATAATTGGGGTGGGGACACAACGGTCCTCCTTCGTCTCTATCGAGCAATTACTCGTTCTCGACTTGATTATGGTTCTGTGGTATATGGCTCCGCCAGACCATCTTATCTAAAATGCCTGAATTCTGTACATCATTAAGGGTTGCGACTAAGCTTAAGAGCTTTTCGTACATCTCCTGTAGAGAGCTTATATGTACTGGCAGGGGAACCTCCACTTTCCCTTCGTCGTATCAAGTTATCCATGCAATACATACTAAAAGTAGCTTCAACTCCAACAAATCCAACATATGATGTAATATTTCATCCAAAATACATGCATCATTATGAATCTCGTTCAAACGCCATTCGACCACTGGGATTACGCATGAAATTCTATCTTGAGGCTGCAAAAATTGATACTACAATCATTGCCGAGACGGAAGTACCACCCATTCCGCCATGGATTCTCCCAGTCCCGAAAGTTATACTGGATTTGGCAGAGCTTAAGAAAAGCGAAACCAATCCGGTAGACTATCAAAACCTATTTTATAGTATAAGGTTTAAATACGAATCGTACAAATTTCTATACACAGATGGCTCAAAAATGGAAAGACGAGTAGGCTGTGCTGTCACTTCTTATAAAACCGTTATAGCTGAATGTCGTCTTCCAGACCACTGCTCAATATACACTGCAGAATTAACAGCTATTTACCTTGCCTTAAAGAACATCGAGGACTCAGAATCAGATCGTTATGTTATCTGTTCTGATTCCAAATCTGCTCTTCAAGCAATCCAAAATAAACAACTTGATAACCCTGGGATCTTAGATGTTCTTATTAAGTATTTCTACCTTCATGAATACAAAGACATTGTATTCTGCTGGATTCCTGGACACGCTGGCATTGAAGGGAATGAAAAAGCAGACCTGGCAGCAAAAAGGGCTCTTACAAAAGAGATAACTGATTTTACCATTCCATACACTGATTTTAAAATGACTATAAAATCTTTTATCATGTCTTGCTGGCAAAGACAATGGAATGAATGTAATAACAACAAGTTGCATTCAATCTTACCTTGCATTCAAAATAAAATACCTAGTAGGTTCAATACTCGCAAAGATCAAGGAATATATCACAGATGCCTCATAGGACATTCAAGACTTACACATTTACACCTTTTAGTCAATGAACCAGCACCGGTATGCCAGAGTTGTCGGTGCCCCCTAACAATCAAACATATTTTATTAGATTGCAGCCACTTACAACGCTTTAGAAGACCTTTGTTTCAAGCTAATACCTTACAACATCTCTTTACCAGATATCCAACCCAGACAATTATAGATTTTTTATATGCTTCTGGTTTCTACTACCAAATATAGTTAATCAATCTTAACCTAGAGAGCCTCTACATAGCCCACTCAGGTGCTGATGAGGCGTTAAACAATAACTCACACACACCAAATATAGATAATCAATCTTAACCTAGAGAGCCTCTACATAGCCCACTCAGGTGCTGATGAGGCGTTAAACCATAACACACACACACACACACACACACCAAATATAGATAATCTTAACCTAGAGATCCTCTACATAGCCCACTCAGGTGCTGATGAGGCGTTAAACAGTAACTTTTTTTTATTTTTTATATGCTTCTGGTTTCTACTACCAAATATAGATAATCAATCTTAACCAGGAGAGCCTCTACATAGCCCACTCAGGTGCTGATGAGGTGTTAAACAATTACTCACACACACACACACACACACATAACCTCCGTATAGAAACAGGAAGACATGAAAATCCTAAAATACTATCTGAGGTTAGAACCTGTTTAAAATGTAATCCGAATGAAGTTGAAGATGAAATACACTGTCTTGTGACCTGTCCAAGCTACTCTTTATTTCGCGAAAATCTAAATACGATAGCAAGGAAATATATTGGTTACTATAATACACTAAACAACATGGTAAAATTTAAAGCCATAATGACATCCAAGGAGCCTGAGGTGCTGATAAACCTAGGAAAATTTCTTTTACAAGCTGATGTTTAAACAATGCCTTCATCTGTCTTCAAAAATTGCGCAGTCATATATATCTTGAACTTTAAAACTGCCTACATGAACTGCGACGATGAAAACTCTTTGTAATTTTGTTTTCTAGAAGTGAAGTCAGATAATCTCTGTAAATATATACATATATACTTCCTATTAATTAATATGTATTTAGCTCTTTTTTGAGGTAAAATCATTCTGTAAATAGTTATAACGTACACATTATATAAGGAATGTATTTTGTCGAACATGTTAATGTCTATTATATATTATATGTAAAATAAAACTGTGTTTTTGATACAAGCTGTATGTATGAAAGATTCTGATTGGATATTATAAGGAGTGGATAAACAGCTAAACTAATGTCAACTTCTATGTAAATACTTTAATTTGGTGGCTGGAACCATCTGTAACTATAGTCTTTGTTGTATTCCCTTTTTTTTTTGATTATTTTCTGATTGCTTTTATTTCTTTTTATCTTTTGTACTTGTGACATTTATGTCTTTTCTGACATCTTCCGTCAATAAAAATTATATATATCTAATAAATCGAGTGAGTCGGTGATCTTAATGAACAATTCCGTTTTGGGAATTAAAATATAATGTCAATGAATGTGATTTTCATCAAATGAAGGATAAAAGGTCAAATCACAACGGCCTGTGAATTTCATCAAATCAAATGTGTCATTGTTATCTTTCCTGTACAACTCCAACACGCAAGAGTTTGCATATAAATATGTTAACTCTATAGTTGCACATTACAAAAATTGCAATTTCAATCATCACAAATTCTTGTTTCAATACTGTAACTGGTCATTGTTTTTTTGATAACTTTCAAATAATTTTGAAAAATTTAAATATGACAAATAAAGTTGCTTTATATTCAGAAATGTGATTGGATAAGTCACTGTACTAACTTATCCAATTAAATTTTTGAATATGAATCAAATATATTTGTTATATTATAATTTTTCGAAAGCCAATGTTTTACATAATTGATATTTAATATTATATATATAGATTTTATTGACATGTAAAATATCATAAGTGATACATATGTCATTCAGTTAAAAGATAACATGAAAGAGACATTAATGTAAATACAGAAAGCAATAAAATTTCAATAATCAAGGTTCCAGCCACCAAGTTAACTATTAATATGTGTTTAAAATCCACATACACAATAAAAAAATACAAGCCGCTAATAAAAACATTTCACTCTTAAAGTCCAAAACTTACTGGGTAGATATTTGCAGTACTATATTTTCAATCACTGCAAGAACACTAAGCTGTTTCAGAATTCAGTTCAATATTGAGGAAACCTAAAAGTGATTTTCATAATTCATATTTAATACTCCTGTACATTGGCAGTTTGATTCAATCATTTCACAGATATACCACTAATTATGCCCGAAAATTACCAACTCCTGGAGAAGTCGTCCGATGAAGATATTCAATTATTCATAACATAGTATAAACTATTAGCAGTATTTCAATGTGAGATACGG
The DNA here is from genome assembly GCA_932294295.1 of Alitta virens. Taxonomy (NCBI): domain Eukaryota; kingdom Metazoa; phylum Annelida; class Polychaeta; order Phyllodocida; family Nereididae; genus Alitta; species Alitta virens. Next base: position 9,467,598 of record OW028581.1, read on the forward strand.
GACATCAATTCAACACCTTGAAAGTCATGCGATAAGTGTTTTTGAGAAAATAAAATGAATTCTATCTAGTTGTTGATGGTTGTTTTTGTTTTCCAGTGACACCTGTCCTTTTAGTGCTTGCAGTGATTGCAGCGGCAGCCATAATTCCATTGGCTTACTACTTTATGTGAGTACATTTCAATATTGCTTATTTCAACACTTTATGAAATTATTTTCTTCATGTATGCCATATCATATTGCATTTAAAACAGAAGGAACATTTTTTTTATAATGTGCTTTAATACTCTGTCCGCAGAAAAACCAGGAAACAGCAAGAAGTGGTGAGTACTTACAAGTTTTATTCTATGTGAATGTTTTGCTTTGTATTTTCAAACAATGCAGTTAGTTCAGTTTTGTTATCGATGAAATATTCATATTAATTTCCAGAATACAGATGGGTCTCAATTGCCCGAGAATGGAGAAGGATATCCTTCAAATAGGAAACCTATCCCAGGAGATGTAAGTTAGACTTAAGTATTGCTATCATAAAATGTGAGATCGCACAGCGCTGTGCCCTGCCCTGCATGCGGGCACTTGTGTGATTGAAATGAGCATTAAAAAAATGTGCTTTTAAAGATTAGATACATTTCAAATTGAATAGAAAATACTTAAGAATGAATATCAAACTAATTAGCAAAGACCTAAGAATGCATTTATTGTAAGGATTTAATAATATTTAGAACGATGTTGAAGAATCTACAAGTCTGCTTTCTGGTGAATTAAAACAAAAGGAAGATAGAGAAAAAGGATCAGAAGTTGTAAGTATCAAATTTCTTAAGAGATTAATATTTTCTATAGTTCACATCTACAATGTTGACCAACGATATCAGAACTCAGTACACAGAATAATTGTACAAATATAAGGCCTGCTGCAAATGTATGTACTTTTATGTGAAGCCAGAGCATTGGTCAATGTATTTTTCAGCCGTTTTCAATCCAGACATTATATTTACTTTTCCATATAGGAATTGATAAATTTACAAACAAAACGGGTTGAGTTGTACAAAAACAAGTGGTTTTTTGCCGTTTTGCCGTGACATGCCCGCTTTTCTTATTACTTTGAGAAAGCTAATATAGTATGAAAATGTGAAAAATGTTGTAAAAAGGCTAAAATTTGAATCAAACATTTATGTGTAGTTGATTGATAGGTTCAAAGCACCTGATAATATTCATATTACAACACAAGCTGAACTAAGCTGTCCCGACCATAATGCATCACCAAAAATTCAGCTTGTGGTTAGAGTGCTATAACTTCACAGCATTTGTAGTTATGGTTCTGATGTTTGGCATCTGAGTAGAAAGCTTGTTTACCAAGGAGATTATATATACAAGATGTGTTATGAATATATTCTGAAGTCATAACTGATATTTTATTAATCTCATGAGAAAAGTCTGTTAGCAATTCCAAAATGATGATAATGATGGAGATTATTTAAATATAATTTGCCTTACACATGATTACTACTCTGAAACATTCACAATGGTGTTTTCTAAATTGAAAATGTAAGTATCTACAGATGGAAAAAACAGTCTTGAGACTGTATTTTGTTAAAAAAACTCAATGAATTGTAGCTCAATTTTGAATGATTCGTACGATTACATGATGTATATGGAAAAAATATAAATTTGGAAGTGTTTTATTAATTTTTTTCAAATGTCACTTTTTTTTTCTTTTTTGCACCAGACCATAAACCCAACACACATCATGTTAATCTTGCTCATCATGCAAATAGTCATTAAGTATGACCGCTGTAACGTTATCAATGAATATTTATATTGTATTTGTATTGTTTTGTGTTTATTGACTATAGATTCGATCAAATCTTATTATATATATTACGTATTTTCTTTGAAATTGATCAAAATTCATGGGGATAACGCATACATAGTCCATTATTGTTATTCAAAAGTCAATATAATTTTAACACATCATAATCGCTCGTTTCAAAGGGGAAAGGTCAAAAGAGAGGTTTGCCCTCCCTGATCACATGCTATGTTGATGTCAGATGCTATCTGGGCTGGCATTATGCATGAACTCAGCCTTGCTTTTATCAAAATCTCAATTGATGGGATACCAAGCTCCAGGTAGACAAGGTCTGAGGGTGTTGATGTCCTTATTGTTCTTGAGCTGGTTTCAGGTTATCAATTGGCCATGTTTTTTGCATTGTCAAAATTAAATAATTTTGTATTCGTATTCGTATCATTACCAACAATTCCAGTATTTGGTACCAAAATTTAAATATAAGGATTTATTTTTCTACCTGCAGCCACAGGCGCCATCCAGCAGAAGCTGGCATGTCAAGATATATAAGAGATGACAACGCACTGATGCCAGCTGGACAGCGCCTGTGCTGCAGCAAAGCAAAGATGACAGAATGTGAAAAATGTTCTCAAGGAAAGGCAAGTTTTAAATGTCTATTCTACAGCAATCTACTCATATTTAACATAATGTAATACAATTTTTAAAATATATTTATGATATCAATGTTTTTAAAAGGAAGCTAAAGCAATACATTTAATGTAGTTGTATCTTATCCAATGTGTACATGTTTTAAAGTTATGGTTTTTATATCATTTTTCTTATTTTAGTTAATTTATGTACTTGGTATATTTTTTGTTTTTGTTTTATTGTATTAATTGGCCACCTGAAAAACAGTTTGTTCTAATGGTGCTACCCATTTTAAATATATTTTAATAAATAAATACAATTTGATCAATAATAACAATAGGTTACTTGGCAAGTTGACAAACTCTATGGTTCAGCTGAGTAAAAAAAAAGTCAACTTTGGTAATATTCCTCTACAGTTCCTAAGAATACTCATGTATAATGTATAAATAAGCTTCCGAGCAATAACATAACATCTAGGTAAATAGAAATTATGATAAAAAAGATAAAATATGTGGCACATTCTTAGGTATAAATTAAACCCATGTGCTCTTACATCAAATGACAGGTACCGCCTCCTGAGCGTAAACCATTACTCAAAAATGAAAATGAGGGAAATCAGGAAAATAAAGTAAGTAAATCATAATTATTCACACATTTTTGCACATAAATCTGGTCTTACAAGCATACCTCTGGGCTTTCAGGAAATTTAATATATACCTTATGGAAAAGGTTACCTCACCCTAAAAACCAACCAAATACACCACAGGAAACGCCAAACTCTGAATAATCTACCTTTGTAAATATATACTGAAGACACACTTGATTTGTCCTGGACAGTCAGACATGCATTAAGTGTTGGGCTGCATATATATAGATTAATTTATTCAAATAATTGTTTTTAAAGAAATGCAAATATATATTATGCAAACTACTTGCCTTTTTTTTTTAGAAAGAGCTATTCATAAATGCACCCAAAAAAATCTGATGGTCATGTCATCCACTTAATTTTCCTTTGCTGTTATAATTTATTACAAGCATTGAATGGTACATAAATGTGATAGAGGAAATTGTATTTTATCATTTGCAGGAAGAAACATACCTGTGTGACCACGCATGGTTTTCGGTGGATGGCATCAAAACATCACTAATGATATGGTATAATTATTGATTTAAGTTTATTTATAATATAATGATTTGGGTATTCAATTAACATGTACTCATTTTGTGTTCATTATATGATTTAGGTCAAAATGGTCAATAAATGATTAGCTTTATGGTGTCAAGTTATTGATTTTCTAGCCAAATGCAAGAATGTGTGAAACACATTGGGGATGATTTCCTCATTCTCATGTGATTTCTTGTGGGGCTAAGACCTAAATGATATTTATTCTTGAAATTACATAGTTTATTACTCTTCAATTTCTGGAATGAAGCAGTAGAAGTATACATTTATGGTAACCCCAACTAGGGGTTATTGCTGTTATTGAATAAACGATTGAACTTGGAAATACAACCGACTCTTGGTGTTCATTTACAAGACAGTTACACTAAGAAAAAGAAATCTATACCCGGAAAAAGTGCAGTATAGCAGACCCAGATTTATGACCATGTTTAACAAGCCTCATTACCGGGCCATGACGTAAAAATGCTTGAAATCAATGTATGATGTCACAAACTAATGTAGTTATGACGATGGTTTTCATCTTCACAGTAAAGACAGTTTTTTTTTTGCTTTTGAGAACATATAATTGTGAAAACAGTGACATGAATAATTCAGTTGTAATTATTGCATATATAGCAATTTTAATAACTTGCTATTTCAGTCATGGACCGAATAAAACAAGAACTACAAAAAAACATGAGTGGCAATGCAAGTAGAACTTGGTCAAAAAGTACGTAACATGGTATGGCAGCAATTTTTTTGTTGATACTGGATAATTTGAGGGTGCTGATTCCAAATCTGACATGTGCCAGTTTGGCATCCTTGAGCATTTTGAGATATTCACAAAACAGTTGCCATGATAAAAAAATTAGCATTTTCAATATTTCACAGAAAATGTGAATTAGCAAGATTGCTATAATCCATAGGTACAACTAATGTTATAAAATCAATAGTCAGGGATATAGGAAATACTGAAAATACATTGGAGGTCAAAGATCAAGGACACTTGACCTCCAATGGAATGAAGTTAACTATTTATAATTTGATTAAATGATAATTAGAATACATGGATCAGCGGTTAAAATAATGAATTAAGTAGTGCAATATTATGACTAATAGTATATAACATATCAGCCTCCCTATGCATTTAATTTTTCTCTGTGCTACTTACTGCTTTCTGATCTTGCAAATTCCTCTGTTGCCACTCGTCATTTTAGGATTATTTAAGCTGCTTGTTCCAACCTTTGTAGGTTATTGTACTTTTGTTTGCTGTTAATATGGAATAAAGCACTTTCCTTTGTAAGTGTCTTGGGCTACAATGAATTTGTTACATACATAAGGAGTGAATGAAGTTAACTATTTGTAATTAGATTTAAAAAAAAATAAAAATAACTGCATATTGAGGACATAGGGAAAATCCCGACATTTGATGTGTAAATAAAACTAGTTTATTATATATACACTGTATTATCGCCACGGTCTGATTGTAATCTAAAAATTATAGCTAACAACAAGGTCATTAAGAGGCATTTCCTGCAAAAATTGACCCAATATGAAAATATCTGGAATGTGGTAGGTCATGGATTTTGATAAAATTATTGAAGTTTTATGGTACCAAAAACATTTCATAAAATATTATAGCTCAGGGGCAAGCTGTTGCCATGGTAGCATGTTTAAAATATTTAGGCTGTTTCCGGAAGTTCTATTTTTTGCATTGTTTTAGAAAAAAAAAGATTGTTTAAAAGGTTGAATATTTGTCATCGAGATCTTCTCCCAGATATTATATTCATAATATATCTGATCATAAAAATTTAATCTCAAAGATGCAGACAGTACAGAAATCAGAGTCGGCACCTCAAAAGTTACCAGCAGCAAAGTAGTTAAAAACATTGGTGCATTCCTAGACCAAAACATGAGCATGGAAGAACAGGGGAAAAATAAAATAAAACGCTGTTATTGCCAACTTCGACAAATAGCGCATATTAGACCCTCACTAACAAAGGATGCCACCAAGATATTGATCAACAGCACCAACACATCACGTCTTGACTTTATGAATAGCCTCTTGATGGTGAGAAACTTTAATTTATATTCAAGTAATAAAATCTTGGTTCTCTTGAGAAACGAAGCTTCACGAGCCATAAATATTTGGGGACTTTAGCATTGAAAATATAGGAAATTGCTGCATTGTTTTCATTGACCTCTGCAGGTGCCATGTGAATGGCTGAGTGTTGTGTGTTATTTTAGGACTTTACAATATCATTTAATATGTCTGTGTATTTAAGTGTTTGGTTTTCATAGAAGTAGCTGTATAACCTGTTTTCTAATTTTCTGTTTAACCTGTTACAGTATGATGCTTTGTGCAAGCCATATGCAATAATATGGTCTATTTTATGATTTATCAACACTTTTGGAAAGGTGCCCCTAGATACACTGTCTTCCTTCATTTATTATTTCTTGCATGGCATCTGCAACAGCTCTAGAGGTTTTAGTTTTCAGAGGTTTAACCCATGCAAATCTTGAGAACAGATCAACGCATAACAATAGATATTTAACACCATTGTTATATTTTGAAAGATCTGCTTACGGCACCAGGTCTGCATCCCACTGTTAGTCTATATTTTCTACTACAATACGCTCTGTCTCAAAAATGTATGGTGGTGCGGTGTGGATGGTGTGTGTAGTTTGCTTGTTTAACCATTTTTAACTTTCATAGTCAAAACTTGTTGGTCGATCTTTTCTACTTTTTACGAAATCCCATAGCTTTGTAGCGCCGTAAAAACTAGCAGGACTGCTGATATTGCAATAAATGTCTGACAAATACGTGTCGATATGATCCTTACTCATGGTCACACCTTCTAGTTGTTGCAGTGATGAGGATGATTACGTTGATTGTTCATTATTTTCATGTGTAGCTGTCAGCTTACAGTGCGTTTCAGTTTTGGTAAAGGGAGGAATAAATAGAACTAACCATGTTTCAGACAAGTTCCCTAATGACAGGTTTAATACTATCAGAAATACACCACTTCTGCCTTGGGTAATACCTTGCCAAGCATTACCCAGTTGTCTGATGTCATGCTATTCTGTGACAGCGACCGTCTGTTTGCATTCTCCATTGTGTAATGCTTACTTCATTGCATCAATAGGCTTATATGCAAATTCTTTTATCTTGCATCTTTCTTAGCCATGCATTGATGAACCATGTCTTAGGGCGCCATCTATACAAGTTACATACAGAATCGTATGGTGCTGCCCCCTGTAGTACATATACTTTACTATGAAATACAACAATGATTCAATGTTTACATGTCAGTCCAGTTTATTGCGACATCAACGGTTACATTACAAAACAGTATGGTGGGGGATTGCATTCAGTACACTCACTCATAGGATGTTCATCGGTGCTATGAGTAAGACAGCAAGGCACATTTAGAAAACATTCAGGCCTTCGTTTGGTTACATTGTACACACTCTCTGAAATTCTGTAAACTGTTCCCTACAGATACTAATACAGTTCACATTATTACAATGTCCTTGGGTGATCATCACACTGTTGGATCCTTGGCACATAACAATATAAGTGTTATTGCCTATGCAGGGCAGTTCATCCTTGTCCTTAGATATCAGCATATAGTCCATCAGATAGACAACTTTTACCCATGTTCTGAGTCCTATTCTTAAAAATCTCCCCGCAATGATACAACGATCTTTGTTATTATACTACTGAACCATGAATGTACTGTACTTGCGATATATCACTTTACATTTACTCATTATATACTACAGGTGTGCTAATCCTCTGTTTTATTGTTTGGTTATATAAATATGCTCCTCTTTTTGATGGACTTCCACACTGAGGTCTCAAGTTTTTGCAATGACTTCCATAGACATGTCATTATTCAGATTTGTGCATCTTGTGCGAACTTCTTCCACCATGCCAGGTATATGCATACAGGTTTGAGGGTAGTCTCGTTTGAGGATGGCAAACATGTAAGCAATGCTCTGCTCATCCAACATGTCCAATAAAATGTGATATTGTGTACTTTTATCTGTATTGGTAATAACATTTATATAGTCACAGTACGTGATATGTTCCATATTTTATAACATTCCGGCAATGTCTTCAAGTCCTACTTCTTGGCATACTTCATGGGCATATCTTTACAGTAGTTACATTATGGGTGTGTTGAGAGTACAACTTTATCCATCATTACAGGAGTGTCACCACAGCCCACCTGAGTGATTGTATTCTTGGATCATTCAGGGTTTTGCCATACTTCATACATTACTGTAAACCTGCAAAGAGGGTTATATCTTTCAATTATAGAATTTGTTTGAAAATCTGTCAAACATTGACATACATCTCCAAAATAGTGTTCATCTTTTGCAGCATCTCTTTCAAGGTAGTGGAGGTCATTACACTTTTCACAATGAGAATGTTCATATGCAACCCACCATAAGTGTATGTTATCATAAGCAACATGTTCTGTTTGTTCACCAGTCAGCTGTTGATTTGCTAAAAATGTAATACTCCATGGTATACCTTTGCTGCACAGTTCCACCATTTGAACGTTTTCAGAGTAATAATCACAACATTTGTCTAAACTGTTAAATCTTCTTGAAGACTCGTACAGTATTGATAAACACACCGTTTCATTACATTCAGGATATCCAACAGCTATCCAATTAAAGGTCATTGCCATTGTCTCCTCACAGTATATAAATTGCTGCCCCTGTTGTTTTACTGCAACTGAGATTCAGATTCAGATTCATTCATTATGCCCACCATAACAAAAACATCTTAAAAAATACAGAGATTTTCATTTAATAAAATATTGAGCAGGGTGACTCCTCTAAGATGATCATGTCATCGCTGCCGAGGGGCCACCCACAAACCAACACCAACTATAGAAAATTACAATGATGTCAGCGCCTGGAGTCCGTCAACAGATGGTCCTTTTGGTCTTTCAAGACTTTTATTATATCTGCACAGCCTATTTACGCGCAAGTACACACATGTATACATTGTACGGTACTCTTTTGTATTAATATTGCTTATTAACACCCTTTTATTTCATATAGCAAGTTCACTCGTTAGAAAAGTGGGGAATGTGCTAAACTTCAACGTGACCAGTTGTAGGGGTCATCAAGTTTAGGTGTCAAGGTCTGGATGGGTGGGATCTCATGTCATGACCTGACAGGGTACTAACCCCGTGGGGGGTTTGCCATAATTATCCTGTTCTTGCTATTTTTAAAAATCGGAGCTGGAGTAGCACTGTGGTCTCTCCTGGATCTCTGAATTCGATCCTTGACTTTTCTCAGGCAGGTAAGATAGGATTGTTTCTGCCTTCTTTGTGGTAGCCTTGGCTGAGAAAAGGATCCTAGGGTCGTGCATCGCATCCAGGGGGACTGGTTTTGAGGATGCAATTGTTCTGGTCACATCAGGGCTGTCCTTCAGCAGGGCATCCAGTTGTGCTCCAGCCCGCAAAAATGGGTCCTCCTACTGGTTTGTTTCCAAGATGACTTGGGCTGGTTGACTGTTTCTGGCTGGTATGCCAGGGGCTGATGCAGTTTCCACATTTTCTTGGAAGTTTAAATTTGATGGGAGTAAGGCATGTGTGGTCCATCATCTTCTGCATCCTAAGAGCTTGAACCAACTCCCTGTTCAAGTTGTTTTCTTCAGCCCAAATTTTGAAGCCAAAATTGTCTGCCATTGTGCTAAATTTGTTGTAGGTATATACACCACAGAGACCTTTCAGCGCTGGTCATCTGGCATGAAATGACCCGCTTGAGAAGCCTCCCTGGGTTACCCCCCAAGCTAATTAGTATGCATAGAGATAAGAGAGACGCTATAGGTGCCCCACTGGTTTTTTTTTAAAAACATTATTAAATCTTACATGTTAATACCCCTAAAATATTTTTTAATACTACATGGTTTTCACCTCATTATAATTAGGCAAAAACCATGCGTTTTCCATGCGATTATCCTTTTCATGGAAAACGCAGGTGGCACATTTGGCCATGTAATAGCCTATACTAAATGAAGCTTTTTATGTACAAAAGAAAGCATAGCTTATATATCTAATATAATGAAACAATATGTTACAAATAATTTGCATATTTTAAAAGTATGCCATAATTTTTGAATTGATATGAAATTAATTGAAACTAAGATACCAAATTAATTAGAAGGAAGCAATAATATGCAAGAATAATTGTTAAAGTTCATTTGCAATGCAATTCAGAATATTTAAAGCAAAGTCCAACTCCGAATAAATGAATTACTGAACTATCAAGTTTGACAGTTGATATTATTTTCTTTTTCTTCTAATATCACGAAACACCACATTGATATAATAACTTGCTATTACATTATTTATGGCCAATGTCTCTTATCCTGAGCTATCAGAATCTGTATAAATTTTGAAAAAATGTTAACTAGAAGTGAAGTTATGATAGTTTCATAGCCACAAGACTATTTGAATAGAACCGCCAGGGGTACGACGCACGCATGACCTGGTCGGGCGGCCCCTGAAACGAACTTGTATATAATATAAACAAAGATTATATTTGCCAAACTATCGTTAAAAATCACTGAAACTTCAGAAAAAAGTATTTCGGACATTCTTCAGACGTTTCGGGAATCGGGCATTTAGGGGGTAGGACGGACGTTTCGACTAGATCAGTGTAAATTGAAGATAATTTGTGTTTCTGACGCCCTTTTTATTCTTCTTTTTTTAAAGCAAATTTGGTTTCATTTAGACCTTGAATGAAGGTTGGCGGCGAAATTGAAATTAACAGCACTCCTCGATCTCCTGTGCAATGAAGCGTGCCCACTATACAGACTTCATCATCTTTATAACAGGCCTAGTAAGTTGTAATTGTTATTAAACTGTATGCGACGATAAAGGTACTCAATAAAATATTTTTTAATCAAATAAGGCGAAAATAATGATCTCATTCAAAAGCATAGGCCTCTATATATATTGTTTAGTAAATGTCATTTTTTTAAAGATCTAAAGAATCTTATACCATGTAATACGTATAGATATTTTAAGTTATAATTAATGAGTGGCCGTGCCCGTGTATGATTCTATAATATATAGTATCTACTATTTTATATAATTACATGTATTATTTATTATAACTAATTTGCCCTAAAATAACAAGTTTCTTGTCATTGTAAAATCCAAGCCATCTAGACTATAGGACTGGTGGTTGAAGCGTGAGAAACATTCAGATTAGTTACATAAGTAACAGCTTCAAACTTCCTTAAAAATGCCATTGTTAATCGTCGTGCTGATTGTGCAACAGCAAATTTCAGTGTTGACTCAAGATATACGCCCAATTTCTCTGTACTTTAATTAATTTTATTATTTTCAGATAATCCCAAGGAAGACATGTGGGCCTATTGTACGTTACTACATCTACAGTCTACAGCATCTGCAGGTATTTATACCGTTCTCTGTCCATTCAGCTTTAGTTAATAAGTAGTACATGATATTATTTGTACACAAAGGCATTCAAAATAAATGTCCACCCGTTTTCCATATTTTCCCATGGCATGAATATCACAGAGCAGCACGAAATGGTCTAATATGAAGTCTTGACTCCAAGATAAAAACACTTCTTTTGTAACATTTAATTCAAAGTTGGCTATATTCTACATTGTAATTTTTGCTTCTCTTCGACCATGACAAATTGCCATAACGATATTAAATATAAAAGATAGGAAACTTGAGGATTGAATTTAAATTTACCAAGTTTGTTGTATGTTTTTCAATCCATGCCCTGTGTGTTATGCAGTCGGGTCCCAAAGTTTCAATGCACTTGAACACAATACTTTTCACCTCAATTTCCCCATATTTTCTGTCCAACAAATGATCACCATTCTTTATATTTCAATATTAATTTTAACGTGTTTCTTCATTTCTCTCAAATGTTTTATGACATATTGCTCAGGTGGATGTAAACTTGTTGGGCCCGATTGCAGATAATTACATGTATTTGTTCATTGAACTTAGATAAGTGCATAAATTAAGACAACAAAACAATTTTATGCTTCAGGTGTAGCAGATACCCGTACAATGATGGTTGGCTCAGGGGAAGGATTTACAGTCATGGATCTTCGAAGTTGTGTTTGTCCACAACATGAGTATCTTGCCAACTGATGCATCTTGCCCGACTTCAACTGTATTTACAGAGGTAGGATTTGAAATCAAAATCGAATCTTAACATGGATAGATTTAATTAACACTTATTCGGCCTGTATGTACACTGGCTGGCTTCCCAGAGTCTCCTGTATAACTAGCCTAGACAAGCCTGCTGTGTCTATACTGGTGCAAGTAAAAGATCCACCCAAGTGGTAAACCAGTACCATAATGTGTCCAGGCCTTACCATCTGAATACTACTCCCACCTTCATTTATACTTTTGGGAAGCTGATATCAAAATTATTACGATTTCTTGTTTCGTACGCATGAATTTCATGGAAATGAGGAGTGAGAATATTCGTGAAGTAGGGTGATTTTCACGAAAACCCTATTGTCCATGATATAGAATATTATTTTGGCTAAGATATTGTTGCAGTGATTGTATATCATTTTCTCAAATAGTTTTGATATAGCTGGTAATATGGAGATGGGACGATAGTTTTCAAGTATTGCTCTATCACCTTTCTTATGTATCGGGTTAACTCTGGCTACTTTAATTTATCAGGAAATATTCCAGTGTTAAGACATTGGGTTATTATTAACACAAGTGATTTGCTTACAATGGAAAGCTCGATATACATTGAGATGGCAGACAAAAACCCACACACGTTTACATTTATATTTACATTGCATGGCTTGTATTTGTAAATGGCAAATACATCCTGGACAGCTAGTTAGCCTTTTTGTGGGGGTATCTCGAAAACCGCAATTGCAGATAACTTAGTATTACACTTTAAACCTTTTAATTTCCAGAAAGCCAACTTACAAAGAACAGCACTTTGTGCATATCGTGTTCCCAAAATAAAAATAATTTGAATTTGTGTCAAAAACTTAGTATTGCACTTTAAACCTCTTAATTTGAAGAAAGGTCAACATACAAACAACAGCACTGTGTGCATATTGTGTTCCTAATTTAAGGGTAATTTGAGTTTGTGTAGCTTTGTGAAATGTCAAACTCTCTCTGTGGCATGACAAATTTGATATTGCATAGCTTGTATTTGAAAATGGCTGAAACATGGCATATATGTCCTGCACAGCTATGTGAAATGTTCAGTTAGCCAACATTTCCTATGATTTAGCCTTTTTTAAGTAGTCCACTGACAGCTACAATTGCAAAAAGCTTATCATTGCACTTTGGGCCTTTCAATTTTCAGAAAGGCCAACACACAAAGAACAGCACTGCGTGCTTGTTGTGTTCCTAACATGAGGTAAATTTAAGCTTATGCTGCTTGGTGAAATGGCGAATTCTCTCACTAGTATTGCAAGGCTTGTATTTGGACATGGCTAAAACATCGCAATACGACGGAAAATGTCTGCACAAAGATATGTGAAATGTCAGACCTTCTGTCTAATGTGCTGTGGAAGCAACAACAACTTAGGCTTTGTATATTATTGTGCTTTATGCCTTTGATATTCATAGTTTTGTGGGATGTGCTTTGAAAGCATAAACGGCTGTGTAAATTAGAAACCTGGACCGGATATTAATGCACTTTTGACCTTTTAATTTGAAGAAAGGCCAAAACATAAAGAACAGCACTGTGTGCATATTGTGTTCCCGATGTGAAGGTGTGCAGCCTTGTGAAATGTCAAACCCTCGCAGTAACCAGACAAATTTAATATTGCATGCAAGTCCCTTGGCCTAGTGGTTAAGGCATTTGTCAAGGGTTCAATTCAAACCACAGCATAAGGGAATTTAGCATATCCTCCTTGAACCACAGCTTCACTACACGCAAATGTGAAACACAAGTTCAAGAAGCAAGTCTTGTCAAACCTGATGTATTAGAAGTAACAGTTCCAGATAAAGAACATTCAGAAGAACCAGAGGCTGTCATACAGGAAGCGGTTGTAGCAGAAGAGGTTATGGAAGAAGCAGTTGTGACAGAAGAAGTTGCAGAACCTGAACCTACACCAGAATCACCAATCAAAGAAGAACCTCAGGCTGTTGTGAAATTACAGAAGAAACTACAGCTGACACTGCCCCAGAATCACCAGTCAAGGAGGAACCTGAGGTTGAAGTGGAAGAATCAATTGTGACAGAAAATATTACAGAGGCAGAAACTGCACCAGAATCACCGGTCAATGGAGAACCTGAAGCTGTTGTTTAAGAGGCAGTTGTGATGGAAGAAGTTACCTCAGATGAAACTGGACTAGAATTACCAGTCAAAGAAGAACCTGAGGCTGTTGTGGAAGAAGTAGTTGTTGCAGAAGCTGAAGCTGAACCAGAATGGCTCTTCAAGGAAGAATGTGAGTCTGTTGTGGTGGAAACCGCTGTGATAGGACAAGTTACAGAAGCTGAAACTGCACCAGAATCGCCAGTCAAAGAAGAACTTGAATCTGTTGTGGAAGAAGCATTAGCGACACAAGAAATTGCAGCAGCTGAAACTGCACTAGAGTCACCAGTCAAAGAAAAACCTGAGGCTATTGTGAAAGAAGCATTTGTGACAGAAGAAGTTACAGAAGCTGAAGATGCACCCGAATCGCTAGTCCAGGAAGAACGTGAGTCTGTTACAGAAACTGACACTGCACCAGATTCACCAGTCAAGTCAGAACCTGAAACTGTTCTGGAGCAAGCAACAATGACAGAAAAGTTACTGAAGCTCAAGCTGCACCAGACTCACCAGTCAAAGAAGAACGTGTGTCTGTTGTGGAGGAAACAATCCTGGCTGAAGATGTTACAGAAGCTGAATCAGCACCTGGGTCACCAGTCTAAGAACCTCAGGATATTGTGGAGGAAGCAATTATTACAGAAGAAGTTACAGAAGCTCAAGCTGTACCAGAATCACCGGTCAAAGAAGAACCTGAGGCTGTTGTGAAAGAAGCAATTGTGACAGAAGAAGTTACAGAAGCTGAAGATGCACCAGAATTCGCTAGTCCAGGAAGAATGTGAGTTTGTTGTGGTGGAAGCAATTGTTACAAAAGAAGTTACAGAAACTGACACTGCACCAGATATGCCAGTCAAGTCAGAACCTGAAACTGTTCTGATGCAAGCAATAGTGACAGAAGAAGTTACCGAAGCTTAAGCTGCACCAGAATCACCAGTCAAAGAAGAACTGAAGGCAGTTGTGGAAGAAGTAGTTGTGATAGAGGAAGTTACCGAAGCTGAAACCACACTGGAATCACCAGTCAAAGAAGAACCCGAGGCTGTTGTGGAAAAAGCAATTGTTACACAAGAAGTTACAGAAGCTAAAGCTGCTCAAAAATCCCCAGTCAAATAAGGACGTGAGTCTGTTGTGGAGAAAGCCGTTGTGACAGAAGAAGTTACAGAAACTGAAGCTGGACCTGAATTGCTCTTCCAAGGAAGAACGTGAGTCTGTGGTGGAAGAAGCAGTTGTGATAGAAGAAGTTACAGAAGTTGAAACTGCACCAGAATCACCAGTGAAAGAATAATGTGTCTGTTGTGGAGGAAACCATCCTGGCTGAAGATGTTACAGAAGCTGAATCAGCACCTGGGTCACCGGTCTAAGAACCTCAGGATATTGTGGAGGAAGCAATTGTTACAGAAGTAGTTACAGAAGCTCAAGCTGTACCAACCTGAGGCTGTTGTGAAAGAAGCAATTGTGACAGAAGAAGTTAAAGAAGCTGAAGATGCACCAGAATTCGCTAGTCCAGGAAGAATGTGAGTATGTTGTGGAAGAAGAAATTGTTACAAAAGAAGTTACAGAAACTGAAGCTGGACCTGAATTGCTCTTCAAGGAAGAACGTGAGTCTGTGGTGGAAGAAGCAGTTGTGATAGAAGAAGTTACAGAAGTTGAAACTGCACCAGAATCACCAGTCAAAAGGAATGTGTCTGTTGTGGAGGAAACCATCCTTACTGAAGATGTTACAGAAGCTGAATCAGCGCCTGAATCACCAGTGAAAGAACCTCAGGATATTGTGGAGGAAGCAATTGTTACAGAAGAAGTTACAGAAGCTCAAGCTGTACCAGAATCACCGGTCAAAGACGGACCTGAGGCTGTTGTGAAAGAAGCAATTGTGACAGAAAAAATTGCAGAAGCTGAAGATGCACCAGAATCACTAGTCCAGGAAGAATGTGAGTCTGTTGTGGAAGAAGCAATTGTAACAAAGAAGTTACAGAAACTGAAGCTGGACCTGAATTGCTCTTCAAGGAAGAACGTGAGTCTGTGGTGGAAGAAGCAGTTGTGATAGAAGAAGTTACAGAAGTTGAAACTGCACCAGAATCACCAGTCAAAGAAGAATGTGTCTGTTGTGGAAGAAGCAATTGTAACAAAGAAGTTACAGAAACTGAAGCTGGACCTGAATTGCTCTTCAAGGAAGAACGTGAGTCTGTGGTGGAAGAAGCAGTTGTGATAGAAGAAGTTACAGAAGTTGAAACTGCACCAGAATCACCAGTCAAAGAAGAATGTGTCTGTTGTGGAGGAAACCATCCTGACTGAAGATGTTACAGAAGCTGAATCAGCGCCTGAGTCACCAGTGAAAGAACCTCAGGATATTGTGGAGGAAGCAATTGTTACAGAAGAAGTTACAGAAGCTCAAGCTGCACAAGAATCACCGGTCAAAGACGGACCTGATGCCATTGTGGAGGATGCAGTTGTGACAGAAAAAATTGCAGAAGCTGAAACAGCTCCAGAATCACCAGTCAAAGAAGAACCTGAGGCTGCTGTGGAGGAAGCCGTTGTGACAGAGGAAGTTACAGAAGCTGAAACAGCACCAGAATAACAGGTCAAGGAAGAACCTGATGCTATTGTGGAAGAAGCAGTCGTGACAGATGAAGAGACAGCCGCAGAAACTGCACCAGAAGCACCAGTCAAAGAATAACCTGAGGCTATTGTGGAAGAAGAAATTGTGACAGAAGAAGTTCAGACGCTGAAGCTGCTCCAGAATCACCAGTCAAAGGAGGACATGAGTCTGTTGTGCAGGAAGCTGCTGTGATAGAAGAAGTTAAAGGAGCTCAACCTGCACCAGTTTCACCAGTCAAGGAAGAACCTGAAACTGTTCTGGAGCAAGCAATAGTGACAAGAGATGTTACAGAAGCTAAAACAGCACCAGAATCACAGGTAAAGGAAGAACCTGATGCTATTGTGGAAGATGCAGTTGTGATAGAAGAAGTTGCAGAAGCTGAAGCAGCACCAGAATCACCAGTCAAAGAAGAACCTGGGGCTGTTGTGAAAGATAGCAGTTGTTGCAGAAGCTGAAGCTGGACCAGAATGGTTCTTCAAGGAAGAATGTGAGTCTGTTGTGGTGGAAACCGCTGTGATAGGACAAGTTACAGAAGCTGAAACTGCACCAGAATCGCCAGTCAAAGAAGAACTTGAATCTGTTGTGGAAGAAGCATTAGCTACACAAGAAATTGCAGCAGCTGAAACTGCACTAGAGTCACCAGTCAAAGAAGAACCTGAGGCTATTGTGAAAGAAGCATTTGTGACAGAAGAAGTTACAGAAGCTAAAGATGCACCAGAATCACTAGTCCAGGAAGAACGTGAGTCTGTTGTGGAAGAAGCAATTGTAAAAAAAAAGTTACAGAAACTGACACTGCACCAGATTCACCAGTCAAGTCAAAACCTGAAACTGTTCTGGAGCAAGCAACAATGACAGAAGAAGTTACCGAAGCTCAAGCTGCACCAGACTCACCAGTCAAAGAAGAACGTGTGTCTGTTGTGGAGGAAACAATCCTGGCTGAAGATGTTACAGAAGCTTAATCAGCACCTGGGTCACCAGTCTAAGAACCTCAGGATATTGTGGAGGAAGCAATTGTTACAGAAGAAGTTACAGAAGCTCAAGCTGTACCAGAATCACCAGTCAAAGAGGAACCTGAGGCTGATGTGAAAGAAGCAATTGTGACGGAAGAAGTTACAGAAGCTGAAGATGCACCAGCATTCGCTAGTCCAGGAAGAATGTGAGTATGTTGTGGAAGAAGCAATTGTTACAAAAGAAGTTACAGAAACTGAAGCTGGACCTGAATTGCTCTTCAAGGAAGAACGAGAGTCTGTGGTGGAAGAAGCAGTTGTGATAGAAGAAGTTACAGAAGTTGAAACTGCACCAGAATCACCAGTGAAAGAAGAATGTGTCTGTTGTGGAGGAAACCATCCTGACTGAAGATGTTACAGAAGCTGAATCAGCGCCTGAATCACCAGTGAAAGAACCTCAGGATATTGTGGAGGAAGCAATTGTTACAGAAGAAGTTACAGAAGCTCAAGCTGTACCAGAATCACCGGTCAAAGACGGACCTGAGGCTGTTGTGAAAGAAGCAATTGTGACAGAAAAAATTGCAGAAGCTGAAGATGCACCAGAATCACTAGTCCAGGAAGAATGTGAGTCTGTTGTGGAAGAAGCAATTGTAACAAAGAAGTTACAGAAACTGAAGCTGGACCTGAATTGCTCTTCAAGGAAGAACGTGAGTCTGTGGTGGAAGAAGCAGTTGTGATAGAAGAAGTTACAGAAGTTGAAACTGCACCAGAATCACCAGTCAAAGAAGAATGTGTCTGTTGTGGAAGAAGCAATTGTAACAAAGAAGTTACAGAAACTGAAGCTGGACCTGAATTGCTCTTCAAGGAAGAACGTGAGTCTGTGGTGGAAGAAGCAGTTGTGATAGAAGAAGTTACAGAAGTTGAAACTGCACCAGAATCACCAGTCAAAGAAGAATGTGTCTGTTGTGGAGGAAACCATCCTGACTGAAGATGTTACAGAAGCTGAATCAGCGCCTGAGTCACCAGTGAAAGAACCTCAGGATATTGTGGAGGAAGCAATTGTTACAGAAGAAGTTACAGAAGCTCAAGCTGCACAAGAATCACCGGTCAAAGACGGACCTGATGCCATTGTTGAGGATGCAGTTGTGACAGAAAAAATTGCAGAAGCTGAAACATCTCCTGATTCACCAGTCAAAGAAGAACCTGAGGCTGTTGTGGAGGAAGCCGTTGTGACAGAGGACGTTACAGAAGCTGAAACAGCACCAGAATCACAGGTCAAGGAAGAACCTGATGCTATTGTGGAAGAAGCAGTTGTGACAGAAGAAGAAACAGCCACAGAAACTGCACCAGAAGCACCAGTCAAAGAATAACCTGAGGCTATTGTGGAAGAAGAACTTGTGACAAGAGAAGTTACAGAAGCTGAAGCTGCTCCAGAATCACCAGTCAAAGGAGGACATGAGTCTGTTGTGCAGGAAGCTGCTGTGATAGAAGAAGTTAAAGGAGCTCAACCTGCACCAGTTTCACCAGTCAAGGAAGAACCTGAAACTGTTCTGGAGCAAGCAATAGTGACAAGAGATGTTACAGAAGCTTAAACAGCACCAGAATCACAGGTAAAGGAAGAACCTGATGCTATTGTGGAAGATGCAGTTGTGATAGAAGAAGTTGCAGAAGCTGAAGCAGCACCAGAATCACCAGTCAAAGAAGAACCTGAGGCTGTTGTGAAAGATAGCAGTTGTTGCAGAAGCTGAAGCTGGACCAGAATGGCTCTTCAAGGAAGAATGTGAGTCTGTTGTGGTGGAAACCGCTGTGATAGGACAAGTAACAGAAGCTGAAACTGCACCAGAATCGCCAGTCAAAGAAGAACTTGAATCTGTTGTGGAAGAAGCATTAGCGACACAAGAAATTGCAGCAGCTGAAACTGCACTAGAGTCACCAATCAAAGAAGAACCTGAGGCTATTGTGAAAGAAGCATTTGTGACAGAAGAAGTTACAGAAGCTGAAGATGCACCAGAATCGCTAGTCCAGGAAGAACGTGAGTCTGTTGTGGAAGAAGCAATTGTAAAAAAGAAGTTACAGAAACTGACACTACACCAGATTCACCATTCATGTCAGAACCTGAAACTGTTCTGGAGCAAGCAACAATGACAGAAGAAGTTACCGAAGCTCAAGCTGCACCAGACTCACCAGTCAAAGAAGAACGTGTGTCTGCTGTGGAGCAAACAATCCTGGCTGAACATGTTACAGAAGCTGAATCAGCACCTGGGTCACCAGTCTAGGAACCTCAGGATATTGTGGAGGAAGCAATTGTTACAGAAGAAGTTACAGAAGCTCAAGCTGTACCAGAATCACCAGTCAAAGAAGAACCTGAGGCTGATGTGAAAGAAGCAATTGTGATGGAAGAAGTTACAGAAGCTGACGATGCACCAGAATTCGCTAGTCCAGGAAGAATGTGAGTATGTTGTGGAAGAAGAAATTGTTACAAAAGAAGTTACAGAAACTGAAGCTGGACCTGAATTGCTCTTCAAGGAAGAACGTCAGTCTGTGGTGGAAGAAGCAGTTGTGATAGAAGTTACAGAAGTTGAAACTGCACCAGAATCACCAGTGAAAGAAGAATGTGTCTGTTGTGGAGGAAACCATCCTGACTGAAGATGTTACAGAAGTTGAATCAGCACCTGGGTCACCGGTCTAAGAACCTCAGGATATTGTGGAGGAAGCAATTGTTACAGAAGTAGTTGCAGAAGCTCAAGCTGTACCAACCTGAGGCTGTTGTGAAAGAAGCAATTGTGACAGAAGAAGTTACAGAAGCTGAAGATGCACCAGAATTCGCTAGTCCAGGAAGAATGTGAGTATGTTGTGGAAGAAGCAATTGTTACAAAAGAAGTTACAGAAACTGAAGCTGGACCTGAATTGCTCTTCAAGGAAGAAGGTGAATCTGTGGTGGAAGAAGCAGTTGTGATAGAAGAAGTTACAGAAGTTGAAACTGCACCAGAATCACCAGTGAAAGAAGAATGTGTCTGTTGTGGAGGAAACCATCCTGACTGAAGATGTTACAGAAGCTGAATCAGCGCCTGAATCACCAGTGAAAGAACCTCAGGATATTGTGGAGGAAGCAATTGTTACAGAAGAAGTTACAGAAGCTCAAGCTGCACAAGAATCACCGGTCAAAGACGGACCTGATGCCATTGTGGAGGATGCAGTTGTGACAGAAAAAATTGCAGAAGCTGAAGATGCACCAGAATCACTAGTCCAGGAAGAATGTGAGTCTGTTGTGGAAGAAGCAATTGTAACAAAGAAGTTACAGAAACTGACACTGCACCAGATTCACCAGTCAAGTCAGAACCTGAAACTGTTCTGGAGCAAGCAACAATGACAGAAGAAGTTACCGAAGCTCAAGCTGCACCAGACTCACCAGTCAAAGAAGAACCTGAAACTGTTCTGGAGCAAGCAATAGTGACAAGAGATGTTACAGAAGCTAAAACAGCACCAGAATCACAGGTAGAGGAAGAACCTGATGCTATTGTGGAAGATGCAGTTGTGATAGAAGAAGTTGCAGAAGCTGAAGCAGCACCAGAATCACCAGTCAAAGAAGAACCTGAGGCTGTTGTGAAAGATAGCAGTTGTTGCAGAATCTGAAGCTGGACCAGAATGGTTCTTCAAGGAAGAATGTGAGTCTGTTGTGGTGGAAACCGCTGTGATAGGACAAGTTACAGAAGCTGAAACTGCACCAGAATCGCCAGTCAAAGAAGAACTTGAATCTGTTGTGGAAGAAGCATTAGCGACACAAGAAATTGCAGCAGCTGAAACTGCACTAGAGTCACCAGTCAAAGAAGAACCTGAGGCTATTGTGAAAGAAGCATTTGTGACAGAAGAAGTTACAGAAGCTAAAGATGCACCAGAATCACTAGTCCAGGAAGAACGTGAGTCTGTTGTGGAAGAAGCAATTGTAAAAAAGAAGTTACAGAAACTGACACTGCACCAGATTCACCAGTCAAGTCAAAACCTGAAACTGTTCTGGAGCAAGCAACAATGACAGAAGAAGTTACCGAAGCTCAAGCTGCACCAGACTCACCAGTCAAAGAAGAACGTGTGTCTGTTGTGGAGGAAACAATCCTGGCTGAAGATGTTACAGAAGCTTAATCAGCACCTGGGTCACCAGTCTAAGAACCTCAGGATATTGTGGAGGAAGCAATTGTTACAGAAGAAGTTACAGAAGCTCAAGCTGTACCAGAATCACCAGTCAAAGAGGAACCTGAGGCTGATGTGAAAGAAGCAATTGTGACGGAAGAAGTTACAGAAGCTGAAGATGCACCAGCATTCGCTAGTCCAGGAAGAATGTGAGTATGTTGTGGAAGAAGCAATTGTTACAAAAGAAGTTACAGAAACTGAAGCTGGACCTGAATTGCTCTTCAAGGAAGAACGTGAGTCTGTGGTGGAAGAAGCAGTTGTGATAGAAGTTACAGAAGTTGAAACTGCACCAGAATCACCAGTGAAAGAAGAATGTGTCTGTTGTGGAGGAAACCATCCTGACTGAAGATGTTACAGAAGCTGAATCAGCACCTGGGTCACCAGTCTAAGAACCTCAGGATATTGTGGAGGAATCAATTGTTACAGAAGAAGTTACAGAAGCTCAAGCTGCACAAGAATCACCAGTCAAAGACGGACCTGATGCCATTGTGGAGGATGCAGTTGTGACAGAAAAAATTGCAGAAGCTGAAACAGCTCCAGAATCACCAGTCAAAGAAGAACCTGAGGCTGTTGTGGAGGAAGCCGTTGTGACAGAGGAAGTTACAGAAGCTGAAACAGCACCAGAATCACAGGACAAGGAAGAACCTGATGCTATTGTGGAAGAAGCAGTTGTGACAGATGAAGAGACAGCCGCAGAAACTGCACCAGAAGCACCAGTCAAAGAATAACCTGAGGCTATTGTGGAAGAAGAAATTGTGACAGAAGAAGTTCAGAAGCTGAAGCTGCTCCAGAATCACCAGTCAAAGGAGGACATGAGTCTGTTGTGCAGGAAGCTGCTGTGATAGAAGAAGTTAAAGGAGCTCAACCTGCACCAGTTTCACCAGTCAAGGAAGAACCTGAAACTGTTCTGGAGCAAGCAATAGTGACAAGAGATGTTACAGAAGCTAAAACAGCACCAGAATCACAGGTAAAGGAAGAACCTGATGCTATTGTGGAAGATGCAGTTGTGATAGAAGAAGTTGCAGAAGCTGAAGCAGCACCAGAATCACCAGTCAAAGAAGAACCTGAGGCTGTTGTGAAAGATAGCAGTTGTTGCAGAAGCTGAAGCTGGACCAGAATGGTTCTTCAAGGAAGAATGTGAGTCTGTTGTGGTGGAAACCGCTGTGATAGGACAAGTTACAGAAGCTGAAACTGCACCAGAATCGCCAGTCAAAGAAGAACTTGAATCTGTTGTGGAAGAAGCATTAGCTACACAAGAAATTGCAGCAGCTGAAACTGCACTAGAGTCACCAGTCAAAGAAGAACCTGAGGTTATTGTGAAAGAAGCATTTGTGACAGAAGAAGTTACAGAAGCTGAAGATGCACCAGAATCACTAGTCCAGGAAGAACGTGAGTCTGTTGTGGAAGAAGCAATTGTAAAAAAGAAGTTACAGAAACTGACACTGCACCAGATTCACCAGTCAAGTCAAAACCTGAAACTGTTCTGGAGCAAGCAACAATGACAGAAGAAGTTACCGAAGCTCAAGCTGCACCAGACTCACCAGTCAAAGAAGAACGTGTGTCTGTTGTGGAGGAAACAATCCTGGCTAAAGATGCTACAGAAGCTTAATCAGCACCTGGGTCACCAGTCTAGGAACCTCAGGATATTGTGGAGGAAGCAATTGTTACAGAAGAAGTTACAGAAGCTCAAGCTGTACCAACCTGAGGCTGTTGTGAAAGAAGCAATTGTGACAGAAGAAGTTACAGAAGCTGAAGATGCACCAGAATTCGCTAGTCCAGGAAGAATGTGAGTATGTTGTGGAAGAAGCAATTGTTACAAAAGAAGTTACAGAAACTGAAGCTGGACCTGAATTGCTCTTCAAGGAAGAACGTGAGTCTGTGGTGGAAGAAGCAGTTTTGATAGAAGAAGTTACAGAAGTTGAAACTGCACCAGAATCACCAGTGAAAGAAGAATGTGTCTGTTGTGGAGGAAACCATCCTGACTGAAGATGTTACAGAAGCTGAATCAGCGCCTGAGTCACCAGTGAAAGAACCTCAGGATATTGTGGAGGAAGCAATTGTTACAGAAGAAGTTACAGAAGCTCAAGCTGCACAAGAATCACCGGTCAAAGACGGACCTGATGCCATTGTGGAGGATGCAGTTGTGACAGAAAAAATTGCAGAAGCTGAAACAGCTCCAGAATCACCAGTCAAAGAAGAACCTGAGGCTGTTGTGGAGGAAGCCGTTGTGACAGAGGAAGTTACAGAAGCTGAAACAGCACCAGAATCACAGGTCAAGGAAGAACCTGATGCTATTGTGGAAGAAGCAGTCGTGACAGATGAAGAGACAGCCGCAGAAACTGCACCAGAAGCACCAGTCAAAGAATAACCTGAGGCTATTGTGGAAGAAGAAATTGTGACAGAAGAAGTTCAGAAGCTGAAGCTGCTCCAGAATCACCAGTCAAAGGAGGACATGAGTCTGTTGTACAGGAAGCTGCTGTGATAGAAGAAGTTAAAGGAGCTCAACCTGCACCAGTTTCACCAGTCAAGGAAGAACCTGAAACTGTTCTGGAGCAAGCAATAGTGACAAGAGATGTTACAGAAACTAAAACAGCACCAGAATCACAGGTAAAGGAAGAACCTGATGCTATTGTGGAAGATGCAGTTGTGATAGAAGAAGTTGCAGAAGCTGAAGCAGCACCAGAATCACCAGTCAAAGAAGAACCTGAGGCTGTTGTGAAAGATAGCAGTTGTTGCAGAAGCTGAAGCTGGACCAGAATGGCTTTTCAAGGAAGAATGTGAGTCTGTTGTGGTGGATACCACTGTGATAGGACAAGTTACAGAAGCTGAAACTGCACCAGAATTGCCAGTCAAAGAAGAACTTGAATCTGTTGTGGAAGAAGCATTAGCGACACAAGAAATTGCAGCAGCTGAAACTGCACTAGAGTCACCAGTCAAAGAAGAACCTGAGGCTATTGTGAAAGAAGCATTTGTGACAGAAGAAGTTACAGAAGCTGAAGATGCACCCGAATCGCTAGTCCAGGATGAACCTGAGTCTGTTGTGGAAGAAGCAATTGTAACAAAGAAGTTACAGAAACTGACACTGCACCAGATTCACCAGTCAAGTCAGAACCTGAAACTGTTCTGGAGCAAGCAACAATGACAGAAGAAGTTACCGAAGCTCAAGCTGCACCAGACTCACCAGTCAAAGAAGAATGTGTGTCTGTTGTGGAGGAAACAATCCTGGCTGAAGATGTTACAGAAGCTGAATCAGCACCTGGGTCACCAGTCTAAGAACCTCAGGATATTGTGGAGGAAGCAATTGTTACAGAAGAAGTTACAGAAGCTAAAGCTGTACCAGAATCACCAGTCAAAGAAGAACCTGAGGCTGATGTGAAAGAAGCAATTGTGACTGAAGAAGTTACAGAAGCTGAAGATGCACCAGAATTCGCTAGTCCAGGAAGAATGTGAGTATGTTGTGGAAGAAGCAATTGTTACAAAAGAAGTTACAGAAACTGAAGCTGGACCTGAATTGCTCCTCAAGGAAGAACGTGAGTCTGTGGTGGAAGAAGCAGTTGTGATAGAAGAAGTTACAGAAGTTGAAACTGCACCAGAATCACCAGTCAAAGAAGAATGTGTCTGTTGTGGAGGAAACCATCCTGACTGAAGATGTTACAGAAAGTGAATCAGCGCCTGAGTCACCAGTGAAAGAACCTCAGGATATTGTGGAGGAAGCAATTGTTACAGAAGAAGTTACAGAAGCTCAAGCTGCACAAGAATCACCGGTCAAAGACGGACCTGATGCCATTGTGGAGGATGCAGTTGTGACAGAAAAAATTGCTGTAGCTGAAACAGCTCCAGAATCACCAGTCAAAGAAGAACCTGAGGCTGTTGTGGAGGAAGCCGTTGTGACAGAGGAAGTTACAGAAGCTGAAACAGCACCAGAATCACAGGTCAAGGAAGAACCTGATGCTATTGTGGAAGAAGCAGTCGTGACAGAGGAAGAGACAGCCGCAGAAACTGCACCAGAAGCACCAGTCAAAGAATAACCTGAGGCTATTGTGGAAGAAGAAATTGTGACAAGAGAAGTTACAGAAGCTGAAGATGCACCAGAATTCGCTAGTCCAGGAAAAATGTGAGTATGTTGTGGAAGAAGCAGTTGTTACAAAAGAAGTTACAGAAACTGAAGCTGGACCTGAATTGCTCTTCAAGGAAGAACGTGAGTCTGTGGTGGAAGAAGCAGTTGTGGCAGAAGAAGTTACAGAAGTTGAAACTGCACCAGAATCACCAGTCAAAGAAGAATGTGTCTGTTGTGGAGGAAACCATCCTGACTGAAGATGTTACAGAAAGTGAATCAGCGCCTGAGTCACCAGTGAAAGAACCTCAGGATATTGTGGAGGAAGCAATTGTTACAGAAGAAGTTACAGAAGCTCAAGCTGCACAAGAATCACCGGTCAAAGACGGACCTGATGCCATTGTGGAGGATGCAGTTGTGACAGAAAAAATTGCAGAAGCTGAAACAGCTCCAGAATCACCAGTCAAAGAAGAACCTGAGGCTGTTGTGGAGGAAGCCGTTGTGACAGAGGAAGTTACAGAAGCTGAAACAGCACCAGAATCACAGGTCAAGGAAGAACCTGATGCTATTGTGGAAGAAGCAGTCGTGACAGAGGAAGAGACAGCCGCAGAAACTGCACCAGAAGCACCAGTCAAAGAATAACCTGAGGCTATTGTGGAAGAAGAAATTGTGACAAGAGAAGTTACAGAAGCTGAAGCTGCTCCAGAATCACCAGTCAAAGGAGGACATGAGTCTGTTGTACAGGAAGCTGCTGTGATAGAAGAAGTTAAAGGAGCTCAACCTGCACCAGTTTCACCAGTCAAGGAAGAACCTGAAACTGTTCTGGAGCAAGCAATAGTGACAAGAGATGTTACAGAAGCTAAAACAGCACCAGAATCACAGGTAAAGGAAGAACCTGATGCTATTGTGGAAGATGCAGTTCTGATAGAAGAAGTTGCAGAAGCTGAAGCAGCACCAGAATCACCAGTCAAAGAAGAACCTGAGGCTGTTGTGAAAGATAGCAGTTGTTGCAGAAGCTGAAGCTGGACCAGAATGGCTTTTCAAGGAAGAATGTGAGTCTGTTGTGGTGGATGCCGCTGTGATAGGACAAGTTACAGAAGCTGAAACTGCGCCAGAATTGCCAGTCAAAGAAGAACTTGAATCTGTTGTGGAAGAAGCATTAGCGACACAAGAAATTGCAGCAGCTGAAACTGCACTAGAGTCACCAGTCAAAGAAGAACCTGAGGCTATTGTGAAAGAAGCATTTGTGACAGAAGAAGTTACAGTAGCTGAAGATGCACCCGAATCGCTAGTCCAGGATGAACGTGAGTCTGTTGTGGAAGAAGCAATTGTAACAAAGAAGTTACAGAAACTGACACTGCACCAGATTCACCAGTCAAGTCAGAACCTGAAACTGTTCTGGAGCAAGCAACAATGACAGAAGAAGTTACCGAAGCTCAAGCTGCACCAGACTCACCAGTCAAAGAAGAATGTGTGTCTGTTGTGGAGGAAACAATCCTGGCTGAAGATGTTACAGAAGCTGAATCAGCACCTGGGTCACCAGTCTAAGAACCTCAGGATATTGTGGAGGAAGCAATTGTTACAGAAGAAGTTACAGAAGCTAAAGCTGTACCAGAATCACCAGTCAAAGAAGAACCTGAGGCTGATGTGAAAGAAGCAATTGTGACTGAAGAAGTTACAGAAGCTGAAGATGCACCAGAATTCGCTAGTCCAGGAAGAATGTGAGTATGTTGTGGAAGAAGCAATTGTTACAAAAGAAGTTACCGAAACTGAAGCTGGACCTGAATTGCTCTTCAAGGAAGAACGTGAGTCTGTGGTGGAAGAAGCAGTTGTGATAGAAGAAGTTACAGAAGTTGAAACTGCACCAGAATCACCAGTCAAAGAAGAATGTGTCTGTTGTGGAGGAAACCATCCTGACTGAAGATGTTACAGAAAGTGAATCAGCGCCTGAGTCACCAGTGAAAGAACCTCAGGATATTGTGGAGGAAGCAATTGTTACAGAAGAAGTTACCGAAGCTCAAGCTGCACCCGAATCACCAGTCAAAGAAGAATGTGTCTGTTGTGGAGGAAACCATCCTGGCTGAAGATGTTACAGAAGCTGAATCAGCACCTGGGTCACCCGTCTAAGAACCTCAGGATATTGTGGAGGAAGCAATTGTTACAGAAGTAGTTACAGAAGCTCAAGCTGTACCAACCTTAGGCTGTTGTGAAAGAAGCAATTGTGACAGAAGAAGTTACAGAAGCTGAAGATGCACCAGAATTCGCTAGTCCAGGAAAAATGTGAGTATGTTGTGGAAGAAGCAATTGTTACAAAAGAAGTTACAGAAACTGAAGCTGGACCTGAATTGCTCTTCAAGGAAGAACGTGAGTCTGTGGTGGAAGAAGCAGTTGTGATAGAAGAAGTTACAGAAGTTGAAACTGCACCAGAATCACCAGTCAAAGAAGAATGTGTCTGTTGTGGAGGAAACCATCCTGACTGAAGATGTTACAGAAAGTGAATCAGCGCCTGAGTCACCAGTGAAAGAACCTCAGGATATTGTGGAGGAAGCAATTGTTACAGAAGAAGTTACAGAAGCTCAAGCTGCACAAGAATCACCGGTCAAAGACGGACCTGATGCCATTGTGGAGGATGCAGTTGTGACAGAAAAAATTGCAGAAGCTGAAACAGCTCCAGAATCACCAGTCAAAGAAGAACCTGAGGCTGTTGTGGAGGAAGCCGTTGTGACAGAGGAAGTTACAGAAGCTGAAACAGCACCAGAATCACAGGTCAAGGAAGAACCTGATGCTATTGTGGAAGAAGCAGTCGTGACAGAGGAAGAGACAGCCGCAGAAACTGCACCAGAAGCACCAGTCAAAGAATAACCTGAGGCTATTGTGGAAGAAGAAATTGTGACAAGAGAAGTTACAGAAGCTGAAGCTGCTCCAGAATCACCAGTCAAAGGAGGACATGAGTCTGTTGTACAGGAAGCTGCTGTGATAGAAGAAGTTAAAGGAGCTCAACCTGCACCAGTTTCACCAGTCAAGGAAGAACCTGAAACTGTTCTGGAGCAAGCAATAGTGACAAGAGATGTTACAGAAGCTTAAACAGCACCAGAATCACAGGTAAAGGAAGAACCTGATGCTATTGTGGAAGATGCAGTTGTGATAGAAGAAGTTGCAGAAGCTGAAGCAGCACCAGAATCACCAGTCAAAGAAGAACCTGAGGCTGTTGTGAAAGATAGCAGTTGTTGCAGAAGCTGAAGCTGGACCAGAATGGCTTTTCAAGGAAGAATGTGAGTCTGTTGTGGTGGATACCACTGTGATAGGACAAGTTACAGAAGCTGAAACTGCACCAGAATTGCCAGTCAAAGAAGAACTTGAATCTGTTGTGGAAGAAGCATTAGCGACACAAGAAATTGCAGCAGCTGAAACTGCACTAGAGTCACCAGTCAAAGAAGAACCTGAGGCTATTGTGAAAGAAGCATTTGTGACAGAAGAAGTTACAGAAGCTGAAGATGCACCCGAATCGCTAGTCCAGGATGAACGTGAGTCTGTTGTGGAAGAAGCAATTGTAACAAAGAAGTTACAGAAACTGACACTGCACCAGATTCACCAGTCAAGTCAGAACCTGAAACTGTTCTGGAGCAAGCAACAATGACAGAAGAAGTTACCGAAGCTCAAGCTGCACCAGACTCACCAGTCAAAGAAGAATGTGTGTCTGTTGTGGAGGAAACAATCCTGGCTGAAGATGTTACAGAAGCTGAATCAGCACCTGGGTCACCAGTCTAAGAACCTCAGGATATTGTGGAGGAAGCAATTGTTACAGAAGAAGTTACAGAAGCTAAAGCTGTACCAGAATCACCAGTCAAAGAAGAACCTGAGGCTGATGTGAAAGAAGCAATTGTGACTGAAGAAGTTACAGAAGCTGAAGATGCACCAGAATTCGCTAGTCCAGGAAAAATGTGAGTATGTTGTGGAAGAAGCAATTGTTGCAAAAGAAGTTACAGAAACTGAAGCTGGACCTGAATTGCTCTTCAAGGAAGAACGTGAGTCTGTGGTGGAAGAAGCAGTTGTGATAGAAGAAGTTACAGAAGTTGAAACTGCACCAGAATCACCAGTCAAAGAAGAATGTGTCTGTTGTGGAGGAAACCATCCTGACTGAAGATGTTACAGAAGCTGAATCAGCGCCTGAGTCACCAGTGAAAGAACCTCAGGATATTGTGGAGGAAGCAATTGTTACAGAAGAAGTTACAGAAGCTCAAGCTGCACAAGAATCACCGGTCAAAGACGGACCTGATGCCATTGTGGAGGATGCAGTTGTGACAGAAAAAATTGCAGAAGCTGAAGATGCACCAGAATCACTAGTCCAGGAAGAACGTGAGTCTGTTGCGGAAGAAGCAATTGTAACAAAGAAGTTACAGAAACTGACACTGCACCAGATTCACCAGTCAAGTCAGAACCTGAAACTGTTCTGGAGCAAGCAACAATGACAGAAGAAGTTGCCGAAGCTCAAGCTGCACCAGACTCACCAGTCAAAGAAGAACGTGTGTCTGTTGTGGAGGAAACAATCCTGGCTGAAGATGTTACAGAAGCTGAATCAGCACCTGGGTCACCAGTCTAAGAACCTCAGGATATTGTGGAGGAAGCAATTGTTACAGAAGAAGTTTCAGAAGCTCAAGCTGTACCAGAATCACCAGTCAAAGAAGAACCTGAGGCTGTTGTGAAGGAAGCAATTGTGACGGAAGAAGTTACAGAAGCTGAAGATGCACCCGAATCGCTAGTCCAGGAAGAACGTGAGTCTTTTGTGGAAGAAGCAATTGTAACAAAGAAGTTACAGGAACTGACACTGCACCAGATTCACCAGTCAAGTCAGAACCTGAAACTGTTCTGGAGCAAGCAACAATGACAGAAGAAGTTACCGAAGCTCAAGCTGCACCAGACTCACCAGTCAAAGAAGAATGTGTGTCTGTTGTGGAGGAAACAATCCTGGATGAATATGTTACAGAAGCTGAATCAGCACCTGGGTCACCAGTCTTAAGAACCTCAGGATATTGTGGAGGAAGCAATTGTTACAGAAGAAGTTTCAGAAGCTCAAGCTGTACCAGAATCACCAGTCAAAGAAGAACCTGAGGCTGTTGTGAAAGAAGCAATTGTGACGGAAGAAGTTACAGAAGCTGAAGATGCACCCGAATCGCTAGTCCAGGAAGAACGTGAGTCTTTTGTGGAAGAAGCAATTGTAACAAAGAAGTTACAGAAACTGACACTGCACCAGATTAACCAGTCAAGTCAGAACCTGAAACTGTTCTGGAGCAAGCAACAATGACAGAAGAAGTTACCGAAGCTCAAGCTGCACCAGACTCACCAGTCAAAGAAGAATGTGTGTCTGTTGTGGAGGAAACAATCCTGGCTGAATATGTTACAGAAGCTGAATCAGCACCTGGGTCACCAGTCTAAGAACCTCAGGATATTGTGGAGGAAGCAATTGTTACAGAAGAAGTTACAGAAGCTCAAGCTGTACCAGAATCACCAGTTAAAGAAGAACCTGAGGCTGATGTGAAAGAAGAAATTGTGACAGAAGAAGTTACAGAAGCTGAAGATGCACCAGAATTCGCTAGTCCAGGAAGAATGTGAGTATGTTGTGGAAGAAGCAATTGTTACAAAAGAAGTTACAGAAACTGAAGCTGGACCTGAATTGCTCTTCAAGGAAGAACGTGAGTCTGTGGTGGAAGAACCAGTTGTGATAGAAGAAGTTACAGAAGTTGAAACTGCACCAGAATCACCAGTCAAAGAAGAATGTGTCTGTTGTGGAGGAAACCATCCTGGCTGAAGATGTTACAGAAGCTGAATCAGCACCTGGGTCACCAGTCTAAGAACCTCAGGATATTGTGGAGGAAGCAATTGTTACAGAAGAAGTTACAGAAGCTCAAGCTGTACCAACCTGAGGCTGTTGTGAAAGAAGCAATTGTGACAGAAGAAGTTACAGAAGCTGAAGATGCACCAGAATTCGCTAGTCCAGGAAAAATTTGAGTATGTTGTGGAAGAAGCAATTGTTACAAAAGAAGTTACAGAAACTGAAGCTGGACCTGAATTGCTCTTCAAGGAAGAACGTGAGTCTGTGGTGGAAGAAGCAGTTGTGATAGAAGAAGTTACAGAAGTTGAAACTGCACCAGAACCACCAGTGAAAGAAGAATGTGTCTGTTGTGGAGGAAACCATCCTGACTGAAGATGTTACAGAAGCTGAATCAGCGCCTGAGTCACCAGTGAAAGAACCTCAGGATATTGTGGAGGAAGCAATTGTTACAGAAGAAGTTACAGAAGCTCAAGCTGCACAAGAATCACCGGTCAAAGACGGACCTGATGCCATTGTGGAGGATGCAGTTGTGACAGAAAAAATTGCAGAAGCTGAAACAGCTCCAGAATCACCAGTCAAAGAAGAACCTGAGGCTGTTGTGGAGGAAGCCGTTGTGACAGAGGAAGTTACAGAAGCTGAAACAGCACCAGAATCACAAGTCAAGGAAGAACCTGATGCTATTGTGGAAGAAGCAGTCGTGACAGATGAAGAGACAGCCGCAGAAACTGCACCAGAAGCACCAGTCAAAGAATAACCTGAGGCTATTGTGGAAGAAGAAATTGTGACAGAAGAAGTTCAGAAGCTGAAGCTGCTCCAGAATCACCAGTCAAAGGAGGACATGAGTCTGTTGTGCAGGAAGTTGCTGTGATAGAAGAAGTTAAAGGAGCTCAACCTGCACCAGTTTCACCAGTCAAGGAAGAACCTGAAACTGTTCTGGAGCAAGCAATAGTGACAAGAAATGTTACAGAAGCTAAAACAGCACCAGAATCACAGGTAAAGGAAGAACCTGATGCTATTGTGGAAGATGCAGTTGTGATAGAAGAAGTTGCAGAAGCTGAAGCAGCACCAGAATCACCAGTCAAAGAAGTACCTGAGGCTGTTGTGAAAGATAGCAGTTGTTGCAGAAGCTGAAGCTGGACCAGAATGGTTCTTCAAGGAAGAATGTGAGTCTGTTGTGGTGGAAACCGCTGTGATAGGACAAGTTACAGAAGCTGAAACTGCACCAGAATCACCAGTCAAAGAAGAACTTGAATCTGTTGTGGAAGAAGCATTAGCGACACAAGAAATTGCAGCAGCTGAAACTGCACTAGAGTCACCAGTCAAAGAAGAACCTGAGGCTATTGTGAAAGAAGCATTTGTGACAGAAGAAGTTACAGAAGCTGAAGATGCACCAGAATCACTAGTCCAGGAAGAACGTGAGTCTGTTGTGGAAGAAGCAATTGTAAAAAAGAAGTTACAGAAACTGACACTGCACCAGATTCACCAGTCAAGTCAAAACCTGAAACTGTTCTGGAGCAAGCAACAATGACAGAAGAAGTTACCGAAGCTCAAGCTGCACCAGACTCACCAGTCAAAGAAAAACGTGTGTCTGTTGTGGAGGAAACAATCCTGGCTGAAGATGTTACAGAAGCTTAATCAGCACCTGGGTCACCAGTCTAAGAACCTCAGGATATTGTGGAGGAAGCAATTGTTACAGAAGAAGTTACAGAAGCTCAAGCTGTACCAGAATCACCAGTCAAAGAAGAACCTGAGGCTGATGTGAAAGAAGCAATTGTGACGGAAGAATTTACAGAAGCTGAAGATGCACCAGTATTCGCTAGTCCAGGAAGAATGTGAGTATGTTGTGGAAGAAGCAATTGTTGCAAAAGAAGTTACAGAAACTGAAGCTGGACCTGAATTGCTCTTCAAGGAAGAACGTGAGTCTGTGGTGGAAGAAGCAGTTGTGATAGAAGAAGTTACAGAAGTTGAAACTGCACCAGAATCACCAGTCAAAGAAGAATGTGTCTGTTGTGGAGGAAACCATCCTGACTGAAGATGTTACAGAAGCTGAATCAGCGCCTGAGTCACCAGTGAAAGAACCTCAGGATATTGTGGAGGAAGCAATTGTTACAGAAGAAGTTACAGAAGCTCAAGCTGCACAAGAATCACCGGTCAAAGACGGACCTGATGCCATTGTGGAGGATGCAGTTGTGACAGAAAAAATTGCAGAAGCTGAAGATGCACCAGAATCACTAGTCCAGGAAGAATGTGAGTCTGTTGCGGAAGAAGCAATTGTAACAAAGAAGTTACAGAAACTGACACTGCACCAGATTCACCAGTCAAGTCAGAACCTGAAACTGTTCTGGAGCAAGCAACAATGACAGAAGAAGTTGCCGAAGCTCAAGCTGCACCAGACTCACCAGTCAAAGAAGAACGTGTGTCTGTTGTGGAGGAAACAATCCTGGCTGAAGATGTTACAGAAGCTGAATCAGCACCTGGGTCACCAGTCTAAGAACCTCAGGATATTGTGGAGGAAGCAATTGTTACAGAAGAAGTTTCAGAAGCTCAAGCTGTACCAGAATCACCAGTCAAAGAAGAACCTGAGGCTGTTGTGAAAGAAGCAATTGTGACGGAAGAAGTTACAGAAGCTGAAGATGCACCCGAATCGCTAGTCCAGGAAGAACGTGAGTCTTTTGTGGAAGAAGCAATTGTAACAAAGAAGTTACAGAAACTGACACTGCACCAGATTCACCAGTCAAGTCAGAACCTGAAACTGTTCTGGAGCAAGCAACAATGACAGAAGAAGTTACCGAAGCTCAAGCTGCACCAGACTCACCAGTCAAAGAAGAATGTGTGTCTGTTGTGGAGGAAACAATCCTGGATGAATATGTTACAGAAGCTGAATCAGCACCTGGGTCACCAGTCTAAGAACCTCAGGATATTGTGGAGGAAGCAATTGTTACAGAAGAAGTTACAGAAGCTCAAGCTGTACCAGAATCACCAGTCAAAGAAGAACCTGAGGCTGATGTGAAAGAAGAAATTGTGACAGAAGAAGTTACAGAAGCTGAAGATGCACCAGAATTCGCTAGTCCAGGAAGAATGTGAGTATGTTGTGGAAGAAGCAATTGTTACAAAAGAAGTTACAGAAACTGAAGCTGGACCTGAATTGCTCTTCAAGGAAGAACGTGAGTCTGTGGTGGAAGAAGCAGTTGTGATAGAAGAAGTTACAGAAGTTGAAACTGCACCAGAATCACCAGTGAAAGAAGAATGTGTCTGTTGTGGAGGAAACCATCCTGGCTGAAGATGTTACAGAAGCTGAATCAGCACCTGGGTCACCAGTCTAAGAACCTCAGGATATTGTGGAGGAAGCAATTGTTACAGAAGTAGTTAGAGAAGCTCAAGTTATACCAACCTGAGGCTATTGTGAAAGAAGCAATTGTGACAGAAGAAGTTACAGAAGCTGAAACTGCACCAGAATCGCCAGTCAAAGAAGAACTTGAATCTGTTGTGGAAGAAGCATTAGGGACACAACAAATTGCAGCAGCTGAAACTGCACTAGAGTCACCAGTCAAAGAAGAACCTGAGGCTGTTGTGAAAGAAGAAATTGTGACAGAAGAAGTTACAGAAGCTGAAGATGCACCAGAATTCGCTAGTCCAGGAAGAATGTGAGTATGTTGTGGAAGAAGCAATTGTTACAAAAGAAGTTACAGAAACTGAAGCTGGACCTGAATTGCTCTTCAAGGAAGAACGTGAGTCTGTGGTGGAAGAAGCAGTTGTGATAGAAGAAGTTACAGAAGTTGAAACTGCACCAGAATCACCAGTCAAAGAAGAATGTGTCTGTTGTGGAGGAAACCATCCTGACTGAAGATGTTACAGAAGCTGAATCAGCACCTGGGTCACCAGTCTAAGAACCTCAGGATATTGTGGAGGAAGCAATTGTTACAGAAGAAGTTTCAGAAGCTCAAGCTGTACCAGAATCACCAGTCAAAGAAGAACCTGAGGCTGTTGTGAAAGAAGCAATTGTGACGGAAGAAGTTACAGAAGCTGAAGATGCACCCGAATCGCTAGTCCAGGAAGAACGTGAGTCTTTTGTGGAAGAAGCAATTGTAACAAAGAAGTTACAGAAACTGACACTGCACCAGATTCACCAGTCAAGTCAGAACCTGAAACTGTTCTGGAGCAAGCAACAATGACAGAAGAAGTTACCGAAGCTCAAGCTGCACCAGACTCACCAGTCAAAGAAGAATGTGTGTCTGTTGTGGAGGAAACAATCCTGGATGAATATGTTACAGAAGCTGAATCAGCACCTGGGTCACCAGTCTAAGAACCTCAGGATATTGTGGAGGAAGCAATTGTTACAGAAGAAGTTACAGAAGCTCAAGCTGTACCAGAATCACCAGTCAAAGAAGAACCTGAGGCTGATGTGAAAGAAGAAATTGTGACAGAAGAAGTTACAGAAGCTGAAGATGCACCAGAATTCGCTAGTCCAGGAAGAATGTGAGTATGTTGTGGAAGAAGCAATTGTTACAAAAGAAGTTACAGAAACTGAAGCTGGACCTGAATTGCTCTTCAAGGAAGAACGTGAGTCTGTGGTGGAAGAAGCAGTTGTGATAGAAGAAGTTACAGAAGTTGAAACTGCACCAGAATCACCAGTGAAAGAAGAATGTGTCTGTTGTGGAGGAAACCATCCTGGCTGAAGATGTTACAGAAGCTGAATCAGCACCTGGGTCACCAGTCTAAGAACCTCAGGATATTGTGGAGGAAGCAATTGTTACAGAAGTAGTTAGAGAAGCTCAAGCTATACCAACCTGAGGCTATTGTGAAAGAAGCAATTGTGACAGAAGAAGTTACAGAAGCTGAAACTGCACCAGAATCGCCAGTCAAAGAAGAACTTGAATCTGTTGTGGAAGAAGCATTAGGGACACAAGAAATTGCAGCAGCTGAAACTGCACTAGAGTCACCAGTCAAAGAAGAACCTGAGGCTGTTGTGAAAGAAGAAATTGTGACAGAAGAAGTTACAGAAGCTGAAGATGCACCAGAATTCGCTAGTCCAGGAAGAATGTGAGTATGTTGTGGAAGAAGCAATTGTTACAAAAGAAGTTACAGAAACTGAAGCTGGACCTGAATTGCTCTTCAAGGAAGAACGTGAGTCTGTGGTGGAAGAAGCAGTTGTGATAGAAGAAGTTACAGAAGTTGAAACTGCACCAGAATCACCAGTCAAAGAAGAATGTGTCTGTTGTGGAGGAAACCATCCTGACTGAAGATGTTACAGAAGCTGAATCAGTGCCTGAGTCACCAGTGAAAGAACCTCAGGATATTGTGGAGGAAGCAATTGTTACAGAAGAAGTTACAGAAGCTCAAGCTGCACAAGAATCACCGGTCAAAGACGGACCTGATGCCATTGTGGAGGATGCAGTTGTGACAGAAAAAATTGCAGAAGCTGAAACTGCTCCAGAATCACCAGTCAAAGAAGAACCTGAGGCTGTTGTGGAGGAAGCCGTTGTGACAGAGGAAGTTACAGAAGCTGAAACAGCACCAGAATCACAGGTCAAGGAAGAACCTGATGCTATTGTGGAAGAAGCAGTCGTGACAGAGGAAGAGACAGCCGCAGAAACTGCACCAGAAGCACCAGTCAAAGAATAACCTGAGGCTATTGTGGAAGAAGAAATTGTGACAAGAGAAGTTACAGAAGCTGAAGCTGCTCCAGAATCACCAGTCAAAGGAGGACATGAGTCTGTTGTACAGGAAGCTGCTGTGATAGAAGAAGTTAAAGGAGCTCAACCTGCACCAGTTTCACCAGTCAAGGAAGAACCTGAAACTGTTCTGGAGCAAGCAATAGTGACAAGAGATGTTACAGAAGCTAAAACAGCACCAGAATCACAGGTAAAGGAAGAACCTGATGCTATTGTGGAAGATGCAGTTCTGATAGAAGAAGTTGCAGAAGCTGAAGCAGCACCAGAATCACCAGTCAAAGAAGAACCTGAGGCTGTTGTGAAAGATAGCAGTTGTTGCAGAAGCTGAAGCTGGACCAGAATGGCTTTTCAAGGAAGAATGTGAGTCTGTTGTGGTGGATACCGCTGTGATAGGACAAGTTACAGAAGCTGAAACTGCGCCAGAATTGCCAGTCAAAGAAGAACTTGAATCTGTTGTGGAAGAAGCATTAGCGACACAAGAAATTGCAGCAGCTGAAACTGCACTAGAGTCACCAGTCAAAGAAGAACCTGAGGCTATTGTGAAAGAAGCATTTGTGACAGAAGAAGTTACAGTAGCTGAAGATGCACCCGAATCGCTAGTCCAGGATGAACGTGAGTCTGTTGTGGAAGAAGCAATTGTAACAAAGAAGTTACAGAAACTGACACTGCACCAGATTCACCAGTCAAGTCAGAACCTGAAACTGTTCTGGAGCAAGCAACAATGACAGAAGAAGTTACCGAAGCTCAAGCTGCACCAGACTCACCAGTCAAAGAAGAATGTGTGTCTGTTGTGGAGGAAACAATCCTGGCTGAAGATGTTACAGAAGCTGAATCAGCACCTGGGTCACCAGTCTAAGAACCTCAAGATATTGTGGAGGAAGCAATTGTTACAGAAGAAGTTACAGAAGCTCAAGCTGTACCAGAATCACCAGTCAAAGAAGAACCTGAGGCTGATGTGAAAGAAGCAATTGTGACTGAAGAAGTTACAGAAGCTGAAGATGCACCAGTATTCGCTAGTCCAGGAAGAATGTGAGTATGTTGTGGAAGAAGCAATTGTTACAAAAAAGTTACCGAAAGTGAAGCTGGACCTGAATTGCTCTTCAAGGAAAAACGTGAGTCTGTGGTGGAAGAAGCAGTTGTGATAGAAGAAGTTACAGAAGTTGAAACTACACCAGAACCACCAGTGAAAGAAGAATGTGTCTGTTGTGGAGGAAACCATCCTGGCTGAAGATGTTACAGAAGCTGAATCATTACCTGGGTCACCGGTCTAAGAACCTCAGGATATTGTGGAGGAAGCAATTGTTACAGAAGTAGTTACAGAAGCTCAAGCTGTACCAACCTGAGGCTGTTGTGAAAGAAGCAATTGTGACAGAAGAAGTTACAGAAGCTGAAGATGCACCAGAATTCGCTAGTCCAGGAAAAATTTGAGTATGTTGTGGAAGAAGCAATTGTTACAAAAGAAGTTACAGAAACTGAAGCTGGACCTGAATTGCTCTTCAAGGAAGAACATGAGTCTGTGGTGGAAGAAGCAGTTGTGATAGAAGAAGTTACAGAAGTTGAAACTGCACCAGAACCACCAGTGAAAGAAGAATGTGTCTGTTGTGGAGGAAACCATCCTGACTGAAGATGTTACAGAAGCTCAATCAGCGCCTGAGTCACCAGTGAAAGAACCTCAGGATATTGTGGAGGAAGCAATTGTTACAGAAGAAGTTACAGAAGCTAAAGCTGCACAAGAATCACCGGTCAAAGACGGACCTGATGCCATTGTGGAGGATGCAGTTGTGACAGAAAAAATTGCAGAAGCTGAAACAGCTCCAGAATCACCAGTCAAAGAAGAACCTGAGGCTGTTGTGGAGGAAGCCGTTGTGACAGAGGAAGTTACAGAAGCTGAAACAGCACCAGAATCACAAGTCAAGGAAGAACCTGATGCTATTGTGGAAGAAGCAGTCGTGACAGATGAAGAGACAGCCGCAGAAACTGCACCAGAAGCACCAGTCAAAGAATAACCTGAGGCTATTGTGGAAGAAGAAATTGTGACAGAAGAAGTTCAGAAGCTGAAGCTGCTCCAGAATCACCAGTCAAAGGAGGACATGAGTCTGTTGTGCAGGAAGTTGCTGTGATAGAAGAAGTTAAAGGAGCTCAACCTGCACCAGTTTCACCAGTCAAGGAAGAACCTGAAACTGTTCTGGAGCAAGCAATAGTGACAAGAAATGTTACAGAAGCTAAAACAGCACCAGAATCACAGGTAAAGGAAGAACCTGATGCTATTGTGGAAGATGCAGTTGTGATAGAAGAAGTTGCAGAAGCTGAAGCAGCACCAGAATCACCAGTCAAAGAAATACCCGAGGCTGTTGTGAAAGATAGCAGTTGTTGCAGAAGCTGAAGCTGGACCAGAATGGTTCTTCAAGGAAGAATGTGAGTCTGTTGTGGTGGAAACCGCTGTGATAGGACAAGTTACAGAAGCTGAAACTGCACCAGAATCACCAGTCAAAGAAGAACTTGAATCTGTTGTGGAAGAAGCATTAGCGACACAAGAAATTGCAGCAGCTGAAACTGCACTAGAGTCACCAGTCAAAGAAGAACCTGAGGCTATTGTGAAAGAAGCATTTGTGACAGAAGAAGTTACAGAAGCTGAAGATGCACCAGAATCACTAGTCCAGGAAGAACGTGAGTCTGTTGTGGAAGAAGCAATTGTAAAAAAGAAGTTACAGAAACTGACACTGCACCAGATTCACCAGTCAAGTCAAAACCTGAAACTGTTCTGGAGCAAGCAACAATGACAGAAGAAGTTACCGAAGCTCAAGCTGCACCAGACTCACCAGTCAAAGAAAAACGTGTGTCTGTTGTGGAGGAAACAATCCTGGCTGAAGATGTTACAGAAGCTTAATCAGCACCTGGGTCACCAGTCTAAGAACCTCAGGATATTGTGGAGGAAGCAATTGTTACAGAAGAAGTTACAGAAGCTCAAGCTGTACCAGAATCACCAGTCAAAGAAGAACCTGAGGCTGATGTGAAAGAAGCAATTGTGACGGAAGAATTTACAGAAGCTGAAGATGCACCAGTATTCGCTAGTCCAGGAAGAATGTGAGTATGTTGTGGAAGAAGCAATTGTTGCAAAAGAAGTTACAGAAACTGAAGCTGGACCTGAATTGCTCTTCAAGGAAGAACGTGAGTCTGTGGTGGAAGAAGCAGTTGTGATAGAAGAAGTTACAGAAGTTGAAACTGCACCAGAATCACCAGTCAAAGAAGAATGTGTCTGTTGTGGAGTAAACCATCCTGACTGAAGATGTTACAGAAGCTGAATCAGCGCCTGAGTCACCAGTGAAAGAACCTCAGGATATTGTGGAGGAAGCAATTGTTACAGAAGAAGTTACAGAAGCTCAAGCTGCACAAGAATCACCGGTCAAAGACGGACCTGATGCCATTGTGGAGGATGCAGTTGTGACAGAAAAAATTGCAGAAGCTGAAGATGCACCAGAATCACTAGTCCAGGAAGAATGTGAGTCTGTTGCGGAAGAAGCAATTGTAACAAAGAAGTTACAGAAACTGACACTGCACCAGATTCACCAGTCAAGTCAGAACCTGAAACTGTTCTGGAGCAAGCAACAATGACAGAAGAAGTTGCCGAAGCTCAAGCTGCACCAGACTCACCAGTCAAAGAAGAACGTGTGTCTGTTGTGGAGGAAACAATCCTGGCTGAAGATGTTACAGAAGCTGAATCAGCACCTGGGTCACCAGTCTAAGAACCTCAGGATATTGTGGAGGAAGCAATTGTTACAGAAGAAGTTTCAGAAGCTCAAGCTGTACCAGAATCACCAGTCAAAGAAGAACCTGAGGCTGTTGTGAAAGAAGCAATTGTGACGGAAGAAGTTACAGAAGCTGAAGATGCACCCGAATCGCTAGTCCAGGAAGAACGTGAGTCTTTTGTGGAAGAAGCAATTGTAACAAAGAAGTTACAGAAACTGACACTGCACCAGATTCACCAGTCAAGTCAGAACCTGAAACTGTTCTGGAGCAAGCAACAATGACAGAAGAAGTTACCGAAGCTCAAGCTGCACCAGACTCACCAGTCAAAGAAGAATGTGTGTCTGTTGTGGAGGAAACAATCCTGGCTGAATATGTTACAGAAGCTGAATCAGCACCTGGGTCACCAGTCTAAGAACCTCAGGATATTGTGGAGGAAGCAATTGTTACAGAAGAAGTTACAGAAGCTCAAGCTGTACCAGAATCACCAGTCAAAGAAGAACCTGAGGCTGATGTGAAAGAAGAAATTGTGACAGAAGAAGTTACAGAAGCTGAAGATGCACCAGAATTCGCTAGTCCAGGAAGAATGTGAGTATGTTGTGGAAGAAGCAATTGTTACAAAAGAAGTTACAGAAACTGAAGCTGGACCTGAATTGCTCTTCAAGGAAGAACGTGAGTCTGTGGTGGAAGAACCAGTTGTGATAGAAGAAGTTACAGAAGTTGAAACTGCACCAGAATCACCAGTGAAAGAAGAATGTGTCTGTTGTGGAGGAAACCATCCTGGCTGAAGATGTTACAGAAGCTGAATCAGCACCTGGGTCACCAGTCTAAGAACCTCAGGATATTGTGGAGGAAGCAATTGTTACAGAAGTAGTTAGAGAAGCTCAAGCTATACCAACCTGAGGCTATTGTGAAAGAAGCAATTGTGACAGAAGAAGTTACAGAAGCTGAAACTGCACCAGAATCGCCAGTCAAAGAAGAACTTGAATCTGTTGTGGAAGAAGCATTAGGGACACAAGAAATTGCAGCAGCTGAAACTGCACTAGAGTCACCAGTCAAAGTAGAACCTGAGGCTGTTGTGAAAGAAGCAATTGTGACAGAAAAAGGAAAAGAAGTTGAAGATGCACCAGAATTCGCTAGTCCAGGAAGAATGTGAGTATGTTGTGGAAGAAGCAATTGTTACAAAAGAAGTTACAGAAACTGAAGCTGGACCTGAATTGCTCTTCAAGGAAGAACGTGAGTCTGTGGTGGAAGAAGCAGTTGTGATAGAAGAAGTTACAGAAGTTGAAACTGCACCAGAATCACCAGTCAAAGAAGAATGTGTCTGTTGTGGAGGAAACCATCCTGACTGAAGATGTTACAGAAGCTGAATCAGTGCCTGAGTCACCAGTGAAAGAACCTCAGGATATTGTGGAGGAAGCAATTGTTACAGAAGAAGTTACAGAAGCTCAAGCTGCACAAGAATCACCGGTCAAAGACGGACCTGATGCCATTGTGGAGGATGCAGTTGTGACAGAAAAAATTGCAGAAGCTGAAACTGCTCCAGAATCACCAGTCAAAGAAGAACCTGAGGCTGTTGTGGAGGAAGCCGTTGTGACAGAGGAAGTTACAGAAGCTGAAACAGCACCAGAATCACAGGTCAAGGAAGAACCTGATGCTATTGTGGAAGAAGCAGTCGTGACAGAGGAAGAGACAGCCGCAGAAACTGCACCAGAAGCACCAGTCAAAGAATAACCTGAGGCTATTGTGGAAGAAGAAATTGTGACAAGAGAAGTTACAGAAGCTGAAGCTGCTCCAGAATCACCAGTCAAAGGAGGACATGAGTCTGTTGTACAGGAAGCTGCTGTGATAGAAGAAGTTAAAGGAGCTCAACCTGCACCAGTTTCACCAGTCAAGGAAGAACCTGAAACTGTTCTGGAGCAAGCAATAGTGACAAGAGATGTTACAGAAGCTAAAACAGCACCAGAATCACAGGTAAAGGAAGAACCTGATGCTATTGTGGAAGATGCAGTTCTGATAGAAGAAGTTGCAGAAGCTGAAGCAGCACCAGAATCACCAGTCAAAGAAGAACCTGAGGCTGTTGTGAAAGATAGCAGTTGTTGCAGAAGCTGAAGCTGGACCAGAATGGCTTTTCAAGGAAGAATGTGAGTCTGTTGTGGTGGATACCGCTGTGATAGGACAAGTTACAGAAGCTGAAACTGCGCCAGAATTGCCAGTCAAAGAAGAACTTGAATCTGTTGTGGAAGAAGCATTAGCGACACAAGAAATTGCAGCAGCTGAAACTGCACTAGAGTCACCAGTCAAAGAAGAACCTGAGGCTATTGTGAAAGAAGCATTTGTGACAGAAGAAGTTACAGTAGCTGAAGATGCACCCGAATCGCTAGTCCAGGATGAACGTGAGTCTGTTGTGGAAGAAGCAATTGTAACAAAGAAGTTACAGAAACTGACACTGCACCAGATTCACCAGTCAAGTCAGAACCTGAAACTGTTCTGGAGCAAGCAACAATGACAGAAGAAGTTACCGAAGCTCAAGCTGCACCAGACTCACCAGTCAAAGAAGAATGTGTGTCTGTTGTGGAGGAAACAATCCTGGCTGAAGATGTTACAGAAGCTGAATCAGCACCTGGGTCACCAGTCTAAGAACCTCAAGATATTGTGGAGGAAGCAATTGTTACAGAAGAAGTTACAGAAGCTCAAGCTGTACCAGAATCACCAGTCAAAGAAGAACCTGAG
Source organism: Alitta virens (assembly GCA_932294295.1). NCBI lineage: Eukaryota > Metazoa > Annelida > Polychaeta > Phyllodocida > Nereididae > Alitta > Alitta virens. The sequence goes on from OW028581.1 coordinate 9,511,263, forward strand.
GCTGATGTGAAAGAAGCAATTGTGACTGAAGAAGTTACAGAAGCTGAAGATGCACCAGTATTCGCTAGTCCAGGAAGAATGTGAGTATGTTGTGGAAGAAGCAATTGTTACAAAAAAGTTACCGAAAGTGAAGCTGGACCTGAATTGCTCTTCAAGGAAAAACGTGAGTCTGTGGTGGAAGAAGCAGTTGTGATAGAAGAAGTTACAGAAGTTGAAACTACACCAGAACCACCAGTGAAAGAAGAATGTGTCTGTTGTGGAGGAAACCATCCTGGCTGAAGATGTTACAGAAGCTGAATCATTACCTGGGTCACCGGTCTAAGAACCTCAGGATATTGTGGAGGAAGCAATTGTTACAGAAGTAGTTACAGAAGCTCAAGCTGTACCAACCTGAGGCTGTTGTGAAAGAAGCAATTGTGACAGAAGAAGTTACAGAAGCTGAAGATGCACCAGAATTCGCTAGTCCAGGAAAAATTTGAGTATGTTGTGGAAGAAGCAATTGTTACAAAAGAAGTTACAGAAACTGAAGCTGGACCTGAATTGCTCTTCAAGGAAGAACATGAGTCTGTGGTGGAAGAAGCAGTTGTGATAGAAGAAGTTACAGAAGTTGAAACTGCACCAGAACCACCAGTGAAAGAAGAATGTGTCTGTTGTGGAGGAAACCATCCTGACTGAAGATGTTACAGAAGCTCAATCAGCGCCTGAGTCACCAGTGAAAGAACCTCAGGATATTGTGGAGGAAGCAATTGTTACAGAAGAAGTTACAGAAGCTAAAGCTGCACAAGAATCACCGGTCAAAGACGGACCTGATGCCATTGTGGAGGATGCAGTTGTGACAGAAAAAATTGCAGAAGCTGAAACAGCTCCAGAATCACCAGTCAAAGAAGAACCTGAGGCTGTTGTGGAGGAAGCCGTTGTGACAGAGGAAGTTACAGAAGCTGAAACAGCACCAGAATCACAAGTCAAGGAAGAACCTGATGCTATTGTGGAAGAAGCAGTCGTGACAGATGAAGAGACAGCCGCAGAAACTGCACCAGAAGCACCAGTCAAAGAATAACCTGAGGCTATTGTGGAAGAAGAAATTGTGACAGAAGAAGTTCAGAAGCTGAAGCTGCTCCAGAATCACCAGTCAAAGGAGGACATGAGTCTGTTGTGCAGGAAGTTGCTGTGATAGAAGAAGTTAAAGGAGCTCAACCTGCACCAGTTTCACCAGTCAAGGAAGAACCTGAAACTGTTCTGGAGCAAGCAATAGTGACAAGAAATGTTACAGAAGCTAAAACAGCACCAGAATCACAGGTAAAGGAAGAACCTGATGCTATTGTGGAAGATGCAGTTGTGATAGAAGAAGTTGCAGAAGCTGAAGCAGCACCAGAATCACCAGTCAAAGAAGTACCCGAGGCTGTTGTGAAAGATAGCAGTTGTTGCAGAAGCTGAAGCTGGACCAGAATGGTTCTTCAAGGAAGAATGTGAGTCTGTTGTGGTGGAAACCGCTGTGATAGGACAAGTTACAGAAGCTGAAACTGCACCAGAATCACCAGTCAAAGAAGAACTTGAATCTGTTGTGGAAGAAGCATTAGCGACACAAGAAATTGCAGCAGCTGAAACTGCACTAGAGTCACCAGTCAAAGAAGAACCTGAGGCTATTGTGAAAGAAGCATTTGTGACAGAAGAAGTTACAGAAGCTGAAGATGCACCAGAATCACTAGTCCAGGAAGAACGTGAGTCTGTTGTGGAAGAAGCAATTGTAAAAAAGAAGTTACAGAAACTGACACTGCACCAGATTCACCAGTCAAGTCAAAACCTGAAACTGTTCTGGAGCAAGCAACAATGACAGAAGAAGTTACCGAAGCTCAAGCTGCACCAGACTCACCAGTCAAAGAAAAACGTGTGTCTGTTGTGGAGGAAACAATCCTGGCTGAAGATGTTACAGAAGCTTAATCAGCACCTGGGTCACCAGTCTAAGAACCTCAGGATATTGTGGAGGAAGCAATTGTTACAGAAGAAGTTACAGAAGCTCAAGCTGTACCAGAATCACCAGTCAAAGAAGAACCTGAGGCTGATGTGAAAGAAGCAATTGTGACGGAAGAATTTACAGAAGCTGAAGATGCACCAGTATTCGCTAGTCCAGGAAGAATGTGAGTATGTTGTGGAAGAAGCAATTGTTACAAAAGAAGTTACAGAAACTGAAGCTGGACCTGAATTGCTCTTCAAGGAAGAACGTGAGTCTGTGGTGGAAGAAGCAGTTGTGATAGAAGAAGTTACAGAAGTTGAAACTGCACCAGAATCACCAGTCAAAGAAGAATGTGTGTCTGTTGTGGAGGAAACAATCCTGGCTGAAGATGTTACAGAAGCTGAATCAGCACCTGGGTCACCAGTCTAAGAACCTCAGGATATTGTGGAGGAAGCAATTGTTACAGAAGAAGTTACAGAAGCTAAAGCTGTACCAGAATCACCAGTCAAAGAAGAACCTGAGGCTACGGTGAAAGAAGCAATTGTGACTGAAGAAGTTACAGAAGCTGAAGATGCACCAGAATTCGCTAGTCCAGGAAGAATGTGAGTATGTTGTGGAAGAAGCAATTGTTACAAAAGAAGTTACAGAAACTGAAGCTGGACCTGAATTGCTCTTCAGGGAAGAACGTGAGTCTGTGGTGGAAGAAGCAGTTGTGATAGAAGAAGTTACAGAGTTGAAACTGCACCAGGATCACCAGTCAAAGAAGAATGTGTCTGTTGTGGAGGAAACCATCCTGACTGAAGATGTTACAGAAAGTGAATCAGCGCCTGAGTCACCGGTGAAAGAACCTCAGGATATTGTGGAGGAAGCAATTGTTACAGAAGAAGTTACCGAAGCTCAAGCTGCACCCGAATCACCAGTCAAAGAAGAATATGTCTGTTGTGGAGGAAACCATCCTGGCTGAAGATGTTACAGAAGCTGAATCAGCACCTGGGTCACCGGTCTAAGAACCTCAGGATATTGTGGAGGAAGCAATTGTTACAGAAGTAGTTACAGAAGCTCAAGCTGTACCAACCTGAGGCTGTTGTGAAAGAAGCAATTGTGACAGAAGAAGTTACAGAAGCTGAAGATGCACCAGAATTCGCTAGTCCAGGAAAAATTTGAGTATGTTGTGGAAGAAGCAATTGTTACAAAAGAAGTTACAGAAACTGAAGCTGGACCTGAATTGCTCTTCAAGGAAGAATGTGAGTCTGTGGTGGAAGAAGCAGTTGTGATAGAAGAAGTTACAGAAGTTGAAACTGCACCAGAATCACCAGTGAAAGAAGAATGTGTCTGTTGTGGAGGAAACCATCCTGACTGAAGATGTTACAGAAAGTGAATCAGCGCCTGAGTCACCAGTGAAAGGACCTCAGGATATTGTGGAGGAAGCAATTGTTACAGAAGAAGTTACAGAAGCTCAAGCTGCACAAGAATCACCGGTCAAAGACGGACCTGATGCCATTGTGGAGGATGCAGTTGTGACAGAAAAAATTGCAGAAGCTGAAACAGCTCCAGAATCACCAGTCAAAGAAGAACCTGAGGCTGTTGTGGAGGAAGCCGTTGTGACAGAGGAAGTTACAGAAGCTGAAACAGCACCAGAATCACAAGTCAAGGAAGAACCTGATGCTATTGTGGAAGAAGCAGTCGTGACAGATGAAGAGACAGCCGCAGAAACTGCACCAGAAGCACCAGTCAAAGAATAACCTGAGGCTATTGTGGAAGAAGAAATTGTGACAGAAGAAGTTCAGAAGCTGAAGCTGCTCCAGAATCACCAGTCAAAGGAGGACATGAGTCTGTTGTGCAGGAAGTTGCTGTGATAGAAGAAGTTAAAGGAGCTCAACCTGCACCAGTTTCACCAGTCAAGGAAGAACCTGAAACTGTTCTGGAGCAAGCAATAGTGACAAGAAATGTTACAGAAGCTAAAACAGCACCAGAATCACAGGTAAAGGAAGAACCTGATGCTATTGTGGAAGATGCAGTTGTGATAGAAGAAGTTGCAGAAGCTGAAGCAGCACCAGAATCACCAGTCAAAGAAGTACCCGAGGCTGTTGTGAAAGATAGCAGTTGTTGCAGAAGCTGAAGCTGGACCAGAATGGTTCTTCAAGGAAGAATGTGAGTCTGTTGTGGTGGAAACCGCTGTGATAGGACAAGTTACAGAAGCTGAAACTGCACCAGAATCACCAGTCAAAGAAGAACTTGAATCTGTTGTGGAAGAAGCATTAGCGACACAAGAAATTGCAGCAGCTGAAACTGCACTAGAGTCACCAGTCAAAGAAGAACCTGAGGCTATTGTGAAAGAAGCATTTGTGACAGAAGAAGTTACAGAAGCTGAAGATGCACCAGAATCACTAGTCCAGGAAGAACGTGAGTCTGTTGTGGAAGAAGCAATTGTAAAAAAGAAGTTACAGAAACTGACACTGCACCAGATTCACCAGTCAAGTCAAAACCTGAAACTGTTCTGGAGCAAGCAACAATGACAGAAGAAGTTACCGAAGCTCAAGCTGCACCAGACTCACCAGTCAAAGAAAAACGTGTGTCTGTTGTGGAGGAAACAATCCTGGCTGAAGATGTTACAGAAGCTTAATCAGCACCTGGGTCACCAGTCTAAGAACCTCAGGATATTGTGGAGGAAGCAATTGTTACAGAAGAAGTTACAGAAGCTCAAGCTGTACCAGAATCACCAGTCAAAGAAGAACCTGAGGCTGATGTGAAAGAAGCAATTGTGACGGAAGAATTTACAGAAGCTGAAGATGCACCAGTATTCGCTAGTCCAGGAAGAATGTGAGTATGTTGTGGAAGAAGCAATTGTTGCAAAAGAAGTTACAGAAACTGAAGCTGGACCTGAATTGCTCTTCAAGGAAGAACGTGAGTCTGTGGTGGAAGAAGCAGTTGTGATAGAAGAAGTTACAGAAGTTGAAACTGCACCAGAATCACCAGTCAAAGAAGAATGTGTGTCTGTTGTGGAGGAAACAATCCTGGCTGAAGATGTTACAGAAGCTGAATCAGCACCTGGGTCACCAGTCTAAGAACCTCAGGATATTGTGGAGGAAGCAATTGTTACAGAAGAAGTTACAGAAGCTAAAGCTGTACCAGAATCACCAGTCAAAGAAGAACCTGAGGCTACGGTGAAAGAAGCAATTGTGACTGAAGAAGTTACAGAAGCTGAAGATGCACCAGAATTCGCTAGTCCAGGAAGAATGTGAGTATGTTGTGGAAGAAGCAATTGTTACAAAAGAAGTTACAGAAACTGAAGCTGGACCTGAATTGCTCTTCAGGGAAGAACGTGAGTCTGTGGTGGAAGAAGCAGTTGTGATAGAAGAAGTTACAGAAGTTAAAACTACACCAGAACCACCAGTGAAAGAAGAATGTGTCTGTTGTGGAGGAAACCATCCTGGCTGAAGATGTTACAGAAGCTGAATCAGCACCTGGGTCACCGGTCTAAGAACCTCAGGATATTGTGGAGGAAGCAATTGTTACAGAAGTAGTTACAGAAGCTCAAGCTGTACCAACCTGAGGCTGTTGTGAAAGAAGCAATTGTGACAGAAGAAGTTACAGAAGCTGAAGATGCACCAGAATTCGCTAGTCCAGGAAAAATTTGAGTATGTTGTGGAAGAAGCAATTGTTACAAAAGAAGTTACAGAAACTGAAGCTGGACCTGAATTGCTCTTCAAGGAAGAACATGAGTCTGTGGTGGAAGAAGCAGTTGTGATAGAAGAAGTTACAGAAGTTGAAACTGCACCAGAACCACCAGTGAAAGAAGAATGTGTCTGTTGTGGAGGAAACCATCCTGACTGAAGATGTTACAGAAGCTCAATCAGCGCCTGAGTCACCAGTGAAAGAACCTCAGGATATTGTGGAGGAAGCAATTGTTACAGAAGAAGTTACAGAAGCTAAAGCTGCACAAGAATCACCGGTCAAAGACGGACCTGATGCCATTGTGGAGGATGCAGTTGTGACAGAAAAAATTGCAGAAGCTGAAACAGCTCCAGAATCACCAGTCAAAGAAGAACCTGAGGCTGTTGTGGAGGAAGCCATTGTGACAGAGGAAGTTACAGAAGCTGAAACAGCACCAGAATCACAAGTCAAGGAAGAACCTGATGCTATTGTGGAAGAAGCAGTCGTGACAGATGAAGAGACAGCCGCAGAAACTGCACCAGAAGCACCAGTCAAAGAATAACCTGAGGCTATTGTGGAAGAAGAAATTGTGACAGAAGAAGTTCAGAAGCTGAAGCTGCTCCAGAATCACCAGTCAAAGGAGGACATGAGTCTGTTGTGCAGGAAGTTGCTGTGATAGAAGAAGTTAAAGGAGCTCAACCTGCACCAGTTTCACCAGTCAAGGAAGAACCTGAAACTGTTCTGGAGCAAGCAATAGTGACAAGAAATGTTACAGAAGCTAAAACAGCACCAGAATCACAGGTAAAGGAAGAACCTGATGCTATTGTGGAAGATGCAGTTGTGATAGAAGAAGTTGCAGAAGCTGAAGCAGCACCAGAATCACCAGTCAAAGAAGTACCTGAGGCTGATGTGAAAGAAGAAATTGTGACAGAAGAAGTTACAGAAGCTGAAGATGCACCAGAATTCGCTAGTTCAGGAAGTCACATTGAGTATGTTGTGGAAGAAGCAATTGTTACAAAAGAAGTTACCGAAGCTCAGGCTGCACCAGAATCACCAGTCAAAGAAGAATGTGTCTGTTGTGGAGGAAACCATCCTGGCTGAAGATGTTACAGAAGCTGAAGCAGCACATGGGTCACCGGTCTAAGAACCTCAGGATATTGTGGAGGAAGCAATTGTTACAGAATTAGTTACAGAAGCTCAAGCTGTACCAACCTGAGGCTGTTGTGGAAGAAGCAATTGTTACAAAAGAAGTTACAGAAACTGAAGCTGGACCTGAATTGCTCTTCAAGGAAGAACGTGAGTCTGTGGTGGAAGAAGCAGTTGTGATAGAAGAAGTTACAGAAGTTGAAACTGCACCAGAATCACCAGTGAAAGAAGAATGTGTCTGTTGTGGAGGAAACCATCCTGACTGAAGATGTTACAGAAGCTGAATCAGCGCCTGAGTCACCAGTGAAAGAACCTCAGGATATTGTGGAGGAAGCAATTGTTACAGAAGAAGTTACAGAAGCTCAAGCTGCACAAGAATCACCGGTCAAAGACGGACCTGATGCCATTGTGGAGGATGCAGTTGTGACAGAAAAAATTGCAGAAGCTGAAACAGCTCCAGAATCACCAGTCAAAGAAGAACCTGAGGCTGTTGTGGAGGAAGCCGTTGTGACAGAGGAAGTTACAGAAGCTGAAACAGCACCAGAATCACAGGTCCAGGAAGAACCTGATGCTATTGTGGAAGAAGCAGTCGTGACAGAGGAAGAGACAGCCGCAGAAACTGCACCAGAAGCACCAGTCAAAGAATAACCTGAGGCTATTGTGGAAGAAGAAATTGTGACAAGAGAAGTTACAGAGGCTGAAGCTGCTCCAGAATCACCAGTCAAAGGAGGACATGAGTCTGTTGTACAGGAAGCTGCTGTGATAGAAGAAGTTAAAGGAGCTCAACCTGCACCAGTTTCACCAGTCAAGGAAGAACCTGAAACTGTTCTGGAGCAAGCAATAGTGACCAGAGATGTTACAGAAGCTAAAACAGCACCAGCATCACAGGTAAAGGAAGAACCTGATGCTATTGTGGAAGATGCAGTTGTGATAGAAGAAGTTGCAGAAGCTGAAGCAGCACCAGAATCACCAGTCAAAGAAGAACCTGAGGCTGTTGTGAAAGATAGCAGTTGTTGCAGAAGCTGAAGCTGGACCAGAATGGCTTTTCAAGGAAGAATGTGAGTCTGTTGTGGTTGATACCGCTGTGATAGGACAAGTTACAGAAGCTGAAACTGCACCAGAATCGCCAGTCAAAGAAGAACTTGAATCTGTTGTGGGAGAAGCATTAGCGACACAAGAAATTGCAGCAGCTGAAACTGCACTAGAGTCACCAGTCAAAGAAGAACCTGAGGCTATTGTGAAAGAAGCATTTGTGACAGAAGAAGTTACAGAAGCTGAAGATGCACCCGAATCGCTGGTCCAGGATGAACGTGAGTCTGTTGTGGAAGAAGCAATTGTAACAAAGAAGTTACAGAAACTGACACTGCACCAGATTCACCAGTCAAGTCAGAACCTGAAACTGTTCTGGAGCAAGCAACAATGACAGAAGAAGTTACCGAAGCTCAAGCTGCACCAGACTCACCAGTCAAAGAAGAATGTGTGTCTGTTGTGGAGGAAACAATCCTGGCTGAAGATGTTACAGAAGCTGAATCAGCACCTGGGTCACTAGTCTAAGAACCTCAGGATATTGTGGAGGAAGCAATTGTTACAGAAGAAGTTACAGAAGCTAAAGCTGTACCAGAATCACCAGTCAAAGAAGAACCTGAGGCTGATGTGAAAGAAGCAATTGTGACTGAAGAAGTTACAGAAGCTGAAGATGCACCAGAATTCGCTAGTCCAGGAAGAATGTGAGTATGTTGTGGAAGAAGCAATTGTTACAAAAGAAGTTACAGAAACTGAAGCTGGACCTGAATTGCTCTTCAAGGAAGAACGTGAGTCTGTGGTGGAAGAAGCAGTTGTGATAGAAGAAGTTACAGAAGTTGAAACTGCACCAGAATCACCATTGAAAGAACCTCAGGATATTGTGGAGGAAGCAATTGTTACAGAAGAAGTTACAGAAGCTCAAGCTGCACAAGATTCACCGGTCAAAGACGGACCTGATGCCATTGTGGAGGATGCAGTTGTGACAGAAAAAATTGCAGAAGCTGAAACAGCTCCAGAATCACCAGTCAAAGAAGAACCTGAGGCTGTTGTGGAGGAAGCCGTTGTGACAGAGGAAGTTACAGAAGCTGAAACAGCACCAGACTCACAGGTCAAGAAAGAACCTGATGCTATTGTGGAAGAAGCAGTCGTGACAGAGGAAGAGACAGCCGCAGAAACTGCACCAGTAGCACCAGTCAAAGAATAACCTGAGGCTATTGTGGAAGAAGAAATTGTGACAAGAGAAGTTACAGAAGCTGAAGCTGCTCCAGAATCACCAGTCAAAGGAGGACATGAGTCTGTTGTACAGGAAGCTGCTGTGATAGAAGAAGTTAAAGGAGCTCAACCTGCACCAGTTTCACCAGTCAAGGAAGAACCTGAAACTGTTCTGGAGCAAGCAATAGTGACAAGAGATGTTACAGAAGCTAAAACAGCACCAGAATCACAGGTAAAGGAAGAACCTGATGCTATTGTGGAAGATGCAGTTGTGATAGAAGAAGTTACAGAAACTGACACTGCACCAGATTCACCAGTCAAGTCAGAACCTGAAACTGTTCTGGAGCAAGCAACAATGACAGAAGAAGTTACCGAAGCTCAAGCTGCACCAGACTCACCAGTCAAAGAAGAATGTGTGTCTGTTGTGGAGGAAACAATCCTGGCTGAAGATGTTACAGAAGCTGAATCAGCACCTGGGTCACCGGTCTAAGAACCTCAGGATATTGTGGAGGAAGCAATTGTTACAGAAGAAGTTACAGAAGCTAAAGCTGTACCAGAATCACCAGTCAAAGAAGAACCTGAGGCTGATGTGAAAGAAGCAATTGTGACTGAAGAAGTTACAGAAGCTGAAGATGCACCAGTATTCGCTAGTCCAGGAAGAATGTGAGTATGTTGTGGAAGAAGCAATTGTTACAAAAAAGTTACCGAAAGTGAAGCTGGACCTGAATTGCTCTTCAAGGAAGAACGTGAGTCTGTGGTGGAAGAAGCAGTTGTGATAGAAGAAGTTACAGAAGTTGAAACTACACCAGAACCACCAGTGAAAGAAGAATGTGTCTGTTGTGGAGGAAACCATCCTGGCTGAAGATGTTACAGAAGCTGAATCAGCACCTGGGTCACCGGTCTAAGAACCTCAGGATATTGTGGAGGAAGCAATTGTTACAGAAGTAGTTACAGAAGCTCAAGCTGTACCAACCTGAGGCTGTTGTGAAAGAAGCAATTGTGACAGAAGAAGTTACAGAAGCTGAAGATGCACCAGAATTCGCTAGTCCAGGAAAAATTTGAGTATGTTGTGGAAGAAGCAATTGTTACAAAAGAAGTTACAGAAACTGAAGCTGGACCTGAATTGCTCTTCAAGGAAGAACGTGAGTCTGTGGTGGAAGAAGCAGTTGTGATAGAAGAAGTTACAGAAGTTGAAACTGCACCAGAACCACCAGTGAAAGAAGAATGTGTCTGTTGTGGAGGAAACCATCCTGACTGAAGATGTTACAGAAGCTGAATCAGCGCCTGAGTCACCAGTGAAAGAACCTCAGGATATTGTGGAGGAAGCAATTGTTACAGAAGAAGTTACAGAAGCTCAAGCTGCACAAGAATCACTGGTGAAAGATGGACCTGATGCCATTGTGGAGGATGCAGTTGTGACAGAAAAAATTGCAACCTGAGGCTGTTGTGGAGGAAGCCGTTGTGACAGAGGAAGTTACAGAAGCTGAAACAGCACCAGAATCACAAGTCAAGGAAGAACCTGATGCTATTGTGGAAGAAGCAGTCGTGACAGATGAAGAGACAGCCGCAGAAACTGCACCAGAAGCACCAGTCAAAGAATAACCTGAGGCTATTGTGGAAGAAGAAATTGTGACAGAAGAAGTTCAGAAGCTGAAGCTGCTCCAGAATCACCAGTCAAAGGAGGACATAAGTCTGTTGTACAGGAAGTTGCTGTGATAGAAGAAGTTAAAGGAGCTCAACCTGCACCAGTTTCACCAGTCAAGGCAGAACCTGAAACTGTTCTGGAGCAAGCAATAGTGACAAGAAATGTTACAGAAGCTAAAACAGCACCAGAATCACAGGTAAAGGAAGAACCTGATGCTATTGTGGAAGATGCAGTTGTGATAGAAGAAGTTGCAGAAGCTGAAGCAGCACCAGAATCACCAGTCAAAGAAGAACCTGAGGCTGTTGTGAAAGATAGCAGTTGTTACAGAAGCTGAAGCTGGACCAGAATGGCTTCTCAAGGAAGAATGTGAGTCTGTTGTGGTGGATACCACTGTGATAGGACAAGTTACAGAAGCTGAAACTGCACCAGAATCGCCTGTCAATGAAGAACTTGAATCTGTTGTGGAAGAAGCATTAGCGACACAAGAAATTGCAGCAGCTGAAACTGCACTAGAGTCACCAGTCAAAGAAGAACCTGAGGCTATTGTGAAAGAAGCATTTGTGACAGAAGAAGTTACAGAAGCTGAAGATGCACCCGAATCGCTAGTCCAGGATGAACGTGAGTCTGTTGTGGAAGAAGCAATTGTAACAAAGAAGTTACAGAAACTGACACTGCACCAGATTCACCAGTCAAGTCAGAACCTGAATCTGTTCTGGAGCAAGCAACAATGACAGAAGAAGTTACCGAAGCTCAAGCTGCACCAGACTCTCCAGTCAAAGAAGAATGTGTGTCTGTTGTGGAGGAAACAATCCTGGCTGAAGATGTTACAGAAGCTGAATCAGCACCTAGGTCACCAGTCTAAGAACCTCAGGATATTGTGGAGGAAGCAATTGTTACAGAAGAAGTTACAGAAGCTAAAGCTGTACCAGAATCACCAGTCAAAGAAGTACCTGAGGCTGATGTGAAAGAAGCAATTGTGACTGAAGAAGTTACAGAAGCTGAAGATGCACCAGAATTCGCTAGTCCAGGAAGAATGTGAGTATGTTGTGGAAGAAGCAATTGTTACAAAAGAAGTTACAGAAACTGAAGCTGGACCTGAATTGCTCTTCAAGGAAGAACGTGAGTCTGTGGTGGAAGAAGCAGTTGTGATAGAAGAAGTTACAGAAGTTGAAACTGCACCAGAACCACCAGTGAAAGAAGAATGTGTCTGTTGTGGAGGAAACCATCCTGGCTGAAGATGTTACAGAAGCTGAATCAGCACCTGGGTCACCGGTCTAAGAACCTCAGGATATTGTGGAGGAAGCAATTGTTACAGAAGTAGTTACAGAAGCTAAAGCTGTACCAACCTGAGGCTGTTGTGAAAGAAGCAATTGTGACAGAAGAAGTTACAGAAGCTGAAGATGCACCAGAATTCGCTAGTCCAGGAAAAATGTGAATATGTTGTGGAAGAAGCAATTGTTACAAAAGAAGTTACAGAAACTGAAGCTGGACCTGAATTGCTCTTCAAGGAAGAACGTGAGTCTGTGGTGGAAGAAGCAGTTGTGATAGAAGAAGTTACAGAAGTTGAAACTGCACCAGAATCACCAGTCAAAGAAGAATGTGTCTGTTGTGGAGGAAACCATCCTGACTGAAGATGTTACAGAAGCTGAATCAGCGCCTGAATCACCAGTGAAAGAACCTCAGGATATTGTGGAGGAAGCAATTGTTACAGAAGAAGTTACAGAAGCTCAAGCTGCCCAAGAATCACCGGTCAAAGACGGACCTGATGCCATTGTGGAGGATGCAGTTGTGACAGAAAAATTGCAGAAGCTGAAACAGCTCCAGAATCACCAGTCAAGGAAGAACCTGAAACTGTTCTGGAGCAAGCAATAGTGACAAGAGATGTTACAGAAGCTAAAACAGCACCGGAATCACAGGTAAAGGAAGAACCTGATGCTATTGTGGAAGATGCAGTTGTGTTAGAAGAAGTTGCAGAAGCTGAAGCAGCACCAGAATCACCAGTCAAAGAAGAACCTGAGGCTGTTGCGAAAGATAGCGGTTGATGCAGAAGCTGAAGCTGGACCAGAATGGTTCTTCAAGGAAGAATGTGAGTCTGTTGTGGTGGATACCGCTGTGATAGGACAAGTTACAGAAGCTGAAACTGCACCAGAATCGCCAGTCAAAGAAGAACTTGAATCTGTTGTGGAAGAAGCATTAGTGACACAAGAAATTGCAGCAGCTGAAACTGCACTAGAGTCACCAGTCAAAGAAGAACCTGAGGCTATTGTGAAAGAAGCATTTGTGACAGAAGAAGTTACAAAAGCTGAAGATGCACCCAAATCGCTAGTCCAGGAAGAACCTGAGTCTGTTGTGGAAGAAGCAATTGTAACAAAGAAGTTACAGAAACTGACACTGCACCAGATTCACCAGTCAAGTCAGAACCTGAAACTGTTCAGGAGCAAGCAACAATGACAGAAGAAGTTACCGAAGCTCAAGCTGCACCAGACTCACCAGTCAAAGAAGAACGTGTGTCTGTTGTGGAGGAAACAATCCTGGCTGAATATGTTACAGAAGCTGAATCAGCACCTGGGTCACCAGTCTAAGAACCTCAGGATATTGTGGAGGAAGCAATTGTTACAGAAGAAGTTACAGAAGCTCAAGCTGTACCAGAATCACCAGTCAAAGAAGAACCTGAGGCTGATGTGAAAGAAGAAATTGTGACAGAAGAAGTTACAGAAGCTGAAGATGCACCAGAATTCGCTAGTCCAGGAAGAATGTGAGTATGTTGTGGAAGAAGCAATTGTTACAAAAGAAGTTACAGAAACTGAAGCTAGACCTGAATTGCTCTTCAAGGAAGAACGTGAGTCTGTGGTGGAAGAAGCAGTTGTGATAGAAGAAGTTACAGAAGTTGAAACTGCACCAGAATCACCAGTCAAAGAAGAATGTGTCTGTTGTGGAGGAAACCATCCTGACTGAAGATGTTACAGAAGCTGAATCAGCGCCTGAGTCACCAGTGAAAGAACCTCAGGATATTGTGGAGGAAGCAATTGTTACAGAAGAAGTTACAGAAGTTCAAGCTGCACAAGAATCACCGGTCAAAGACGGACCTGATGCCATTGTGGAGGATGCAGTTGTGACAGAAAAATTGCAGAAGCGGAAACAGCTCCAGAATCACCAGTCAAAGAAGAACCTGAGGCTGTTGTGGAGGAAGCCGTTGTGACAGAGGAAGTTACAGAAGCTGAAACAGCACCAGAATCACAGGTCAAGGAAGAACCTGATGCTATTGTGGAAGAAGCAGTCGTGACAGAAGAAGAGACAGCCGCAGAAACTTCACCAGAAGCACCAGTCAAAGAATAACCTGAGGCTATTGTGGAAGAAGAAATTGTGACAGAAGAAGTTACAGAAGCTGAAGTTGCTCCAGAATCACCAGTCAAAGAAGGACATGAGTCTGTTGTGGAGGAAGCTGCTGTGATAGAAGAAGTTAAAGGAGCTCAACCTGCACCAGTTTCACCAGTCAAGGAAGAACCTGAAACTGTTCTGGAGCAAGCAATAGTGACAGGAGATGTTACAGAAGCTAAAACAGCACCAGAATCACAGGTAAAGGAAGAACCTGATGCTATTGTGGAAGATGCAGTTGTGATAGAAGAAGTTGCAGAAGCTGAAGCAGCACCAGAATCACCAGTCAAAGAAGAACCTGAGGCTGTTGTGAAAGATAGCAGTTGTTGCAGAAGCTGAAGCTGGACCAGAATGGCTTTTCAAGGAAGAATGTGAGTCTGTTGTGGTGGAAACCGCTGTGATAGGACAAGTTACAGAAGCTGAAACTGCACCAGAATCGCCAGTCAAAGAAGAACTTGAATCTGTTGTGGAAGAAGCATTAGCGACACAAGAAATTGCAGCAGCTGAAACTGCACTAGAGTCACCAGTCAAAGAAGAACCTGAGGCTATTGTGAAAGAAGCATTTGTGACAGAAGAAGTTACAGAAGCTGAAGATGCACCAGAATCACTAGTCCAGGAAGAACGTGAGTCTGTTGTGGAAGAAGCAATTGTAACAAAGAAGTTACAGAAACTGACACTGCACCAGAGTCAACAGTCAAGTCAGAACCTGAAACTGTTCTGGAGCAAGCAACAATGACAGAAGAAGTTACCGAAGCTCAAGCTGCACCAGACTCACCAGTCAAAGAAGAACGTTTGTCTGTTGTGGAGGAAACAATCCTGGCTGAAGATGTTACAGAAGCTGAATCAGCACCTGGGTCACCAGTCTAAGAACCTCAGGATATTGTGGAGGAAGCAATTGTTACAGAAGAAGTTACAGAAGCTCAAGCTGTACCAGAATCACCAGTCAAAGAAGAACCTGAGGCTGATGTGAAAGAAGCAATTGTGACTGAAGAAGTTACAGAAGCTGAAGATGCACCAGAATTCACTAGTCCAGGAAGAATGTGAGTATGTTGTGGAAGAAGCAATTGTTACAAAAGAAGTTACAGAAAGTGAAGCTGGACCTGAATTGCTCTTCAAGGAAGAAAGTGAGTCTGTGGTGGAAGAAGCAGTTGTGATAGAAGAAGTTACAGAAGTTGAAACTGCACCAGAATCACCAGTCAAAGAAGAATGTGTCTGTTGTGGAGGAAACCATCCTGACTGAAGATGTTACAGAAGCTGAATCAGCGCCTGAGTCACCAGTGAAAGAACCTCAGGATATTGTGGAGGAAGCAATTGTTACAGAAGAAGTTACAGATGCTCAAGCTGCACAAGAATCACCGGTCAAAGACGGACCTGATGCCATTGTGGAGGATGCAGTTGTGACAGAAAAATTGCAGAAGCTGAAACAGCTCCAGAATCACCAGTCAAAGAAGAACCTGAGGCTGTTGTGGAGGAAGCCGTTGTGACAGAGGAAGTTACAGAAGCTGAAACAGCACCAGAATCACAGGTCAAGGAAGAACCTGATGCTATTGTGGAAGAAGCAGTCGTGACAGAAGAAGAGAAAGCCCCAGAAACTGCACCAGAAGCACCAGTCAAAGAATAACCTGAGGCTATTGTGGAAGAAGAAATTGTGACAGAAGAAGTTACAGAAGCTGAAGCTGCTCCAGAATTACCAGTCAAAGGAGGACATGAGTCTGTTGTGGAGGAAGCTGCTGTGATAGAAGAAGTTAAAGGAGCTCAACCTGCACCAGTTTCACCAGTCAAAGAAGAACCTGAAACTGTTCTGGAGCAAGCAATAGTGACAAGAGATGTTACAGAAGCTAAAACAGCACCAGAATCACAGGTAAAGGAAGAACCTGATGCTATTGTAGAAGATGCAGTTGTGATAGAAGAAGTTGCAGAAGCTGGAGCAGCACCAGAATCACCAGTCAAAGAAGAACCTGAGGCTGTTGTGAAAGATAGCAGTTGTTGCAGAAGCTGAAGCTGGACCAGAATGGCTCTTCAAGGAAGAATGTGAGTCTGTTGTAGTGGAAACTGCTGTGATAGGACAAGTTACAGAAGCTGAAACTGCACCAGAATCACCAGTCAAAGAAGAACTTGAATCTGTTGTGGAAGAAGCATTAGCGACACAAGAAATTGCAGCAGCTGAAACTGCACTAGAGTCACCAGTCAAAGAAGAACCCGAGGCTATTGTGAAAGAAGCATTTGTGACAGAAGAAGTTACAGAAGCTGAAGATGCACCAGAATCACTAGTCCAGGAAGAACGTGAGTCTGTTGTGGAAGAAGCAATTGTAACAAAGAAGTTACAGAAACTGACACTGCACCAGAGTCACCAGTCAAGTCAGAACCTGAAACTGTTCTGGAGCAAGCATCAATGACAGAAGAAGTTACCGAAGCTCAAGCTGCACCAGACTCACCAGTCAAAGAAGAACGTTTGTCTGTTGTGGAGGAAACAATCCTGGCTGAAGATGTTACAGAAGCTGAATCAGCACCTGGGTCACCAGTCTAAGAACCTCAGGATATTGTGGGGGAAGCAATTGTTACAGAAGAAGTTACAGAAGCTCAAGCTGTACCAGAATCACCAGTCAAAGAAGAACCTGAGGCTGATGTGAAAGAAGCAATTGTGACTGAAGAAGTTACAGAAGCTGAAAATGCACCAGAATTCGCTAGTCCAGGAAGAATGTGAGTATGTTGTGGAAGAAGCAATTGTTACAAAAGAAGTTACAGAAACTGAAGCTGGACCTGAATTGCTCTTCAAGGAAGAACGTGAGTCTGTGGTGGAAGAAGCAGTTGTGATAGAAGAAGTTACAGAAGTTGAAACTGCACCAGAATCACCAGTCAAAGAAGAATGTGTCTGTTGTGGAGGAAATCATCCTGACTGAAGATGTTACAGAAGCTGAATCAGCGCCTGAGTCACCAGTGAAAGAACCTCAGGATATTGTGGAGGAAGCAATTGTTACAGAAGAAGTTACAGAAGCTCAAGCTGCACAAGAATCACCGGTCAAAGACGGACCTGATGCCATTGTGGAGGATGCAGTTGTGACAGAAAAATTGCAGAAGCTGAAACAGCTCCAGAATCACCAGTCAAAGAAGAACCTGAGGCTGTTGTGGAGGAAGCCGTTGTGACAGAGGAAGTTACAGAAGCTGAAACAGCACCAGAATCACAGGTCAAGGAAGAACCTGATGCTATTGTGGAAGAAGCAGTCGTGACAGAAGAAGAAACAGCCGCAGAAACTGCACCAGACGCACCAGTCAAAGAATAACCTGAGGCTATTGTGGAAATAGAAATTGTGACAGAAGAAGTTACAGAAGCTGAAGCTGCTCCAGAATCACCAGTCAAAGGAGGACATGAGTCTGTTGTGCAGGAAGCTGCTGTGATAGAAGAAGTTAAAGGAGCTCAACCTGCACCAGTTTCTCCAGTCAAGGAAGAACCTGAAACTGTTCTGGAGCAAGCCATAGTGACAAGAGATGTTACAGAAGCTAAAACAGCACCAGAATCACAGGTAAAGGAAGAATGTGATGCTATTGTGGAAGATGCAGTTGTGATAGAAGAAGTTGCAGAAGCTGAAGCAGCACCAGAATCACCAGTCAAAGAAGAACCTGAGGCTGTTGTGAAAGATAGCAGTTGTTGCAGAAGCTGAAGCTGGACCAGAATGGCTCTTCAAGGAAGAATGTGAGTCTGTTGTGGTTGAAACCGCTGTGATAGGACAAGTTACAGAAGCTGAAACTGCACCAGAATCGCCAGTCAAAGAAGAACTTGAATCTGTTGTGGAAGAAGCATTAGCGACACTGGAAATTGCAGCAGCTGAAACTGCACTAGAGTCACCAGTCAAAGAAGAACCTGAGGCTATTGTGAAAGAAGCATTTGTGACAGAAGAAGTTACAGAAGCGGAAGATGCACCAGAATTACTAGTCCAGGAAGAACGTGAGTCTGTTGTGGAAGAAGCAATTGTTACAAAGAAGTTACAGAAACTGACACTGCACCAGATTCACCAGTCAAGTCAGAACCTGAAACTGCTCTGGAGCAAGCAACAACGACAGAAGAAGTTACCGAAGCTCAAGCTGCACCAGACTCAGCAGTCAAAGAAGAACGTGTGTCTGTTGTGGAGGAAACAATCCTGGCTGAAGATGTTACAGAAGCTGAATCAGCACCTGGGTCACCAGTCTAAGAACCTTAGGATATTGTGGAGGAAGCAATTGTTACAGAAGAAGTTACAGAAGTTCAAGCTGTACCAGAATCACCAGTCAAAGAAGAACCTGAGGCTGATGTGAAAGAAGCAATTGTGACTGAAGAAGTTACAGAAGCTGAAGATGCACCAGAATTCGCGGTCCAGGAAGAATGTGAGTATGTTGTGGAAGAAGCAATTGTTACAAAAGAAGTTACAGAAACTGAAGCTGGACCTGAATTGCTCTTCAAGGAAGAACGTGAGTCTGTGGTGGAAGAAGCAGTTGTGATAGAAGAAGTTACAGAAGTTGAAACTGCACCAGAATCACCAGTGAAAGAAGAATGTGTCTGTTGTGGAGGAAACCATCCTGGCTGAAGATGTTACAGAAGCTGAATCAGCACCTGGGTCACTGGTCTCAGAACCTCAGGATATTGTGGAGGAAGCAATTGTTACAGAAGTAGTTACAGAAGCTCAAGCTGTACCAACCTGAGGCTGTTGTGAAAGAAGCAATTGTGACAGAAGTAGGTATAGAAGCTGAAGATGCACCAGAATTCGCTAGTCCCGGAAGAATGTGAGTATGTTGTGGAAGAAGCAATTGTTACAAAAGAAGTTACAGAAACTGAAGCTGGACCTGAATTGCTCTTCAAGGAAGAACGTGAGTCTGTGGTGGAAGAAGCAGTTGTGATGGAAGAAGTTAAAGAAGTTGAAACTGCACCAGAATCACCAGTCAAAGAAGAATGTGTCTGTTGTGGAGGAAACCATCCTGACTGAAGATGTTACAGAAGCTGAATCAGCGCCTGAGTCACCAGTGAAAGAACCTCAGGATATTGTGGAGGAAGCAATTGTTACAGAAGAAGTTACAGAAGCTCAAGCTGCACAAGAATCACCGGTCAAAGACGGACCTGATGCCATTGTGGAGGATGCAGTTGTGACAGAAGCAATTGTTACAGAAGAAGTTGCAGAAGCTCAAGCTGTACCAGAATCACCAGTCAAAGAAGAACCTGAGGCTGTTGTGAAAGATAGTAGTTGTTGCAGAAGCTGAAGCTGGACCAGAATGGCTCTTCACGGAAGAATGTGAGTCTGTTGTGGTGGAAACCGCTGTGATAGGACAAGTTACAGAAGCTGAAACTGCACCAGAATCGCCAGTCAAAGAAGAACTTGAATCTGTTGTGGAAGAAGCATTAGCGACACAAGAAATTGCAGCAGCTGAAACTGCACTAGAGTCACCAGTCAAAGAAGAACCTGAGGCTATTGTGAAGGAAGCATTTGTGACAGAAGAAGTTACAGAAGCTGAAGATGCACCAGAATCACTAGTCCAGGAAGAACGTGAGTCTGTTACAATTGCTTCTTCCACAACAAAGAAGTTACAGAAACTGACACTGCACCAGATTCACCAGTCAAGTCAGAACCTGAAACTGTTCTGGAGCAAGCATCAATGACAGAAGAAGTTACCGAAGCTCAAGCTGCACCAGACTCACCAGTGAAAGAAGAACGTTTGTCTGTTGTGGAGGAAACAATCCTGGCTGAAGATGTTACAGAAGCTGAATCAGCACCTGGGTCACCAGTCTAAGAACCTTAGGATATTGTGGAGGAAGCAATTGTTACAGAAGAAGTTACAGAAGCTCAAGCTGTACCAGAATCACCAGTCAAAGAAGAACCTGAGGCTGTTGTGAAAGAAGCAATTGTGACAGAAGAAGTTACAGAAGCTGAAGATGCACCAGAATTCGCTAGTCCAGGAAGAATGTGAGTATGTTGTGGAAGAAGCAATTGTTACAAAAGAAGTTACAGAAACTGAAGCTGGACCTGAATTGCTCTTCAAGGAAGAACGTGAGTCTGTGGTGGAAGAAGCAGTTGTGATAGAAGAAGTTACAGAAGTTGAAACTGCACCAGAATCACCAGTGAAAGAAGAATGTGTCTGTTGTGGAGGAAACCATCCTGGCTGAAGATGTTACAGAAGCTGAATCAGCACCTGGGTCACCGGTCTAAGAACCTCAGGATATTGTGGAGGAAGCAATTGTTACAGAAGTAGTTACAGAAGCTCAAGCTGTACCAACCTGAGGCTGTTGTGAAAGAAGCAATTGTGACAGAAGACGTTACAGAAGCTGAAGATGCACCAGAATTCGCTAGTCCCGGAAGAATGTGAGTATGTTGTGGAAGAAGCAATTGTTACAAAAGAAGTTACAGAAATTGAAGCTGGACCTGAATTGCTCTTCAAGGAAGAACGTGAGTCTGTGGTGGAAGAAGCAGTTGTGATAGAAGAAGTTACAGAAGTTGAAACTGCACCAGAATCACCAGTCAAAGAAGAATGTGTCTGTTGTGGAGGAAACCATCCTGACTGAAGATGTTACAGAAGCTGAATCAGCGCCTGAGTCTCCAGTGAAAAAACCTCAGGATATTGTGGAGGAAGCAATTGTTACAGAAGAAGTTACAGAAGCTCAAGCTGCACAAGAATCACCGGTCAAAGACGGAACTGAGGCCATTGTGGAGGATGCAGTTGTGACAGAAATATTGCAGAAGCTGAAACAGCTCCAGAATCACCAGTCAAAGAAGAACCTGAGGCTGTTGTGGAGGAAGCCGTTGTGACAGAGGAAGTTACAGAAGCTGAAACAGCACCAGAATCACAGGTCAAGGAAGAACCTGATGCTATTGTGGAAGAAGCAGTCGTGACAGAAGAAGAGACAGCCGCGGAAACTGCACCAGAAGCACCAGTCAAAGAATAACCTGAGGCTATTGTGGAAGAAGAAATTGTGACAGAAGAAGTTACAGAAGCTGAAGCTGCTCCAGAATCACCAGTCAAAGGAGGACATGAGTCTGTTGTGCAGGAAGCTGCTGTGATAGAAGAAGTTAAAGGAGCTCAACCTGCACCAGTTTCACCAGTCAAGGAAGAACCTGAAACTGTTCTGGAGCAAGCAATAGTGACAAGAGATGTTACAGAAGCTAAAACAGCACCAGAATCACAGGTAAAGGAAGAACCTGATGCTATTGTGGAAGATGCAATTGTGATAGAAGAAGTTGCAGAAGCTGAAGCAGCACCAGAATCACCAGTCAAAGAAGAACCTGAGGCTGTTGTGAAAGATAGCAGTTGTTGCAGAAGCTGAAGCTGGACCAGAATGGCTCTTCAAGGAAGAATGTGAGTCTGTTGTGGTGGAAACCGCTGTGATAGGACAAGTTACAGAAGCTGAAACTGCACCAGAATCGCCAGTCAAAGAACTTGAATCTGTTGTGGAAGAAGCATTAGCGACACAAGAAATTGCAGCAGCTGAAACTGCACTAGAGTCACCAGTCAAAGAAGAACCTGAGGCTATTGTGAAAGAAGCATTTGTGACAGAAGAAGTTACAGAAGCTGAAGATGCACCAGAATCACTAGTCCAGGAAGAACATGAGTCTGTTGTGGAAGAAGCAATTGCAACAAAGAAGTTACAGAAACTGACACTGCACCAGATTCACCAGTCAAGTCAGAACCTGAAACTGTTCTGGAGCAAGCAACAATGACAGAAGAAGTTACCGAAGCTCAAGCTGCACCAGACTCACCAGTCAAAGAAGAACGTTTGTCTGTTGTGGAGGAAACAATCCTGGCTGAAGATGTTACAGAAGCTGAATCAGCACCTGGGTCACCAGTCTCAGAACCTCAGGATATTGTGGAGGTAGCAATTGTTACAGAAGATGTTACAGAAGCTCAAGCTGTACCAGAATTCGCTAGTCCAGTAAGAATGTGAGTATGTTGTGGAAGAAGCAATTGTTACAAAAGAAGTTACAGAATCTGAAGCTGGACCTGAATTGCTCTTCAAGGAAAAACGTGAGTCTGTGGTGGAAGAAGCAGTTGTGATAGAAAAAGTAACAGAAGTTGAAACTGCACCAGAATCACCAGTCAAAGAAGAATGTGTCTGTTGTGGAGTAAACCATCCTGACTGAAGATGTTACAGAAGCTGAATCAGCGCCTGAGTCACCAGTGAAAGAACCTCAGGATATAGTGGAGGAAGCAATTGTTACAGAAGAAGTTACAGAAGCTCAAGCTGCACAAGAATCACCGGTCAAAGACGGACCTGAGGCCATTGTGGAGGATGCAGTTGTGACAGAAATATTGCAGAAGCTGAAACAGCTCCAGAATCACCAGTCAAAGAAGAACCTGGGGCTGTTGTGGAGGAAGCCGTTGTGACAGAGGAAGTTACAGAAGCTGAAACAGCACCAGAATCACAGGTCAAGGAAGAACCTGATGCTATTGTGAAAGAAGCAGTCGTGACAGAAGAAGAGAGAGCCGCAGAAACTGCACCAGAAGCACCAGTCAAAGAATAACCTGAGGCTATTGTGGAAGAAGAAATTGTGACAGAAGAAGTTACAGAAGCTGAAGCTGCTCCAGAATCACCAGTCAAAGGATGACATGAGTCTGTTGTGCAGGAAGCTGCTGTGATAGAAGAAGTTAAAGGAGCTCAACCTGCACCAGTTTCACCAGTCAAGGAAGAACCTGAAACTGTTCTGGAGCAAGCAATAGTGACAAGAGATGTTACAGAAGCTAAAACAGCACCAGAATCACAGGTAAAGGAAGAACCTGATGCTATTGTGGAAGATGCAATTGTGATAGAAGAAGTTGCAGAAGCTGAAGCAGCACCAGAATCACCAGTCAAAGAAGAACCTGAGGCTGTTGTGAAAGATAGCAGTTGTTGCAGAAGCTGAAGCTGGACCAGAATGGCTCTTCAAGGAAGAATGTGAGTCTGTTGTGGTGGAAACCGCTGTGATAGGACAAGTTACAGAAGCTGAAACTGCACCAGAATCGACAGTCAAAGAACTTGAATCTGTTGTGGAAGAAGCATTAGCGACACAAGAAATTGCAGCAGCTGAAACTGCACTAGAGTCACCAGTCAAAGAAGAACCTGAGGCTATTGTGAAAGAAGCATTTGTGACAGAAGAAGTTACAGAAGCTGAAGATGCACCAGAATCACTAGTCCAGGAAGAACATGAGTCTGTTGTGGAAGAAGCAATTGCAACAAAGAAGTTACAGAAACTGACACTGCACCAGATTCACCAGTCAAGTCAGAACCTGAAACTGTTCTGGAGCAAGCAACAATGACAGAAGAAGTTACCGAAGCTCAAGCTGCACCAGACTCACCAGTCAAAGAAGAACGTTTGTCTGTTGTGGAGGAAACAATCCTGGCTGAAGATGTTACAGAAGCTGAATCAGCACCTGGGTCACCAGTCTAAGAACCTCAGGATATTGTGGAGGAAGCAATTGTTACAGAAGAAGTTACAGAAGCTCAAGCTGTACCAGAATTCGCTAGTCCAGGAAGAATGTGAGTATGTTGTGGAAGAAGCAATTGTTACAAAAGAAGTTACAGAAACTGAAGCTGGACCTGAATTGCTCTTCAAGGAAGAACGTGAGTCTGTGGTGGAAGAAGCAGTTGTGATAGAAAAAGTTACAGAAGTTGAAACTGCACCAGAATCACCGGTGAAAGAAGAATGTGTCTGTTGTGGAGGAAACCATCCTGACTGAAGATGTTACAGAAGCTGAATCAGCACCTGGGTCACCGGTCTAAGAACCTCAGGATATTGTGGAGGAAGCAATTGTTACAGAAGTAGTTACAGAAGCTCAAGCTGTACCAACCTGAGGCTGTTGTGAAAGAAGCAATTGTTACAGAAGAAGTTACAGAAGCTGAAGATGCACCAGAATTCGCTAGTCCAGGAAGAATGTGAGTATGTTGTGGAAGAAGCAATTGTTACAAAAGAAGTTACAGAAACTGAAGCTGGACCTAAATTGCTCTTCAAGGGAGAACGTGAGTCTGTGGTGGAAGAAGCAGTTGTGATAGAAGAAGTTACAGAAGTTGAAACTGCACCAGAATCACCAGTGAAAGAAGAATGTGTCTGTTGTGGAGGAAACCATCCTGACTGAAGATGTTACAGAAGCTGAATCAGCGCCTGAGTCACCAGTGAAAGAACCTCAGGATATTGTGGAGGAAGCAATTGTTACAGAAGAAGTTACAGAAGCTCAAGCTGCACAAGAATCACCGGTCAAAGACGAACCTGATGCCATTGTGGAGGATGCAGTTGTGACAGAAAAATTGCAGAAGCTGAAACAGCTCCAGAATCACCCGTCAAAGAAGAACCTGAGGCTGTTGTGGAGGAAGCCGTTGTGACAGAGGAAGTTACAGAAGCTGAAACAGCACCAGAATCACAGGTCAAGGAAGAACCTGATGCTATTGTGGAAGAAGCAGTCGTGACAGAAGAAGAGACAGCCGCAGAAACTGCACCAGAAGCACCAGTCAAAGAATAACCTGAGGCTATTGTGGAAGAAGAAATTGTGACAGAAGAAGTTACAGAAGCTGAAGCTGCTCCATAATCACCAGTCAAAGGAGGACATGAGTCTGTTGTGCAGGAAGCTGCTGTGATAGAAGAAGTTAAAGGAGCTCAACCTGCACCAGTTTCACCAGTCAAAGAAGAACCTGAAACTGTTCTGGAGCAAGCAATAGTGACAAGAAATGTTACAGAAGCTAAAACAGCACCAGAATCACAGGTAAAGGAAGAACCTGATGCTATTGTGGAAGAAGCAGTCGTGACAGAAGAAGAGACAGCCGTAGAAACTGCACCAGAAGCACCAGTCAAAAAATAACCTGATGCTATTGTGGAAGATGCAGTTGTGATAGAAGAAGTTGCAGAAGCTGAAGCAGCACCAGAATCACCAGTCAAAGAAGAACCTGAGGCTGTTGTGAAAGATAGCAGTTGTTGCAGAAGCTGAAGCTGGACCAGAATGGCTCTTCAAGGAAGAATGTGAGTCTGTTGTGGTGGAAACCGCTGTGATAGGAAAAGTTACAGAAGCTGAAACAGCACCAGAATCGCCAGTCAAAGAAGAACTTGAATCTGTTGTGGAAGAAGCAATAGCGACACAAGAAGTTGCAGTAGCTGAAACTGCACTAGAGTCACCAGTCAAAGAAGAACCTGAGGCTATTGTGAAAGAAGCATTTGTGACAGAAGAAGTTACAGAAGCTGAAGATGCACCAGAATCGCTAGTCCAGGAAGAACGTGAGTCTGTTGTGGAACAAGCAATTGTTACAAAGAAGTTACAGAAACTGACACTGCACCAGATTCACCAGTCAAGTCAGAACCTGAAACTGTTCTGGAGCAAGCAACAACGACAGAAGAAGTTACCGAAGCTCAAGCTGCACCAGACTCAGCAGTGAAAGAAGAACGTGTGTCTGTTGTGGAGGAAACAATCCTGGCTGAAGATGTTACAGAAGCTGAATCAGCACCTGGGTCACCAGTCTAAGAACCTTAGGATATTGTGGAGGAAGCAATTGTTACAGAAGAAGTTACAGAAGCTCAAGCTGTACCAGAATCACCAGTCAAAGAAGAACCTGAGGCTGTTGTGAAATAAGCAATTGTGACAGAAGAAGTTACAGAAGCTGAAGATGCACCAGAATTCGCTAGTCCAGTAAGAATGTGAGTATGTTGTGGAAGAAGCAATTGTTAGAAAAGAAGTTACAGAAAATGAAGCTGGACCTGAATTGCTCTTCAAGGAAGAATGTGAGTCTGTGGTTTAAGAAGCAGTTGTGATAGAAGAAGTTACAGAAGTTGAAACTGCACCAGAATCACCAGTCAAAGAAGAATGTGTCTGTTGTGGAGGAAACCATCCTGACTGAAGATGTTACAGAAGCTGAATCAGTGCCTGAGTCACCAGTGAAAGAACCTCAGGATATTGTGGAGGAAGCAATTGTTACAGAAGAAGTTACAGAAGCTCAAGCTGCACAAGAATCACCGGTCAAAGATGGACCTGATGCAATTGTGGAGGATGCAGTTGTGACAGAAAAATTGCAGAAGCTGAAACAGCTCCAGAATCACCAGTCAAAGAAGAACCTGAGGCTGTTGTGGAGGAAGCCGTTGTGACAGAGGAAGTTACAGATGCTGAAACAGCACCAGAATCACAGGTCAAGGAAGAACCTGATGCTATTGTGGAAGAAGCTGTCGTGACAGAAGAAGAAACAGCCGCAGAAACTGCACCAGAAGCACCAGTCAAAGAATAACCTGAGGCTATTGTGGAAGAAGAAATTGTGATAGAAGAAGTTACAGAAGCTGAAGCTGCTCCAGAATTACCAGTCAAAGGAGGACATGAGTCTGTTGTGCAGGAAGCTGCTGTGATAGAAGAAGTTAAAGGAGCTCAACCTGCACCAGTTTCACCAGTCAAAGAAGAACCTGAAACTGTTCTGGAGCAAGCAATAGTGACAAGAGATGTTACAGAAGCTAAAACAGCTCCAGAATCACAGGTAAAGGAAGAACCTGATGCTATTGTAGAAGATGCAGTTGTGATAGAAGAAGTTGCAGAAGCTGAAGCAGCACCAGAATCACCAGTCAAAGAAGAACCTGAGGCTGTTGTGAAAGATAGCAGTTGTTGCAGAAGCTGAAGCTGGACCAGAATGGCTCTTCAAGGAAGAATGTGAGTCTGTTGTGGTGGAAACCGCTGTGATAGGACAAGTTACAGAAGCTGAAACTGCACCAGAATCGCCAGTCAAAGAAGAACTTGAATCTGTTGTGGAAGAAGCATTAGCGACACAAGAAATTGCAGAAGCTGAAACTGCACTAGAGTCACCAGTCAAAGAAGAACCTGAGGCTATTGTGAAAGAAGCATTTGTGACAGAAGAAGTTACAGAATCTGAAGGTGCACCAGAATCACTAGTCCAGGAAGAACGTGAGTCTGTTGTGGAAGAAGCAATTGCAACAAAGAAGTTACAGAAACTGACACTGCACCAGATTCACCAGTCAAGTCAGAACCTGAAACTGTTCTGGAGCAAGCAACAATGACAGAAGAAGTTACCGAAGCTCAAGCTGCACCAGACTCACCAGTCAAAGAAGAACGTTTGTCTATTGTGGAGGAAACAATCCTGGCTGAAGATGTTACAGAAGCTGAATCAGCACCTGGGTCACCAGTCTAAGAACCTCAGGATATTGTGGAGGAAGCAATTGTTACAGAAGAAGTTACAGAAGCTCAAGCTGTACCAGAATCACCAGTCAAAGAAGAACCTGAGGCTGATGTGAAAGAAGCAATTGTGACTGAAGAAGTTACAGAAGCTGAAGATGCACCAGAATTCGCGGTCCAGGAAGAATGTGAGTATGTTGTGGAAGAAGCAATTGTTACAAAAGAAGTTACAGAAACTGAAGCTGGACCTGAATTGCTCTTCAAGGAAGAACGTGAGTCTGTGGTGGAAGAAGCAGTTGTGATAGAAGAAGTTACAGAAGTTGAAACTGCACCAGAATCACCAGTCAAAGAAGAATGTGTCTGTTGTGGAGGACACCATCCTGACTGAAGATGTTACAGAAGCTGAATCAGTGCCTGAGTCACCAGTGAAAGAACCTCAGGATATTGTGGAGGAAGCAATTGTTACAGAAGAAGTTACAGAAGCTTAAGCTGCACAAGAATCACCGGTCAAAGACGGACCTGATGCCATTGTGGAGGATGCAGTTGTGACAGAAAAATTGCAGAAGCTGAAACAGCTCCAGAATCACCAGTCAAAGAAGAACCTGAGGCTGTTGTGGAGGAAGCCGTTGTGACAGAGGAAGTTACAGATGCTGAAACAGCACCAGAATCACAGGTCAAGGAAGAACCTGATGCTATTGTGGAAGAAACAGTCGTGACAGAAGAAGAAACAGCCGCAGAAACTGCACCAGAAGCACCAGTCAAAGAATAACCTGAGGCTATTGTGGAAGAAGAAATTGTGACAGAAGAAGTTACAGAAGCTGAAGCTGCTCCAGAATTACCAGTCAAAGGAGGACATGAGTCTGTTGTGCAGGAAGCTGCTGTGATAGAAGAAGTTAAAGGAGCTCAACCTGCACCAGTTTCACCAGTCAAAGAAGAACCTGAAACTGTTCTGGAGCAAGCAATAGTGACAAGAGATGTTACAGAAGCTAAAACGGCACCAGAATCACAGGTAAAGGAAGAACCTGATGCTATTGTAGAAGATGCAATTGTGATAGAAGAAGTTGCAGAAGCTGAAGCAGCACCAGAATCACCAGTCAAAGAAGAACCTGAGGCTGTTGTGAAAGATAGCAGTTGTTGCAGAAGCTGAAGCTGGACCAGAATGGCTCTTCAAGGAAGAATGTGAGTCTGTTGTGGTGGAAACCGCTGTGATAGGACAAGTTACAGAAGCTGAAACTGCACCAGAATCGCCAGTCAAAGAAGAACTTGAATCTGTTGTGGAAGAAGCATTAGCGACACAAGAAATTGCAGAAGCTGAAACTGCACTAGAGTCACCAGTCAAAGAAGAACCTGAGGCTATTGTGAAAGAAGCATTTGTGACAGAAGAAGTTACAGAAGCTGAAGGTGCACCAGAATCACTAGTCCAGGAAGAACGTGAGTCTGTTGTGGAAGAAGCCATTGCAACAAAGAAGTTACAGAAACTGACACTGCACCAGATTCACCAGTCAAGTCAGAACCTGAAACTGTTCTGGAGCAAGCAACAATGACAGAAGAAGTTACCGAAGCTCAAGCTGCACCAGACTCACCAGTCAAAGAAAAACGTTTGTCTGTTGTGGAGGAAACAATCCTGGCTGAAGATGTTACAGAAGCTGAATCAGCACCTGGGTCACCAGTCTAAGAACCTCAGGATATTGTGGAGGAAGCAATTGTTACAGAAGAAGTTACAGAAGCTCAAGCTGTACCAGAATCACCAGTCAAAGAAGAACCTGAGGCTGATGTGAAAGAAGCAATTGTGACTGAAGAAGTTACAGAAGCTGAAGATGCACCAGAATTCGCGGTCCAGGAAGAATGTGAGTATGTTGTGGAAGAAGCAATTGTTACAAAAGAAGTTACAGAAACTGAAGCTGGACCTGAATTGCTCTTCAAGGAAGAATGTGAGTCTGTGGTGGAAGAAGCAGTTGTGATAGAAGAAGTTAAGAAGTTGAAACTGCACCAGAATCACCAGTGAAAGAAGAATGTGTCTGTTGTGGAGGAAACCATCCTGGCTGAAGATGTTACAGAAGCTGAATCAGCACCTGGGTCACCGGTCTAAGAACCTCAGGATATTGTGGAGGAAGCAATTGTTACAGAAGTAGTTACAGAAGCTCAAGCTGTACCAACCTGAGGCTGTTGTGAAAGAAGCAATTGTGACAGAAGAAGTTACAGAAGCTGAAGATGCACCAGAATTCGCTAGTCCAGGAAGAATGTGAGTATGTTGTGGAAGAAGCAATTGTTACAAAAGAAGTTACAGAAACTGACACTGCACCAGATATGCCAATCAAGTCAGAGGAAGAACCTGAAACTGTTCTGGTGCAAGCAATAGTGACAGAAGAAGTTACGGAAGCTCAAGGTGCACTAGAATCACCAGTCAAAGGAGACCTGAAGGCAGTTGTGGAAGAAGTAGTTGTGATAGAGGAAGTTACCAAAGCTGAAACCACACTGGAATCACCAGTCAAAGACGAGCTGAAAGAAGTTGTGGAAGAAGTAGTTGTGATAGAGGAAGTTACCGAAGCTGAAACCACACTGGAATCACCAGTCAAAGAAGAATCCGTGGAAAAAGCAATTGTTACACAAGAAGTTACAGAAGCTAAAGCTGCTCAAAAATCACCAGTCAAACAAGGACGTGAGTCTGTTGTGGAGAAAGTTGTTGTGACAGAAGAAGTTGCAGAAACTGAAGCTGGACCTGAATTGCTCTTCAAGGAAGAATGTGAGTCTGTGGTGGAAGAAGCAGTTGTGATAGAAGAAGTTACAGAAGTTGAAACTGCACCAGAATCACCAGTCAAAGAAGAATGTGTGTCTGTTGTGGAAGAGACCATCCTGACTGAAGATGTTACAGAAGCTGAATCAGTGCCTGTGTCACCAGTGAAAGAACCTCAGGATATTGTGGAGGAAGCAATTGTTACAGAAGAAGTTACAGAAGATCCAGCTGCACGAGAATCACCGGTCAAAGACGGACCTGATGCCATTGTGGAGGAAGCAGTTGTGAAAGAAAAAATTGCAGAAGCTGAGACAGCTCCAGAATCACCAGTCAAAGAAGAACCTGAGGCTGTTGTGGAGGAAGCCGTTGTGACAGAGGAAGTTACAGAAGCTGAAACAGCATCAGAATCACAGGTTAAGGAAGAACCTGATGCTATTGTGGAAGAAGCAGTCGTGACAGAAGAAGAGACATCTGCAGAAACTGCACCAGAAGCACAAGTCAAAGAATAACCTGAGGCTATTGTGGAAGAAGAAATTGTGACAGAAGAAGTTACAGAAGCTGAAGCTACTCCAGAATCACCAGTCAAAGGAGGACATGAGTCTGTTGTGGAGGAAGCTGTTGTGATAGAAAAAGTTAAAGGAGCTCAACCTGCACCAGTTTCACCAGTCAAGGAAGAACCTGAAACTGTTCTGGAGCAAGCAATAGTGACAAGAGATGTTACAGAAGCTAAAACAGCACCAGAATCACAGGTAGAGGAAGAACCTGATGCCATTGTGGAAGATGCAGTTGTGATAGAAGAAGTTGCACAAGCTGAAGCTGCAGCAGAATCACCAGTCAAAGAAGAACCTGATGCTGTTGTGAAAGAAACAATTTTGACAGAAAAAGTTACAGAAGCTGAAACTGCAACAGAATTGCCCATCAAAGACGAACCTTATGCCATTGTGGAAGAAGTGGTTGTGACAGAAAAAATTGGAGAATCTGAAACAGCGCCAGAATCACCAGTCAAAGAAGAACATGAGGCTGTTGTGGAGGAAGCCATTGTGACAGAGTAAGTTAAAGAAGCTGAAGCTCCTCTAGAATTGCCAGTCAAAGAAGAACCTGAGGCTTTTGTGGAAGAAGCATCAGCGACACAAGAAATTGCAGCAGCTGAAATTGCACTAGAGTCACCAGCTAAAGAAGAACCTGAGGCTATTGTGGAAGAAGAAATTGTGACAGAAGAAGTTACAGAAACTGAAACAGCTCCAGAATCACCAGTCAAAGAAGAACCTGAGGCTGTTGTGGAAAAAGCAATTGTTACACAAGAAGTTACAGAAGCTAAAGCTGATCAAAAATCACCAAAGAAGAATCTAAAGCTGTTGTGGAGGAAGCCTTGTGACAGAGGAAGTTACAGAAGCTGATGATGCACCAGAATTCGCTAGTTCAGGAAGAATGTGAGTATGTTGTGGAAGAAGCAATTGGTACAAAAGAAGTTACAGAAACTGATCCTGCACCAGGTTCGCCAGTCAAGTCAGAACCTGAAACTGTTCTAGAACAAGCAAAAGTGACAGAAGAAGTTACCAAAGCTCAAGCTGCAACAGAATCACCAGTCAAAGAAGATCCTGAGGCTGTTGTGGAGGAAGCCGTTGTGACAGAGGAAGTTACAGAAGCTGAAATAGCACCAGAATCACAGGTCAAGGAAGAACCTGATGCTATTGTGGAAGAAGCAGTCATGACAGAAGAAGAGACAGCCACTGAAACTGCACCAGAATCACCAGTCAAAGAAGAACCTGAGGCTGTTGTGAAAGAAACAATTGTGAAAGAAAAAGTTACAGAAGCTGAAACTGCACCAGAAAATTAGTCCAAGGTTATCTGATGCTATAGTGGAAGAAGCATTTGTTTCGAAAGAAGTTATGGAAGCTGAAGCTGCACCAAAATCACCAGTCAAAGAATAACCTGATGCTGTTGTGGAAAAAGCAATTGTGACAGAAGAAGTTACAGAAGCTGAAGCTGCCCAAGAATCACTAGTCAAAGCAGGATGTGAGGCTATTGTGAAAGAAGCAGTTGTGATAGAAGTTACATTAGCTGAAACTGCACCAGAATCACCATTCAAAGAAACTGAGGCTATTGTGGAGGAAGCAATTGTGACAGAAGAAGTTACAGAAGCTGAAGCTGCTCCACAATCACCAGTCAAAGGAGGACATGAGTCTGTTTTGGAGGAAGCTGTTGTGACAGCAGAAGTTACAGAAGCTAAAGCTGCCCAAGAATCACTAGTCAAAGTAGGTTGTGAAGCTGTTGTGGAAGAAGCAATTGTGATAGAAGAAGTTACAGAAGCTGAAACTGCACCAGAATCACCAGAATCACCAGTTAAAGAAGGCGTGTGTCTGTTGTGGAATAAACAATCCTGACTGAAGATGTTACAGAAGCTGAATCATCACCTGAGTCACCAGTCAAAGAACCTCAGGATATTGTGGATAAAGCTATGGTTACAGAAGTAGTTACAGAAGCTCAAGCTGCACCAGAATCACCAGTCAAAGAAGAACCTGAGGCTGTTGTGAAACATAGCAGTTGTTGCAGTTGCTGAAGCTGGACCAGCATGGCTCTTCAAAGACGAACCTGATGCCATTGTGGAGGAAGCAGTTTTGACAGAAGAAATTGCAGAAACTGAAACAGCTCCAGAATCACCAGTCAAAGAAGAATCTGAGGCTGTTGTGGAAAAAGCAATTGTTACACAAGAAGTTACAGAAGCTAAAGCTGCTCAAAAATCACCAAAGAAGAATCTAAAGCTGTTGTGGAGGAAGCCTTGTGACAGAGGAAGTTACAGAAGCTGATGATGCACCAGAATTCGCTAGTTCAGGAAGAATGTGAGTATGTTGTGGAAGAAGCAATTGGTACAAAAGAAGTTACAGAAACTGATCCTGCACCAGGTTCGCCAGTCAAGTCAGAACCTGAAACTGTTCTAGAACAAGCAAAAGTGACAGAAGAAGTTACCAAAGCTCAAGCTGCAACAGAATCACCAGTCAAAGAAGATCCTGAGGCTGTTGTGGAGGAAGCCGTTGTGACAGAGGAAGTTACAGAAGCTGAAATAGCACCAGAATCACAGGTCAAGGAAGAACCTGATGCTCTTGTGGAAGAAGCAGTCATGACAGAAGAAGAGACAGCCACTGAAACTGCACCAGAATCACCAGTCAAAGAAGAACCTGAGGTTATTGTGAAAGAAACAATTGTGAAAGAAAAAGTTACAGAAGCTGAAACTGCACCAGAAAATTAGTCCAAGGTTATCTGATGCTATAGTGGAAGAAGCATTTGTTTCGAAAGAAGTTATGGAAGCTGAAGCTGCACCAAAATCACCAGTCAAAGAATAACCTGATGCTGTTGTGGAAAAAGCAATTGTGACAGAAGAAGTTACAGAAGCTGAAGCTGCTCCAGAATCACCAGTCAAAGAATAACCTGAGGCTATTGTGGAAAAAGAAATTGTGACAGAAGAAGTTACAGAAGCTAAAGCTGCTCCAGAATCATCAGTCAAAGGAGGACATGAGTCTGTTGTGGAGGAAGCTGTTGTGATAGAAGAAGTTAAAGGAGCTCAACCGGCACCAGTTTCACCAGTCAAGGAAGAACCTGAGAGTGTTCTGGAGCAAGCAATAGTGACAAGAGATGTTACAGAAGCTACAACAGCACCAGAGTCACAGGTAAAGGAAGAGCCTGAAGCTATTGTGGAAGATGCAGTTGTGATAGAAGAAGTTACCGAAGCTCAAGCTGCGCCAGAATCACCAGTCAAAGAAGAACTGAAGGTAGTTGTGGAAGAATTAGTTGTGATAGAGGAAGTTACTGAAGCTGAAACCACACTGGAATCACCAGTCAAAGAAGAACCTGAGGCTGTTGTGGAAGAAGCTGTTGTTAGAACAATAATCATCCGTCAAAGAAGAACCTGAGGCTGTTATGTAAGACGCAGTTATGACAGACAAAGTTAAAGAAGCTGAGGCTGTACCAGAATCACCAGTCAAATAGGAACTTGAGGCTATTGTGGAGGAAGCCGTTGCGACAGAAGAAGTTACCAAAGCTGAAACTGCACCAGAATCACCAGTCAAACAAACACTTGAATCTGTTGTGGAAGAAGCATTAGTGACACTAGAAATTACAGCAGCTGAAACTGCACTAGAGTGACCAGTCAAAGAAGAACCTGAGGCCATTGTGAAAGAATCATTTGTGACAGAAGAAGTTACAGAAGCTGAAGATGCACCAGAATCGCTAGTCCAGGAAAAACGTGAGTCTGTTGTGGAAGAAACAATTGTTACAAAGAAGTTACGAAAACTGACACTGCACCAGATTCACCAGTCAAGTCAGAACCTGAAACTGTTCTGGAGCAAGCAACAATGACAGAAGAAGTTACCGAAGCTCAAGCTGCACCAGACTCACCAGTGAAAGAAGAACGTGTGTCTGTTGTGGAGGAAACAATCCTGGCTGAAGATGTTACAGAAGCTGAATCAGCACCTGGGTCACCAGTCTATGAACCTCAGGATATTGTGGAGGAAGCAATTGTTACAGAAGAAGTTACAGAAGCTCAAGCTGTACGAGAATCACCAGTCAAAGAAGAACTGAAGGCAGTTGTGGAAGAAGTAGTTGTGATAGAGGAAGTTACCGAAGCTGAAACCACACTGGAATCACCAGTCAAAGACGAACTGAAAGAAGTTGTGGAAGAAGTAGTTGTGATAGAGGAAGTTACCGAAGCTAAAACCACACTGGAATCACCAGTCAAAGAAGAACCTGAGGCTGTTGTGAAAGATAGCAGTTGTTGCAGAAGCTGCAGGTGGACCAGAATGGCTCTTCAAGGAAGATTGCGAGTCTTTTGTGGTGGAAACTGCTGTGACAGGACAAGTTAAAGAAGCTGAAACTGCACCAGAATCGCCAGTCAAAGAAGAACTTGAATCTGTTGTGGAAGAAGCATTAGCGACACATGAAATTGCAGCAGCTGAAACTGCACTAGAGTCACCAGTCAAAGAAGAACCTAAGGCTATTGTGAAAGAAGCATTTGTGACAGATGAAGTTACAGAAGCTGAAGATGCACCAGAATCGCTAGTCCAGGAAGAACGTGAGTCTGTTGTGGAAGAAACAATTGTTACAAAGAAGTTACGGAAACTGACACTGCACCAGATTCACCAGTCAAGTCAGAACCAGAAACTGTTCTGGAGCAAGCAACAATGACAGAAGAAGTTACCGAAGCTCAAGCTGCACCAGACTCACCAGTGAAAGAAGAACGTGTGTCTGTTGTGGAGGAAACAATCCTGGCTGAAGATGTTACAGAAGCTGAATCAGCACCTGGGTCACCAGTCTATGAACCTCAGGATATTGTGGAGGAAGCAATTGTTACAGAAGAAGTTACAGAAGCTCAAGCTGTACGAGAATCACCAGTCAAAGAAGAACTGAAGGCAGTTGTGGAAGAAGTAGTTGTGATAGAGGAAGTTACCGAAGCTGAAACCACACTGGAATCACCAGTCAAAGACGAACTGAAAGAAGTTGTGGAAGAAGTAGTTGTGATAGAGGAAGTTACCGAAGCTAAAACCACACTGGAATCACCAGTCAAAGAAGAACCTGAGGCTGTTGTGAAAGATAGCAGTTGTTGCAGAAGCTGCAGGTGGACCAGAATGGCTCTTCAAGGAAGATTGCGAGTCTTTTGTGGTGGAAACTGCTGTGACAGGACAAGTTAAAGAAGCTGAAACTGCACCAGAATCGCCAGTCAAAGAAGAACTTGAATCTGTTGTGGAAGAAGCATTAGCGACACGTGAAATTGCAGCAGCTGAAACTGCACTAGAGTCACCAGTCAAAGAAGAACCTAAGGCTATTGTGAAAGAAGCATTTGTGACAGATGAAGTTACAGAAGCTGAAGATGCACCAGAATCGCTAGTCCAGGAAGAACGTGAGTCTGTTGTGGAAGAAACAATTGTTACAAAGAAGTTACGGAAACTGACACTGCACCAGATTCACCAGTCAAGTCAGAACCAGAAACTGTTCTGGAGCAAGCAACAATGACAGAAGAAGTTACCGAAGCTCAAGCTGCACCAGACTCACCAGTGAAAGAAGAACGTGTGTCTGTTGTGGAGGAAACAATCGTGGCTGAAGATGTTACAGAAGCTGAATCAGCACCTGGGTCACCAGTCTATGAACCTCAGGATATTGTGGAGGAAGCAATTGTTACAGAAGAAGTTACAGAAGCTCAAGCTGTACCAGAATCACGAGTCAAAGAAGAACTGAAGGCAGTTGTGGAAGAAGTAGTTGTGATAGAGGAAGTTACCGAAGCTAAAACCACACTGGAATCACCAGTCAAGGAAGAACCTGAGGCTGTTGTGGAAAAAGCAATTGTTACACAAGAAGTTACAGAAGCTAAAGCTGCTCAAAAATCACCAGTCAAACAAGGACGTGAGTCTGTTGTGGAGAAAGCCGTTGTGACAGAAGAAGTTACAGAAACTGAAGCTGGACCTGAATTGCTCTTCAAGGAAGAACGTGGGTCTGTGGTGGAAGAAGCAGTTGTGATAGAAGAAGTTAGAGAAGTTGAAACTGCACCAGAATCACTAGTCAAAGAAGAATGTGTGTCTGTTGTGGAGGAAACCATCCTGACTGAAGATGTTACAGAAACTGAATCAGCGCCTGAGTCACCAGTGAAAGAACCTCAGGATATTGTGGAGGAAGCAATTGTTACAGAAGAAGTTACGGAAGCTCAAGCTGCACGAGAATCACCGGTCAAAGACAGACCTGATGCCATTGTGGAGGAAGCAGTTGTGACAGAAAAAATTGTAGAATCTGAAACAGCTCCAGAATCACCAGTCAAAGAAGAACCTGAGGCTGTTGTGGAGGAAGCCGTTGTGACAGAGGAAGTTACAGAAGCTGAAACAGCACCAGAATCACAGGTTAAGGAAGAACCTGATGCTATTGTGGAAGAAGCAGTCGTTACAGAAGAAGAGACAGCCGCAGAAACTGCACCAGAAGCACAAGTCAAAGAATAACCTTAGGCTATTGTGGAAGAAGAAATTGTGACAGAAGAAGTTACAGAAGCTGAAGCTACTCCAGAATCACCAGCCAAAGGAGGACATGAGTCTGTTGTGGAGGAAGCTGTTGTGATAGAAAAAGTTAAAGGAGCTCAACCTGCACCAGTTTCACCAGTCAAGGAAGAACCTGAAACTGTTCTGGAGCAAGCAATAGTGACAAGAGATGTTACAGAAGCTAAAACAGCACCAGAATCACAGGTAAAGGAAGAACCTGATGCTATTATGGGAGATGCAATTGTGATAGAAGAAGTTGCAGAAGCTGAAGCTGCACCAGAATCACCAGTCAAAGAAGAACCTGAGGCTGTTGTGAAAGATAGCAGTTGTTGCAGAAGCTGAAGCTGGACCAGAATGGCTCTTCAAGGAAGAACGTATGTCTGTTGTTGTGGAAACTGCTGTGACAGGACAAGTTACAGAAGCTGAAACTGCACCAGAATCGCCAGTCAAAGAAGAACTTGAATCTGTTGTGGAAGAAGCATTAGCGGCACAAGAAATTGCAGCAGCTGAAACTGCACTAGAGTCACCAGTCAAAGAAGAACCTGAGGCTATTGTGAAAGAAGCATTTGTGACAGATGAAGTTACAGAAGCTGAAGATGCACCAGAATCACTAGTCCAGGAAGAACATGAGTCTGTTGTGGAAGAAGCAATTGCAACAAAGAAGTTACAGAAACTGACACTGCACCAGATTCACCAGTCAAGTCAGAACCTGAAACTGTTCTGGAGCAAGCAACAATGACAGAAGAAGTTACCGAAGCTCAAGCTGCACCAGACTCACCAGTGAAAGAAGAACGTTTGTCTGTTGTGGAGGAAACAATCCTGGCTGAAGATGGTACAGAAGCTGAATCAGCACCTGGGTCACCAGTCTAAGAACCTCAGGATATTGTGAAAGAAGCAATTGTGACAGAAGAAGTTACAGAAGCTGAAGATGCACCAGAATTCGCTAGTCCCGGAAGAATGTGAGAATGTTGTGGAAGAAGCAATTGTTACAAAAGAAGTTACAGAAACTGAAGCTGGACCTGAATTGCTCTTCAAGGAAGAGCGTGAGTCTGTGGTGGAAGAAGCAGTTGTGATAGAAGAAGTTACAGAAGTTGAAACTGCACCAGAATCACCAGTGAAAGAAGAATCTGTCTGTTGTGGAGGAAACCATCCTGGCTGAAGATGTTACAGAAGCTGAATCAGCACCTGGGTCACCGGTCTAAGAACCTCAGGATATTGTGGAGGAAGCAATTGTTACAGAAGTAGTTACAGAAGCTCAAGCTGTACCAACCTGAGGCTGTTGTGAAAGAAGCAATTGTGACAGAAGAAGTTACAGAAGCTGAAGATGCACCAGAATTCGCTAGTCCCGGAAGAATGCGAGTATGTTGTGGAAGAAGCAATTGTTACAAAAGAAGTTACAGAAACTGAAGCTGGACCTGAATTGCTCTTCAAAGAAGAAAGTGAGTCTGTGGTGGAAGAAGCAGTTGTGATAGAAGAAGTTACAGAAGTTGAAACGGCACCAGAATCACCAGTCAAAGAAGAATGTGTCGGTTGTGGAGGAAACCATCCTGACTGAAGATGTTACAGAAGCTGAATCAGTGCCTGAGTCACCAGTGAAAGAACCTCAGGATATTGTTGAGGAAGCAATTGTTACAGAAGAAGTTACAGAAGCTCAAGCTGCACAAGAATCACCGGTCAAAGACGGACCTGATGCCATTGTGGAGGATGCAGTTGTGACAGAAAAATTGCAGAAGCTGAAACAGCTCCAGAATCACCAGTCAAAGAAGAACCTGAGGCTGTTGTGGAGGAAGCTGTTGTGACAGAGGAAGTTACAGAAGCTGAAACAGCACCAGAATCACAGGTCAAGGAAGAACCTGATGCTATTGTGGAAGAAGCAGTCGTGACAGAAGAAGAGACAGCCGCGGAAACTGCACCAGAAGCACCAGTCAAAGAATAACCTGAGGCTATTGTGGAAGAAGAAATTGTGACAGAAGAAGTTACAGAAGCTGAAGCTGCTCCAGAATCACCAGTCAAAGGAGGACATGAGTCTGTTGTGCAGGAAGCTGCTGTGATAGAAGAAGTTAAAGGAGCTCAACCTGCACCAGTTTCACCAGTCAAAGAAGAACCTGAAACTGTTCTGGAGCAAGCAATAGTGACAAAAGATGTTACAGAAGCTAAAACAGCACCAGAATCACAGGTAAAGGAAGAACCTGATGCTATTGTAGAAGATGCAGTTGTGATAGAAGAAGTTGCAGAAGCTGAAGCAGCACCAGAATCACCAGTCAAAGAAGAACCTGAGGCTGTTGTGAAAGATAGCAGTTGTTGCAGAAGCTGAAGCTGGACCAGAATGGCTCTTCAAGGAAGAATGTGAGTCTGTTGTGGTGGAAACCGCTGTGATAGGACAAGTTACAGAAGCTGAAACTGCACCAGAATCGCCAGTCAAAGAAGAACTTGAATCTGTTGTGGAAGAAGCATTAGCGACACAAGAAATTGCAGCAGCTGAAACTGCACTAGAGTCAACAGTCAAAGAAGAACCTGAGGCTATTGTGAAAGAAGCATTTGTGACAGAAGAAGTTACAGAAGCTGAAGATGCACCAGAATCACTAGTCCAGGAAGAACGTGAGTCTGTTGTGGAAGAAGCAATTGCAACAAAGAAGTTACAGAAACTGACACTGCACCAGATTCACCAGTCAAGTCTGAACCTGAAACTGTTCTGGAGCAAGCAACAATGACAAAAGAAGTTACCGAAGCTCAAGCTGCACCAGACTCGCCAGTCAAAGAAGAACGTTTGTCTGTTGTGGAGGAAACAATCCTGGCTGAAGATGTTACAGAAGCTGAATCAGCACCTGGGTCACCAGTCTAAGAACCTCAGGATATTGTGGAGGAAGCAATTGTTACAGAAGAAGTTACAGAAGCTCAAGCTGTACCAGAATCACCAGTCAAAGAAGAACCTGAGGCTGATGTGAAAGAAGCAATTGTGACTGAAGAAGTTACAGAAGTTGAAACTGCACCAGAATCACCGGTGAAAGAAGAATGTGTCTGTTGTGGAGGAAACCATCCTGGCTGAAGATGTTACAGAAGCTGAATCAGCACCTGGGTCACCGGTCTAAGATCCTCAGGATATTGTGGAGGAAGCAATTGTTACAGAAGTAGTTACAGAAGCTCAAGCTGTACCAACCTGAGGCTGTTGTGAAAGAAGCAATTGTGACAGAAGAAGTTACAGAAGCTGAAGATGCACCAGAATTCGCTAGTCCAGGAAGAATGTGAGTATGTTGTGGAAGAAGCAATTGTTACAAAAGAAGTTACAGAAACTGAAGCAGGACCTAAATTGCTCTTCAAGGGAGAACGTGAGTCTGTGGTGGAAGAAGCAGTTGTGATAGAAGAATCACCAGTGAAAGAAGAATGTGTCTGTTGTGGAGGAAACCATCCTGACTGAAGATGTTACAGAAGCTGAATCAGCGCCTGAGTCACCAGTGAAAGAACCTCAGGATATTGTGGAGGAAGCAATTGCTACAGAAGAAGTTACAGAAGCTCAAGCTGCACAAGAATCACCGGTCAAAGACGGACCTGATGCCATTGTGGAGGATGCAGTTGTGACAGAAAAATTGCAGAAGCTGAAACAGCTCCAGAATCACCAGTCAAAGAAGTACCTGAGGCTGTTGTGGAGGAAGCCATTGTGACAGAGGAAGTTACAGAAACTGAAACAGCACCAGAATCACAGGTCAAGGAAGAACCTGATGCTATTGTGGAAGAAGCAGTCGTGACAGAAGAAGAGACAGCCGCAGAAACTGCACCAGAAGCACCAGTCAAAGAATAACCTGAGGCTATTGTGGAAGAAGAAATTGTGACAGAAGAAGTTACAGAAGCTGAAGCTGCTCCAGAATCACCAGTCAAAGGAGGACATGAGTCTGTTGTGCAGGAAGCTGCTGTGATAGAAGAAGTTAAAGGAGCTCAACCTGCACCAGTTTACCAGTCAAGGAAGAACCTGAAACTGTTCTGGAGCAAGCAATAGTGACAAGAAATGTTACAGAAGCTAAAACAGCACCAGAATCACAGGTAAAGTAAGAACCTGATGCTATTGTGGAAGAAGCAGTCGTGACAGAAGAAGAGACAGCCGCAGAAACTGCACCAGAAGCACCAGTCAAAGAATAACCTGATGCTATTGTGGAAGATGCAGTTGTGATAGAAGAAGTTGCAGAAGCTGAAGCAGCACCAGAATCACCAGTCAAAGAAGAACCTGAGGCTGTTGTGAAAGATAGCAGTTGTTGCAGAAGCTGAAGCTGGACCAGAATGGCTCTTCAAGGAAGAATGTGAGTCTGTTGTGGTGGAAACCGCTGTGATAGGACAAGTTACAGAAGCTGAAACAGCACCAGAATCGCCAGTCAAAGAAGAACTTGAATCTGTTGTGGAAGAAGCAATAGCGACACAAGAAATTGCAGTAGCTGAAACTGCACTAGAGTCACCAGTCAAAGAAGAACCTGAGGCTATTGTGAAAGAAGCATTTGTGACAGAAGAAGTTACAGAAGCTGAAGATGCACCAGAATCACTAGTCCAGGAAGAACGTCTGTTGTGAAAGAAGCATTTGTGACAGAAGAAGTTACAGAAGCTGAAGATGCACCAGAATTCGCTAGTCCAGGAAGAATGTGAGTCTGTTGTGGAAGAAGCAATTGTTACAAAGAAGTTACAGAAACTGACACTGCACCAGATTCACCAGTCAAGTCAGAACCTGAAACTGTTCTGGAGCAAGCAACAACGACAGAAGAAGTTACCGAAGCTCAAGCTGCACCAGACTCAGCAGTCAAAGAAGAATGTGTGTCTGTTGTGGAGGAAACAATCCTGGCTGAAGATGTTGCAGAAGCTGAATCAGCACCTGGGTCACCAGTCTAAGAACCTTAGGATATTGTGGAGGAAGCAATTGTTACAGAAGAAGTTACAGAAGCTCAAGCTGTACCAGAATCACCAGTCAAAGAAGAACCTGAGGCTGTTGTGAAAGAAGCAATTGTGACAGAAGAATTTACAGAAGCTGAAGATGCACCAGAATTCGCTAGTCCAGTAAGAATGTGAGTATGTTGTGGAAGAAGCAATTGTTATAAAGAAGTTACAGAAAATGAAGCTGGACCTGAATTGCTCTTCAAGGAAGAATGTGAGTCTGTGGTGGAAGAAGCAGTTGTCATAGAAGAAGTTACAGAAGTTGAAACTGCACCAGAATCACCAGTCAAAGAAGAACCTGAGGCTGTTGTGGAGGAAGCCGTTGTGACAGAGGAAGTTACAGAAGCTGAAACAGCACCAGAATCACAGGTTAAGGAAGAACCTGATGCTATTGTGGAAGAAGCAGTCGTGACAGAAGAAGAGACATCTGCAGAAACTGCACCAGAAGCACAAGTCAAAGAATAACCTGAGGCTATTGTGGAAGAAGAAATTGTGACAGAAGAAGTTACAGAAGCTGAAGCTACTCCAGAATCACCAGTCAAAGGAGGACATGAGTCTGTTGTGGAGGAAGCTGTTGTGATAGAAAAAGTTAAAGGAGCTCAACCTGCACCAGTTTCACCAGTCAAGGAAGAACCTGAAACTGTTCTGGAGCAAGCAATAGTGACTAGAGATGTTACAGAAGCTAAAACAGCACCAGAATCACAGGTAAAGGAAGAACCTGATGCCATTGTGGAAGATGCAGTTGTGATAGAAGAAGTTGCACAAGCTGAAGCTGCAGCAGAACCACCAGTCAGAGAAGAACCTGATGCTGTTGTGAAAGAAACAATTTTGACAGAAAAAGTTACAGAAGCTGAAACTGCAACAGAATTGCCCATCAAAGACGAACCTTATGCCATTGTGGAAAAAGTGGTTGTGACAGAAAAAATTGCAGAATCTGAAACAGCTCCAGAATCACCAGTCAAAGAAGAACATGAGGCTGTTGTGGAGGAAGCCATTGTGACAGAGTAAGTTAAAGAAGCTGAGGCTCCTCTAGAATTGCCAGTCAAAGAAGAACCTGAGGCTTTTGTGGAAGAAGCATCAGCGACAAAAGAAATTGCAGCAGCTGAAATTGCACTAGAGTCACCAGCTAAAGAAGAACCTGAGGCTATTGTGGAAGAAGAAATTGTGACAGAAGAAGTTACAGAAACTGAAACAGCTCCAGAATCACCAGTCAAAGAAGAACCTGAGGCTGTTGTGGAAAAAGCAATTGTTACACAAGAAGTTACAGAAGCTAAAGCTGCTCAAAAATCACCAAAGAAGAATCTAAAGCTGTTGTGGAGGAAGCCTTGTGACAGAGGAAGTTACAGAAGCTGATGATGCACCAGAATTCGCTAGTCCAGGAAGAATGTGAGTATGTTGTGGAAGAAGCAATTGGTACAAAAGAAGTTACAGAAACTGACCCTGCACCAGGTTCGCCAGTCAAGTCAGAACCTGAAACTGTTCTAGAACAAGCAAAAGTGACATAAGAAGTTACCAAAGCTCAAGCTGCAACAGAATCACCAGTCAAAGAAGATCCTGAGGCTGTTGTGGAGGAAGCCGTTGTGACAGAGGAAGTTACAGAAGCTGAAATAGCACCAGAATCACAGGTCAAGGAAGAACCTGATGCTATTGTGGAAGAAGCAGTCATGACAGAAGAAGAGACAGCCACTGAAACTGCACCAGAATCACCAGTCAAAGAAGAACCTGAGGCTGTTGTGAAAGAAGAAATTGTGAAAGAAAAAGTTACAGAAGCTGAAACTGCACCAGAAAATTAGTCCAAGGTTATCTGATGCTATAGTGGAAGAAGCATTTGTTTCGAAAGAAGTTATGGAAGCTGAAGCTGCACCAAAATCACCAGTCAAAGAATAACCTGATGCTGTTGTGGAAAAAGCAATTGTGACAGAAGAAGTTACAGAAGCTGAAGCTGCCCAAGAATCACTAGTCAAAGCAGGATGTGAGGCTATTGTGAAAGAAGCAGTTGTGATAGAAGTTACATTAGCTGAAACTGCACCAGAATCACCATTCAAAGAAACTGAGGCTATTGTGGAGGAAGCAATTGTGACAGAAGAAGTTACAGAAGCTGAAGCTTTTCCACAATCACCAGTCAAAGGAGGACATGAGTCTGTTTTGGAGGAAGCTGTTGTGACAGCAGAAGTTACAGAAGCTAAAGCTGCCCAAGAATCACTAGTCAAAGTAGGTTGTGAAGCTGTTGTGGAAGAAGCAATT
Organism: Alitta virens; assembly: GCA_932294295.1. Lineage (NCBI taxonomy): Eukaryota > Metazoa > Annelida > Polychaeta > Phyllodocida > Nereididae > Alitta > Alitta virens. The sequence goes on from OW028581.1 coordinate 9,555,245, forward strand.
GTGATAGAAGAAGTTACAGAAGCTGAAACTGCACCAGAATCACCAGAATCACCAGTTAAAGAAGGCGTGTGTCTGTTGTGGAATAAACAATCCTGACTGAAGATGTTACAGAAGCTGAATCATCACCTGAGTCACCAGTCAAAGAACCTCAGGATATTGTGGATAAAGCTATGGTTACAGAAGTAGTTACAGAAGCTCAAGCTGCACCAGAATCACCAGTCAAAGAAGAACCTGAGGCTGTTGTGAAACATAGCAGTTGTTGCAGTTGCTGAAGCTGGACCAGCATGGCTCTTCAAAGACGAACCTGATGCCATTGTGGAGGAAGCAGTTGTGACAGAAGAAATTGCAGAAACTGAAACAGCTCCAGAATCACCAGTCAAAGAAGAACCTGAGGCTGTTGTGGAAAAAGCAATTGTTACACAAGAAGTTACAGAAGCTAAAGCTGCTCAAAAATCACCAAAGAAGAATCTAAAGCTGTTGTGGAGGAAGCCTTGTGACAGAGGAAGTTACAGAAGCTGATGATGCACCAGAATTCGCTAGTTCAGGAAGAATGTGAGTATGTTGTGGAAGAAGCAATTGGTACAAAAGAAGTTACAGAAACTGATCCTGCACCAGGTTCGCCAGTCAAGTCAGAACCTGAAACTGTTCTAGAACAAGCAAAAGTGACAGAAGAAGTTACCAAAGCTCAAGCTGCAACAGAATCACCAGTCAAAGAAGATCTTGAGGCTGTTGTGGAGGAAGCCGTTGTGACAGAGGAAGTTACAGAAGCTGAAATAGCACCAGAATCACAGGTCAAGGAAGAACCTGATGCTATTGTGGAAGAAGCAGTCATGACAGAAGAAGAGACAGCCACTGAAACTGCACCAGAATCACCAGTCAAAGAAGAACCTGAGGCTGTTGTGAAAGAAACAATTGTGAAAGAAAAAGTTACAGAAGCTGAAACTGCACCAGAAAATTAGTCCAAGGTTATCTGATGCTATAGTGGAAGAAGCATTTGTTTCGAAAGAAGTTATGGAAGCTGAAGCTGCACCAAAATCACCAGTCAAAGAATAACCTGATGCTGTTGTGGAAAAAGCAATTGTGACAGAAGAAGTTACAGAAGCTGAAGCTGCCCAAGAATCACTAGTCAAAGCAGGATGTGAGGCTATTGTGAAAGAAGCAGTTGTGATAGAAGTTACATTAGCTGAAACTGCACCAGAATCACCATTCAAAGAAACTGAGGCTATTGTGGAGGAAGCAATTGTGACAGAAGAAGTTACAGAAGCTGAAGCTGCTCCACAATCACCAGTCAAAGGAGGACATGAGTCTGTTTTGGAGGAAGCTGTTGTGACAGCAGAAGTTACAGAAGCTAAAGCTGCCCAAGAATCACTAGTCAAAGTAGGTTGTGAAGCTGTTGTGGAAGAAGCAATTGTGATAGAAGAAGTTACAGAAGCTGAAACTGCGCCAGAATCACCAGAATCACCAGTTAAAGAAGGCGTGTGTCTGTTGTGGAATAAACAATCCTGACTGAAGATATTACAGAAGCTGAATCATCACCTGAGTCACCAGTCAAAGAACCTCAGGATATTGTGGATAAAGCTATGGTTACAGAAGTAGTTACAGAAGCTCAAGCTGCACCAGCATCACCAGTCAAAGAAGAACCTGAGGCTGTTGTGAAACATAGCAGTTGTTGCAGTTGCTGAAGCTGGACCAGCATGGCTCTTCAAAGACGAACCTGATGCCATTGTGGAGGAAGCAGTTGTGACAGAAGAAATTGCAGAAACTGAAACAGCTTCAGAATCACCAGTCAAAGAAGAACCTGAGGCTGTTGTGGAAAAAGCAATTGTTACACAAGAAGTTACAGAAGCTAAAGCTGCTCAAAAATCACCAAAGAAGAATCTAAAGCTGTTGTGGAGGAAGCCTTGTGACAGAGGAAGTTACAGAAGCTGATGATGCACCAGAATTCGCTAGTTCAGGAAAAATGTGAGTATGTTGTGGAAGAAGCAATTGGTACAAAAGAAGTTACAGAAACTGATCCTGCACCAGGTTCGCCAGTCAAGTCAGAACCTGAAACTGTTCTAGAACAAGCAAAAGTGACAGAAGAAGTTACCAAAGCTCAAGCTGCAACAGAATCACCAGTCAAAGAAGATCCTGAGGCTGTTGTGGAGGAAGCCGTTGTGACAGAGGAAGTTACAGAAGCTGAAATAGCACCAGAATCACAGGTCAAGGAAGAACCTGATGCTATTGTGGAAGAAGCAGTCATGACAGAAGAAGAGACAGCCACTGAAACTGCACCAGAATCACCAGTCAAAGAAGAACCTGAGGCTGTTGTGAAAGAAACAATTGTGAAAGAAAAAGATACAGAAGCTGAAACTGCACCAGAAAATTAGTCCAAGGTTATCTGATGCTATAGTGGAAGAAGCATTTGTTTCGAAAGAAGTTATGGAAGCTGAAGCTGCACCAAAATCACCAGTCAAAGAATAACCTGATGCTGTTGTGGAAAAAGCAATTGTGACAGAAGAAGTTACAGAAGCTGAAGCTGCCCAAGAATCACTAGTCAAAGCAGGATGTGAGGCTATTGTGAAAGAAGCAGTTGTGATAGAAGTTACATTAGCTGAAACTGCACCAGAATCACCATTCAAAGAAACTGAGGCTATTGTGGAGGAAGCAATTGTGACAGAAGAAGTTACAGAAGCTGAAGCTGCTCCACAATCACCAGTCAAAGGAGGACATGAGTCTGTTTTGGAGGAAGCTGTTGTGACAGCAGAAGTTACAGAAGCTAAAGCTGCCCAAGAATCACTAGTCAAAGTAGGTTGTGAAGCTGTTGTGGAAGAAGCAATTGTGATAGAAGAAGTTACAGAAGCTGAAACTGCGCCAGAATCACCAGAATCACCAGTTAAAGAAGGCGTGTGTCTGTTGTGGAATAAACAATCCTGACTGAAGATATTACAGAAGCTGAATCATCACCTGAGTCACCAGTCAAAGAACCTCAGGATATTGTGGATAAAGCTATGGTTACAGAAGTAGTTACAGAAGCTCAAGCTGCACCAGCATCACCAGTCAAAGAAGAACCTGAGGCTGTTGTGAAACATAGCAGTTGTTGCAGTTGCTGAAGCTGGACCAGCATGGCTCTTCAAAGACGAACCTGATGCCATTGTGGAGGAAGCAGTTGTGACAGAAGAAATTGCAGAAACTGAAACAGCTCCAGAATCACCAGTCAAAGAAGAACCTGAGGCTGTTGTGGAAAAAGCAATTGTTACACAAGAAGTTACAGAAGCTAAAGCTGCTCAAAAATCACCAAAGAAGAATCTAAAGCTGTTGTGGAGGAAGCCTTGTGACAGAGGAAGTTACAGAAGCTGATGATGCACCAGAATTCGCTAGTTTAGGAAAAATGTGAGTATGTTGTGGAAGAAGCAATTGGTACAAAAGAAGTTACAGAAACTGATCCTGCACCAGGTTCGCCAGTCAAGTCAGAACTTGAAACTGTTCTAGAACAAGCAAAAGTGACAGAAGAAGTTACCAAAGCTCAAGCTGCAACAGAATCACCAGTCAAAGAAGATCCTGAGGCTGTTGTGGAGGAAGCCGTTGTGACAGAGGAAGTTACAGAAGCTGAAATAGCACCAGAATCACAGGTCAAGGAAGAACCTGATGCTATTGTGGAAGAAGCAGTCATGACAGAAGAAGAGACAGCCACTGAAACTGCACCAGAATCACCAGTCAAAGAAGAACCTGAGGCTGTTGTGAAAGAAACAATTGTGAAAGAAAAAGATACAGAAGCTGAAACTGCACCAGAAAATTAGTCCAAGGTTATCTGATGCTATAGTGGAAGAAGCATTTGTTTCGAAAGAAGTTATGGAAGCTGAAGCTGCACCAAAATCACCAGTCAAAGAATAACCTGATGCTGTTGTGGAAAAAGCAATTGTGACAGAAGAAGTTACAGAAGCTGAAGCTGCCCAAGAATCACTAGTCAAAGCAGGATGTGAGGCTATTGTGAAAGAAGCAGTTGTGATAGAAGTTACATTAGCTGAAACTGCACCAGAATCACCATTCAAAGAAACTGAGGCTATTGTGGAGGAAGCAATTGTGACAGAAGAAGTTACAGAAGCTGAAACTGCATCAGAATTGGCACCAAAGACGAACCTGATGCCATTGTGGAGGAAGCAGTTGTGACAGAAGAAATTGCAGAAGCTGAAACAGCTCCAGAATCACCAGTCAAAGGAGAAACTGAGGCTATTGTGGAGGAAGCCGTTGTGATAGAAGAAATTACAGGAGCTCAAGCTGCACCAGTTTCACCAGGCAAGGAAGAACCTGAAGCTGTTCTTTAGCAAGCAATAGTGACAAAAGATGTCACAGGAGCTGAAACTGCACCAGAAACATTGTCAAAGAAGAACCTGATGCTATTGTGGAAGAAGCAGTTGTGACAGAAGAAGCTACAGAAGCCGAAGTGGCACCAGAATCACTAGTCAAAGAAGAACATGAGTCTGTTGTGGAGGATGCCGTTTTGAGAGAAGAGAGTAGCTTGGTCAGGTGATCCCTGCAGAAGTGTTTTGAACAAGCTCAGTAAAAAGCTAAGTATTTTTCATTTTTAAAGCCTTTTTCAATCACAGTTACATGTCCTACTCCCGTTGGAATTGCTATAATATCTACTCTATAATCAAGCTGAATTTCTGACTTTTACAATCCGTTTCTCACTTGACAACTCCACAATTTTGAATCGTAGATTGTCAATACATTTTTATGTACACTGTATTATCGCCCGTTTCTGCTTAATGTAAACACAGCCTATCACGGGCTATTTGCACCCCAACTAATAAGAGTTGTTGATTCCCAATCTTCTTCACACAGAAGCATCACAAATACTGCCCTTTTTTCTTTGTTTTTTCACTCCACACAGGAATCTCCCATTGAATTGAATTTTCGATCTGCACTTGAACTGCCTACAAGGCCTTATCTTAGTTGATGTGATAACCAAACTGCAGTGGTCAATTATAGTATATCCAGTAAATAATACATTTTTAACTGTAAAGCTCAAAAAACATATCATTGCACTTTGGGCCTTTCAAGTTTCAGAAAGGCCAACACACAAAGAACAGCACCGTGTGCTTATTGTGTTCCTAACATGAGGTAAATGTAAGCTTATGCTGCTTGGTGAAATGGCAAACTCTCTCACTAGTATTGCAAGGCTTGTATTTGAACATGGCTAAAACATCACAATACGATGGAAAATGTCCCCACAAAGACATGTGAAATGTCAGACCTTCTGTCTAATGTCCTGTGGAAGTAAAAACAACTCAGGCTTAGTTTTGTGAGATGTGCTTTGAAAGCATAAAAAGCAAATAGTTTGTCTGTGTAAATTGGAAACCTGGACCTTTTGCTGAACGGCTTACACTGATATTAATGTAATTTTGCCTAGTATATTGACATAGCCTTCCCATACAGCAAGCCAAATTGATGTTTCAATGCCCTAGTATTATTGTCTTTGTCTGACCAACTTCGGCCCAAGTTGGCCTGACAAAGGCAAACTTGGTAATACATCCCAATTTGGCATACTATTTGGGTCACAATGTCACGTATCTGTAATATTGAAGTTTGGGTGTCATACATTGGTCATAGGCCGAAAACACAATATCTGGTTCTATTTGGGCCTCAAATTTTGTTAAACAGCCTAAATGAAAAAAAGGTTTGGCCACAATTGATCATAATTGATCAATGTGTAGTAAAGCATTTTGGCCAAGTGGTTTAAAGGCAAATAAGGCAGAAAACTTTCGATCTAAGGAAAGCAACAATTTACTCTGATGTCAGTGAAATTTGATATTGCATGGCTTATAATTGGACATGGCTAAAACATGGCAGAAAAGTCCTGCTTAGCTATGCAAAATTTTCAGTTAGCAAACATTTACTTTGATGTAGCCTCTTTGTTGGCAGTAACTCGCAAGGACAACAATGAACAGCACTGTTTGCATATTGTGTTCCTGATGTAGGGGAATTTGAGTTTGTGCAGCTTATGAAATGTCAAACTCGATTTGTATTTGGACAAGGCCATAACATTGCAAATACGTCCTGGACAGCTATTTAACCGTTTTGTGGGCGGTAACCCGAAAGCCACAATTGCAAATAACTTAGTCTTACAGTTTGTGATATTTTAATTTGCAGAAAGGCCATCACACAAAGAACACCAATGTGTGCATATTGTGTTCCAGATGTAAAGGTAATTTGAGTTTGTGCAGCTTTGTGAAATGTCAAACTCTTAGTAGCATGAAAATTTTGATATTGTATGACTAGTATTTGGACATGGCTAAAACATGGCAAATGTCCTGCACAGCTATTAGAAATGTTCAGTTAGCCTACATTTCCTTTGACTTAGCATTATTTTGAGTGGTATCTTGAAACTCTTAGTAGCATGAAAATTTTGATATTGTATGACTAGGAATTTAGCAGATCCTCCTTGAACCACTCACTACACGCAGATGTGAATGGGTACTTGGCCAGAGGCAGTGATGGTAATTGTAGAGTGCATTGACCCTAAGTGTGACTTAATGGCAGCAGGTTTGGCACATACTCCCGGTTAGTTGAGAAAGAATCATGCTTGAGCAGGTCTGCTAAGGGTGTCAATTGTGATTTTGCAGAACCGGAGGCTATTGTGGCAGAAGCAGTTGTGACAGAAGAAGCTACAGAAGGTCAAGCTGCACCAGAATCACTAGTCAAAGAAGAACGTGAAGCTGCTCTGGAGGGAGCAAGGAATAGTGACAGAAGAAGTCACAGAAGCTGAAACAGCACCAGAAATACAGGTCAAGGAAGAACCAGATGCTATGTTGAGGAAGCAGTTGTGACAGAAGATGTTGCAGAAGCGGAAACTTCACCAGAATCACCTGTCAAAGAAGAACTGAGGCTGTTGTGGAAGAAGTAATTGTGACAGAAGAAGTTAAAGAAGTTCAATCTGCACCAGATTCACCAGTCAAGGAAGAACTTGATGCTATCTTTGGAAGAAACAGTGGTGACAGAAGAAATAACAGAAGCGGACACTGCACCAGAATCACCGGTCAAAGAAGAACCTGAGGCTGTTGTGCAAGAAGCAATTGTGACAGTAGAAGCTACAGCCGCTGAAACTGCACCAGTCAAAGAACCTGAGGCTATTGTGCCAGAAGCAATTGTTACAGAAAAAGCTACAGAAGCTGACACTGCACTAGATTCACCAGTCAAGGCAGAACCTAAAACTTTTCTGGAGCAAGCAATAGTGACAGAAAAGTTACAGCAATTGTAAGTGACAGAAGCAGTTGCAGAAGCTGTAACTGCACCAGAATCACCAGTCTTAGAAGTCCCTGAGGCTATTGTGAAAGAAGCAATTTTTTCAGAATCTCAAACTGCCCTAGATTCTCCAATCAAAGAAGAACATGAAGCTGTTCTGGAGCAGGCAATAGTGACAGAAGAACTTACAGAAGCTGAAACTGCACCTGAATCACCCATCATAGAAGAATCTGATGCTATTGCAGAGGAAGCAGTTGTACTTGACAGAAGAAGTTACAGAAAGTGAAGCTGCACCAGAATCGCTAGTCAAGGAAGAATGTGTGTCTGTTGTGGAGGAGGCCGTTGTGACAGAAGATGCTACAGAAGCTGAAGCTGCACATGATTTACCAGTGAAGGAAGAACCTGAAGCTGTTGTGGAGGAAGCCGTTGTGATAGAGGAAGTTACAGAACCTGAAACAGCACCAGAATCACAGGTCAAGGAGAAACCTGATGCTATTGTGGAAAAAGAAGCAGTCGTGACAGAAGAAGAGACAGCCGCAGAAACTGCACCAGAATCACCAGTCAAAGAATAACCTGAGGCTGTTATGGAAGAAGCAGTTGTGATAGAAGAAGTTACAGAAGCAGAAACTGCTCCAGAACCACCAGTTAAAGAAGAACCTGAGGCTATTGTGAAAGAAGCAATTGTGACAGAAGAAGTTACAGAAGCTGAAGATGCACCAGAATCACTAGTCCAGGAAGAACGTGAGTCTGTTGTGGAAGAAGCAATTGTTACAGAAACTGATACTGCACCAGATTCACCAGTCAAGTCAGAACCTGAAACTGTTCTGGAGGAAGCAATAGTGACAGAAGAAGTTACCGAAGCTCAAGAAGAACTGAAGGCTGTTGTGGAAGAAGTAGTAGTGATAGAGCAAGTTACAGTGCTGAAACTGCACCAAAATCACCAGAATCACCAGTCAAAGAAGAACGTGTGTCTGTTGTAGAGAAAACAATCCTGACTGAAGATGTTACAGAAGCTGAATCAGCACCTGAGTCACCAGTCAAAGAACCTCAGGATATTGTGGAGGAAACAATTGTAACAGAATAAGTTACAGAAGCTCAAGCTGCACCAGAAGCATGAATCAAAGAAGAACCTGAGGCTGTTGTGAAAGATAGCAGTTGTTGCAGAAGCTGAAGCTGGACCAGAATGGCTCTTCAAGGAAGAACGGGAAGCCATTGTGACAGGAGAAGTTACCGAAGCTGAAACCAGACTGGAATCACCAGTCAAAGAAGAATCTCAGGCTGTTGTGGAAAAAGCAATTGTTACACAAGAAGATACAGAAGCTAAAGCTGCTCAAAAATCACCAGTCAAACAAGGACGTGAGTCTGTTGTGGAGGAAGCCGTTGTGACAGAAGAAGTTACAGAAACTGTAGCTGGACCTGAATTGCACTTCAAGGAAGAACGTGAGTCTGTTGTCGAGGAAACCATCCTGACTGAAGATGTTACAGAAGCTGAATAAGTGCCTGAGTCACCAGTGAAAGAACCTCAGAATATTGTGGAGGAAGCAATTGTCACAGAAGAAGTTACAGAAGCTCATGCTGCACCAGAATCACCAGTCAAAGACGAACTTGATGCCATTGTAGAAGAAGCAGTTTTGACAAAAAATTGCAGAAGCTGAAACAGCTCCAGAATCACCAGCCAAAGAAGAACTGGAGGAGGAAGCCGTTGTGACAGAGGAAGTTACAGAAACTGAAATAGCACCAGAATCACAGGTCAAGGAAGAACCTGAGGCCATTGTGGAAGAAGCAGTCATGACAAAAGAAGAGACAGCCACTGAAACTGCACCAGAATCACCAGTCAAAGAATAACCTGAGGCTATTGTGGAAAAAGAAATTGTGACAGAAGAAGTTACAGAAGCTGAAGCTGCTCCAGAATCATCAGTCAAAGGAGGACATGAGTCTGTTGTGGAGGAAGCTGTTGTGATAGAAGAAGTTAAAGGAGCTCAACCTGCACCAGTTTCACCAGTCAAGGAAGAACCTGAGAGTGTTCTGGAGCAAGCAATAGTGACAAGAGATGTTACAGAAGCTACAACAGCACCAGAGTCACAGGTAAAGGAAGAACCTGAAGCTATTGTGGAAGATGCAGTTGTGATAGAAGAAGTTACCGAAGCTCAAGCTGCGCCAGAATCACCAGTCAAAGTAGAACTGAAGGTAGTTGTGGAAGAAGTAGTTGTGATAGAGGAAGTTACTGAAGCTGAAACCACACTGGAATCACCAGTCAAAGAAGAACCTGAGGCTGTTGTGGAAGAAGCTGTTGTTAGAACAATAATCATCCGTCAAAGAAGAACCTGAGGCTGTTATGTAAGACGCAGTTATGACAGACAAAGTTAAAGAAGCTGAGGCTGTACCAGAATCACCAGTCAAATAGGAACTTGAGGCTATTGTGGAGGAAGCCGTTGCGACAGAAGAAGTTACCAAAGCTGAAACTGCACCAGAATCACCAGTCAAACAAAAACTTGAATCTGTTGTGGAAGAAGCATTAGCGACACTAGAAATTGCAGCAGCTGAAACTGCACTAGAGTCACCAGTCAAAGAAGAACCTGAGGCCATTGTAAAAGAATCATTTGTGACAGAAGAAGTTACAGAAGCTGAAGATGCACCAGAATCGCTAGTCCAGGAAAAACGTGAGTCTGTTGTGGAAGAAACAATTGTTACAAAGAAGTTACGGAAACTGACACTGCACCAGATTCACCAGTCAAGTCAGAACCTGAAACTGTTCTGGAGCAAGCAACAATGACAGAAGAAGTTACCGAAGCTCAAGCTGCACCAGACTCACCAGTGAAAGAAGAACGTGTGTCTGTTGTGGAGGAAACAATCCTGGCTGAAGATGTTACAGAAGCTGAATCAGCACCTGGGTCACCAGTCTATGAACCTCAGGATATTGTGGAGGAAGCAATTGTTACAGAAGAAGTTACAGAAGCTCAAGCTGTACCAGAATCACCAGTCAAAGAAGAACTGAAGGCAGTTGTGGAAGAAGTAGTTGTGATAGAGGAAGTTACCGAAGCTGAAACCACACTGGAATCACCAGTCAAAGACGAACTGAAAGAAGTTGTGGAAGAAGTAGTTGTGATAGAGGAAGTTACCGAAGCTAAAACCACACTGGAATCACCAGTCAAAGAAGAACCTGAGGCTGTTGTGAAAGATAGCAGTTGTTGCAGAAGCTGCAGGTGGACCAGAATGGCTCTTCAAGGAAGATTGCGAGTCTTTTGTGGTGGAAACTGCTGTGACAGGACAAGTTAAAGAAGCTGAAACTGCACCAGAATCGCCAGTCAAAGAAGAACTTGAATCTGTTGTGGAAGAAGCATTAGCGACACATGAAATTGCAGCAGCTGAAACTGCACTAGAGTCACCAGTCAAAGAAGAACCTAAGGCTATTGTGAAAGAAGCATTTGTGACAGAAGAAGTTACAGAAGCTGAAGATGCACCAGAATCGCTAGTCCAGGAAGAACGTGAGTCTGTTGTGGAAGAAGCAATTGTTACAAGGAAGTTACGGAAACTGACACTGCACCAGATTCACCAGTCAAGTCAGAACCTGAAACTGTTCTGGAGCAAGCAACAATGACAGAAGAAGTTACCGAAGCTCAAGCTGCACCAGACTCACCAGTGAAAGAAGAACGTGTGTCTGTTGTGGAGGAAACAATCGTGGCTGAAGATGTTACAGAAGCTGAATCAGCACCTGGGTCACCAGTCTATGAACCTCAGGATATTGTGGAGGAAGCAATTGTTACAGAAGAAGTTACAGAAGCTCAAGCTGTACCAGAATCACGAGTCAAAGAAGAACCTGAGGCTGTAGTGAAAGAAGCAATTGTGACAGAAGATGTTACAGAAGCTGAAGATGCACCAGAATTTGCTAGTCCATGAAGAATGTGAGTATGTTGTGGAAGAAGCAATTGTTACAAAAGAAGTTACAGAAACTGACACTGCACCAGATATGCCAGTCAAGTCAGAACCTGAAACTGTTCTGGTGCAAGCAATAGTGAAAGAAGAAGTTACAGAAGCTCAAGCTGTACCAGAATCACCAGTCAAAGAAGAACTGAAGGCAGTTGTGGAAGAAGTAGTTGTGATAGAGGAAGTTACCGAAGCTGAAACCACACTGGAATCACCAGTCAAAGACGAACTGAAAGAAGTTGTGGAAGAAGTAGTTGTGATAGAGGAAGTTACCGAAGCTAAAACCACACTGGAATCACCAGTCAAAGAAGAACCTGAGGCTGTTGTGAAAGATAGCAGTTGTTGCAGAAGCTGCAGGTGGACCAGAATGGCTCTTCAAGGAAGATTGCGAGTCTTTTGTGGTGGAAACTGCTGTGACAGGACAAGTTAAAGAAGCTGAAACTGCACCAGAATCGCCAGTCAAAGAAGAACTTGAATCTGTTGTGGAAGAAGCATTAGCGACACATGAAATTGCAGCAGCTGAAACTGCACTAGAGTCACCAGTCAAAGAAGAACCTAAGGCTATTGTGAAAGAAGCATTTGTGACAGAAGAAGTTACAGAAGCTGAAGATGCACCAGAATCGCTAGTCCAGGAAGAACGTGAGTCTGTTGTGGAAGAAGCAATTGTTACAAGGAAGTTACGGAAACTGACACTGCACCAGATTCACCAGTCAAGTCAGAACCTGAAACTGTTCTGGAGCAAGCAACAATGACAGAAGAAGTTACCGAAGCTCAAGCTGCACCAGACTCACCAGTGAAAGAAGAACGTGTGTCTGTTGTGGAGGAAACAATCGTGGCTGAAGATGTTACAGAAGCTGAATCAGCACCTGGGTCACCAGTCTATGAACCTGAGGATATTGTGGAGGAAGCAATTGTTACAGAAGAAGTTACAGAAGCTCAAGCTGTACCAGAATCACCAGTCAAAGAAGAACCTGAGGCTGATGTGAAAGAAGCAATTGTGACTGAAGAAGTTACAGAAGCTGAAGATGCACCAGAATTCGCGGTCCAGGAAGAATGTGAGTATGTTGTGGAAGAAGCAATTGTTACAAAAGAAGTTACAGAAACTGAAGCTGGACCTGAATTGCTCTTCAAGGAAGAACGTGAGTCTGTGGTGGAAGAAGCAGTTGTGATAGAAGAAGTTACAGAAGTTGAAACTGCACCAGAATCACCAGTCAAAGAAGAATGTGTCTGTTGTGGAGGACACCATCCTGACTGAAGATGTTACAGAAGCTGAATCAGTGCCTGAGTCACCAGTGAAAGAACCTCAGGATATTGTGGAGGAAGCAATTGTTACAGAAGAAGTTACAGAAGCTTAAGCTGCACAAGAATCACCGGTCAAAGACGGACCTGATGCCATTGTGGAGGATGCAGTTGTGACAGAAAAATTGCAGAAGCTGAAACAGCTCCAGAATCACCAGTCAAAGAAGAACCTGAGGCTGTTGTGGAGGAAGCCGTTGTGACAGAGGAAGTTACAGATGCTGAAACAGCACCAGAATCACAGGTCAAGGAAGAACCTGATGCTATTGTGGAAGAAGCAGTCGTGACAGAAGAAGAAACAGCCGCAGAAACTGCACCAGAAGCACCAGTCAAAGAATAACCTGAGGCTATTGTGGAAGAAGAAATTGTGACAGAAGAAGTTACAGAAGCTGAAGCTGCTCCAGAATTACCAGTCAAAGGAGGACATGAGTCTGTTGTGCAGGAAGCTGCTGTGATAGAAGAAGTTAAAGGAGCTCAACCTGCACCAGTTTCACCAGTCAAAGAAGAACCTGAAACTGTTCTGGAGCAAGCAATAGTGACAAGAGATGTTACAGAAGCTAAAACGGCACCAGAATCACAGGTAAAGGAAGAACCTGATGCTATTGTAGAAGATGCAGTTGTGATAGAAGAAGTTGCAGAAGCTGAAGCAGCACCAGAATCACCAGTCAAAGAAGAACCTGAGGCTGTTGTGAAAGATAGCAGTTGTTGCAGAAGCTGAAGCTGGACCAGAATGGCTCTTCAAGGAAGAATGTGAGTCTGTTGTGGTGGAAACCGCTGTGATAGGACAAGTTACAGAAGCTGAAACTGCACCAGAATCGCCAGTCAAAGAAGAACTTGAATCTGTTGTGGAAGAAGCATTAGCGACACAAGAAATTGCAGAAGCTGAAACTGCACTAGAGTCACCAGTCAAAGAAGAACCTGAGGCTATTGTGAAAGAAGCATTTGTGACAGAAGAAGTTACAGAAGCTGAAGGTGCACCAGAATCACTAGTCCAGGAAGAACGTGAGTCTGTTGTGGAAGAAGCCATTGCAACAAAGAAGTTACAGAAACTGACACTGCACCAGATTCACCAGTCAAGTCAGAACCTGAAACTGTTCTGGAGCAAGCAACAATGACAGAAGAAGTTACCGAAGCTCAAGCTGCACCAGACTCACCAGTCAAAGAAAAACGTTTGTCTGTTGTGGAGGAAACAATCCTGGCTGAAGATGTTACAGAAGCTGAATCAGCACCTGGGTCACCAGTCTAAGAACCTCAGGATATTGTGGAGGAAGCAATTGTTACAGAAGAAGTTACAGAAGCTCAAGCTGTACCAGAATCACCAGTCAAAGAAGAACCTGAGGCTGATGTGAAAGAAGCAATTGTGACTGAAGAAGTTACAGAAGCTGAAGATGCACCAAAATTCGCGGTCCAGGAAGAATGTGAGTATGTTGTGGAAGAAGCAATTGTTACAAAAGAAGTTACAGAAACTGAAGCTGGACCTGAATTGCTCTTCAAGGAAGAATGTGAGTCTGTGGTGGAAGAAGCAGTTGTGATAGAAGAAGTTACAGAAGTTGAAACTGCACCAGAATCACCAGTGAAAGAAGAATGTGTCGGTTGTGGAGGAAACCATCCTGGCTGAAGATGTTACAGAAGCTGAATCAGCACCTGGGTCACCGGTCTAAGAACCTCAGGATATTGTGGAGGAAGCAATTGTTACAGAAGTAGTTACAGAAGCTCAAGCTGTACCAACCTGAGGCTGTTGTGAAAGAAGCAATTGTGACAGAAGAAGTTACAGAAGCTGAAGATGCACCAGAATTCGCTAGTCCAGGAAGAATGTGAGTATGTTGTGGAAGAAGCAATTGTTACAAAAGAAGTTACAGAAACTGACAATGCACCAGATATGCCAATCAAGTCAGAGGAAGAACCTGAAACTGTTCTGGTGCAAGCAATAGTGACAGAAGAAGTTACCGAAGCTCAAGGTGCACTAGAATCAGTCAAAGGAGACCTGAAGGCAGTTGTGGAAGAAGTAGTTGTTATAGAGGAAGTTACCAAAGCTGAAACCACACTGGAATCACCAGTCAAAGACGAGCTGAAAGAAGTTGTGGAAGAAGTAGTTGTGATAGAGGAAGTTACCGAAGCTGAAACCACACTGGAATCACCAGTCAAAGAAGAACCCGTGGAAAAAGCAATTGTTACACAAGAAGTTACAGAAGCTAAAGCTGCTCAAAAATCACCAGTCAAACAAGGACGTGAGTCTGTTGTGGAGAAAGTTGTTGTGACAGAAGAAGTTGCAGAAACTGAAGCTGGACCTGAATTGCTCTTCAAGGAAGAATGTGAGTCTGTGGTGGAAGAAGCAGTTGTGATAGAAGAAGTTACAGAAGTTGAAACTGCACCAGAATCACCAGTCAAAGAAGAATGTGTGTCTGTTGTGGAAGAGACCATCCTGACTGAAGATGTTACAGAAGCTGAATCAGCACCTGGGTCACCGGTCTAAGAACCTCAGGATATTGTGGAGGAAGCAATTGTTACAGAAGTAGTTACAGAAGCTCAAGCTGTACCAACCTGAGGCTGTTGTGAAAGAAGCAATTGTGACAGAAGAAGTTACAGAAGCTGAAGATGCACCAGAATTCGCTAGTCCAGGAACAATGTGAGTATGTTGTGGAAGAAGCAATTGTTACAAAAGAAGTTACAGAAACTGAAGCAGGACCTAAATTGCTCTTCAAGGGAGAACGTGAGTCTGTGGTGGAAGAAGCAGTTGTGATAGAAGAAGTTACAGAAGTTGAAACGGCACCAGAATCACCAGTCAAAGAAGAATGTGTCGGTTGTGGAGGAAACCATCCTGACTGAAGATGTTACAGAAGCTGAATCAGTGCCTGAGTCACCAGTGAAAGAACCTCAGGATATTGTTGAGGAAGCAATTGTTACAGAAGAAGTTACAGAAGCTCAAGCTGCACAAGAATCACCGGTCAAAGACGGACCTGATGCCATTGTGGAGGATGCAGTTGTGACAGAAAAATTGCAGAAGCTGAAACAGCTCCAGAATCACCAGTCAAAGAAGAACCTGAGGCTGTTGTGGAGGAAGCTGTTGTGACAGAGGAAGTTACAGAAGCTGAAACAGCACCAGAATCACAGGTCAAGGAAGAACCTGATGCTATTGTGGAAGAAGCAGTCGTGACAGAAGAAGAGACAGCCGCAGAAACTGCACCAGAAGCACCAGTCAAAGAATAACCTGAGGCTATTGTGGAAGAAGAAATTGTGACAGAAGAAGTTACAGAAGCTGAAGCTGCTCCAGAATCACAAGTCAATGGAGGACATGAGTCTGTTGTGCAGGAAGCTGCTGTGATAGAAGAAGTTAAAGGAGCTCAACCTGCACCAGTTTCACCAGTCAAAGAAGAACCTGAAACTGTTCTGGAGCAAGCAATAGTGACAAGAGATGTTACAGAAGCTAAAACAGCACCAGAATCACAGGTAAAGGAAGAACCTGATGCTATTGTAGAAGATGCAGTTGTGATAGAAGAAGTTGCAGAAGCTGAAGCAGCACCAGAATCACCAGTCAAAGAAGAACCTGAGGCTGTTGTGAAAGATAGCAGTTGTTGCAGAAGCTGAAGCTGGACCAGAATGGCTCTTCAAGGAAGAATGTGAGTCTGTTGTGGTGGAAACCGCTGTGATAGGACAAGTTACAGAAGCTGAAACTGCACCAGAATCGCCAGTCAAAGAAGAACTTGAATCTGTTGTGGAAGAAGCATTAGCGACACAAGAAATTGCAGCAGCTGAAACTGCACTAGAGTCAACAGTCAAAGAAGAACCTGAGGCTATTGTGAAAGAAGCATTTGTGACAGAAGAAGTTACAGAAGCTGAAGATGCACCAGAATCACTAGTCCAGGAAGAACGTGAGTCTGTTGTGGAAGAAGCAATTGCAACAAAGAAGTTACAGAAACTGACACTGCACCAGATTCACCAGTCAAGTCTGAACCTGAAACTGTTCTGGAGCAAGCAACAATGACAAAAGAAGTTACCGAAGCTCAAGCTGCACCAGACTCGCCAGTCAAAGAAGAACGTTTGTCTGTTGTGGAGGAAACAATCCTGGCTGAAGATGTTACAGAAGCTGAATCAGCACCTGGGTCACCAGTCTAAGAACCTCAGGATATTGTGGAGGAAGCAATTGTTACAGAAGAAGTTACAGAAGCTCAAGCTGTACCAGAATCACCAGTCAAAGAAGAACCTGAGGCTGTTGTGGAGGAAGCCGTTGTGACAGAGGAAGTTACAGAAGCTGAAACAGCACCAGAATCACAGGTCAAGGAAGAACCTGATGCTATTGTGGAAGAAGCAGTCGTGACAGAAGAAGAGACAGCCGCAGAAACTGCACCAGAAGCACCAGTCAAAGAATAACCTGATGCTATTGTGGAAGATGCAGTTGTGATAGAAGAAGTTGCAGAAGCTGAAGCAGCACCAGAATCACCAGTCAAAGAAGAACCTGAGGCTGTTGTGAAAGAAGAAATTGTGAAAGAAAAAGTTACAGAAGCTGAAACTGCACCAGAAAATTAGTCCAAGGTTATCGGATGCTATAGTGGAAGAAGCATTTGTTTCGAAAGAAGTTATGGAAGCTGAAGCTGCACCAAAATCACCAGTCAAAGAATAACCTGATGCTGTTGTGGAAAAAGCAATTGTGACAGAAGAAGTTACAGAAGCTGAAGCTGCCCAAGAATCACTAGTCAAAGCAGGATGTGAGGCAATTGTGAAAGAAGCAGTTGTGATAGAAGTTACATTAGCTGAAACTGCACCAGAATCACCATTCAAAGAAACTGAGGCTATTGTGGAGGAAGCAATTGTGACAGAAGAAGTTACAGAAGCTGAAGCTGCTCCACAATCACCAGTCAAAGGAGGACATGAGTCTGTTTTGGAGGAAGCTGTTGTGACAGCAGAAGTTACAGAAGCTAAAGCTGCCCAAGAATCACTAGTCAAAGTAGGTTGTGAAGCTGTTGTGGAAGAAGCAATTGTGATAGAAGAAGTTACAGAAGCTGAAACTGCACCAGAATCACCAGAATCACCAGTTAAAGAAGGCGTGTGTCTGTTGTGGAATAAACAATCCTGACTGAAGATGTTACAGAAGCTGAATCATCACCTGAGTCACCAGTCAAAGAACCTCAGGATATTGTGGATAAAGCTATGGTTACAGAAGTAGTTACAGAAGCTCAAGCTGCACCAGAATCACCAGTCAAAGAAGAACCTGAGGCTGTTGTGAAACATAGCAGTTGTTGCAGTTGCTGAAGCTGGACCAGCATGGCTCTTCAAAGACGAACCTGATGCCATTGTGGAGGAAGCAGTTGTGACAGAAGAAATTGCAGAAACTGAAACAGCTCCAGAATCACCAGTCAAAGAAGAACCTGAGGCTGTTGTGGAAAAAGCAATTGTTACACAAGAAGTTACAGAAGCTAAAGCTGCTCAAAAATCACCAAAGAAGAATCTAAAGCTGTTGTGGAGGAAGCCTTGTGACAGAGGAAGTTACAGAAGCTGATGATGCACCAGAATTCGCTAGTTCAGGAAGAATGTGAGTATGTTGTGGAAGAAGCAATTGGTACAAAAGAAGTTACAGAAACTGATCCTGCACCAGGTTCGCCAGTCAAGTCAGAACCTGAAACTGTTCTAGAACAAGCAAAAGTGACAGAAGAAGTTACCAAAGCTCAAGCTGCAACAGAATCACCAGTCAAAGAAGATCCTGAGGCTGTTGTGGAGGAAGCCGTTGTGACAGAGGAAGTTACAGAAGCTGAAATAGCACCAGAATCACAGGTCAAGGAAGAACCTGATGCTATTGTGGAAGAAGCAGTCATGACAGAAGAAGAGACAGCCACTGAAACTGCACCAGAATCACCAGTCAAAGAAGAACCTGAGGCTGTTGTGAAAGAAACAATTGTGAAAGAAAAAGATACAGAAGCTGAAACTGCACCAGAAAATTAGTCCAAGGTTATCTGATGCTATAGTGGAAGAAGCATTTGTTTCGAAAGAAGTTATGGAAGCTGAAGCTGCACCAAAATCACCAGTCAAAGAATAACCTGATGCTGTTGTGGAAAAAGCAATTGTGACAGAAGAAGTTACAGAAGCTGAAGCTGCCCAAGAATCACTAGTCAAAGCAGGATGTGAGGCTATTGTGAAAGAAGCAGTTGTGATAGAAGTTACATTAGCCGAAACTGCACCAGAATCACCATTCAAAGAAACTGAGGCTATTGTGGAGGAAGCAATTGTGACAGAAGAAGTTACAGAAGCTGAAGCTGCTCCACAATCACCAGTCAAAGGAGGACATGAGTCTGTTTTGGAGGAAGCTGTTGTGACAGCAGAAGTTACAGAAGCTAAAGCTGCCCAAGAATCACTAGTCAAAGTAGGTTGTGAAGCTGTTGTGGAAGAAGCAATTGTGATAGAAGAAGTTACAGAAGCTGAAACTGCGCCAGAATCACCAGAATCACCAGTTAAAGAAGGCGTGTGTCTGTTGTGGAATAAACAATCCTGACTGAAGATATTACAGAAGCTGAATCATCACCTGAGTCACCAGTCAAAGAACCTCAGGATATTGTGGATAAAGCTATGGTTACAGAAGTAGTTACAGAAGCTCAAGCTGCACCAGCATCACCAGTCAAAGAAGAACCTGAGGCTGTTGTGAAACATAGCAGTTGTTGCAGTTGCTGAAGCTGGACCAGCATGGCTCTTCAAAGACGAACCTGATGCCATTTTGGAGAAAGCAGTTGTGACAGAAGAAATTGCAGAAACTGAAACAGCTTCAGAATCACCAGTCAAAGAAGAACCTGAGGCTGTTGTGGAAAAAGCAATTGTTACACAAGAAGTTACAGAAGCTAAAGCTGCTCAAAAATCACCAAAGAAGAATCTAAAGCTGTTGTGGAGGAAGCCTTGTGACAGAGGAAGTTACAGAAGCTGATGATGCACCAGAATTCGCTAGTTCAGGAAAAATGTGAGTATGTTGTGGAAGAAGCAATTGGTACAAAAGAAGTTACAGAAACTGATCCTGCACCAGGTTCGCCAGTCAAGTCAGAACTTGAAACTGTTCTAGAACAAGCAAAAGTGACAGAAGAAGTTACCAAAGCTCAAGCTGCAACAGAATCACCAGTCAAAGAAGATCCTGAGGCTGTTGTGGAGGAAGCCGTTGTGACAGAGGAAGTTACAGAAGCTGAAATAGCACCAGAATCACAGGTCAAGGAAGAACCTGATGCTATTGTGGAAGAAGCAGTCATGACAGAAGAAGAGACAGCCACTGAAACTGCACCAGAATCACCAGTCAAAGAAGAACCTGAGGCTGTTGTGAAAGAAACAATTGTGAAAGAAAAAGATACAGAAGCTGAAACTGCACCAGAAAATTAGTCCAAGGTTATCTGATGCTATAGTGGAAGAAGCATTTGTTTCGAAAGAAGTTATGGAAGCTGAAGCTGCACCAAAATCACCAGTCAAAGAATAACCTGATGCTGTTGTGGAAAAAGCAATTGTGACAGAAGAAGTTACAGAAGCTGAAGCTGCCCAAGAATCACTAGTCAAAGCAGGATGTGAGGCTATTGTGAAAGAAGCAGTTGTGATAGAAGTTACATTAGCTGAAACTGCACCAGAATCACCATTCAAAGAAACTGAGGCTATTGTGGAGGAAGCAATTGTGACAGAAGAAGTTACAGAAGCTGAAACTGCATCAGAATTGGCACCAAAGACGAACCTGATGCCATTGTGGAGGAAGCAGTTGTGACAGAAGAAATTGCAGAAGCTGAAACAGCTCCAGAATCACCAGTCAAAGGAGAAACTGAGGCTATTGTGGAGGAAGCCGTTGTGATAGAAGAAATTACAGGAGCTCAAGCTGCACCAGTTTCACCAGGCAAGGAAGAACCTGAAGCTGTTCTTTAGCAAGCAATAGTGACAAAAGATGTCACAGGAGCTGAAACTGCACCAGAAACATTGTCAAAGAAGAACCTGATGCTATTGTGGAAGAAGCAGTTGTGACAGAAGAAGCTACAGAAGCCGAAGTGGCACCAGAATCACTAGTCAAAGAAGAACATGAGTCTGTTGTGGAGGATGCCATTTTGAGAGAAGAGAGTAGCTTGGTCAGGTGATCCCTGCAGAAGTGTTTTGAACAAGCTCAGTAAAAAGCTAAGTATTTTTCATTTTTAAAGCCTTTTTCAATCACAGTTACATGTCCTACTCCCGTTGGAATTGCTATAATATCTACTCTATAATCAAGCTGAATTTCTGACTTTTACAATCCGTTTCTCACTTGACAACTCCACAATTTTGAATCGTAGATTGTCAATACATTTTTATGTACACTGTATTATCGCCCGTTTCTGCTTAATGTAAACACAGCCTATCACGGGCTATTTGCACCCCAACTAATAAGAGTTGTTGATTCCCAATCTTCTTCACACAGAAGCATCACAAATACTGCCCTTTTTTCTTTGTTTTTTCACTCCACACAGGAATCTCCCATTGAATTGAATTTTCGATCTGCACTTGAACTGCCTACAAGGCCTTATCTTAGTTGATGTGATAACCAAACTGCAGTGGTCAATTATAGTATATCCAGTAAATAATACATTTTTAACTGTAAAGCTCAAAAAACATATCATTGCACTTTGGGCCTTTCAAGTTTCAGAAAGGCCAACACACAAAGAACAGCACCGTGTGCTTATTGTGTTCCTAACATGAGGTAAATGTAAGCTTATGCTGCTTGGTGAAATGGCAAACTCTCTCACTAGTATTGCAAGGCTTGTATTTGAACATGGCTAAAACATCACAATACGATGGAAAATGTCCCCACAAAGACATGTGAAATGTCAGACCTTCTGTCTAATGTCCTGTGGAAGTAAAAACAACTCAGGCTTAGTTTTGTGAGATGTGCTTTGAAAGCATAAAAAGCAAATAGTTTGTCTGTGTAAATTGGAAACCTGGACCTTTTGCTGAACGGCTTACACTGATATTAATGTAATTTTGCCTAGTATATTGACATAGCCTTCCCATACAGCAAGCCAAATTGATGTTTCAATGCCCTAGTATTATTGTCTTTGTCTGACCAACTTCGGCCCAAGTTGGCCTGACAAAGGCAAACTTGGTAATACATCCCAATTTGGCATACTATTTGGGTCACAATGTCACGTATCTGTAATATTGAAGTTTGGGTGTCATACATTGGTCATAGGCCGAAAACACAATATCTGGTTCTATTTGGGCCTCAAATTTTGTTAAACAGCCTAAATGAAAAAAAGGTTTGGCCACAATTGATCATAATTGATCAATGTGTAGTAAAGCATTTTGGCCAAGTGGTTTAAAGGCAAATAAGGCAGAAAACTTTCGATCTAAGGAAAGCAACAATTTACTCTGATGTCAGTGAAATTTGATATTGCATGGCTTATAATTGGACATGGCTAAAACATGGCAGAAAAGTCCTGCTTAGCTATGCAAAATTTTCAGTTAGCAAACATTTACTTTGATGTAGCCTCTTTGTTGGCAGTAACTCGCAAGGACAACAATGAACAGCACTGTTTGCATATTGTGTTCCTGATGTAGGGGAATTTGAGTTTGTGCAGCTTATGAAATGTCAAACTCGATTTGTATTTGGACAAGGCCATAACATTGCAAATACGTCCTGGACAGCTATTTAACCGTTTTGTGGGCGGTAACCCGAAAGCCACAATTGCAAATAACTTAGTCTTACAGTTTGTGATATTTTAATTTGCAGAAAGGCCATCACACAAAGAACACCAATGTGTGCATATTGTGTTCCAGATGTAAAGGTAATTTGAGTTTGTGCAGCTTTGTGAAATGTCAAACTCTTAGTAGCATGAAAATTTTGATATTGTATGACTAGTATTTGGACATGGCTAAAACATGGCAAATGTCCTGCACAGCTATTAGAAATGTTCAGTTAGCCTACATTTCCTTTGACTTAGCATTATTTTGAGTGGTATCTTGAAACTCTTAGTAGCATGAAAATTTTGATATTGTATGACTAGGAATTTAGCAGATCCTCCTTGAACCACTCACTACACGCAGATGTGAATGGGTACTTGGCCAGAGGCAGTGATGGTAATTGTAGAGTGCATTGACCCTAAGTGTGACTTAATGGCAGCAGGTTTGGCACATACTCCCGGTTAGTTGAGAAAGAATCATGCTTGAGCAGGTCTGCTAAGGGTGTCAATTGTGATTTTGCAGAACCGGAGGCTATTGTGGCAGAAGCAGTTGTGACAGAAGAAGCTACAGAAGGTCAAGCTGCACCAGAATCACTAGTCAAAGAAGAACGTGAAGCTGCTCTGGAGGGAGCAAGGAATAGTGACAGAAGAAGTCACAGAAGCTGAAACAGCACCAGAAATACAGGTCAAGGAAGAACCAGATGCTATGTTGAGGAAGCAGTTGTGACAGAAGATGTTGCAGAAGCGGAAACTTCACCAGAATCACCTGTCAAAGAAGAACTGAGGCTGTTGTGGAAGAAGTAATTGTGACAGAAGAAGTTAAAGAAGTTCAATCTGCACCAGATTCACCAGTCAAGGAAGAACTTGATGCTATCTTTGGAAGAAACAGTGGTGACAGAAGAAATAACAGAAGCGGACACTGCACCAGAATCACCGGTCAAAGAAGAACCTGAGGCTGTTGTGCAAGAAGCAATTGTGACAGTAGAAGCTACAGCCGCTGAAACTGCACCAGTCAAAGAACCTGAGGCTATTGTGCCAGAAGCAATTGTTACAGAAAAAGCTACAGAAGCTGACACTGCACTAGATTCACCAGTCAAGGCAGAACCTAAAACTTTTCTGGAGCAAGCAATAGTGACAGAAAAGTTACAGCAATTGTAAGTGACAGAAGCAGTTGCAGAAGCTGTAACTGCACCAGAATCACCAGTCTTAGAAGTCCCTGAGGCTATTGTGAAAGAAGCAATTTTTTCAGAATCTCAAACTGCCCTAGATTCTCCAATCAAAGAAGAACATGAAGCTGTTCTGGAGCAGGCAATAGTGACAGAAGAACTTACAGAAGCTGAAACTGCACCTGAATCACCCATCATAGAAGAATCTGATGCTATTGCAGAGGAAGCAGTTGTACTTGACAGAAGAAGTTACAGAAAGTGAAGCTGCACCAGAATCGCTAGTCAAGGAAGAATGTGTGTCTGTTGTGGAGGAGGCCGTTGTGACAGAAGATGCTACAGAAGCTGAAGCTGCACATGATTTACCAGTGAAGGAAGAACCTGAAGCTGTTGTGGAGGAAGCCGTTGTGATAGAGGAAGTTACAGAACCTGAAACAGCACCAGAATCACAGGTCAAGGAGAAACCTGATGCTATTGTGGAAAAAGAAGCAGTCGTGACAGAAGAAGAGACAGCCGCAGAAACTGCACCAGAATCACCAGTCAAAGAATAACCTGAGGCTGTTATGGAAGAAGCAGTTGTGATAGAAGAAGTTACAGAAGCAGAAACTGCTCCAGAACCACCAGTTAAAGAAGAACCTGAGGCTATTGTGAAAGAAGCAATTGTGACAGAAGAAGTTACAGAAGCTGAAGATGCACCAGAATCACTAGTCCAGGAAGAACGTGAGTCTGTTGTGGAAGAAGCAATTGTTACAGAAACTGATACTGCACCAGATTCACCAGTCAAGTCAGAACCTGAAACTGTTCTGGAGGAAGCAATAGTGACAGAAGAAGTTACCGAAGCTCAAGAAGAACTGAAGGCTGTTGTGGAAGAAGTAGTAGTGATAGAGCAAGTTACAGTGCTGAAACTGCACCAAAATCACCAGAATCACCAGTCAAAGAAGAACGTGTGTCTGTTGTAGAGAAAACAATCCTGACTGAAGATGTTACAGAAGCTGAATCAGCACCTGAGTCACCAGTCAAAGAACCTCAGGATATTGTGGAGGAAACAATTGTAACAGAATAAGTTACAGAAGCTCAAGCTGCACCAGAAGCATGAATCAAAGAAGAACCTGAGGCTGTTGTGAAAGATAGCAGTTGTTGCAGAAGCTGAAGCTGGACCAGAATGGCTCTTCAAGGAAGAACGGGAGTCTGTTGTGGTGGAAGCCATTGTGACAGGAGAAGTTGCCGAAGCTGAAACCAGACTGGAATCACCAGTCAAAGAAGAATCTCAGGCTGTTGTGGAAAAAGCAATTGTTACACAAGAAGATACAGAAGCTAAAGCTGCTCAAAAATCACCAGTCAAACAAGGACGTGAGTCTGTTGTGGAGGAAGCCGTTGTGACAGAAGAAGTTACAGAAACTGTAGCTGGACCTGAATTGCACTTCAAGGAAGAACGTGAGTCTGTTGTCGAGGAAACCATCCTGACTGAAGATGTTACAGAAGCTGAATAAGTGCCTGAGTCACCAGTGAAAGAACCTCAGAATATTGTGGAGGAAGCAATTGTCACAGAAGAAGTTACAGAAGCTCAAGCTGCACCAGAATCACCAGTCAAAGACGAACTTGATGCCATTGTAGAAGAAGCAGTTTTGACAAAAAATTGCAGAAGCTGAAACAGCTCCAGAATCACCAGCCAAAGAAGAACTGGAGGAGGAAGCCGTTGTGACAGAGGAAGTTACAGAAACTGAAATAGCACCAGAATCACAGGTCAAGGAAGAACCTGAGGCCATTGTGGAAGAAGCAGTCATGACAAAAGAAGAGACAGCCACTGAAACTGCACCAGAATCACCAGTCAAAGAATAACCTGAGGCTATTGTGGAAAAAGAAATTGTGACAGAAGAAGTTACAGAAGCTGAAGCTGCTCCAGAATCATCAGTCAAAGGAGGACATGAGTCTGTTGTGGAGGAAGCTGTTGTGATAGAAGAAGTTAAAGGAGCTCAACCGGCACCAGTTTCACCAGTCAAGGAAGAACCTGAGAGTGTTCTGGAGCAAGCAATAGTGACAAGAGATGTTACAGAAGCTACAACAGCACCAGAGTCACAGGTAAAGGAAGAACCTGAAGCTATTGTGGAAGATGCAGTTGTGATAGAAGAAGTTACCGAAGCTCAAGCTGCGCCAGAATCACCAGTCAAAGTAGAACTGAAGGTAGTTGTGGAAGAAGTAGTTGTGATAGAGGAAGTTACTGAAGCTGAAACCACACTGGAATCACCAGTCAAAGAAGAACCTGAGGCTGTTGTGGAAGAAGCTGTTGTTAGAACAATAATCATCCGTCAAAGAAGAACCTGAGGCTGTTATGTAAGACGCAGTTATGACAGACAAAGTTAAAGAAGCTGAGGCTGTACCAGAATCACCAGTCAAATAGGAACTTGAGGCTATTGTGGAGGAAGCCGTTGCGACAGAAGAAGTTACCAAAGCTGAAACTGCACCAGAATCACCAGTCAAACAAAAACTTGAATCTGTTGTGGAAGAAGCATTAGCGACACTAGAAATTGCAGCAGCTGAAACTGCACTAGAGTCACCAGTCAAAGAAGAACCTGAGGCCATTGTAAAAGAATCATTTGTGACAGAAGAAGTTACAGAAGCTGAAGATGCACCAGAATCGCTAGTCCAGGAAAAACGTGAGTCTGTTGTGGAAGAAACAATTGTTACAAAGAAGTTACGGAAACTGACACTGCACCAGATTCACCAGTCAAGTCAGAACCTGAAACTGTTCTGGAGCAAGCAACAATGACAGAAGAAATTACCGAAGCTCAAGCTGCACCAGACTCACCAGTGAAAGAAGAACGTGTGTCTGTTGTGGAGGAAACAATCCTGGCTGAAGATGTTACAGAAGCTGAATCAGCACCTGGGTCACCAGTCTATGAACCTCAGGATATTGTGGAGGAAGCAATTGTTACAGAAGAAGTTACAGAAGCTCAAGCTGTACCAGAATCACCAGTCAAAGAAGAACTGAAGGCAGTTGTGGAAGAAGTAGTTGTGATAGAGGAAGTTACCGAAGCTGAAACCACACTGGAATCACCAGTCAAAGACGAACTGAAAGAAGTTGTAGAAGAAGTAGTTGTGATAGAGGAAGTTACCGAAGCTAAAACCACACTGGAATCACCAGTCAAAGAAGAACCTGAGGCTGTTGTGAAAGATAGCAGTTGTTGCAGAAGCTGCAGGTGGACCAGAATGGCTCTTCAAGGAAGATTGCGAGTCTTTTGTGGTGGAAACTGCTGTGACAGGACAAGTTAAAGAAGCTGAAACTGCACCAGAATCGCCAGTCAAAGAAGAACTTGAATCTGTTGTGGAAGAAGCATTAGCGACACATGAAATTGCAGCAGCTGAAACTGCACTAGAGTCACCAGTCAAAGAAGAACCTAAGGCTATTGTGAAAGAAGCATTTGTGACAGAAGAAGTTACAGAAGCTGAAGATGCACCAGAATCGCTAGTCCAGGAAGAACGTGAGTCTGTTGTGGAAGAAGCAATTGTTACAAGGAAGTTACAGAAACTGACACTGCACCAGATTCACCAGTCAAGTCAGAACCTGAAACTGTTCTGGAGCAAGCAACAATGACAGAAGAAGTTACCGAAGCTCAAGCTGCACCAGACTCACCAGTGAAAGAAGAACGTGTGTCTGTTGTGGAGGAAACAATCGTGGCTGAAGATGTTACAGAAGCTGAATCAGCTCCTGGGTCACCAGTCTATGAACCTCAGGATATTGTGGAGGAAGCAATTGTTACAGAAGAAGTTACAGAAGCTCAAGCTGTACCAGAATCACGAGTCAAAGAAGAACCTGAGGCTGTAGTGAAAGAAGCAATTGTGACAGAAGATGTTACAGAAGCTGAAGATGCACCAGAATTTGCTAGTCCATGAAGAATGTGAGTATGTTGTGGAAGAAGCAATTGTTACAAAAGAAGTTACAGAAACTGACACTGCACCAGATATGCCAGTCAAGTCAGAACCTGAAACTGTTCTGGTGCAAGCAATAGTGAAAGAAGAAGTTACGAAGCTCAAGCTGGACCAGAATCACCAGTCAAAGAAGAACTGAAGGCAGTTGTGGAAGAAGTAGTTGTGATAGAGGAAGTTACCGAAGCTAAAACCACACTGGAATCACCAGTCAAAGAAGAACCTGAGGCTGTTGTGGAAAAAGCAATTGTTACACAAGAAGTTACAGAAGCTAAAGCTGCTCAAAAATCACCAGTCAAACAAGGACGTGAGTCTGTTGTGGAGAAAGCCGTTGTGACAGAAGAAGTTACAGAAACTGAAGCTGGACCTGAATTGCTCTTCAAGGAAGAACGTGAGTCTGTGGTGGAAGAAGCAGTTGTGATAGAAGAAGTTACAGAAGTTGAAACTGCACCAGAATCACTAGTCAAAGAAGAATGTGTGTCTGTTGTGGAGGAAACCATCCTGACTGAAGATGTTACAGAAACTGAATCAGCGCCTGAGTCACCAGTGAAAGAACCTCAGGATATTGTGGAGGAAGCAATTGTTACAGAAGAAGTTACAGAAGCTCAAGCTGCACGAGAATCACCAGTCAAAGACAGACCTGATGCCATTGTGGAGGAAGCAGTTGTGACAGAAAAAATTGTAGAATCTGAAACAGCTCCAGAATCACCAGTCAAAGAAGAACCTGAGGCTGTTGTGGAGGAAGCCGTTGTGACAGAGGAAGTTACAGAAGCTGAAACAGCACCAGAATCACAGGTTAAGGAAGAACCTGATGCTATTGTGGAAGAAGCAGTCGTGACAGAAGAAGAGACAGCCGCAGAAACTGCACCAGAAGCACAAGTCAAAGAATAACCTTAGGCTATTGTGGAAGAAGAAATTGTGACAGAAGAAGTTACAGAAGCTGAAGCTACTCCAGAATCACCAGTCAAAGGAGGACATGAGTCTGTTGTGGAGGAAGCTGTTGTGATAGAAAAAGTTAAAGGAGCTCAACCTGCACCAGTTTCACCAGTCAAGGAAGAACCTGAAACTGTTCTGGAGCAAGCAATAATGACAAGAGATGTTACAGAAGCTAAAACAGCACCAGAATCACAGGTAAAGGAAGAACCTGATGCTATTGTGGAAGATGCAGTTGTGATAGAAGAAGTTGCAGAAGCTGAAGCTGCACCAGAATCACCAGTCAAAGAAGAACCTGAGGCTGTTGTGAAAGATAGCAGTTGTTGCAGAAGATGAAGCTGGACCAGAATGGCTCTTCAAGGAAGAACGTATGTCTGTTGTTGTGGAAACTGCTGTGACAGGACAAGTTACAGAAGCTGAAACTGCCCCAGAATCGCCAGTCAAAGAAGAACTTGAATCTGTTGTGGAAGAAGCATTAGCGGCACAAGAAATTGCAGCAGCTGAAACTGCACCAGAATCACCAGTCAAAGAAGAACGTGTGTCTGTTGTGGAGGAAACCATCCTGACTGTAGATGTTACAGAAGCTGAATCAGCGCCCGAGTCACGAGTGAAAGAACCTCAGGATATTGTGGAGCATACAATTGTTACAGAAGAAGTTACAAAAGCTCAAGCTGCACCAGAATCATGAATCAAAGAAGAACCTGAGGCTGTTGTGAAAGATAGCAGTTGTTGCAGAAGCTGAAGCTGGACCAGAATGGCTCTTCAAGGAAGAACGGGAATCTGTTGTTGTGGAAGCCATTGTGACAGGAGAAGTTACCGAAGCTGAAACCAGACTGGAATCACATGTCAAAGAAGAACCTCAGGCTGTTGTGGAAAAAGAAATTGTTACACAAGAAGATACAGAAGCTAAAGCTGCTCAAAAATCACCAGTCAAACAAGGACATGAGTCTGTTGTGGAGGAAGCCGTTGTGACAGAAGAAGTTACAGAAACTGTAGCTGGACCTGAATTGCACTTCAAGGAAGAACGTGAGTCTGTTGTGGAGGAAACCATCCTGACTGAAGATGTAACAGAAGCTGAATCAGTGCCTGAGTCACCAGTGAAAGAACCTCAGGATATTGTGGAGGAAGCAATTGTTACAGAAGAAGTTACAGAAGCTGAAGATGCACCAAAATTCGCTAGTCCAGGAAGAATGTGAGTATGTTGTGGAAAAAGCAATTGTTACAAAAGAAGTTACGAAGCTCAAGCTGCATCAGAATCACCAGTCAAAGAAGAACTGAAGGCAGTTGTGGAAGAAGTAGTTGTGATAGAGGAAGTTACCGAAGCTGAAACCACACAGGAATCACCAGTCAAAGACGAGCTGAAAGAAGTTGTGGAAGAAGTAGTTTTGATAGAGGAAGTTACCGAAGCTGAAACCACACTGGAATCACCAGTCAAAGAAGAACCTGAGGCTGTTGTGGAAAAAGCAATTGTTACACAAGAAGTTACAGAAGCTAAAGCTGCTCAAAAATCACCAGTCAAACAAGGACGTGAGTCTGTTGTGGAGAAAGCCGTTGTGACAGAAGAAGTTACAGAAGTTGAAACTGCACCAGAATCACCAGTCAAAGAATAATGTGTGTCTGCTGTGGAGGAAACCATCCTGACTGAAGATGTTACAGAAGCTGAATCAGCGCCTGAGTCACCAGTGAAAGAACCTTAGGATATTGTGGAGGAAGCAATTGTTACAGAAGAAGTTACAGCTCAAGCTGCACGAGAATCACCGGTCAAAGATGGACCTGATGCCCTTGTGGAGGAAGCAGTTGTGATAGAAAAAATTGCAGAAGCTAAAACTGCACTAGAGTCATCAGTCGAAGAAGAACCTAAGGGTATTGCAAAAGAAGCATTTGTGACAGAAGAAGTTACAGAAGCTGAAGATGCACCAGAATCGCTAGTCCAGGAAGAACGTGAGTCTGTTGTGGAAGAAGCAATTGTTACAAAGAAGTTACAGAAACTGACACTGCACCAGATTCACCAGTCAAGTCAGAACCTGAAACTGTTCTGGAGCAAGCAAAAATGACAGAAGAAGTTACCAAAGCTCAAGGTGCACCAGACTCACCAGTCAAAGAAGAACGTGTGTCTGTTATGGAGGAAACAATCCTGGCTGAAGATGTTACAGAAGCTGAATTAGCACATGGGTCACCAGTCTAAGAACCTCAGGATATTGTGGAGGAAGCAATTGTTACAGAAGAAGTTACAAAAGCTCAAGCTGTACCAGAATCACCAGTCAAAGAAGAACCTGAGGCTGTTGTGAAAGAAGCAATTGTGACAGAAGAAGTTACAGAAGTTGAAACTGCACCAGAATCATCAGTGAAAGAAGAATGTGTCTGTTGTGGAGGAAACCATCCTGACTGAAGATGTTACAGAAGCTGAATCAGCGCCTGAGTCACCAGTGAAAGAACCTCAGGATATTGTGGAGGAAGCAGTTGTTACAGAAGAAGTTACAGAAGCTCAAGCTGCACAAGAATCACCGGTCAAAGACGGACCTGATGCCATTGTGGAGGATGCAGTTGTGACAGAAAAATTGCAGAAGCTGAAACAGCTCCAGAATCACCAGTCAAAGAAGAACCTGAGGCTGTTGTGAAGGAAGCCGTTGTGACAGAGGAAGTTACAGATGCTGAAACAGCACCAGAATCACAGGTCAAGGAAGAACCTGATGCTATTGTGGAAGAAGCAGTCGTGACAGAAGAAGAGACAGCCGCAGAAACTGCACCAGAAGCACCAGTCAAAGAATAACCTGAGGCTATTGTGGAAGAAGAAATTGTGACAGAAGAAGTTACAGAAGCTGAAGCTGCTCCAGAATTACCAGTCAAAGGAGGACATGAGTCTGTTGTGCAGGAAGCTGCTGTGATAGAAGAAGTTAAAGTAGCTCAACCTGCACCAGTTTCACCAGTCAAAGAAGAACCTGAAACTGTTCTGGAGCAAGCAATAGTGACAAGAGATGTTACAGAAGCTAAAACAGTACCAGAATCACAGGTTAAGGAAGAACCTGATGCTATTGTGGAAGATGCAATTGTGATAGAAGAAGTTGCAGAAGCTGAAGCAGCACCAGAATCACCAGTCAAAGAAGAACCTGAGGCTGTTGTGAAAGATAGCAGTTGTTGCAGAAGCTGAAGCTGGACCAGAATGGCTCTTCAAGGAAGAATGTGAGTCTGTTGTGGTGGAAACCGCTGTGATAGGACAAGTTACAGAAGCTGAAACTGCACCAGAATCGCCAGTCAAAGAACTTGTTGTGGAAGAAGCATTAGCGACACAAGAAATTGCAGCAGCTGAAATTGCACTAGAGTCACCAGTCAAAGAAGAACCTGAGGCTATTGTGAAAGAAGCATTTGTGACAGATGAAGTTACAGAAGCTGAAGATGCACCAGAATCACTAGTCCAGGAAGTACGTGAGTCTGTTGTGGAAGAAGCAATTGCAACAAAGAAGTTACAGAAACTGACACTGCACCAGATTCACCAGTCAAGTCAGAACCTGAAACTGTTCTGGAGCAAGCAACAATGACAGAAGAAGTTACCGAAGCTCAAGCTGCACCAGACTCACCAGTCAAAGAAGAACGTTTGTCTGTTGTGGAGGAAACAATCCTGGCTGAAGATGTTACAGAAGCTGAATCAGCACCTGGGTCACCAGTCTAAGAACCTCAGGATATTGTGGAGGAAACAATTGTTACAGAAGAAGTTACAGAAGCTCAGGCTGTACCAGAATTCGCTAGTCCAGGAAGAATGTGAGTATGTTGTGGAACAAGCAATTGTTACAAAAGAAGTTACAGAAACTGAAGCTGGACCTGAATTGCTTTCAAAGGAAGAACGTGAGTCTGTGGTGGAAGAAGCAGTTGTGATAGAAGAAGTTACAGAAGTTGAAACTGCACCAGAATCACCAGTGAAAGAAGAATGTGTCTGTTGTGGAGGAAACCATCCTGACTGAAGATGTTACAGAAGCTGAATCAGCGCCTGAGTCACCAGTGAAAGAACCTCAGGATATTGTGGAGGAAGCAATTGTTACAGAAGAAGTTACAGAAGCTCAAGCTGCCCAAGAATCACCGGTCAAAGACGGACCTGATGCCATTGTGGAGGATGCAGTTGTGACAGAAAAATTGCAGAAGCTGAAACAGCTCCAGAATCACCAGTCAAAGAAGAACCTGAAACTGTTCTGGAGCAAGCAACAATGACAGAAGAAGTTACCGAAGCTCAAGCTGCACCAGACTCACCAGTCAAAGAAGAACGTTTGTCTGTTGTGGAGGAAACAATCCGGGCTGAAGATGTTACAGAAGCTGAATCAGCACCTGGGTCACCAGTCTATGAACCTCAGGATATTGTGGAGGAAGCAATTGTTACAGAAGAAGTTACAGAAGCTCAAGCTGTACCAGAATCACGAGTCAAAGAAGAACCTGAGGCTGTAGTGAAAGAAGCAATTGTGACAGAAGAAGTTACAGAAGCTGAAGATGCACCAAAATTCGCTAGTCCATGAAGAATGTGAGTATGTTGTGGAAGAAGCAATTGTTACAAAAAAAGTTACAGAAACTGACACTGCACCAGATATGCCAGTCAAGTCAGAACCTGAAACTGTTCTGGTGCAAGCAATAGTGACAGAAGAAGTTACGAAGCTCAAGCTGCACCAGAATCACCAGTTAAGGAAGAACTGAAGGCAGTTGGTGAAGAAGTAGTTGTGATAGAGGAAGTTACCGAAGCTAAAACCACACTGGAATCACCAGTCAAAGAAGAACCTGAGGCTGTTGTGGAAAAAGCAATTGTTACACAAGAAGTTACAGAAGCTAAAGCTGCTCAAAAATCACCAGTCAAACAAGGACGTGAGTCTGTTGTGGAGAAAGCCGTTGTGACAGAAGAAGTTACAGAAACTGAAGCTGGACCTGAATTGCTCTTCAAGGAAGAACGTGAGTCTGTGGTGGAAGAAGCAGTTGTGATAGAAGAAGTTACAGAAGTTGAAACTGCACCAGAATCACTAGTCAAAGAAGAATGTGTGTCTGTTGTGGAGGAAACCATCCTGACTGAAGATGTTACAGAAACTGAATCAGCGCCTGAGTCACCAGTGAAAGAACCTCAGGATATTGTGGAGGAAGCAATTGTTACAGAAGAAGTTACAGAAGCTCAAGCTGCACGAGAATCACCGGTCAAAGACAGACCTGATGCCATTGTGGAGGAAGCAGTTGTGACAGAAAAAATTGTAGAATCTGAAACAGCTCCAGAATCACCAGTCAAAGAAGAACCTGAGGCTGTTGTGGAGGAAGCCGTTGTGACAGAGGAAGTTACAGAAGCTGAAACAGCACCAGAATCACAGGTTAAGGAAGAACCTGATGCTATTGTGGAAGAAGCAGTCGTGACAGAAGAAGAGACAGCCGCAGAAACTACACCAGAAGCACAAGTCAAGGAATAACCTTAGGCTATTGTGGAAGAAGAGATTGTGACAGAAGAAGTTGCAGAAGCTGAAGCTACTCCAGAATCACCAGTCAAAGGAGGACATGAGTCTGTTGTGGAGGAAGCTGTTGTGATAGAAAAAGTTAAAGGAGCTCAACCTGCACCAGTTTCACCAGTCAAGGAAGAACCTGAAACTGTTCTGGAGCAAGCAATAGTGACAAGAGATGTTACAGAAGCTAAAACAGCACCAGAATCACAGGTAAAGGAAGAACCTGATGCTATTTTGGAAGATGCAATTGTGATAGAAGAAGTTGCAGAAGCTGAAGCTGCACCAGAATCACCAGTCAAAGAAGAACCTGAGGCTGTTGTGAAAGATAGCAGTTGTTGCAGAAGCTGAAGCTGGACCAGAATGGCTCTTCAAGGAAGAACGTATGTCTGTTGTTGTGGAAACTGCTGTGACAGGACAAGTTACAGAAGCTGAAACTGCACCAGAATCGCCAGTCAAAGAAGAACCTCAGGCTGTTGTGGAAAAAGCAATTGTTACACAAGAAGATACAGAAGCTAAAGCTGCTCAAAAATCACCAGTCAAACAAGGACATGAGTCTGTTGTGGAGGAAGCCGTTGTGACAGAAGAAGTTACAGAAACTGTAGCTGGACCTGAATTGCACTTCAAGGAAGAACGTGAGTCTGTTGTGGAGGAAACCATCCTGACTGAAGATGTTACAGAAGCTGAATCAGTGCCTGAGTCACCAGTGAAAGAACCTCAGGATATTGTGGAGGAAGCAATTGTAACAGAAGAAGTTACAGCTCAAGCTGCACAAGAATCACCGGTCAAAGATGGACCTGATGCCCTTGTGGAGGAAGCAGTTGTGATAGAAAAAATTGCAGAAGCTAAAACTGCACTAGAGTCATCAGTCGAAGAAGAACCTAAGGGTATTGCGAAAGAAGCATTTGTGACAGAAGAAGTTACAGCAGTTGAAGATGCACCAGAATCGCTGGTCCAGGAAGAACGTGAGTCTGTTGTGGAAGAAGCAATTGTTACAAAGAAGTTACAGAAACTGACACTGCACCAGATTCACCAGTCAAGTCAGAACCTGAAACTGTTCTGGAGCAAGCAACAATGACAGAAGAAGTTACCAAAGCTCAAGCTGCACCAGACTCACCAGTCAAAGAAGAACGTGTGTCTGTTATGGAGGAAACAATCCTGGCTGAAGATGTTACAGAAGCTGAATTAGCACCTGGGTCACCAGTCTAAGAACCTCAAGATATTGTGGAGGAAGCAATTGTTACAGAAGAAGTTACAAAAGCTCAAGCTGTACCAGAATCACCAGTCAAAGAAGAACCTGAGGCTGTTGTGGAAGAAGCAATTGTGACAGAAGAAGTTACAGAAGCTGAAAATGCACCAAAATTCGTTAGTCCAGGAAGAATGTGAGTATGTTGTGGAAAAAGCAATTGTTTCAAAAGAAGTTACGAAGCTCAAGCTGCATCAGAATCACCAGTCAAAGAAGAACTGAAGGCAGTTGTGGAAGAAGTAGTTGTGATAGAGGAAGTTACCGAAGCTGAAACCACACAGGAATCACCAGTCAAAGACGAGCTGAAAGAAGTTGTGGAAGAAGTAGTTGTGATAGAGGAAGTTACCGAAGCTGAAACCACACTGGAATCACCAGTCAAAGAAGAACCTGAGGCTGTTGTGGAAAAAGCAATTGTTACACAAGAAGTTACAGAAGCTAAAGCTGCTCAAAAATCACCAGTCAAACAAGGACGTGAGTCTGTTGTGGAGAAAGCCGTTGTGACAGAAGAAGTTACAGAAGTTGAAACTGCACCAGAATCACCAGTCAAAGAATAATGTGTGTCTGTTGTGGAGGAAACCATCCTGACTGAAGATGTTACAGAAGCTGAATCAGCGCCTGAGTCACCAGTGAAAGAACCTCAGGATATTGCGGAGGAAGCAATTGTTACAGAAGAAGTTACAGCTCAAGCTGCACGAGAATCACCGGTCAAAGATGGACCTGATGCCCTTGTGGAGGAAGCAGTTGTGATAGAAAAAATTGCAGAAGCTAAAACTGCACTAGAGTCATCAGTCGAAGAAGAACCTAAGGGTATTGCGAAAGAAGCATTTGTGACAGAAGAAGTTACAGCAGCTGAAGATGCACCAGAATCGCTGGTCCAGGAAGAACGTGAGTCTGTTGTGGAAGAAGCAATTGTTACAAAGAAGTTACAGAAACTGACACTGCACCAGATTCACCAGTCAAGTCAGAACCTGAAACTGTTCTGGAGCAAGCAACAATGACAGAAGAAGTTACCAAAGCTCAAGCTGCACCAGACTCACCAGTCAAAGAAGAACGTGTGTCTGTTATGGAGGAAACAATCCTGGCTGAAGATGTTACAGAAGCTGAATTAGCACCTGGGTCACCAGTCTTAAGAACCTCAGGATATTGTGGAGGAAGCAATTGTTACAGAAGAAGTTACAAAAGCTCAAGCTGTACCAGAATCACCAGTCAAAGAAGAACCTGAGGCTGTTGTGAAAGAAGCAATTGTGACAGAAGAAGTTACAGAAGCTGAAGATGCACCAAAATTCGCTAGTCCAGGAAGAATGTGAGTATGTTGTGCAAAAAAGCAATTGTTACAAAAGAAGTTACGAAGCTCAAGCTGCATCAGAATCACCAGTCAAAGAAGAACTGAAGGCAGTTGTGGAAGAAGTAGTTGTGATAGAGGAAGTTACCGAAGCTGAAACCACACAGGAATCACCAGTCAAAGACGAGCTGAAAGAAGTTGTGGAAGAAGTAGTTGTGATAGAGGAAGTTACCGAAGCTGAAACCACACTGGAATCACCAGTCAAAGAAGAACCTGAGGCTGTTGTGGAAAAAGCAATTGTTACACAAGAAGTTACAGAAGCTAAAGCTGCTCAAAAATCACCAGTCAAACAAGGACGTGAGTCTGTTGTGGAGAAAGCCGTTGTGACAGAAGAAGTTACAGAAGTTGAAACTGCACCAGAATCACCAGTCAAAGAATAATGTGTGTCTGTTGTGGAGGAAACCATCCTGACTGAAGATGTTACAGAAGCTGAATCAGCGCCTGAGTCACCAGTGAAAGAACCTCAGGATATTGTGGAGGAAGCAATTGTTACAGAAGAAGTTACAGCTCAAGCTGCACGAGAATCACCGGTCAAAGATGGACCTGATGCCCTTGTGGAGGAAGCAGTTGTGATAGAAAAAATTGCAGAAGCTAAAACTGCACTAGAGTCATCAGTCGAAGAAGAACCTAAGGGTATTGCGAAAGAAGCATTTGTGACAGAAGAAGTTACAGAAGCTGAAGATGCACCAGAATCGCTAGTCCAGGAAGAACGTGAGTCTGTTGTGGAAGAAGCAATTGTTACAAAGAAGTTACAGAAACTGACACTGCACCAGATTCACCAGTCAAGTCAGAACCTGAAACTGTTCTGGAGCAAGCAACAATGACAGAAGAAGTTACCAAAGCTCAAGGTGCACCAGACTCACCAGTCAAAGAAGAACGTGTGTCTGTTATGGAGGAAACAATCCTGGCTGAAGATGTTACAGAAGCTGAATTAGCACCTGGGTCACCAGTCTAAGAACCTCAGGATATTGTGGAGGAAGCAATTGTTACAGAAGAAGTTACAAAAGCTCAAGCTGTACCAGAATCACCAGTCAAAGAAGAACCTGAGGCTGTTGTGAAAGAAGCAATTGTGACAGAAGAAGTTACAGAAGCTGAAGATGCACCAAAATTAGCTAGTCCAGGAAGAATGTGAGTATGTTGTGAAAAAAGCAATTGTTACAAAAGAAGTTACGAAGCTCAAGCTGCATCAGAATCACCAGTCAAAGAAGAACTGAAGGCAGTTGTGGAAGAAGTAGTTGTGATAGAGGAAGTTACCGAAGCTGAAACCACACAGGAATCACCAGTCAAAGACGAGCTGAAAGAAGTTGTGGAAGAAGTATTTGTGATAGAGGAAGTTACCGAAGCTGAAACCACACTGGAATCACCAGTCAAAGAAGAACCTGAGGCTGTTGTGGAAAAAGCAATTGTTACACAAGAAGTTACAGAAGCTAAAGCTGCTCAAAAATCACCAGTCAAAAAAGGACGTGAGTCTGTTGTGGAGAAAGCCGTTGTGACAGAAGAAGTTACAGAAGTTGAAACTGCACCAGAATCACCAGTCAAAGAATAATGTGTGTCTGTTGTGGAGGAAACCATCCTGGCTGAAGATGTTACAGAAGCTGAATCAGCACCTGAGTCACCGGTCTAAGAACCTCAGGATATTGTGGAGGAAGCAATTGTTACAGAATTAGTTACAGAAGCTCAAGCTGTACCAACCTGAGGCTGTTGTGGAAGAAGCAATTGTTACAAAAGAAGTTACAGAAACTGAAGCTGGACCGGAATTGCTCTTCAAGGAAGAACGTGAGTCTGTGGTGGAAGAAGCAGTTGTGATAGAAGAAGTTACAGAAGTTGAAACTGCACCAGAATCACCAGTGAAAGAAGAATGTGTCTGTTGTGGAGGAAACCATCCTGACTGAAGATGTTACAGAAGCTGAATCAGCGCCTGAGTCACCAGTGAAAGAACCTCAGGATATTGTGGAGGAAGCAATTGTTACAGAAGAAGTTACAGAAGCTCAAGCTGCACAAGAATCACCGGTCAAAGACGGACCTGATGCCATTGTGGAGGATACAGTTGTGACAGAAAAAATTGCAGAAGCTGAAACAGCTCCAGAATCTCCAGTCAAAGAAGAACCTGAGGCTGTTGTGGAGGAAGCCGTTGTGACAGAGGAAGTTACAGAAGCTGAAACAGCACCAGAATCACAGGTCAAGGAAGAACCTGATGCTATTGTGGAAGAAGCAGTCGTGACAGAAGAAGAGACAGCCGCAGAAACTGCACCAGAAGCACCAGTCAAAGAATAACCTGAGGCTATTGTGGAAGAAGAAATTGTGACAAGAGAAGTTACAGAAGCTGAAGCTGCTCCAGAATCACCAGTCA
Source organism: Alitta virens (assembly GCA_932294295.1). NCBI lineage: Eukaryota > Metazoa > Annelida > Polychaeta > Phyllodocida > Nereididae > Alitta > Alitta virens. The sequence continues at coordinate 9,593,744 of OW028581.1, forward strand.
AAGGAGGACATGAGTCTGTTGTACAGGAAGCTGCTGTGATAGAAGAAGTTAAAGGAGCTCAACCTGCACCAGTTTCACCAGTCAAGGAAGAACCTGAAACTGTTCTGGAGCAAGCAATAGTGACAAGAGATGTTACAGAAGCTAAAACAGCACCAGAATCACAGGTAAAGGAAGAACCTGATGCTATTGTGGAAGATGCAGTTGTGATAGAAGAAGTTGCAGAAGCTGAAGCAGCACCAGAATCACCAGTCAAAGAAGAACCTGAGGCTGTTGTGAAAGATAGCAGTTGTTGCAGAAGCTGAAGCTGGACCAGAATGGCTATTCAAGGAAGAATGTGAGTCTGTTGTGGTGGATACCGCTGTGATAGGACAAGTTACAGAAGCTGAAACTGCACCAGAATCGCCAGTCAAAGAAGAACTTGAATCTGTTGTGGAAGAAGCATTAGCGACACAAGAAATTGTAGCAGCTGAAACTGCACTAGAGTCACCAGTCAAAGAAGAACCTGAGGCTATTGTGAAAGAAGCATTTGTGACAGAAGAAGTTACAGAAGCTGAAGATGCACCCGAATCGCTAGTCCAGGATGAACGTGAGTCTGTTGTGGAAGAAGCAATTGTAACAAAGAAGTTACAGAAACTGACACTGCACCAGATTCACCAGTCAAGTCAGAACCTGAAACTGTTCTGGAGCAAGCAACAATGACAGAAGAAGTTACCGAAGCTCAAGCTGCACCAGACTCACCAGTCAAAGAAGAATGTGTGTCTGTTGTGGAGGAAACAATCCTGGCTGAAGATGTTACAGAAGCTGAATCAGCACCTGGGTCACCAGTCTAAGAACCTCAGGATATTGTGGAGGAAGCAATTGTTACAGAAGAAGTTACAGAAGCTAAAGCTGTACCAGAATCACCAGTCAAAGAAGAACCTGAGGCTGATGTGAAAGAAGCAATTGTGACTGAAGAAGTTACAGAAGCTGAAGAAGCACCAGAATTCGCTAGTCCAAGCAGAATGTGAGTATGTTGTGGAAGAAGCAATTGTTACAAAAGAAGTTACAGAAAGTGAAGCTGGACCTGAATTGATCTTCAAGGAAGAACGTGAGTCTGTGGTGGAAGAAGCAGTTGTGATAGAAGAAGTTACAGAAGTTGAAACTGCACCAGAATCACCAGTCAAAGAAGAATGTGTCTGTTGTGGAGGAAACCATCCTGACTGAAGATGTTACAGAAGCTGAATCAGCGCCTGAGTCACCAGTGAAAGAACCTCAGGATATTGTGGAGGAAGCAATTGTTACAGAAGAAGTTACAGAAGCTCAAGCTGCACAAGAATCACCGGTCAAAGACGGACCTGATGCCATTGTGGAGGATGCAGTTGTGACAGAAAAATTGCAGAAGCTGAAACAGCTCCAGAATCACCAGTCAAAGAAGAACCTGAGGCTGTTGTGGACGAAGCCGTTGTGACAGAGGAAGTTACAGAAGCTGAAACAGCACCAGAATCACAGGTCAAGGAAGAACCTGATGCTATTGTGGAAGAAGCAGTCGTGACAGAAGAAGAGACAGCCGCAGAAACTGCACCAGAAGCACCAGTCAAAGAATAACCTGAGGCTATTGTGGAAGAAGAAATTGTGACAGAAGAAGTTACAGAAGCTGAAGCTGCTCCAGAATCACCAGTCAAAGGGGGACATGAGTCTGTTGTGCAGGAAGCTGCTGTGATAGAAGAAGTTAAAGGAGCTCAACCTGCACCAGTTTCACCAGTCAAGGAAGAACCTGAAACTGTTCTGGAGCAAGCAATAGTGACAAGAGATGTTACAGAAGCTAAAACAGCACCAGAATCACAGGTAAAGGAAGAACCTGATGCTATTGTAGAAGATGCAGTTGTGATAGAAGAAGTTGCAGAAGCTGAAGCAGCACCAAAATCACCAGTCAAAGAAGAACCTGAGGCTGTTGTGAAAGATAGCAGTTGTTGCAGAAGCTGAAGCTGGACCAGAATGGCTCTTCAAGGAAGAATGTCAGTCTGTTGTGGTGGATACCGCTGTGATAGGACAAGTTACAGAAGCTGAAACTGCACCAGAATCGCCAGTCAAAGAAGAACTTGAATCTGTTGTGGGAGAAGCATTAGCGACACAATAAATTGCAGCAGCTGAAACTGCACTAGAGTCACCAGTCAAAGAAGAACCTGAGGCTATTGTGAAAGAAGCATTTGTGACAGAAGAAGTTACAGAAGCTGAAGATGCACCAGAATCGCTAGTCCAGGATGAACGTGAGTCTGTTGTGGAAGAAGCAATTGTTACAAAGAAGTTACAGAAACTGACACTGCACCAGATTCACCAGTCAAGTCAGAACCTGAAACTGTTCTGGAGCAAGCAACAACGACAGAAGAAGTTACCGAAGCTCAAGCTGCACCAGACTCAGCAGTCAAAGAAGAACGTGTGTCTGTTGTGGAGGAAACAATTCTGGCTGAAGATGTTACAGAAGCTGAATCAGCACCTGGGTCACCGGTCTAAGAACCTTAGGATATTGTGGAGGAAGCAATTGTTACAGAAGAAGTTACAGAAGCTCAAGCTGTACCAGAATCACCAGTCAAAGAAGAACCTGAGGCTGTTGTGAAAGAAGCAATTGTGACAGAAGAAGTTACAGAAGCTGAAGATGCACCAGAATTCGCTAGTCCAGGAAGAATGTGAGTATGTTGTGGAAGAAGCAATTGTTGCAAAAGAAGTTACAGAAACTGAAGCTGGACCTGAATTGCTCTTCAAGGAAGAACGTGAGTCTGTGGTGGAAGAAGCAGTTGTGATAGAAGAAGTTACAGAAGTTGAAACTGCACCAGAATCACCAGTGAAAGAAGAATGTGTCTGTTGTGGAGGAAACCATCCTGACTGAAGATGTTACAGAAAGTGAATCAGCGCCTGAGTCACCAGTGAAAGAACCTCAGGATATTGTGGAGGAAGCAATTGTTACAGAAGAAGTTACCGAAGCTCAGCCTGCACCAGAATCACCAGTCAAAGAAGAATGTGTCTGTTGTGGAGGAAACCATCCTGGCTGAAGATGTTACAGAAGCTGAATCAGCACCTGGGTCACCGGTCTAAGAACCTCAGGATATTGTGGAGGAAGCAATTGTTACAGAATTAGTTACAGAAGCTCAAGCTGTACCAACCTGAGGCTGTTGTGGAAGAAGCAATTGTTACAAAAGAAGTTACAGAAACTGAAGCTGGACCGGAATTGCTCTTCAAGGAAGAACGTGAGTCTGTGGTGGAAGAAGCAGTTGTGATAGAAGAAGTTACAGAAGTTGAAACTGCACCAGAATCACCAGTGAAAGAAGAATGTGTCTGTTGTGGAGGAAACCATCCTGACTGAAGATGTTACAGAAGCTGAATCAGCGCCTGAGTCACCAGTGAAAGAACCTCAGGATATTGTGGAGGAAGCAATTGTTACAGAAGAAGTTACAGAAGCTCAAGCTGCACAAGAATCACCGGTCAAAGACGGACCTGATGCCATTGTGGAGGATGCAGTTGTGACAGAAAAATTGCAGAAGCTGAAACAGCTCCAGAATCACCAGTCAAAGAAGAACCTGAGGCTGTTGTGGACGAAGCCGTTGTGACAGAGGAAGTTACAGAAGCTGAAACAGCACCAGAATCACAGGTCAAGGAAGAACCTGATGCTATTGTGGAAGAAGCAGTCGTGACAGAGGAAGAGACAGCCGCAGAAACTGCACGAGAAGCACCAGTCAAAGAATAACCTGAGGCTATTGTGGAAGAAGAAATTGTGACAAGAGAAGTTACAGGAGCTGAAGCTGCTCCAGAATCACCAGTCAAAGGAGGACATGAGTCTGTTGTACAGGAAGCTGCTGTGATAGAAGAAGTTAAAGGAGCTCAACCTGCACCAGTTTCACCAGTCAAGGAAGAACCTGAAACTGTTCTGGAGCAAGCAATAGTGACAAGAGATGTTACAGAAGCTAAAACAGCACCAGAATCACAGGTAAAGGAAGAACCTGATGCTATTGTGGAAGATGCAGTTGTGATAGAAGAAGTTGCAGAAGCTGAAGCAGCACCAGAATCACCAGTCAAAGAAGAACCTGAGGCTGTTGTGAAAGATAGCAGTTGTTGCAGAAGCTGAAGCTGGACCAGAATGGCTTTTCAAGGAAGAATGTCAGTCTGTTGTGGTGGATACCGCTGTGATAGGACAAGTTACAGAAGCTGAAACTGCACCAGAATTGCCAGTCAAAGAAGAACTTGAATCTGTTGTGGAAGAAGCATTAGCGACACAAGAAATTGCAGCAGCTGAAACTGCACTAGAGTCACCAGTCAAAGAAGAACCTGAGGCTATTGTGAAAGAAGCATTTGTGACAGAAGAAGTTACAGAAGCTGAAGATGCACCCGAATCGCTAGTCCAGGATGAACGTGAGTCTGTTGTGGAAGAATCAATTGTAACAAAGAAGTTACAGAAACTGACGCTGCACCAGATTCACCAGTCAAGTCAGAACCTGAAACTGTTCTGGAGCAAGCAACAATGACAGAAGAAGTTACCGAAGCTCAAGCTGCACCAGAGTCACCAGTCAAAGAAGAATGTGTGTCTGTTGTGGAGGAAACAATCCTGGCTGAAGATGTTACAGAAGCTGAATCAGCACCTGGGTCACCAGTCTAAGAACCTCAGGATATTGTGGAGGAAGCAATTGTTACAGAAGAAGTTACAGAAGCTAAAGCTGTACCAGAATCACCAGTCAAAGAAGAACCTGAGGCTGATGTGAAAGAAGCAATTGTGACTGAAGAAGTTACAGAAGCTGAAGATGCACCAGAATTCGCTAGTCCAGGAAGAATGTGAGTATGTTGTGGAAGAAGCAATTGTTACAAAAAAGTTACAGAAACTGAAGCTGGACCTGAATTGCTCTTCAAGGAAGAACGTGAGTCTGTGGTGGAAGAAGCAGTTGTGATAGAAGAAGTTACAGAAGTTGAAACTGCACCAGAACCACCAGTGAAAGAAGAATGTGTCTGTTGTGGAGGAAACCATCCTGGCTGAAGATGTTACAGAAGCTGAATCAGCACCTGGGTCACCGGTCTAAGAACCTCAGGATATTGTGGAGGAAGCAATTGTTACAGAAGTAGTTACAGAATCTCAAGCTGTACCAACCTGAGGCTGTTGTGAAAGAAGCAATTGTGACAGAAGAAGTTACAGAAGCTGAAGATGCACCAGAATTCGCTAGTCCAGGAAAAATGTGAGTATGTTGTGGAAGAAGCAATTGTTACAAAAGAAGTTACAGAAAGTGAAGCTGGACCTGAATTGCTCTTCAAGGAAGAACGTGAGTCTGTGGTGGAAGAAGCAGTTGTGATAGAAGAAGTTACAGAAGTTGAAACTGCACCAGAATCACCAGTCAAAGAAGAATGTGTCTGTTGTGGAGGAAACCATCCTGACTGAAGATGTTACAGAAGCTCAATCAGCACCTGAGTCACCAGTGAAAGAACCTCAGGATATTGTGGAGGAAGCAATTGTTACAGAAGAAGTTACAGAAGGTCAAGCTGCACAAGAATCACCGGTCAAAGACGGACCTGATGCCATTGTGGAGGATGCAGTTGTGATAGAAAAAATTGCAGAAGCTGAAACAGCTCCAGAATCACCAGTCAAAGAAGAACCTGAGGCTGTTGTGGAGGAAGCCGTTGTGACAGAGGAAGTTACAGAAGCTGAAACAGCACCAGAATCACAGGTCAAGGAAGAACCTGATGCTATTGTGGAAGAAGCAGTCGTGACAGAAGAAGAGACAGCTGCAGAAACTGCACCAGAAGCACCAGTCAAAGAATAACCTGAGGCTATTGTGGAAGAAGAAATTGTGACAAGAGAAGTTACAGAAGCTGAAGCTGCTCCAGAATCACCAGTCAAAGGAGGACATGAGTCTGTTGTACAGGAAACTGCTGTGATAGAAGAAGTTAAAGGAGCTCAACCTGCACCAGTTTCACCAGTCAAGGAAGAACCTGAAACTGTTCTGGAGCAAGCAATAGTGACAAGAGATGTTACAGAAGCTAAAACAGCACCAGAATCACAGGTAAAGGAAGAACCTGATGCTATTGTGGAAGATGCAGTTGTGATAGATGAAGTTGCAGAAGCTGAAGCAGCACCAGAATCACCAGTCAAAGAAGAACCTGAGGCTGTTGTGAAAGATAGCAGTTGTTGCAGAAGCTGAAGCTGGACCAGAATGGCTCTTCAAGGAAGAATGTGAGTCTGTTGTGGTGGATACCGCTGTGATAGGACAAGTTACAGAAGCTGAAACTGCACCAGAATCGCCAGTCAAAGAAGAACTTGAATCTGTTGTGGAAGAAGCATTAGCGACACAAGAAATTGCAGCAGCTGAAACTGCACTAGAGTCACCAGTCAAAGAAGAACCTGAGGCTATTGTGAAAGAAGCATTTGTGACAGAAGAAGTTACAGAAGCTGAAGATGCACCAGAATCACTAGTCCAGGAAGAACGTGAGTCTGTTGTGGAAGAAGCAATTGTAACAAAGAAGTTACAGAAACTGACACTGCACCTGATTCACCAGTCAAGTCAGAACCTGAAACTGTTCTGGAGCAAGCAACAATGACAGAAGAAGTTGCCGAAGCTCAAGCTGCACCAGACTCACCAGTCAAAGAAGAACGTGTGTCTGTTGTGGAGGAAACAATCCTGGCTGAAGATGTTACAGAAGCTGAATCAGCACCTGGGTCACCAGTCTAAGAACCTCAGGATATTGTGGAGGAAGCAATTGTTACAGAAGAAGTTACAGAAGCTCAAGCTGTACCAGAATCACCAGTCAAAGAAGAACCTGAGGCTGTTGTGAAAGAAGCAATTGTGACAGAAGAAGTTACAGAAGCTGAAGATGCACCCGAATTGCTAGTCCAGGAAGAACGTGAGTCTTTTGTGGAAGAAGCAATTGTAACAAAGAGGTTACAGAAACTGACACTGCACCAGATTCACCTGTCAAGTCAGAACCTGAAACTGTTCTGGAGCAAGCAACAATGACAGAAGAAGTTACCGAAGCTCAAGCTGCACCAGACTCACCAGTCAAAGAAGAATATGTGTCTGTTGTGGAGGAAACAATCCTGGCTGAATATGTTACAGAAGCTGAATCAGCACCTGGGTCACCAGTCTAAGAACCTCAGGATATTGTGGAAGAAGCAATTGTTACAGAAGAAGTTACAGAAGCTCAAGCTGTACCAGAATCACCAGTCAAAGAAGAACCTGAGGCTGATGTGAAAGAAAAAATTGTGACAGAAGAAGTTACAGAAGCTGAAGATGCACCAGAATTCGCTAGTCCAGGAAGAATGTGAGTATGTTGTGGAAGAAGGAATTGTTACAAAAGAAGTTACAGAAACTGAAGCTGGACCTGAATTGCTCTTCAAGGAAGAACGTGAGTCTGTGGTGGAAGAAGCAGTTGTGATAGAAGAAGTTACAGAAGTTGAAACTGCACCAGAATCACCAGTGAAAGAAGAATGTGTCTGTTGTGGAGGAAACCATCCTGGCTGAAGATGTTGCAGAAGCTGAATCAGCACCTGGGTCACCGGTCTAAGAACCTCAGGATATTGTGGAGGAAGCAATTGTTACAGAAGTAGTTAGAGAAGCTCAAGCTATGCCAACCTGAGGCTATTGTGAAAGAAGCAATTGTGACAGAAGAAGTTACAGAAGCTGAAACTGCACCAGAATCGCCGGTCAAAGAAGAACTTGAATCTGTTGTGGAAGAAGCATTAGGGACACAAGAAATAGCAGCAGCTGAAACTGCACTAGAGTCACCAGTCAAAGAAGAACCTGAGGCTATTGTGAAAGAAGCATTTGTGACAGAAGAAGTTACAGAAGCTGAAGATGCACCCGAATCGCTAGTCCAGGAAGAACCTGAGTCTGTTGTGGAAGAAGCAATTGTAACAAAGAAGTTACAGAAACTGACACTGCACCAGATTCACCAGTCAAGTCAGAACCTGAAACTGTTCTGGAGCAAGCAACAATGACAGAAGAAGTTACCGTAGCTCAAGCTGCACCAGACTCACCAGTCAAAGAAGAACGTGTGTCTGTTGTGGAGGAAACAATCCTGGCTGAATATGTTACAGAAGCTGAATCAGCACCTGGGTCACCAGTCTAAGAACCTCAGGATATTGTGGAGGAAGCAATTGTTACAGAAGAAGTTACAGAAGCTCAAGCTGTACCAGAATCACCAGTCAAAGAAGAACCTGAGGCTGATGTGAAAGAAGAAATTGTGACAGAAGAAGTTACAGAAGCTGAAGATGCACCAGAATTCGCTAGTCCAGGAAGAATGTGAGTATGTTGTGGAAGAAGCAATTGTTACAAAAGAAGTTACAGAAACTGAAGCTGGACCTGAATTGCTCTTCAAGGAAGAACGTGAGTCTGTGGTGGAAGAAGCAGTTGTGATAGAAGAAGTTACAGAAGTTGAAACTGCACCAGAATCACCAGTCAAAGAAGAATGTGTCTGTTGTGGAGGAAACCATCCTGGCTGAAGATGTTACAGAAGCTGAATCAGCACCTGGGTCACCGGTCTAAGAACCTCAGGATATTGTGGAGGAAGCAATTGTTACAGAAGTAGTTAGAGAAGCTCAAGCTATACCAACCTGAGGCTGTTGTGAAAGAAGCAATTGTGACAGAAGAAGTTACAGAAGCTGAAGCTGCTCCAGAATCACCAGTCAAAGAAGGACATGAGTCTGTTGTGCAGGAAGCTGCTGTGATAGAAGAAGTTAAAGGAGCTCAACCTGCACCAGTTTCACCAGTCAAGGAAAAACCTGAAACTGTTCTGGAGCAAGCAATAGTGACAAGAGATGTTACAGAAGCTAAAACAGCACCAGAATCACAGGTAAGGGAAGAACCTGATGCTATTGTGGAAGATGCAGTTGTGATAGAAGAAGTTGCAGAAGCTGAAGCAGCACCAGAATCACCAGTCAAAGAAGAACCTGAGGCTGCTGTGAAAGATAGCAGTTGTTGCAGAAGCTGAAGCTGGACCAGAATGGCTCTACAAGGAAGAATGTGAGCCTGTTGTGGTGGAAACTGCTGTGATAGGACAAGTTACAGAAGCTGAAACTGCACCAGAATCGCCAGTCAAAGAAGAACTTGAATCTGTTGTGGAAGAAGCATTAGGGACACAAGAAATTGCAGCAGCTGAAACTGCACTAGAGTCACCAGTCAAAGAAGAACCTGAGGCTATTGTGAAAGAAGCATTTGTGACAGAAGAAGTTACAGAAGCTGAAGCTGCTCCAGAATTCGCTAGTCCAGGAAGAATGTGAGTATGTTGTGGAAGAAGCAATTGTTACAAAAGAAGTTACAGAAACTGAAGCTGGACCTGAATTGCTCTTTAAGGAAGAACATGAGTGTGTGGTGGAAGAAGTAGTTGTGATAGAGGAAGTTACCGAAGCTGAAACCACACTGGAATCACCAGTCAAAGAAGAACCCGAGGCTGTTGTTGAAAAAGCAATTGTTACACAAGAAGTTACAGAAGCTAAAGCTGCTCAAAAATCACCAGTCAAACAAGGACGTGAGTCTGTTGTGGAGAAAGCCGTTGTGACAGAAGAAGTTACAGAAACTGAAGCTGGACCTGAATTGCTCTTCAAGGAAGAACGTGAGTCTGTGGTGGAAGAAGCAGTTGTGATAGAAGAAGTTACAGAAGTTGAAACTGCACCAGAATCACCAGTGAAAGAATAATGCGTCTATGGTGGAGGAAACCATCCTGGCTGAAGATGTTACAGAAGCTGAATCAGCACCTGGGTCACCGGTCTAAGAACCTCAGGATATTGTGGAGGAAGCAATTGTTACAGAAGTAGTTACAGAAGCTCAAGCTGTACCAACCTGAGGCTGTTGTGAAAGAAGCAATTGTGACAGAAGAAGTTACAGAAGCTGAAGATGCACCAGAATTCGCTAGTCCAGGAAGAATGTGAGTATGTTGTGGAAGAAGCAATTGTTACAAAAGAAGTTACAGAAACTGAAGCTGGACCTGAATTGCTCTTCAAGGAAGAACGTGAGTCTGTGGTGGAAGAAGCAGTTGTGATAGAAGAAGGTACAGAATTTGAAACTGCACCAGACTCACCAGTTAAAGAAGAACGTGTGTCTGTTGTGGAGGAAACCATCCTGGCTGAAGATGTTACAGAAGCTGAATCAGCACCTGGGTCGCCGGTCTAAGAACCTCAGGATATTGTGGAGGAAGCAATTGTTACAGAAGTAGTTACAGAAGCTCAAGCTGTACCAACCGGAGGCTGTTGTGAAAGAAGCAATTGTGACAGAAGAAGTTACAGAAGCTGAAGATGCACCAGAATTCGCTAGTCCAGGAAGAATGTGAGTATGTTGTGGAAGAAGCAATTGTTACAAAAGAAGTTACAGAAAATGAAGCTGGACCTGAATTGCTCTTCAAGGAAGAACGTGAGTCTGTAGTGGAAGAAGCAGTTGTGATAGAAGAAGTTACAGAAGTTGAAACTGCACCAGAATCACCAGTCAAAGAAGAATGTGTCTGTTGTGGAGGAAACCATCCTGACTGAAGATGTTACAGAAGCTGAATCAGCGCCTGAGTCACCAGTGAAAGAACCTCAGGATATTGTGGAGGAAGCAATTGTTACAGAAGAAGTTACAGAAGCTCAAGCTGCACAAGAATCACCGGTCAAAGACGGACCTGATGCCATTGTGGAGGATGCAGTTGTGACAGAAAAATTGCAGAAGCTGAAACAGCTCCAGAATCACCAGTCAAAGAAGAACCTGAGGCTGTTGTGGAGGAAGCCGTTGTGACAAAGGAAGTTACAGAAGCTGAAACAGCACCAGAATCACAGGTCAAGGAAGAACCTGATGATATTGTGGAAGAAGCAGTCGTGACAGAAGAAGAGACAGCCGCAGAAACTGCACCAGAAGCACCAGTCAAAGAATAACCTGAAACTATTCTGGAGCAAGCAATAGTGACAAGAGATGTTACAGAAGCTAAAACAGCACCAGAATCACAGGTAAAGGAAGAACCTGATGGTATTGTAGAAGATGCAGTTGTGATAGAAGAAGTTGCAGAAGCTGAAGCAGCACCAGAATCACCAGTCAAACAAGAACCTGAGGCTGTTGTGAAAGATAGCAGTTGTTGCAGAAGCTGAAGCTGGACCAGAATGGCTCTTCAAGGAAGAATGTGAGTCTGTTGTGGTGGAAACCGCTGTGATAGGACAAGTTACAGAAGCTGAAACTGCACCAGAATCGCCAGTCAAAGAAGAACTTGAATCTGTTGTGGAAGAAGCATTAGCGACACAAGAAATTGCAGCAGCTGAAACTGCACTAGAGTCACCAGTCAAAGAAGAACCTGAGGCTATTGTGAAAGAAGCATTTGTGACAGAAGAAGTTACAGAAGCTGAAGATGCACCCGAATCGCTAGTCCAGCATGAACGTGAGTCTGTTGTGGAAGAAGCAATTGTAACAAAGAAGTTACAGAAACTGACACTGCACCAGATTCACCAGTCAAGTCAGAACCTGAAACTGTTCTGGAGCAAGCAACAATGACAGAAGAAGTTACCGAAGCTCAAGCTGCACCAGACTCACCAGTCAAAGAAGAATGTGTGTCTGTTGTGGAGGAAACAATCCTGGCTGAAGATGTTACAGAAGCTGAATCAGCACCTGGGTCACCAGTCTAAGAACCTCAGGATATTGTGGAGGAAGCAATTGTTACAGAAGAAGTTACAGAAGCTGAAACTGCACCAGAATCGCCAGTCAAAGAAGAACTTGAATCTGTTGTGGAAGAAGCATTAGGGACACAAGAAATTGCAGCAGCTGAAACTGCACTAGAGTCACCAGTCAAAGAAGAACCTGAGGCTATTGTGAAAGAAGCATTTGTGACAGAAGAAGTTACAGAAGCTGAAGCTGCTCCAGAATTCGCTAGTCCAGGAAGAATGTGAGTATGTTGTGGAAGAAGCAATTGTTACAAAAGAAGTTACAGAAACTGAAGCTGGACCTGAATTGCTCTTCAAGGAAGAACATGAGTGTGTGGTGGAAGAAGTAGTTGTGATAGAGGAAGTTACCGAAGCTGAAACCACACTGGAATCACCAGTCAAAGAAGAACCCGAGGCTGTTGTTGAAAAAGCAATTGTTACACAAGAAGTTACAGAAGCTAAAGCTGCTCAAAAATCACCAGTCAAAGAAGAATGTGTCTGTTGTGGAGGAAACCATCCTGACTGAAGATGTTACAGAAAGTGAATCAGCGCCTGAGTCACCAGTGAAAGAACCTCAGGATATTGTGGAGGAAGCAATTGTTACAGAATTAGTTACCGAAGCTCAAGCTGCACCAGAATCACCAGTCAAAGAAGAATGTGTCTGTTGTGGAGGAAACCATTCTGGCTGAAGATGTTACAGAAGCTGAATCAGCACCTGGGTCACCAGTCTAAGAACCTCAGGATATTGTGGAGGAAGCAATTGTTACAGAATTAGTTACAGAAGCTCAAGCTGTACCAACCTGAGGCTGTTGTGGAAGAAGCAATTGTTACAAAAGAAGTTACAGAAACTGAAGCTGGACCGGAATTGCTCTTCAAGGAAGAACGTGAGTCTGTGGTGGAAGAAGCAGTTGTGATAGAAGAAGTTACAGAAGTTTAAACTGCACCAGAATCACCAGTGAAAGAAGAATGTGTCTGTTGTGGAGGAAACCATCCTGACTGAAGATGTTACAGAAGCTGAATCAGCGCCTGAGTCACCATTGAAAGAAACTCAGGATATTGTGGAGGAAGCAATTGTTACAGAAGAAGTTACTGAAGCTCAAGCTGCACAAGAATCACCGGTCAAAGACGGACCTGATGCCATTGTGGAGGATGCAGTTGTGACAGAAAAAATTGCAGAAGCTGAAACAGCTCCAGAATCACCAGTCAAAGAAGAACCTGAGGCTGTTGTGGAGGAAGCCGTTGTGACAGAGGAAGTTACAGAAGCTGAAACAGCACCAGAATCACAGGTCAAGGAAGAACCTGATGCTATTGTGGAAGAAGCAGTCGTGACAGAGGAAGAGACAGCCGCAGAAACTGCACCAGAAGCACCAGTCAAAGAATAACCTGAGGCTATTGTGGAAGAAGAAATTGTGACAAGAGAAGTTACAGAAGCTGAAGCTGCTCCAGAATCACCAGTCAAAGGAGGACATGAGTCTGTTGTACAGGAAGCTGCTGTGATAGAAGAAGTTAAAGGAGCTCAACCTGCACCAGTTTCACCAGTCAAGGAAGAACCTGAAACTGTTCTGGAGCAAGCAATTGTGACAAGAGAAGTTGCAGAAGCTGAAGCAGCACCAGAATCACCAGTCAAAGAAGAACCTGAGGCTGTTGTGAAAGATAGCAGTTGTTGCAGAAGCTGAAGCTGGACCAAAATGGCTTTTCAAGGAAGAATGTGAGTCTGTTGTGGTGGATACCGTTGTGATAGGACAAGTTACAGAAGCTGAAACTGCACCAGAATTGCCAGTCAAAGAAGAACTTGAATCTGTTGTGGAAGAAGCATTAGCGACACAAGAAATTGCAGCAGCTGAAACTGCACTAGGGTCACCAGTCAAAGAAGAACCTGAGGCTATTGTGAAAGAAGCATTTGTGACAGAAGAAGTTACAGAAGCTGAAGATGCACCCGAATCGCTAGTCCAGCATGAACGTGAGTCTGTTGTGGAAGAAGCAATTGTAACAAAGAAGTTACAGAAACTGACACTGCACCAGATTCACCAGTCAAGTCAGAACCTGAAACTGTTCTGGAGCAAGCAACAATGACAGAAGAAGTTACCGAAGCTCAAGCTGCACCAGACTCACCAGTCAAAGAAGAATGTGTGTCTGTTGTGGAGGAAACAGTCCTGGCTGAAGATGTTACAGAAGCTGAATCAGCACCTGGGTCACCAGTCTAAGAACCTCAGGATATTGTGGAGGAAGCAATTGTTACAGAAGAAGTTACAGAAGCTCAAGCTGTACCAGAATCACCAGTCAAAGAAGAGCCTGAGGCTGATGTGAAAGAAGCAATTGTGACGGAAGAAGTTACAGAAGCTGAAGATGCACCAGAATTCGCTAGTCCAGGAAGAATGTGAGTATGTTGTGGAAGAAGCAATTGTTACAAAAAAAGTTACAGAAACTGAAGCTGGACCTGAATTGCTCTTCAAGGAAGAACGTGAGTCTGTGGTGGAAAAAGCAGTTGTGATAGAAGAAGTTACAGAAGTTGAAACTGCACCAGAATCACCAGTGCAAGAAGAATGTGTCTGTTGTGGAGGAAACCATCCTGGCTGAAGATGTTACAGAAGCTGAATCAGCACCTGGGTCACCGGTCTAAGAACCTCAGGATATTGTGGAGGAAGCAATTGTTACAGAATTAGTTACAGAAGCTCAAGCTGTACCAACCTGAGGCTGTTGTGGAAGAAGCAATTGTTACAAAAGAAGTTACAGAAACTGAAGCTGGACCTGAATTGCTCTTCAAGGAAGAACATGAGTCTGTGGTGGAAGAAGCAGTTGTGATAGAAGAAGTTACAGAAGCTGAAACTGCACCAGAATCACCAGTCAAAGAAGAATGTGTCTGTTGTGGAGGAAACCATCCTGACTGAAGATGTTACAGAAAGTGAATCAGCGCCTGAGTCACCAGTGAAAGAACCTCAGGATATTGTGGAGGAAGCAATTGTTACAGAATTAGTTACCGAAGCTCAAGCTGCACCAGAATCACCAGTCAAAGAAGAATGTGTCTGTTGTGGAGGAAACCATTCTGGCTGAAGATGTTACAGAAGCTGAATCAGCACCTGGGTCACCGGTCTAAGAACCTCAGGATATTGTGGAGGAAGCAATTGTTACAGAATTAGTTACAGAAGCTCAAGCTGTACCAACCAGAGGCTGTTGTGGAAGAAGCAATTGTTACAAAAGAAGTTACAGAAACTGAAGCTGGACCGGAATTGCTCTTCAAGGAAGAACGTGAGTCTGTGGTGGAAGAAGCAGTTGTGATAGAAGAAGTTACAGAAGTTGAAACTGCACCAGAATCACCAGTGAAAGAAGAATGTGTCTGTTGTGGAGGAAACCATCCTGACTGAAGATGTTACAGAAGCTGAATCAGCGCCTGAGTCACCAGTGAAAGAAACTCAGGATATTGTGGAGGAAGCAATTGTTACAGAAGCAGTTACCGAAGCTCAAGCTGCACCAGACTCACCAGTCAAAGAAGAACGTGTGTCTGTTGTGGAGGAAACAATCCTGGCTGAAGATGTTACAGAAGCTTAATCAGCACCTGGGTCACCAGTCTAAGAACCTCAGGATATTGTGGAGGAAGCAATTGTTACAGAAGAAGTTACAGAAGCTCAAGCTGTACCAGAATCACCAGTCAAAGAAGAACCTGAGGCTGATGTGAAAGAAGCAATTGTGACGGAAGAAGTTACAGAAGCTGAAGATGCACCAGAATTCGCTAGTCCAGGAAGAATGTGAGTATGTTGTGGAAGAAGCAATTGTTACAAAAAAAGTTACAGAAACTGAAGCTGGACCTGAATTGCTCTTCAAGGAAGAACGTGAGTCTGTGGTGGAAAAAGCAGTTGTGATAGAAGAAGTTACAGAAGTTGAAACTGCACCAGAATCACCAGTGCAAGAAGAATGTGTCTGTTGTAGAGGAAACCATCCTGGCTGAAGATGTTACAGAAGCTGAATCAGCACCTGGGTCACCGGTCTAAGAACCTCAGGATATTGTGGAGGAAGCAATTGTTACAGAATTAGTTACAGAAGCTCAAGCTGTACCATCCTGAGGCTGTTGTGGAAGAAGCAATTGTTACAAAAGAAGTTACAGAAACTGAAGCTGGACCTGAATTGCTCTTCAAGGAAGAATGTGAGTCTGTGGTGGAAGAAGCAGTTGTGATAGAAGAAGTTACAGAAGTTGAAACTGCACCAGAATCACCAGTGCAAGAAGAATGTGTCTGTTGTGGAGGAAACCATCCTGGCTGAAGATGTTACAGAAGCTGAATCAGCACCTGGGTCACCGGTCTAAGAACCTCAGGATATTGTGGAGGAAGCAATTGTTACAGAATTAGTTACAGAAGCTCAAGCTGTACCAACCTAAGGCTGTTGTGGAAGAAGCAATTGTTACAAAAGAAGTTACAGAAACTGGAGCTGGACCTGAACTGCTCTTCAAGGAAGAACGTGAGTCTGTGGTGGAAGAAGCAGTTGTGATAGAAGAAGTTACAGAAGTTGAAACTGCACCAGAACCACCAGTGAAAGAAGAATGTGTCTGTTGTGGAGGAAACCATCCTGGCTGAAGATGTTACAGAAGCTGAATCAGCACCTGGGTCACCGGTCTAAGAACCTCAGGATATTGTGGAGGAAGCAATTGTTACAGAAGTAGTTACAGAAGCTCAAGCTGTACCAACCTGAGGCTGTTGTGGAAGAAGCAATTGTGACAGAAGAAGTTACAGAAGCTGAAGATGCACCAGAATTCGCTAGTCCATGAAAAATGTGAGTATGTTGTGGAAGAAGCAATTGTTACAAAAGAAGTTACAGAAACTGAAGCTGGACCTGAATTGCTCTTCAAGGAAGAATGTGAGTCTGTGGTGGAAGAAGCAGTTGTGATAGAAGAAGTTACAGAAGTTGAAACTGCACCAGAATCACCAGTGAAAGAAGAATGTGTCTGTTGTGGAGGAAACCATCCTGACTGAAGATGTTACAGAAGCTGAATCAGCGCCTGAGTCACCAGTGAAAGAACCTCAGGATATGTTGGAGGAAGCAATTGTTACAGAAGAAGTTACAGAAGCTCAAGCTGCAGGAGAATCACCGGTCAACGACGGACCTGATGCCATTGTGGAGGATGCAGTTGTGACAGAAAAAATTGCAGAAGCTGAAACAGCTCCAGAATCACCAGTCAAAGAAGAACCTGAGGCTGTTGTGGAGGAAGGCGTTGTGACAGAGGAAGTTAAAGAAGCTGAAACAGCACCAGAATCACAGGTCAAGGAAGAACCTGATGCTATTGTGGAAAAAGAAGAAGTCGTGACAGAAGAAGAGACAGCCACAGAAATTGCACCAGAATCACCAGTCAAAGAATAACCTGAGGCTATTGTGGAAGAAGAAATTGTGACAGAAGAAGTTACAGAAGCTGAAGCTGCTCCAGAATCACCAGTCAAAGGAGGACATGAGTCTGTTCTGGAGGAAGCTGTTGTGATAGAAGAAGTTAAAGGAGCTCAACCTGCACCAGTTTCACCAGTCAAGGAAGAACCTGAAACTGTTCTTGAGTAAGGAACAATGACAGAAGAAGTTACCGAAGCTCAAGCTGCACCAGACTCACCAGTTAAAGAAGAACGTGTGTCTGTTTTGGAGGAAACAATCCTGGCTGATGATGTTACAGAAGCTGAATCAGCACCTGGGTCACCAGTGAAAGAACCTCAGGATATTTTGGAGGAAGCAATTGTTACAGAAGAAGTTACAGAAGCTCAAGCTGCAGGAGAATCACCGGTCAAAGACGGACCTGATGCCATTGTGGAGGATGCAGTTGTGACAGAAAAAATTGCAGAAGCTGAAACAGCTCCAGAATCACCAGTCAAAGAAGAACCTGAGGCTGTTGTGGAGGAAGGCGTTGTGACAGAGGAAGTTACAGAAGCTGAAACAGCACCAGAATCACAGGTCAAGGAAGAACCTGATGCTATTGTGGAAAAAGAAGCAGTCGTGACAGAAGAAGAGACAGCCACAGAAATTGCACCAGAATCACCAGTCAAAGAATAACCTGAGGCTATTGTGGAAGAAGAAATTGTGACAGAAGAAGTTACAGAAGCTGAAGCTGCTCCAGAATCACCAGTCAAAGGAGGACATGAGTCTGTTCTGGAGGAAGCTGTTGTGATAGAAGAAGTTAAAGGAGCTCAACCTGCACCAGTTTCACCAGTCAAGGAAACACATGAAACTGTTCTTGAGTAAGGAACAATGACAGAAGAAGTTACCGAAGCTCAAGCTGCACCAGACTCACCAGTTAAAGAAGAACGTGTGTCTGTTTTGGAGGAAACAATCCTGGCTGATGATGTTACAGAAGCTGAATCAGCACCTGGGTCACCGGTCTAAGAACCTCAGGGTATTGTTGAGGAAGCAATTGTTACAGAAGTAGTTACAGAAGCTCAAGTTGTACCAACCTGAGGCTGTTGTGAAAGAAGCAATTGTGACAGAAGAAGTTACAGAAGCTGAAGATGCACCAGAATTAGCTAGTCCAGGAAGAATGTGAGTTTGTTGTGGAAGAAGCAATTGTTACAAAAGAAGTTACAGAAACTGAAGCTGGACCTGAATTGCTCTCTAAGGAAGAACGTGAGTCTGTGGTGGAAGAAGCAGTTGTGATAGAAAAAGTTATAAAATTTGAAACCGCACCAGACTCACCAGTTAAAGAAGAACGTGTGTCTGTTGTGGAGGAAACAATCCTGGCTGAAGATGTTACAGAAGCTGAATCAGCACCTGGGTCACCAGTGAAAGAACCTCAGGATATTTTGGAGGAAGCAATTGTTACAGAAGAAGTTACAGAAGCTCAAGCTGCAGGAGAATCACCGGTCAAAGACGGACCTGATGCCATTGTGGAGGATGCAGTTGTGACAGAAAAAATTGCAGAAGCTGAAACAGCTCCAGAATCACCAGTCAAAGAAGAACCTGAGGCTGTTGTGGAGGAAGGCGTTGTGACAGAGGAAGTTACAGAAGCTGAAACAGCACCAGAATCACAGGTCAAGGAAGAACCTGATGCTATTGTGGAAAAAGAAGCAGTCGTGACAGAAGAAGAGACAGCCACAGAAATTGCACCAGAATCACCAGTCAAAGAATAACCTGAGGCTATTGTGGAAGAAGAAATTGTGACAGAAGAAGTTACAGAAGCTGAAGCTGCTCCAGAATCACCAGTCAAAGGAGGACATGAGTCTGTTCTGGAGGAAGTTGTTGTGATAGAAGAAGTTAAAGGAGCTCAACCTGCACCAGTTTCACCAGTCAAGGAAGAACCTGAAACTGTTCTTGAGTAAGGAACAATGACAGAAGAAGTTACCGAAGCTCAAGCTGCACCAGACTCACCAGTTAAAGAAGAACGTGTCTCTGTTTTGGAGGAAACAATCCTGGCTGATGATGTTACAGAAGCTGAATCAGCACCTGGGTCACCAGTCTAAGAACCTCAGGATATTGTGGAGGAAGCAATTGTTACAGAAGAAGTTACAGAAGCTCAAGCTGTACCAGAATCACCAGTCAAAGAAGAACCTGAGGCTGATGTGAAAGAAGCAATTGTGACTGAAGAAGTTACAGAAGCTGAAGATGCACCAGAATTCGCTAGTCCAGGAAGAATGTGAGTATGTTGTGGAAGAAGCAATTGTTACAAAAGAAGTTACAGAAACTGAAGCTGGACCTGAATTGCTCTTCAAGGAAGAACATGAGTGTGTGGTGGAAGAAGCAGTTGTGATAGAAGAAGTTACAGAAGTTGAAACTGCACCAGAATCACCAGTCAAAGAAGAATGTGTCTGTTGTGGAGGAAACCATCCTGGCTGAAGATGTTACAGAAGCTGAATCAGCACCTGGGTCACCGGTCTAAGAACCTCAGGATATTGTGGAGGAAGCAATTGTTACAGAAGTAGTTACAGAAGCTCAAGCTGTACCAACCTGAGGCTGTTGTGAAAGAAGCAATTGTGACAGAAGAAGTTACAGAAGCTGAAGATGCACCAGAATTTGCTAGTCCAGGAAGAATGTGAGTTTGTTGTGGAAGAAGCAATTGTCACAAAAGAAGTTACAGAAACTGAAGCTGGACCTGAATTGCTCTTCAAGGAAGAACGTGAGTCTGTGGTGGAAGAAGCAGTTGTGATAGAAAAAGTCACAAAATTTGAAAATGCACCTGACTCACCAGTTAAGGAAGAACGTGTGTCTGTTGTGGAGGAAACAATCCTGGTTGAAGATGTTACAGAAGCTGAATCAGCACCTGGGTCACCAGTGAAAGAACCTCAGGATATGTTGGAGGAAGCAATTGTTACAGAAGAAGTTACAGAAGCTCAAGCTGCAGGAGAATCACCGGTCAACGACGGACCTGATGCCATTGTGGAGGATGCAGTTGTGACAGAAAAAATTGCAGAAGCTGAAACAGCTCCAGAATCACCAGTCAAAGAAGAACCTGAGGCTGTTGTGGAGGAAGGCGTTGTGACAGAGGAAGTTAAAGAAGCTGAAACAGCACCAGAATCACAGGTCAAGGAAGAACCTGATGCTATTGTGGAAAAAGAAGAAGTCGTGACAGAAGAAGAGACAGCCACAGAAATTGCACCAGAATCACCAGTCAAAGAATAACCTGAGGCTATTGTGGAAGAAGAAATTGTGACAGAAGAAGTTACAGAAGCTGAAGCTGCTCCAGAATCACCAGTCAAAGGAGGACATGAGTCTGTTCTGGAGGAAGCTGTTGTGATAGAAGAAGTTAAAGGAGCTCAACCTGCACCAGTTTCACCAGTCAAGGAAGAACCTGAAACTGTTCTTGAGTAAGGAACAATGACAGAAGAAGTTACCGAAGCTCAAGCTGCACCAGACTCACCAGTTAAAGAAGAACGTGTGTCTGTTTTGGAGGAAACAATCCTGGCTGATGATGTTACAGAAGCTGAATCAGCACCTGGGTCACCAGTGAAAGAACCTCAGGATATTTTGGAGGAAGCAATTGTTACAGAAGAAGTTACAGAAGCTCAAGCTGCAGGAGAATCACCGGTCAAAGACGGACCTGATGCCATTGTGGAGGATGCAGTTGTGACAGAAAAAATTGCAGAAGCTGAAACAGCTCCAGAATCACCAGTCAAAGAAGAACCTGAGGCTGTTGTGGAGGAAGGCGTTGTGACAGAGGAAGTTACAGAAGCTGAAACAGCACCAGAATCACAGGTCAAGGAAGAACCTGATGCTATTGTGGAAAAAGAAGCAGTCGTGACAGAAGAAGAGACAGCCACAGAAATTGCACCAGAATCACCAGTCAAAGAATAACCTGAGGCTATTGTGGAAGAAGAAATTGTGACAGAAGAAGTTACAGAAGCTGAAGCTGCTCCAGAATCACCAGTCAAAGGAGGACATGAGTCTGTTCTGGAGGAAGTTGTTGTGATAGAAGAAGTTAAAGGAGCTCAACCTGCACCAGTTTCACCAGTCAAGGAAGAACCTGAAACTGTTCTTGAGTAAGGAACAATGACAGAAGAAGTTACCGAAGCTCAAGCTGCACCAGACTCACCAGTTAAAGAAGAAAGTGTCTCTGTTTTGGAGGAAACAATCCTGGCTGATGATGTTACAGAAGCTGAATCAGCACCTGGGTCACCAGTCTAAGAACCTCAGGATATTGTGGAGGAAGCAATTGTTACAGAAGAAGTTACAGAAGCTCAAGCTGTACCAGAATCACCAGTCAAAGAAGAACCTGAGGCTGATGTGAAAGAAGCAATTGTGACTGAAGAAGTTACAGAAGCTGAAGATGCACCAGAATTCGCTAGTCCAGGAAGAATGTGAGTATGTTGTGAAAGAAGCAATTGTTACAAAAGAAGTTACAGAAACTGAAGCTGGACCTGAATTGCTCTTCAAGGAAGAACATGAGTGTGTGGTGGAAGAAGCAGTTGTGATAGAAGAAGTTACAGAAGTTGAAACTGCACCAGAATCACCAGTCAAAGAAGAATGTGTCTGTTGTGGAGGAAACAATCCTGGCTGATGATGTTACAGAAGCTGAATCAGCACCTGGGTCACCGGTCTAAGAACCTCAGGATATTGTTGAGGAAGCAATTGTTACAGAAGTAGTTACAGAAGCTCAAGCTGTACCAACCTGAGGCTGTTGTGAAAGAAGCAATTGTGACAGAAGAAGTTACAGAAGCTGAAGATGCACCAGAATTCGCTAGTCCAGGAAGAATGTGAGTTTGTTGTGGAAGAAGCAATTGTTACAAAAGAAGTTACAGAAACTGAAGCTGGACCTGAATTGCTCTTCAAGGAAGAACGTGAGTCTGTGGTGGAAGAAGCAGTTGTGATAGAAGAAGTTACAGAAGTTGAAACTGCACCAGAATCACCAGTCAAAGAAGAATGTGTCTGTTGTGGAGGAAACAATCCTGGCTGAAGATGTTACAGAAGCTGAATCAGCACCTGGGTCACCAGTGAAAGAACCTCAGGATTTTTGGAGGAAGCAATTGTTACAGAAGTAGTTACAGAAGCTCAAGCTGTACCAACCTGAGGCTGTTGTGAAAGAAACAATTATGACAGAAGAAGTTACAGAAGCTGAAGATGCACCAGAATTCGCTAGTCCAGGAAGAATGTGAGTTTGTTGTGGAAGAAGCAATTGTTACAAAAGAAGTTACAGAAACTGAAGCTGGACCTGAATTGCTCTTCAAGGGTGAACGTGAGTCTGTGGTGGAAGAAGCAGTTGTGATAGAAAAAGTCACAAAATTTGAAACTGCACCTGACTCACCAGTCAAGGAAGAACCTGAAACTGTTCTGGAGCAAGCAATAGTGACAAGAGATGTTACAGAAGCTAAAACAGCACCAGAATCACAGGTAAAGGAAGAACCTGATGCTATTGTGGATGATGCAGTTGTGATAGAAGAAGTTGCAGAAGCTGAAGCAGCACCAGAATCACCAGTCAAAGAAGAACCTGAGGCTGTTGTGAAAGATAGCAGTTGTTGCAGAAGCTGAAGCTGGACCAGAATGGCTCTTCAAGGAAGAATGTGAGTCTGTTGTGGTGGAAACCACTGTGATAGGACAAGTTACAGAAGCTGAAACTGCACCAGAATTGCCAGTCAAAGAAGAACTTGAATCTGTTGTGGAAGAAGCATTAGCGACACAAGAAATTGCAGCAGCTGAAACTGCACTAGAGTCACCAGTCAAAGAAGAACCTGAGGCTATTGTGAAAGAAGCATTTGTAACAGAAAAAGTTACAGAAGTTGAAGATGCACACGAATTGCTAGTCCAGGAAGAACGTGAGTCTGTTGTGGAAGAAGCAATTGTTATAAAGAAGTTTCAGAAACTGACACTGCACCAGATTCACCAGTCAAGTCAGAACCTGAAACTGTTCTGGAGCAAGCAACAACGGCCGACGAAGTTAACGAAGCTCAAGCTGCACCAGACTCAGCAGTCAAAGAAGAACGTGTGTCTGTTGTGGAGGAAACAATCCTGGCTGAAGATGTTACAGAAGCTGAATCAGCACCTGGGTCACCAGTCTAAGAACCTCAGGATATTGTGGAGGAAGCAATTGTTACAGAAGAAGTTACAGAAGCTCAAGCTGTACCAGAATCACCAGTCAAAGAAGGACCTGAGGCTGTTGTGAAAGAAGCAATTGTGACAGAAGAAGTTACAGAAGCTGAAGATGCACCAGAATTCGCTAGTCCAGGAAGAATGTGAGTATGTTGTGGAAGAAGCAATTGTTACAAAAGAAGTTACAGAAACTGAAGCTGGACCTGAACTGCTCTTCAAGGAAGAACGTGAGTCTGTGGTGGAAGAAGCAGTTGTGATAGAAGAAGGTACAAAATTTGAAACTGCACCAGACTCACCAGTTAAAGAAGAACGTGTGTCTGTTGTGGAGGAAGCAATCCTGGCTGAAGATGTTACAGAAGCTGAATCAGCACCTGGGTCACCAGTGAAAGAACCTCAGGATATTTTGGAGGAAGCAATTGTTACAGAAGAAGTTACAGAAGCTCAAGCTGCACAAGAATCACCGGTCAAAGACGGACCTGATGCCATTGTGGAGGATGCAGTTGTGATAGAAAAAATTGCGGAAGCTGAAACAGCTCCAGAATCACCAGTCAAAGAAGAACCTGAGGCTGTTGTGGAGGAAGGCGTTGTGACAGAGGAAGTTACAGAAGCTGAAACAGCACCAGAATCACAGGTCAAGGAAGTACCTGATGCTATTGTGGAAAAAGAAGCAGTCGTGACAGAAGAAGAGACAGCCGCAGAAATTGCACCAGAATCACCAGTCAAAGAATAACCGGAGGCTATTGTGGAAGAAGAAATTGTGACAGAAGAAGTTACAGAAGCTGAAGCTGCTCCAGAATCACCAGTCAAAGGAGGACATGAGTCTGTTCTGGAGGAAGCTGTTGTGATAGAACAAGTTAAAGGAGCTCAACCTGCACCAGTTTCACCAGTCAAAGAAGAACCTGAAACTGTTCTTGAGTAAGGAACAATGACAGAAGAAGTTACCGAAGCTCAAGCTGGACCAGACTCACCAGTTAAAGAAGAACGTGTGTCTGTTTTGGAAGAAACAATCCTGGCTGATGATGTTACAGAAGCTGAATCAGCACCTGGGTCACCAGTCTAAGAACCTCAGGATATTGTGGAGGAAGCAATTGTTACAGAAGAAGTTACAGAAGCTCAAGCTGTACCAGAATCACCAGTCAAAGAGGACCTGAGGCTGATGTGAAAGAAGCAATTGTGACTGAAGAAGTTACAGAAGCTGAAGATGCACCAGAATTCGCTAGTCCAGGAAGAATGTGAGTATGTTGTGGAAGAAGCAATTGTTACAAAAGAAGTTACAGAAACTGAAGCTGGACCTGAATTGCTCTTCAAGGAAGAACGTGAGTCTGTGGTGGAAGAAGTAGTTGTGATAGAGGAAGTTGCAGAAACTGAAGCAGCACCAGAATCACCAGTCAAAGAAGAACCTGAGGCTGTTGTGAAAGATAGCAGTTGTTGCAGAAGCTGAAGCTGGACCAGAATGGCTCTTCAAGGAAGAATGTGAGTCTGTTGTGGTGGAAACCGCTTCGATAGGACAAGTTACAGAAGCTGAAACTGTTCTGGTGCAAGCAATAGTGACAAGAGATGTTACAGAAGCTAAAACAGCACCAGAATCACAGGTAAAGGAAGAACCTGATGCTATTGTGGATGATGCAGTTGTGATAGAAGAAGTTGCAGAAGCTGAAGCAGCACCAGAATCACCAGTCAAAGAAGAACCTGAGGCTGTTGTGAAAGATAGCAGTTGTTGCAGAAGCTGAAGCTGGACCAGAATGGCTCTTCAAGGAAGAATGTGAGTCTGTTGTGGTGGAAACCACTGTGATAGGACAAGTTACAGAAGCTGAAACTGCACCAGAATTGCCAGTCAAAGAAGAACTTGAATCTGTTGTGGAAGAAGCATTAGCGACACAAGAAATTGCAGCAGCTGAAACTGCACTAGAGTCACCAGTCAAAGAAGAACCTGAGGCTATTGTGAAAGAAGCATTTGTAACAGAAAAAGTTACAGAAGTTGAAGATGCACACGAATTGCTAGTCCAGGAAGAACGTGAGTCTGTTGTGGAAGAAGCAATTGTTATAAAGAAGTTTCAGAAACTGACACTGCACCAGATTCACCAGTCAAGTCAGAACCTGAAACTGTTCTGGAGCAAGCAACAACGGCCGACGAAGTTACCGAAGCTCAAGCTGCACCAGACTCAGCAGTCAAAGAAGAACGTGTGTCTGTTGTGGAGGAAACAATCCTGGCTGAAGATGTTACAGAAGCTGAATCAGCACCTGGGTCACCAGTCTAAGAACCTCAGGATATTGTGGAGGAAGCAATTGTTACAGAAGAAGTTACAGAAGCTCAAGCTGTACCAGAATCACCAGTCAAAGAAGGACCTGAGGCTGTTGTGAAAGAAGCAATTGTGACAGAAGAAGTTACAGAAGCTGAAGATGCACCAGAATTCGCTAGTCCAGGAAGAATGTGAGTATGTTGTGGAAGAAGCAATTGTTACAAAAGAAGTTACAGAAACTGAAGCTGGACCTGAACTGCTCTTCAAGGAAGAACGTGAGTCTGTGGTGGAAGAAGCAGTTGTGATAGAAGAAGGTACAAAATTTGAAACTGCACCAGACTCACCAGTTAAAGAAGAACGTGTGTCTGTTGTGGAGGAAGCAATCCTGGCTGAAGATGTTACAGAAGCTGAATCAGCACCTGGGTCACCAGTGAAAGAACCTCAGGATATTTTGGAGGAAGCAATTGTTACAGAAGAAGTTACAGAAGCTCAAGCTGCACAAGAATCACCGGTCAAAGACGGACCTGATGCCATTGTGGAGGATGCAGTTGTGATAGAAAAAATTGCGGAGGCTGAAACAGCTCCAGAATCACCAGTCAAAGAAGAACCTGAGGCTGTTGTGGAGGAAGGCGTTGTGACAGAGGAAGTTACAGAAGCTGAAACAGCACCAGAATCACAGGTCAAGGAAGTACCTGATGCTATTGTGGAAAAAGAAGCAGTCGTGACAGAAGAAGAGACAGCCGCAGAAATTGCACCAGAATCACCAGTCAAAGAATAACCGGAGGCTATTGTGGAAGAAGAAATTGTGACAGAAGAAGTTACAGAAGCTGAAGCTGCTCCAGAATCACCAGTCAAAGGAGGACATGAGTCTGTTCTGGAGGAAGCTGTTGTGATAGAACAAGTTGAAGGAGCTCAACCTGCACCAGTTTCACCAGTCAAAGAAGAACCTGAAACTGTTCTTGAGTAAGGAACAATGACAGAAGAAGTTACCGAAGCTCAAGCTGGACCAGACTCACCAGTTAAAGAAGAACGTGTGTCTGTTTTGGAAGAAACAATCCTGGCTGATGATGTTACAGAAGCTGAATCAGCACCTGGGTCACCAGTCTAAGAACCTCAGGATATTGTGGAGGAAGCAATTGTTACAGAAGAAGTTACAGAAGCTCAAGCTGTACCAGAATCACCAGTCAAAGAGGACCTGAGGCTGATGTGAAAGAAGCAATTGTGACTGAAGAAGTTACAGAAGCTGAAGATGCACCAGAATTCGCTAGTCCAGGAAGAATGTGAGTATGTTGTGGAAGAAGCAATTGTTACAAAAGAAGTTACAGAAACTGAAGCTGGACCTGAATTGCTCTTCAAGGAAGAACGTGAGTCTGTGGTGGAAGAAGTAGTTGTGATAGAGGAAGTTGCAGAAACTGAAGCAGCACCAGAATCACCAGTCAAAGAAGAACCTGAGGCTGTTGTGAAAGATAGCAGTTGTTGCAGAAGCTGAAGCTGGACCAGAATGGCTCTTCAAGGAAGAATGTGAGTCTGTTGTGGTGGAAACCGCTTCGATAGGACAAGTTACAGAAGCTGAAACTGCACCAGAATCGCCAGTCAAAGAAGAACTTGAATCTGTTGTGGAAGAATTAAGCATTAGCGACACAAGAAATTGCAGCAGCTGAAACTGCACTAGAGTCACCTGTCAAAGAAGAACCTGAGGCTATTGTGAAAGAAGCATTTGTGACAGAAGAAGTTACAGAAGCTGAAGATGCACCAGAATCGCTAGTCCAGGATGAACGTGAGTCTGTTGTGGAAGAAGCAATTGTTACAAAGAAGTTACAGAAACTGACACTGCACCAGATTCACCAGTCATGTCAAAACCTGAAACTGTTCTGGAGCAAGCAACAATGACAGAAGAAGTTACCGAAGCTCAAGCTGCACCAGACTCACCAGTCAAAGAAGAACGTGTGTCTGCTGTGGAGCAAACAATCCTGGCTGAACATGTTACAGAAGCTGAATCAGCACCTGGGTCACCAGTCTAAGAACCTCAGGATATTGTGGAGGAAGCAATTGTTACAGAAGAAGTTACAGAAGCTCAAGCTGTACCAGAATCACCAGTCAAAGAAGAACCTGAGGCTGATGTGAAAGAAGCAATTGTGACGGAAGAAGTTACTGAAGCTGAAGATGCACCAGAATTCGCTAGTCCAGGAAGAATGTGAGTATGTTGTGGAAGAAGCAATTGTTACAAAAGAAGTTACAGAAACTGGACCTGAATTGCTCTTCAAGGAAGAACGTGAGTCTGTGGTGGAAAAAGCAGTTGTGATAGAAGAAGTTACAGAAGTTGAAACTGCACCAGAATCACCAGTGAAAGAAGAATGTGTCGGTTGTGGAGGAAACCATCCTGGCTGAAGATGTTACAGAAGCTGAATCTGCACCTGGGTCACCGGTCTGAGAACCTCAGGATATTGTGGAGGAAGCAATTGTTAGAGAAGTACTTACAGAAGCTCAAGCTGTACCCACCTGAGGCTGTTGTGAAAGAAGCAATTGTGACAGAAGAAGTTGCAGAAGCTGAAGATGCACCAGAATTCGCTAGTCCAGGAAGAATGTGAGTATGTGGCGGAAGAAGCAATTGTTACAAAAGAAGTTACAGAAACTGAAGCTGGACCTGAATTGCTCTTCAAGGAAGAACGTGAGTCTGTGGTGGAAGAAGCAGTTGTGATAGAAGAAGTTACAGAAGTTGAAACTGCACCAGAATCACCAGTCAAAGAAGAATGTGTCTGTTGTGGAGGAAACCATCCTGACTGAAGATGTTACAGAAGCTGAATCAGCGCCTGAGTCACCAGTGAAAGAACCTCAGGATATTTTGGAGGAAGCAATTGTTACAGAAGAAGTTACAGAAGCTCAAGCTGCACAAGAATCACCGGTCAAAGACGGACCTGATGCCATTGTGGAGGATGCAGTTGTGACAGAAAAATTGCAGAAGCTGAAACAGCTCAAGAATCACCAGTCAAAGAAGAACCTGAGGCTGTTGTGGACGAAGCCGTTGTGACAGAGGAAGTTACAGAAGCTGAAACAGCACCAGAATCACAGGTCAAGGAAGAACCTGATGCTATTGTGGAAGAAGCAGTCGTGACAGAAGAAGAGACAGCCGCAGAAACTGCACCAGAAGCACCAGTCAAAGAATAACCTGAGGCTATTGTGGAAGAAGAAATTGTGACAGAAGAAGTTACAGAAGCTGAAGCTGCTCCAGAATCACCAGTCAAAGGAGGACATGAGTCTGTTGTGCAGGAAGCTGCTGTGATAGAAGAAGTTAAAGGAGCTCAACCTGCACCAGTTTCACCAGTCAAGGAAGAACCTGAAACTGTTCTGGAGCAAGCAATAGTGACAAGAGATGTTACAGAAGCTAAAACAGCACCAGAATCACAGGTAAAGGAAGAACCTGATGCTATTGTGGAAGATGCAGTTGTGATAGAAGAAGTTGCAGAAGCTGAAGCAGCACCAGAATCACCAGTCAAAGAAGAACCTGAGGCTGTTGTGAAAGATAGCAGTTGTTGCAGAAGCTGAAGCTGGACCAGAATGTCTAATCAAGGAAGAATGTGAGTCTGTTGTGGTGGAAACCGCTGTGATAGGACAAGTTACAGAAGCTGAAACTGCACCAGAATCGCCAGTCAAAGAAGAACTTGAATCTGTTGTGGAAGAATTAAGCATTAGTGACACAAGAAATTGCAGCAGCTGAAACTGCACTAGAGTCACCTGTCAAAGAAGAACCTGAGGCTATTGTGAAAGAAGCATTTGTGACAGAAGAAGTTACAGAAGCTGAAGATGCACCAGAATCGCTAGTCCAGGATGAACGTGAGTCTGTTGTGGAAGAAGCAATTGTTACAAAGAAGTTACAGAAACTGACACTGCACCAGATTCACCAGTCAAGTCAGAACCTGAAACTGTTCTGGAGCAAGCAACAACGACAGAAGAAGTTACCGAAGCTCAAGCTGCACCAGACTCAGCAGTCAAAGAAGAACGTGTGTCTGTTGTGGAGGAAACAATCCTGGCTGAAGATGTTACAGAAGCTGAATCAGCACCTGGGTCACTAGTCTAAGAACCTTAGGATATTGTGGAGGAAGCAATTGTTACAGAAGAAGTTACAGAAGCTCAAGCTGTACCAGAATCACCAGTCAAAGAAGAACCTGAGGCTGAT
Source organism: Alitta virens (assembly GCA_932294295.1). Lineage (NCBI taxonomy): Eukaryota > Metazoa > Annelida > Polychaeta > Phyllodocida > Nereididae > Alitta > Alitta virens. Next base: position 9,623,235 of record OW028581.1, read on the forward strand.
GTGAAAGAAGCAATTGTGACTGAAAAATTGCAGAAGCTGAAACCGCTCCAGAATCACCAGTCAAAGAAGAACCTGAGGCTGTTGTGGACGAAGCCGTTGTGACAGAGGAAGTTACAGAAGCTGAAACAGCACCAGAATCACAGGTCAAGGAAGAACCTGATGCTATTGTGGAAGAAGCAGTCGTGACAGAAAAAGAGACAGCCGCAGAAACTGCACCAGAAGCACCAGTCAGAGAATAACCTGAGGCTATTGTGGAAGAAGAAATTGTGACAGAAGAAGTTACAGAAGCTGAAGCTGCTCCAGAATCACCAGTCAAAAGAGGACATGAGTCTGTTGTGCAGGAAGCTGCTGTGATAGAAGAAGTTAAAGGAGCTCAACCTGCACCAGTTTCACCAGTCAAGGAAGAACCTGAAACTGTTCTGGAGCAAGCAATAGTGACAAGAGATGTTACAGAAGCTAAAACAGCACCAGAATCACAGGTAAAGGAAGAACCTGATGCTATTGTAGAAGATGCAGTTGTGATAGAAGAAGTTGCAGAAGCTGAAGCAGCACCAGAATCACCAGTCAAAGAAGAACCTGAGGCTGTTGTGAAAGATAGCAGTTGTTGCAGAAGCTGAAGCTGGACCAGAATGGCTCTTCAAGGAAGAATGTGAGTCTGTTGTGGTGGAAACCGCTGTGATAGGACAAGTTACAGAAGCTGAAACTGCACCAGAATCGCCAGTCAAAGAAGAACTTGAATCTGTTGTGGAAGAAGCATTAGCGACACAAGAAATTGCAGCAGCTGAAACTGCACTAGAGTCACCAGTCAAAGAAGAACCTGAGGCTATTGTGAAAGAAGCATTTGTGACAGAAGAAGTTACAGAAGCTGAAGATGCACCAGAATCGCTAGTCCAGGATGAACGTGAGTCTGTTGTGGAAGAAGCAATTGTTACAAAGAAGTTACAGAAACTGACACTGCACCAGATTCACCAGTCAAGTCAGAACCTGAAACTGTTCTGGAGCAAGCAACAACGACAGAAGAAGTTACCGAAGCTCAAGCTGCACCAGACTCAGCAGTCAAAGAAGAACGTGTGTCTGTTGTGGAGGAAACAATTCTGGCTGAAGATGTTACAGAAGCTGAATCAGCACCTGGGTCACCAGTCTAAGAACCTTAGGATATTGTGGAGGAAGCAATTGTTACAGAAGAAGTTACAGAAGCTCAAGCTGTACCAGAATCACCAGTCAAAGAAGAACCTGAGGCTGTTGTGAAAGAAGCAATTGTGACAGAAGAAGTTACAGAAGCTGAAGATGCACCAGAATTCGCTAGTCCAGGAAGAATGTGAGTATGTTGTGGAAGAAGCAATTGTTACAAAAGAAGTTACAGAAAATGAAGCTGGACCTGAATTGCTCTTCAAGGAAGAACGTGAGTCTGTGGTGGAAGAAGCAGTTGTGATAGAAGAAGTTACAGAAGTTGAAACTGCACCAGAATCACCAGTCAAAGAATAATGTGTCTGTTGTGGAGGAAACCATCCTGACTGAAGATGTTACAGAAGCTGAATCAGCGCCTGAGTCACCAGTGAAAGAACCTCAGGATATTGTGGAGGAAGCAATTGTTACAGAAGAAGTTACAGAAGCTCAAGCTGCACAAGAATCACCGGTCAAAGACGGACCTGATGCCATTGTGGAGGATGCAGTTGTGACAGAAAAATTGCAGAAGCTGAAACAGCTCCAGAATCACCAGTCAAAGAAGAACCTGAGGCTGTTGTGGAGGAAGCCGTTGTGACAGAGGAAGTTACAGATGCTGAAACAGCACCAGAATCACAGGTCAAGGAAGAACCTGATGCTATTGTGGAAGAAGCAGTCGTGACAGAAGAAGAAACAGCCGCAGAAACTGCACCAGAAGCACCAGTCAAAGAATAGCCTGAGGCTATTGTGGAAGAAGAAATTGTGACAGAAGAAGTTACAGAAGCTGAAGCTGCTCCAGAATTACCAGTCAAAGGAGGACATGAGTCTGTTGTGGAGGAAGCTGCTGTAATAGAAGAAGTTAAAGGAGCTCAACCTGCACCAGTTTCACCAGTCAAAGAAGAACCTGAAACTGTTCTGGAGCAAGCAATAGTGACTAGAGATGTTACAGAAGCTAAAACAGCACCAGAATCACAGGTAAAGGAAGAACCTGATGCTATTGTAGAAGATGCAGTTGTGATAGAAGAAGTTGCAGAAGCTGAAGCAGCACCAGAATCACCAGTCAAAGAAGAACCTGAGGCTGTTGTGAAAGATAGCAGTTGTTGCAAAAGCTGAAGCTGGACCAGAATGGCTCTTCAAGGAAGAATGTGAGTCTGTTGTGGTGGAAACCGCTGTGATAGGACAAGTTACAGAAGCTGAAACTGCACCAGAATCGCCAGTCAAAGAAGAACTTGAATCTGTTGTGGAAGAAGCATTAGCGACACAAGAAATTGCAGCAGCTGAAACTGCACTAGAGTCACCAGTCAAAGAAGAACCTGAGGCTATTGTGAAAGAAGCATTTGTGACAGAAGAAGTTACAGAAGCTGAAGATGCACCAGAATCGCTAGTCCAGGATGAACGTGAGTCTGTTGTGGAAGAAGCAATTGTTACAAAGAAGTTACAGAAACTGACACTGCACCAGATTCACCAGTCAAGTCAGAACCTGAAACTGTTCTGGAGCAAGCAACAACGACAGAAGAAGTTACCGAAGCTCAAGCTGCACCAGACTCAGCAGTCAAAGAAGAACGTGTGTCTGTTGTGGAGGAAACAATTCTGGCTGAAGATGTTACAGAAGCTGAATCAGCACCTGGGTCACCAGTCTAAGAACCTTAGGATATTGTGGAGGAAGCAATTGTTACAGAAGAAGTTACAGAAGCTCAAGCTGTACCAGAATCACCAGTCAAAGAAGAACCTGAGGCTGTTGTGAAAGAAGCAATTGTGACAGAAGAAGTTACAGAAGCTGAAGATGCACCAGAATTCGCTAGTCCAGGAAGAATGTGAGTATGTTGTGGAAGAAGCAATTGTTACAAAAGAAGTTACAGAAAATGAAGCTGGACCTGAATTGCTCTTCAAGGAAGAACGTGAGTCTGTGGTGGAAGAAGCAGTTGTGATAGAAGAAGTTACAGAAGTTGAAACTGCACCAGAATCACCAGTCAAAGAAGAATGTGTCTGTTGTGGAGGAAACCATCCTGACTGAAGATGTTACAGAAGCTGAATCAGCACCTGGGTCACCAGTCTAAGAACCTCAGGATATTGTGGAGGAAGCAATTGTTACAGAAGAAGTTACAGAAGCTCAAGCTGTACCAGAATCACCAGTCAAAGAAGAACCTGAGGCTGTTGTGAAAGAAGCAATTGTGACAGAAGAAGTTACAGAAGCTGAAGATGCACCAGAATTCGCTAGTCCAGGAAGAATGTGAGTATGTTGTGGAAGAAGCAATTGTTACAAAAGAAGTTACAGAAAATGAAGCTGGACCTGAATTGCTCTTCAAGGAAGAACGTGAGTCTGTGGTGGAAGAAGCAGTTGTGATAGAAGAAGTTACAGAAGTTGAAACTGCACCAGAATCACCAGTCAAAGAAGAATGTGTCTGTTGTGGAGGAAACCATCCTGACTGAAGATGTTACAGAAGCTGAATCAGTGCCTGAGTCACCAGTGAAAGAACCTCAGGATATTGTGGAGGAAGCAATTGTTACAGAAGAAGTTACAGAAGCTCAAGCTGCACAAGAATCACCGGTCAAAGACGGACCTGATGCCATTGTGGAGGATGCAGTTGTGACAGAAAAATTGCAGAAGCTGAAACAGCTCCAGAATCACCAGTCAAAGAAGAACCTGAGGCTGTTGTGGAGGAAGCCGTTGTGACAGAGGAAGTTACAGATGCTGAAACAGCACCAGAATCACAGGTCAAGGAAGAACCTGATGCTATTGTGGAAGAAGCAGTCGTGACAGAAGAAGAAACAGCCGCAGAAACTGCACCAGAAGCACCAGTCAAAGAATAACCTGAGGCTATTGTGGAAGAAGAAATTGTGACAGAAGAAGTTACAGAAGCTGAAGCTGCTCCAGAATTACCAGTCAAAGGAGGACATGAGTCTGTTGTGGAGGAAGCTGCTGTAATAGAAGAAGTTAAAGGAGCTCAACCTGCACCAGTTTCACCAGTCAAAGAAGAACCTGAAACTGTTCTGGAGCAAGCAATAGTGACTAGAGATGTTACAGAAGCTAAAACAGCACCAGAATCACAGGTAAAGGAAGAACCTGATGCTATTGTAGAAGATGCAGTTGTGATAGAAGAAGTTGCAGAAGCTGAAGCAGCACCAGAATCACCAGTCAAAGAAGAACCTGAGGCTGTTGTGAAAGATAGCAGTTGTTGCAGAAGCTGAAGCTGGACCAGAATGGCTCTTCAAGGAAGAATGTGAGTCTGTTGTGGTGGAAACCGCTGTGATAGGACAAGTTACAGAAGCTGAAACTGCACCAGAATCGCCAGTCAAAGAAGAACTTGAATCTGTTGTGGAAGAAGCATTAGCGACACAAGAAATTGCAGCAGCTGAAACTGCACTAGAGTCACCAGTCAAAGAAGAACCTGAGGCTATTGTGAAAGAAGCATTTGTGACAGAAGAAGTTACAGAAGCTGAAGATGCACCAGAATCGCTAGTCCAGGATGAACGTGAGTCTGTTGTGGAAGAAGCAATTGTTACAAAGAAGTTACAGAAACTGACACTGCACCAGATTCACCAGTCAAGTCAGAACCTGAAACTGTTCTGGAGCAAGCAACAACGACAGAAGAAGTTACCGAAGCTCAAGCTGCACCAGACTCAGCAGTCAAAGAAGAACGTGTGTCTGTTGTGGAGGAAACAATTCTGGCTGAAGATGTTACAGAAGCTGAATCAGCACCTGGGTCACCAGTCTAAGAACCTTAGGATATTGTGGAGGAAGCAATTGTTACAGAAGAAGTTACAGAAGCTCAAGCTGTACCAGAATCACCAGTCAAAGAAGAACCTGAGGCTGTTGTGAAAGAAGCAATTGTGACAGAAGAAGTTACAGAAGCTGAAGATGCACCAGAATTCGCTAGTCCAGGAAGAATGTGAGTATGTTGTGGAAGAAGCAATTGTTACAAAAGAAGTTACAGAAAATGAAGCTGGACCTGAATTGCTCTTCAAGGAAGAACGTGAGTCTGTGGTGGAAGAAGCAGTTGTGATAGAAGAAGTTACAGAAGTTGAAACTGCACCAGAATCACCAGTCAAAGAAGAATGTGTCTGTTGTGGAGGAAACCATCCTGACTGAAGATGTTACAGAAGCTGAATCAGCGCCTGAGTCACCAGTGAAAGAACCTCAGGATATTGTGGAGGAAGCAATTGTTACAGAAGAAGTTACAGAAGCTCAAGCTGCACAAGAATCACCGGTCAAAGACGGACCTGATGCCATTGTGGAGGATGCAGTTGTGACAGAAAACTTGCAGAAGCTGAAACAGCTCCAGAATCACCAGTCAAAGAAGAACCTGAGGCTGTTGTGGAGGAAGCCGTTGTGACAGAGGAAGTTACAGAAGCTGAAACAGCACCAGAATCACAGGTCAAGGAAGAACCTGATGCTATTGTGGAAGAAGCAGTCGTGACAGAAGAAGAGACAGCCGCAGAAACTGCACCAGAAGCACCAGTCAAAGAATAACCTGAGGCTATTGTGGAAGAAGAAATTGTGACAGAAGAAGTTACAGAAGCTGAAGCTGCTCCAGAATCACCAGTCAAAGGAGGACATGAGTCTGTTGTGCAGGAAGCTGCTGTGATAGAAGAAGTTAAAGGAGCTCAACCTGCACCAGTTTCACCAGTCAAGGAAGAACCTGAAACTGTTCTGGAGCAAGCAATAGTGACAAGAGATGTTACAGAAGCTAAAACAGCACCAGAATCACAGGTAAAGGAAGAACCTGATGCTATTGTAGAAGATGCAGTTGTGATAGAAGAAGTTGCAGAAGCTGAAGCAGCACCAGAATCACCAGTCAAAGAAGAACCTGAGGCTGTTGTGAAAGATAGCAGTTGTTGCAGAAGCTGAAGCTGGACCAGAATGGCTCTTCAAGGAAGAATGTGAGTCTTTTGTGGTGGAAACCGCTGTGATAGGACAAGTTACAGAAGCTGAAACTGCACCAGAATCGCCAGTCAAAGAAGAACTTGAATCTGTTGTGGAAGAAGCATTAGCGACACAAGAAATTGCAGCAGCTGAAACTGCACTAGAGTCACCAGTCAAGGAAGAACCTGAGGCTATTGTGAAAGAAGCATTTGTGACAGAAGAAGTTACAGAAGCTCAAGATGCACCAGAATCGCTAGTCCAGGAAGAACGTGAGTCTGTTGTGGAAGAAGCAATTGTTACAAAGAAGTTACAGAAACTGGCACTGCACATGATTCACCAGTCAAGTCAGAACCTGAAACTGTTCTGGAGCAAGCAACAACGACAGAAGAAGTTATCGAAGCTCAAGCTGCACCAGACTCAGCAGTCAAAGAAGAACGTGTGTCTGTTGTGGAGGAAACAATCCTGGCTGAAGATGTTACAGAAGCTGAATCAGCACCTGGGTCACCAGTCTAAGAACCTCAGGATATTGTGGAGGAAGCAATTGTTACAGAAGAAGTTACAGAAGCTCAAGCTGTACCAGAATCACCAGTCAAAGAAGAACCTGAGGCTGTTGTGGAGGAAGCCGCTGTGACAGAAGAAGTTACAGAAACTGAAGATGCACCAGAATTCGCTAGTCCAGGAAGAATGTGAGTATGTTGTGGAAGAAGCAATTGTTACAAAAGAAGTTACAGAAAATGAAGCTGGACCTGAATTGCTTTTCAAGGAAGAACGTGAGTCTGTGGTGGAAGAAGCAGTTGTGATAGAAGAAGTTACAGAAGTTGAAACTGCACCAGAATCACCAGTGAAAGAAGAATGTGTCTGTTGTGGAGGAAACCATCCTGACTGAAGATGTTACAGAAGCTGAATCAGCGCCTGAGTCACCAGTGAAAGAACCTCAGGATATTGTGGAGGAAGCAATTGTTACAGAAGAAGTTACAGAAGCTCAAGCTGCACAAGAATCACCGGTCAAAGACGGACCTGATGCCATTGTGGAGGATGCAGTTGTGACTGAAAAATTGCAGAAGCTGAAACAGCTCCAGAATCACCAGTCAAAGAAGAACCTGAGGCTGTTGTGGACGAAGCCGTTGTGACAGAGGAAGTTACAGATGCTGAAACAGCACCAGAATCACAGGTCAAGGAAGAACCTGATGCTATTGTGGAAGAAGCAGTCGTGACAGAAGAAGAGACAGCCGCAGAAACTGCACCAGAAGCACCAGTCAAAGAATAACCTGAGGCTATTGTGGAAGAAGAAATTGTGACAGAAGAAGTTACAGAAGCTGAAGCTGCTCCAGAATCACCAGTCAAAGGAGGACATGAGTCTGTTGTGGAGGAAGCTGCTGTGATAGAAGAAGTTAAAGGAGCTCAACCTGCACCAGTTTCACCAGTCAAAGAAGAACCTGAAACTGTTCTGGAGCAAGCATTAGTGACAAGAGATGTTACAGAAGCTAAAACAGCACCAGAATCACAGGTAAAGGAAGAACCTGATGCTATTGTAGAAGATGCAGTTGTGATAGAAGAAGTTGCAGAAGCTGAAGCAGCACCAGAATCACCAGTCAAAGAAGAACCTGAGGCTGTTGTGAAAGATAGCAGTTGTTGCAAAAGCTGAAGCTGGACCAGAATGGCTCTTCAAGGAAGAATGTGAGTCTGTTGTGGTGGAAACCGCTGTGATAGGACAAGTTACAGAAGCTGAAACTGCACCAGAATCGCCAGTCAAAGAAGAACTTGAATCTGTTGTGGAAGAAGCATTAGCGACACAAGAAATTGCAGCAGCTGAAACTGCACTAGAGTCACCAGTCAAAGAAGAACCTGAGGCTGTTGTGGAGGAAGCCGTTGTGACAGAAGAAGTTACAGAAACTGAAGATGCACCAGAATTCGCTAGTCCAGGAAGAATGTGAGTATGTTGTGGAAGAAGCAATTGTTACAAAAGAAGTTACAGAAAATGAAGCTGGACCTGAATTGCTTTTCAAGGAAGAACGTGAGTCTGTGGTGGAAGAAGCAGTTGTGATAGAAGAATTTACAGAAGTTGAAACTGCACCAGAATCACCAGTCAAAGAAGAATGTGTCTGTTGTGGAGGAAACCATCCTGACTGAAGATGTTACAGAAGCTGAATCAGCGCCTGAGTCACCAGTGAAAGAACCTCAGGATATTGTGGAGGAAGCAATTGTTACAGAAGAAGTTACAGAAGCTCAAGCTGCACAAGAATCACCGGTCAAAGGTGGACCTGATGCCATTGTGGAGGATGCAGTTGTGACAGAAAAATTGCAGAAGCTGAAACAGCTCCAGAATCACCAGTCAAAGAAGAACCTGAGGCTGTTGTGGAGGAAGCCGTTGTGACAGAGGAAGTTACAGATGCTGAAACAGCACCAGAATCACAGGTCAAGGAAGAACCTGATGCTATTGTGGAAGAAGCAGTCGTGACAGAAGAAGAGACAGCCGCAGAAACTGCACCAGAAGCACCAGTCAAAGAATAACCTGAGGCTATTGTGGAAGAAGAAATTGTGACAGAAGAAGTTACAGAAGCTGAAGCTGCTCCAGAATTACCAGTCAAAGGAGGACATGAGTCTGTTGTGGAGGAAGCTGCTGTAATAGAAGAAGTTACAGAAGCTCAACCTGCACCAGTTTCACCAGTCAAAGAAGAACCTGAAACTGTTCTGGAGCAAGCAATAGTGACTAGAGATGTTACAGAAGCTAAAACAGCACCAGAATCACAGGTAAAGGAAGAACCTGATGCTATTGTAGAAGATGCAGTTGTGATAGAAGAAGTTGCAGAAGCTGAAGCAGCACCAGAATCACCAGTCAAAGAAGAACCTGAGGCTGTTGTGAAAGATAGCAGTTGTTGCAGAAGCTGAAGCTGGACCAGAATGGCTCTTCAAGGAAGAATGTGAGTCTGTTGTGGTGGAAACCGCTGTGATAGGACAAGTTACAGAAGCTGAAACTGCACCAGAATCGCCAGTCAAAGAAGAACTTGAATCTGTTGTGGAAGAAGCATTAGCGACACAAGAAATTGCAGCAGCTGAAACTGCACTAGAGTCACCAGTCAAAGAAGAACCTGAGGCTATTGTGAAAGAAGCATTTGTGACAGAAGAAGTTACAGAAGCTGAAGATGCACCAGAATCGCTAGTCCAGGAAGAACGTGAGTCTGTTGTGGAAGAAGCAATTGTTACAAAGAAGTTACAGAAACTGACACTGCACCAGATTCACCAGTCAAGTCAGAACCTGAAACTGTTCTGGAGCAAGCAACAACGACAGAAGAAGTTACTGAAGCTCAAGCTGCACCAGACTCAGCAGTCAAAGAAGAACGTGTGTCTGTTGTGGAGGAAACAATCCTGGCTGAAGATGTTACAGAAGCTGAATCAGCACCTGGGTCACCAGTCTAAGAACCTCAGGATATTGTGGAGGAAGCAATTGTTACAGAAGAAGTTACAGAAGCTCAAGCGGTACCAGAATCACCAGTCAAAGAAGAACCTGAGGCTGTTGTGAAAGAAGCAATTGTGACAGAAGAAGTTACAGAAGCTGAAGATGCACCAGAATTCGCTAGTCCAGGAAGAATGTGAGTATGTTGTGGAAGAAGTAATTGTTACAAAAGAGGTTACAGAAAATGAAGCTGGACCTGAATTGCTCTTCAAGGAAGAACGTGAGTCTGTGGTGGAAGAAGCAGTTGTGATAGAAGAAGTTACAGAAGTTGAAACTGCACCAGAATCACCAGTCAAAGAAGAATGTGTCTGTTGTGGAGGAAACCATCCTGACTGAAGATGTTACAGAAGCTGAATCAGTGCCTGAGTCACCAGTGAAAGAACCTCAGGATATGTTGGAGGAAGCAATTGTTACAGAAGAAGTTACAGAAGCTCAAGCTGCACAAGAATCACCGGTCAAAGACGGACCTGATGCCATTGTGGAGGATGCAGTTGTGACAGAAAAATTGCAGAAGCTGAAACAGCTCCAGAATCACCAGTCAAAGAAGAACCTGAGGCTGTTGTGGAGGAAGCCGTTGTGACAGAGGAAGTTACAGATGCTGAAACAGCACCAGAATCACAGGTCAAGGAAGAACCTGATGCTATTGTGGAAGAAGAAATTGTGACAGAAGAAGTTACAGAAGCTGAAGCTGCTCCAGAATTACCAGTCAAAGGAGGACTTGAGTCATTTGTGCAGGAAGCTGCTGTGATAGAAGAAGTTAAAGGAACTCAACCTGCACCAGTTTCACCAGTCAAGGAAGAACCTGAAACTGTTCTGGAGCAAGCAATAGTGACAAGAGATGTTACAGAAGCTAAAACAGCACCAGAATCACAGGTAAAGGAAGAACCTGATGCTATTGTAGAAGATGCAGTTGTGATAGAAGAAGTTGCAGAAGCTGAAGCAGCACCAGAATCACCAGTCAAAGAAGAACCTGAGGGTGTTGTGAAAGATAGCAGTTGTTGCAGAAGCTGAAGCTGGACCAGAATGGCTCTTCAAGGAAGAAGGTGAGTCTGTTGTGATGGAAACTGCTGTGATAGGACAAGTTACAGAAGCTGAAACTGCACCAGAATCGCCAGTCAAAGAAGAACTTGAATCTGTTGTGGAAGAAGCATTAGCGACCCAAGAAATTGCAGCAGCTGAAACTGCACTAGAGTCACCAGTCAAAGAAGAACCTGAGGCTATTGTGAAAGAAGCATTTGTGACAGAAGAAGTTACAGAAGCTGAAGATGCACCAGAATCACTAGTCCAGGAAGAACGTGAGTCTGTTATAATTGCTTCTTCCACAACAAAGAAGTTACAGAAACTGACACTGCACCAGATTCACCAGTCAAGTCAGAACCTGAAACTGTTCTGGAGCAAGCAACAATGACAGAAGAAGTTACCGAAGCTCAAGCTGCACCAGACTCACCAGTCAAAGAAGAACGTTTGTCTGTTGTGGAGGAAACAATCCTGGCTGAAGATGTTACAGAAGCTGAATCAGCACCTGGGTCACCAGTCTAAGAACCTCAGGATATTGTGGAGGAAGCAATTGTTACAGAAGAAGTTACAGAAGCTCAAGCTGTACCAGAATCACCAGTCAAAGAAGAACCTGAGGCTGTTGTGAAAGAAGCAATTGTGACTAAAGAAGTTACAGAAGCTGAAGATGCACCAGAATTCGCGGTCCAGGAAGAATGTGAGTATGTTGTGGAAGAAGCAATTGTTACAAAAGAAGTTACAGAAACTGAAGCTGGACCTGAATTGCTCTTCAAGGAAGAACGTGAGTCTGTGGTGGAAGAAGCAGTTGTGATGGAAGAAGTTACAGAAGTTGAAACTGCACCAGAATCACCAGTCAAAGAAGAATGTGTCTGTTGTGGAGGAAACCATCCTGACTGAAGATGTTACAGAAGCTGAATCAGCGCCTGAGTCACCAGTGAAAGAACCTCAGGATATTGTGGAGGAAGCAATTGTTACAGAAGAAGTTACAGAAGCTCAAGCTGCACAAGAATCACCGGTCAAAGACGGACCTGATGCCATTGTGGAGGATGCAGTTGTGACAGAAAAATTGCAGAAGCTGAAACAGCTCCAGAATCACCAGTCAAAGAAGAACTTGAATCTGTTGTGGAACAAGCATTAGCGACACAAGAAATTGCAGCAGCTGAAACTGCACTAGAGTCACCAGTCAAAGAAGAACCTGAGGCTATTGTGAAAGAAGCATTTGTGACAGAAGAAGTTACAGAAGCTGAAGATGCACCAGAATCGCTAGTCCAGGAAGAACGTGAGTCTGTTGTGGAAGAAGCAATTGTTACAAAGAAGTTACAGAAACTGACACTGCACCAGATTCACCAGTCAAGTCAGAACCTGAAACTGTTCTGGAGCAAGCAACAACGACAGAAGAAGTTACTGAAGCTCAAGCTGCACCAGACTCAGCAGTCAAAGAAGAACGTGTGTCTGTTGTGGAGGAAACCATCCTGGCTGAAGATGTTACAGAAGCTGAATCAGCACCTGGGTCACCAGTCTAAGAACCTCAGGATATTGTGGAGGAAGCAATTGTTACAGAAGAAGTTACAGAAGCTCAAGCGGTACCAGAATCACCAGTCAAAGAAGAACCTGAGGCTGTTGTGAAAGAAGCAATTGTGACAGAAGAAGTTACAGAAGCTGAAGATGCACCAGAATTCGCTAGTCCAGGAAGAATGTGAGTATGTTGTGGAAGAAGCAATTGTTGCAAAAGAGGTTACAGAAAATGAAGCTGGACCTGAATTGCTCTTCAAGGAAGAACGTGAGTCTGTGGTGGAAGAAGCAGTTGTGATAGAAGAAGTTACAGAAGTTGAAACTGCACCAGAATCACCAGTCAAAGAAGAATGTGTCTGTTGTGGAGGTAACCATCCTGACTGAAGCAGTTACAGAAGCTGAATCAGCGCCTGAGTCACCAGTGAAAGAACCTCAGGATATTGTGGAGGAAGCAATTGTTACAGAAGAAGTTACAGAAGCTCAAGCTGCACAAGAATCACCGGTCAAAGACGGACCTGATGCCATTGTGGAGGATGCAGTTGTGACAGAAAAATTGCAGAAGCTGAAACAGCTCCAGAATCACCAGTCAAAGAAGAACCTGAGGCTGTTGTGGAGGAAGCCGTTGTTACAGAGGAAGTTACAGATGCTGAAACAGCACCAGAATCACAGGTCAAGGAAGAACCTGATGCTATTGTGGAAGAAGCAGTCGTGACAGAAGAAGAAACAGCCGCAGAAACTGCACCAGAAGCACCAGTCAAAGAATAACCTGAGGCTGTTGTGGAAGAAGAAATTGTGACAGAAGAAGTTACAGAAGCTGAAGCTGCTCCAGAATTACCAGTCAAAGGAGGACTTGAGTCATTTGTGCAGGAAGCTGCTGTGATAGAAGAAGTTAAAGGAACTCAACCTGCACCAGTTTCACCAGTCAAGGAAGAACCTGAAACTGTTCTGGAGCAAGCAATAGTGACAAGAGATGTTACAGAAGCTAAAACAGCACCAGAATCACAGGTAAAGGAAGAACCTGATGCTATTGTAGAAGATGCAGTTGTGATAGAAGAAGTTGCAGAAGCTGAAGCAGCACCAGAATCACCAGTCAAAGAAGAACCTGAGGGTGTTGTGAAAGATAGCAGTTGTTGCAGAAGCTGAAGCTGGACCAGAATGGCTCTTCAAGGAAGAAGGTGAGTCTGTTGTGATGGAAACTGCTGTGATAGGACAAGTTACAGAAGCTGAAACTGCACCAGAATCGCCAGTCAAAGAAGAACTTGAATCTGTTGTGGAAGAAGCATTAGCGACACAAGAAATTGCAGCAGCTGAAACTGCACTAGAGTCACCAGTCAAAGAAGAACCTGAGGCTATTGTGAAAGAAGCATTTGTGACAGAAGAAGTTACAGAAGCTGAAGATGCACCAGAATCACTAGTCCAGGAAGAACGTGAGTCTGTTACAATTGCTTCTTCCACAACAAAGAAGTTACAGAAACTGACACTGCACCAGATTCACCAGTCAAGTCAGAACCTGAAACTGTTCTGGAGCAAGCAACAATGACAGAAGAAGTTACCGAAGCTCAAGCTGCACCAGACTCACCAGTCAAAGAAGAACGTTTGTCTGTTGTGGAGGAAACAATCCTGGCTGAAGATGTTACAGAAGCTGAATCAGCACCTGGGTCACCAGTCTAAGAACATCAGGATATTGTGGAGGAAGCAATTGTTACAGAAGAAGTTACAGAAGCTCAAGCTGTACCAGAATCACCAGTCAAAGAAGAACCTGAGGCTGTTGTGAAAGAAGCAATTGTGACTAAAGAAGTTACAGAAGCTGAAGATGCACCAGAATTCGCGGTCCAGGAAGAATGTGAGTATGTTGTGGAAGAAGCAATTGTTACAAAAGAAGTTACAGAAACTGAAGCTGGACCTGAATTGCTCTTCAAGGAAGAACGTGAGTCTGTGGTGGAAGAAGCAGTTGTGATGGAAGAAGTTACAGAAGTTGAAACTGCACCAGAATCACCAGTCAAAGAAGAATGTGTCTGTTGTGGAGGAAACCATCCTGACTGAAGATGTTACAGAAGCTGAATCAGCGCCTGAGTCACCAGTGAAAGAACCTCAGGATATTGTGGAGGAAGCAATTGTTACAGAAGAAGTTACAGAAGCTCAAGCTGCACAAGAATCACCGGTCAAAGACGGACCTGATGCCATTGTGGAGGATGCAGTTGTGACAGAAAAATTGCAGAAGCTGAAACAGCTCCAGAATCACCAGTCAAAGAAGAACTTGAATCTGTTGTGGAACAAGCATTAGCGACACAAGAAATTGCAGCAGCTGAAACTGCACTAGAGTCACCAGTCAAAGAAGAACCTGAGGCTATTGTGAAAGAAGCATTTGTGACAGAAGAAGTTACAGAAGCTGAAGATGCACCAGAATCGCTAGTCCAGGAAGAACGTGAGTCTGTTGTGGAAGAAGCAATTGTTACAAAGAAGTTACAGAAACTGACACTGCACCAGATTCACCAGTCAAGTCAGAACCTGAAACTGTTCTGGAGCAAGCAACAACGACAGAAGAAGTTACTGAAGCTCAAGCTGCACCAGACTCAGCAGTCAAAGAAGAACGTGTGTCTGTTGTGGAGGAAACAATCCTGGCTGAAGATGTTACAGAAGCTGAATCAGCACCTGGGTCACCAGTCTAAGAACCTCAGGATATTGTGGAGGAAGCAATTGTTACAGAAGAAGTTACAGAAGCTCAAGCGGTACCAGAATCACCAGTCAAAGAAGAACCTGAGGCTGTTGTGAAAGAAGCAATTGTGACAGAAGAAGTTACAGAAGCTGAAGATGCACCAGAATTCGCTAGTCCAGGAAGAATGTGAGTATGTTGTGGAAGAAGCAATTGTTGCAAAAGAGGTTACAGAAAATGAAGCTGGACCTGAATTGCTCTTCAAGGAAGAACGTGAGTCTGTGGTGGAAGAAGCAGTTGTGATAGAAGAAGTTACAGAAGTTGAAACTGCACCAGAATCACCAGTCAAAGAAGAATGTGTCTGTTGTGGAGGTAACCATCCTGACTGAAGCAGTTACAGAAGCTGAATCAGCGCCTGAGTCACCAGTGAAAGAACCTCAGGATATTGTGGAGGAAGCAATTGTTACAGAAGAAGTTACAGAAGCTCAAGCTGCACAAGAATCACCGGTCAAAGGCAGACCTGATGCCATTGTGGAGGATGCAGTTGTGACAGAAAAATTGCAGAAGCTGAAGATGCTCCAGAATCACCAGTCAAAGAAGAACCTGAGGCTGTTGTGGAGGAAGCCGTTGTGACAGAGGAAGTTACAGAAGCTGAAACAGTACCAGAATCACAGGTCAAGGAAGAACCTGATGCTATTGTGGAAGAAGCAGTCGTGACGGAAGAAGAGACAGCCGCAGAAACTGCACCAGAAGCACCAGTCAAAGAATAACCTGAGGCTGTTGTGGAAGAAGAAATTGTGACAGAAGAAGTTACAGAAGCTGAAGCTGCTCCAGAATTACCAGTCAAAGGAGGACTTGAGTCATTTGTGCAGGAAGCTGCTGTGATAGAAGAAGTTAAAGGAACTCAACCTGCACCAGTTTCACCAGTCAAGGAAGAACCTGAAACTGTTCTGGAGCAAGCAATAGTGACAAGAGATGTTACAGAAGCTAAAACAGCACCAGAATCACAGGTAAAGGAAGAACCTGATGCTATTGTAGAAGATGCAGTTGTGATAGAAGAAGTTGCAGAAGCTGAAGCAGCACCAGAATCACCAGTCAAAGAAGAACCTGAGGGTGTTGTGAAAGATAGCAGTTGTTGCAGAAGCTGAAGCTGGACCAGAATGGCTCTTCAAGGAAGAAGGTGAGTCTGTTGTGATGGAAACTGCTGTGATAGGACAAGTTACAGAAGCTGAAACTGCACCAGAATCGCCAGTCAAAGAAGAACTTGAATCTATTGTGGAAGAAGCATTAGCGACACAAGAAATTGCAGCAGCTGAAACTGCACTAGAGTCACCAGTCAAAGAAGAACCTGAGGCTATTGTGAAAGAAGCATTTGTGACAGAAGAAGTTCCAGAAGCTGAAGATGCACCAGAATCACTAGTCCAGGAAGAACGTGAGTCTGTTACAATTGCTTCTTCCACAACAAAGAAGTTACAGAAACTGACACTGCACCAGATTCACCAGTCAAGTCAGAACCTGAAACTGTTCTGGAGCAAGCAACAATGACAGAAGAAGTTACCGAAGCTCAAGCTGCACCAGACTCACCAGTCAAAGAAGAACGTTTGTCTGTTGTGGAAGAAACAATCCTGGCTGAAGATGTTACAGAAGCTGAATCAGCACCTGGGTCACCAGTCTAAGAACCTCAGGATATTGTGGAGGAAGCAATTGTTACAGAAGAAGTTACAGAAGGTCAAGCTGTACCAGAATCACCAGTCAAAGAAGAACCTGAGGCTGTTGTGAAAGAAGCAATTGTGACTGAAGAAGTTACAGAAGCTGAAGATGCACCAGAATTCGCGGTCCAGGAAGAATGTGAGTATGTTGTGGAAGAAGCAATTGTTACAAAAGAAGTTACAGAAACTGAAGCTGGACCTGAATTGCTCTTCAAGGAAGAACGTGAGTCTGTGGTGGAAGAAGCAGTTGTGATAGAAGAAGTTACAGAAGTTGAAACTGCACCAGAATCACCAGTCAAAGAAGAATGTGTCTGTTGTGGAGGAAATCATCCTGACTGAAGATGTTACAGAAGCTGAATCAGCGCCTGAGTCACCAGTGAAAGAACCTCAGGATATTGTGGAGGAAGCAATTGTTACAGAAGAAGTTACAGAAGCTCAAGCTGCACAAGAATCACCGGTCAAAGACGGACCTGATGCCATTGTGGAGGATGCAGTTGTGACAGAAAAATTGCAGAAGCTGAAACAGCTCCAGAATCACCAGTCAAAGAAGAACCTGAGGCTGTTGTGGAGGAAGCCGTTGTGACAGAGGAAGTTACAGAAGCTGAAACAGCACCAGAATCACAGGTCAAGGAAGAACCTGATGCTATTGTGGAAGAAGCAGTCGTGACAGAAGAAGAAACAGCCGCAGAAACTGCACCAGAAGCACCAGTCAAAGAATAACCTGAGGCTATTGTGGAAGAAGAAATTGTGACAGAAGAAGTTACAGAAGCTGAAGCTGCTCCAGAATCACCAGTCAAAGGAGGACATGAGTCTGTTGTGCAGGAAGCTGCTGTGATAGAAGAAGTTAAAGGAGCTCAACCTGCACCAGTTTCTCCAGTCAAGGAAGAACCTGAAACTGTTCTGGAGCAAGCCATAGTGACAAGAGATGTTACAGAAGCTAAAACAGCACCAGAATCACAGGTAAAGGAAGAATGTGATGCTATTGTGGAAGATGCAGTTGTGATAGAAGAAGTTGCAGAAGCTGAAGCAGCACCAGAATCACCAGTCAAAGAAGAACCTGAGGCTGTTGTGAAAGATAGCAGTTGTTGCAGAAGCTGAAGCTGGACCAGAATGGCTCTTCAAGGAAGAATGTGAGTCTGTTGTGGTTGAAACCGCTGTGATAGGACAAGTTACAGAAGCTGAAACTGCACCAGAATCGCCAGTCAAAGAAGAACTTGAATCTGTTGTGGAAGAAGCATTAGCGACACAGGAAATTGCAGCAGCTGAAACTGCACTAGAGTCACCAGTCAAAGAAGAACCTGAGGCTATTGTGAAAGAAGCATTTGTGACAGAAGAAGTTACAGAAGCGGAAGATGCACCAGAATTACTAGTCCAGGAAGAACGTGAGTCTGTTGTGGAAGAAGCAATTGTTACAAAGAAGTTACAGAAACTGACACTGCACCAGATTCACCAGTCAAGTCAGAACCTGAAACTGCTCTGGAGCAAGCAACAACGACAGAAGAAGTTACCGAAGCTCAAGCTGCACCAGACTCAGCAGTCAAAGAAGAACGTGTGTCTGTTGTGGAGGAAACAATCCTGGCTGAAGATGTTACAGAAGCTGAATCAGCACCTGGGTCACCAGTCTAAGAACCTTAGGATATTGTGGAGGAAGCAATTGTTACAGAAGAAGTTACAGAAGTTCAAGCTGTACCAGAATCACCAGTCAAAGAAGAACCTGAGGCTGATGTGAAAGAAGCAATTGTGACTGAAGAAGTTACAGAAGTTGAAACTGCACCAGAATCACCAGTGAAAGAAGAATGTGTCTGTTGTGGAGGAAACCATCCTGGCTGAAGATGTTACAGAAGCTGAATCAGCACCTGGGTCACTGGTCTCAGAACCTCAGGATATTGTGGAGGAAGCAATTGTTACAGAAGTAGTTACAGAAGCTCAAGCTGTACCAACCTGAGGCTGTTGTGAAAGAAGCAATTGTGACAGAAGTAGGTATAGAAGCTGAAGATGCACCAGAATTCGCTAGTCCCGGAAGAATGTGAGTATGTTGTGGAAGAAGCAATTGTTACAAAAGAAGTTACAGAAACTGAAGCTGGACCTGAATTGCTCTTCAAGGAAGAACGTGAGTCTGTGGTGGAAGAAGCAGTTGTGATGGAAGAAGTTAAAGAAGTTGAAACTGCACCAGAATCACCAGTCAAAGAAGAATGTGTCTGTTGTGGAGGAAACCATCCTGACTGAAGATGTTACAGAAGCTGAAACAGCGCCTGAGTCACCAGTGAAAGAACCTCAGGATATTGTGGAGGAAGCAATTGTTACAGAAGAAGTTACAGAAGCTCAAGCTGCACAAGAATCACCGGTCAAAGACGGACCTGATGCCATTGTGGAGGATGCAGTTGTGACAGAAGCAATTGTTACAGAAGAAGTTGCAGAAGCTCAAGCTGTACCAGAATCACCAGTCAAAGAAGAACCTGAGGCTATTGTGAAGGAAGCATTTGTGACAGAAGAAGTTACAGAAGCTGAAGATGCACCAGAATCACTAGTCCAGGAAGAACGTGAGTCTGTTACAATTGCTTCTTCCACAACAAAGAAGTTACAGAAACTGACACTGCACCAGATTCACCAGTCAAGTCAGAACCTGAAACTGTTCTGGAGCAAGCAACAATGACAGAAGAAGTTACCGAAGCTCAAGCTGCACCAGACTCACCAGTCAAAGAAGAAAGTTTGTCTGTTGTGGAGGAAACAATCCTGGCTGAAGATGTTACAGAAGCTGAATCAGCACCTGGGTCACCAGTCTAAGAACCTCAGGATATTGTGGAGGAAGCAATTGTTACAGAAGAAGTTACAGAAGCTCAAGCTGTACCAGAATCACCAGTCAAAGAAGAACCTGAGGCTGATGTGAAAGAAGCAATTGTGACTGAAGAAGTTACAGAAGCTGAAGATGCACCAGAATTCACTAGTCCAGGAAGAATGTAAGTATGTTGTGGAAGAAGCAATTGTTACAAGAGAAGTTACAGAAAGTGAAGCTGGACCTGAATTGCTCTTCAAGGAAGAAAGTGAGTCTGTGGTGGAAGAAGCAGTTGTGATAGAAGAAGTTACAGAAGTTGAAACTGCACCAGAATCACCAGTGAAAGAAGAATGTGTCTGTTGTGGAGGAAACCATCCTGACTGAAGCGGTTACAGAAGCTGAATCAGCGCCTGAGTCACCAGTGAAAAAACCTCAGGATATTGTGGAGGAAGCAATTGTTACAGAAGAAGTTACAGAAGCTCAAGCTGCACAAGAATCACCGGTCAAAGACGAACCTGATGCCATTGTGGAGGATGCAGTTGTGACAGAAAAATTGCAGAAGCTGAAACAGCTCCAGAATCACCAGTCAAAGAAGAACCTGAGGCTGTTGTGGAGGAAGCCGTTGTGACAGAGGAAGTTACAGAAGCTGAAACAGCACCAGAATCACAGGTCAAGGAAGAACCTGATGCTATTGTGGAAGAAGCAGTCGTGACAGAAGAAGAGAAAGCCGCAGAAACTGCACCAGAAGCACCAGTCAAAGAATAACCTGAGGCTATTGTGGAAGAAGAAATTGTGACAGAAGAAGTTACAGAAGCTGAAGCTGCTCCAGAATTACCAGTCAAAGGAGGACATGAGTCTGTTGTGCGGGAAGCTGCTGTGATAGAAGAAGTTAAAGGAACTCAACCTGCACCAGTTTCACCAGTCAAGGAAGAACCTGAAACTGGTCTGGAGCAAGCAATAGTGACAAGAGATGTTACAGAAGCTAAAACAGCACCAGAATCACAGGTAAAGGAAGAACCTGATGCTATTGTAGAAGATGCAGTTGTGATAGAAGAAGTTGCAGAAGCTGAAGCAGCACCAGAATCACCAGTCAAAGAAGAACCTGAGGCTGTTGTGAAAGATAGCAGTTGTTGCAGAAGCTGAAGCTGGACCAGAATGGCTCTTCAAGGAAGAATGTGAGTCTGTTGTAGTGGAAACTGCTGTGATAGGACAAGTTACAGAAGCTGAAACTGCACCAGAATCGCCAGTCAAAGAAGAACTTGAATCTGTTGTGGAAGAAGCATTAGCGACACAAGAAATTGCAGCAGCTGAAACTGCACTAGAGTCACCAGTCAAAGAAGAACCTGAGGCTATTGTGAAAGAAGCATTTGTGACAGAAGTAGTTACAGAAGCTGAAGATGCACCAGAATCACTAGTCCAGGAAGAACGTGAGTCTGTTGTGGAAGAAGCAATTGTAACAAAGAAGTTACAGAAACTGACACTGCATCAGAGTCACCAGTCAAGTCAGAACCTGAAACTGTTCTGGAGCAAGCAACAATGACAGAAGAAGTTACCGAAGCTCAAGCTGCACCAGACTCACCAGTCAAAGAAGAACATTTGTCTGTTGTGGAGGAAACAATCCTGGCTGAAGATGTTACAGAAGCTGAATCAGCACCTGGGTCACCAGTCTAAGAACCTCAGGATATTGTGGAGGAAGCAATTGTTACAGAAGAAGTTACAGAAGCTCAAGCTGTACCAGAATCACCAGTCAAAGAAGAACCTGAGGCTGATGTGAAAGAAGCAATTGTGACTGAAGAAGTTACAGAAGCTGAAGATGCACCAGAATTCGCTAGTCCAGGAAGAATGTGAGTATGTTATGGAAGAAGCAATTGTTACAAAAGAAGTTACAGAAACTGAAACTGGACCTGAATTGCTCTTCAAGGAAGAAAGTGAGTCTGTGGTGGAAGAAGCAGTTGTGATAGAAGAAGTTACAGAAGTTGAAACTGCACCAGAATCACCAGTCAAAGAAGAATGTGTCTGTTGTGGAGGAAACCATCCTGACTGAAGATGTTACAGATGCTGAATCAGCGCCTGAGTCACCAGTGAAAGAACCTCAGGATATTGTGGAGGAAGCAATTGTTACAGAAGAAGTTACAGATGCTCAAGCTGCACAAGAATCACCGGTCAAAGACGGACCTGATGCCATTGTGGAGGATGCAGTTGTGACAGAAAAATTGCAGAAGCTGAAACAGCTCCAGAATCACCAGTCAAAGAAGAACCTGAGGCTGTTGTGGAGGAAGCCGTTGTGACAGAGGAAGTTACAGAAGCTGAAACAGCACCAGAATCACAGGTCAAGGAAGAACCTGATGCTATTGTGGAAGAAGCAGTCGTGACAGAAGAAGAGAAAGCCGCAGAAACTGCACCAGAAGCACCAGTCAAAGAATAACCTGAGGCTATTGTGGAAGAAGAAATTGTGACAGAAGAAGTTACAGAAGCTGAAGCTGCTCCAGAATTACCAGTCAAAGGAGGACATGAGTCTGTTGTGGAGGAAGCTGCTGTGATAGAAGAAGTTAAAGGAGCTCAACCTGCACCAGTTTCACCAGTCAAAGAAGAACCTGAAACTGTTCTGGAGCAAGCAATAGTGACAAGAGATGTTACAGAAGCTAAAACAGCACCAGAATCACAGGTAAAAGAAGAACCTGATGCTATTGTAGAAGATGCAGTTGTGATAGAAGAAGTTGCAGAAGCTGAAGCAGCACCAGAATCACCAGTCAAAGAAGAACCTGAGGCTGTTGTGAAAGATAGCAGTTGTTGCAGAAGCTGAAGCTGGACCAGAATGGCTCTTCAAGGAAGAATGTGAGTCTGTTGTAGTGGAAACTGCTGTGATAGGACAAGTTACAGAAGCTGAAACTGCACCAGAATCGCCAGTCAAAGAAGAACTTGAATCTGTTGTGGAAGAAGCATTAGCGACACAAGAAATTGCAGCAGCTGAAACTGCACTAGAGTCACCAATCAAAGAAGAACCTGAGGCTATTGTGAAAGAAGCATTAGTGACAGAAGAAGTTACAGAAGCTGAAGATGCACCAGAATCACTAGTCCAGGAAGAACGTGAGTCTGTTGTGGAAGAAGCAATTGTAACAAAGAAGTTACAGAAACTGACACTGCACCAGAGTCACCAGTCAAGTCAGAACCTGAAACTGTTCTGGAGCAAGCATCAATGACAGAAGAAGTTACCGAAGCTCAAGCTGCACCAGACTCACCAGTGAAAGAAGAACGTTTGTCTGTTGTGGAGGAAACAATCCTGGCTGAAGATGTTACAGAAGCTGAATCAGCACCTGGGTCACCAGTCTAAGAACCTCAGGATATTGTGGAGGAAGCAATTGTTACAGAAGAAGTTACAGAAGCTCAAGCTGTACCAGAATCACCAGTCAAAGAAGAACCTGAGGCTGATGTGAAAGAAGCAATTGTGACTGAAGAAGTTACAGAAGCTGAAAATGCACCAGAATTCGCTAGTCCAGGAAGAATGTGAGTATGTTGTGGAAGAAGCAATTGTTACAAAAGAAGTTACAGAAACTGAAGCTGGACCTGAATTGCTCTTCAAGGAAGAACGTGAGTCTGTGATGGAAGAAGCAGTTGTGATAGAAGAAGTTACAGAAGTTGAAACTGCACCAGAATCACCAGTCAAAGAAGAATGTGTCTGTTGTGGAGGAAATCATCCTGACTGAAGATGTTACAGAAGCTGAATCAGCCCCTGAGTCACCAGTGAAAGAACCTCAGGATATTGTGGAGGAAGCAATTGTTACAGAAGAAGTTACAGAAGCTCAAGCTGCACAAGAATCACCGGTCAAAGACGGACCTGATGCCATTGTGGAGGATGCAGTTGTGACAGAAAAATTGCAGAAGCTGAAACAGCTCCAGAATCACCAGTCAAAGAAGAACCTGAGGCTGTTGTGGAGGAAGCCGTTGTGACAGAGGAAGTTACAGAAGCTGAAACAGCACCAGAATCACAGGTCAAGGAAGAACCTGATGCTATTGTGGAAGAAGCAGTCGTGACAGAAGAAGAGAAAGCCGCAGAAACTGCACCAGAAGCACCAGTCAAAGAATAACCTGAGGCTATTGTGGAAGAAGAAATTGTGACAGAAGAAGTTACAGAAGCTGAAGCTGCTCCAGAATCACCAGTCAAAGGAGGACATGAGTCTGTTGTGCAGGAAGCTGCTGTGATAGAAGAAGTTAAAGGAGCTCAACCTGCACCAGTTTCTCCAGTCAAGGAAGAACCTGAAACTGTTCTGGAGCAAGCCATAGTGACAAGAGATGTTACAGAAGCTAAAACAGCACCAGAATCACAGGTAAAGGAAGAATGTGATGCTATTGTGGAAGATGCAGTTGTGATAGAAGAAGTTGCAGAAGCTGAAGCAGCACCAGAATCACCAGTCAAAGAAGAACCTGAGGCTGTTGTGAAAGATAGCAGTTGTTGCAGAAGCTGAAGCTGGACCAGAATGGCTCTTCAAGGAAGAATGTGAGTCTGTTGTGGTTGAAACCGCTGTGATAGGACAAGTTACAGAAGCTGAAACTGCACCAGAATCGCCAGTCAAAGAAGAACTTGAATCTGTTGTGGAAGAAGCATTAGCGACACAAGAAATTGCAGCAGCTGAAACTGCACTAGAGTCACCAGTCAAAGAAGAACCTGAGGCTATTGTGAAAGAAGCATTTGTGACAGAAGAAGTTACAGAAGCTGAAGATGCACCAGAATCACTAGTCCAGGAAGAACGTGAGTCTGTTGTGGAAGAAGCAATTGTAACAAAGAAGTTACAGAAACTGACACTGCACCAGAGTCACCAGTCAAGTCAGAACCTGAAACTGTTCTGGAGCAAGCATCAATGACAGAAGAAGTTACCGAAGCTCAAGCTGCACCAGACTCACCAGTGAAAGAAGAACGTTTGTCTGTTGTGGAGGAAACAATCCTGGCTGAAGATGTTACAGAAGCTGAATCAGCACCTGGGTCACCAGTCTAAGAACCTTAGGATATTGTGGAGGAAGCAATTGTTACAGAAGAAGTTACAGAAGCTCAAGCTGTACCAGAATCACCAGTCAAAGAAGAACCTGAGGCTGTTGTGAAAGAAGCAATTGTGACAGAAGAAGTTACAGAAGCTGAAGATGCACCAGAATTCGCTAGTCCAGGAAGAATGTGAGTATGTTGTGGAAGAAGCAATTGTTACAAAAGAAGTTACAGAAACTGAAGCTGGACCTGAATTGCTCTTCAAGGAAGAACGTGAGTCTGTGGTGGAAGAAGCAGTTGTGATAGAAGAAGTTACAGAAGTTGAAACTGCACCAGAATCACCAGTGAAAGAAGAATGTGTCTGTTGTGGAGGAAACCATCCTGGCTGAAGATGTTACAGAAGCTGAATCAGCACCTGGGTCACCGGTCTAAGAACCTCAGGATATTGTGGAGGAAGCAATTGTTACAGAAGTAGTTACAGAAGCTCAAGCTGTACCAACCTGAGGCTGTTGTGAAAGAAGCAATTGTGACAGAAGACGTTACAGAAGCTGAAGATGCACCAGAATTCGCTAGTCCCGGAAGAATGTGAGTATGTTGTGGAAGAAGCAATTGTTACAAAAGAAGTTACAGAAATTGAAGCTGGACCTGAATTGCTCTTCAAGGAAGAACGTGAGTCTGTGGTGGAAGAAGCAGTTGTGATAGAAGAAGTTACAGAAGTTGAAACTGCACCAGAATCACCAGTCAAAGAAGAATGTGTCTGTTGTGGAGGAAACCATCCTGACTGAAGATGTTACAGAAGCTGAATCAGCGCCTGAGTCACCAGTGAAAAAACCTCAGGATATTGTGGAGGAAGCAATTGTTACAGAAGAAGTTACAGAAGCTCAAGCTGCACAAGAATCACCGGTCAAAGACGGAACTGAGGCCATTGTGGAGGATGCAGTTGTGACAGAAATATTGCAGAAGCTGAAACAGCTCCAGAATCACCAGTCAAAGAAGAACCTGAGGCTGTTGTGGAGGAAGCCGTTGTGACAGAGGAAGTTACAGAAGCTGAAACAGCACCAGAATCACAGGTCAAGGAAGAACCTGATGCCATTGTGGAAGAAGCAGTCGTGACAGAAGAAGAGACAGCCGCGGAAACTGCACCAGTCAAAGAATAACCTGAGGCTATTGTGGAAGAAGAAATTGTGACAGAAGAAGTTACAGAAGCTGAAGCTGCTCCAGAATCACCAGTCAAAGGAGGACATGAGTCTGTTGTGCAGGAAGCTGCTGTGATAGAAGAAGTTAAAGGAGCTCAACCTGCACCAGTTTCACCAGTCAAGGAAGAACCTGAAACTGTTCTGGAGCAAGCAATAGTGACAAGAGATGTTACAGAAGCTAAAACAGCACCAGAATCACAGGTAAAGGAAGAACCTGATGCTATTGTGGAAGATGCAATTGTAATAGAAGAAGTTGCAGAAGCTGAAGCAGCACCAGAATCACCAGTCAAAGAAGAACCTGAGGCTGTTGTGAAAGATAGCAGTTGTTGCAGAAGCTGAAGCTGGACCAGAATGGCTCTTCAAGGAAGAATGTGAGTCTGTTGTGGTGGAAACCGCTGTGATAGGACAAGTTACAGAAGCTGAAACTGCACCAGAATCGCCAGTCAAAGAACTTGAATCTGTTGTGGAAGAAGCATTAGCGACACAAGAAATTGCAGCAGCTGAAACTGCACTAGAGTCACCAGTCAAAGAAGAACCTGAGGCTATTGTGAAAGAAGCATTTGTGACAGAAGAAGTTACAGAAGCTGAAGATGCACCAGAATCACTAGTCCAGGAAGAACATGAGTCTGTTGTGGAAGAAGCAATTGCAACAAAGAAGTTACAGAAACTGACACTGCACCAGATTCACCAGTCAAGTCAGAACCTGAAACTGTTCTGGAGCAAGCAACAATGACAGAAGAAGTTACCGAAGCTCAAGCTGCACCAGACTCACCAGTCAAAGAAGAACGTTTGTCTGTTGTGGAGGAAACAATCCTGGCTGAAGATGTTACAGAAGCTGAATCAGCACCTGGGTCACCAGTCTCAGAACCTCAGGATATTGTGGAGGTAGCAATTGTTACAGAAGATGTTACAGAAGCTCAAGCTGTACCAGAATTCGCTAGTCCAGTAAGAATGTGAGTATGTTGTGGAAGAAGCAATTGTTACAAAAGAAGTTACAGAATCTGAAGCTGGACCTGAATTGCTCTTCAAGGAAAAACGTGAGTCTGTGGTGGAAGAAGCAGTTGTGATAGAAAAAGTAACAGAAGTTGAAACTGCACCAGAATCACCAGTCAAAGAAGAATGTGTCTGTTGTGGAGTAAACCATCCTGACTGAAGATGTTACAGAAGCTGAATCAGCGCCTGAGTCACCAGTGAAAGAACCTCAGGATATAGTGGAGGAAGCAATTGTTACAGAAGAAGTTACAGAAGCTCAAGCTGCACAAGAATCACCGGTCAAAGACGGACCTGAGGCCATTGTGGAGGATGCAGTTGTGACAGAAATATTGCAGAAGCTGAAACAGCTCCAGAATCACCAGTCAAAGAAGAACCTGAGGCTGTTGTGGAGGAAGCCGTTGTGACAGAGGAAGTTACAGAAGCTGAAACAGCACCAGAATCACAGGTCAAGGAAGAACCTGATGCTATTGTGAAAGAAGCAGTCGTGACAGAAGAAGAGAGAGCCGCAGAAACTGCACCAGAAGCACCAGTCAAAGAATAACCTGAGGCTATTGTGGAAGAAGAAATTGTGACAGAAGAAGTTACAGAAGCTGAAGCTGCTCCAGAATCACCAGTCAAAGGAGGACATGAGTCTGTTGTGCAGGAAGCTGCTGTGATAGAAGAAGTTAAAGGAGCTCAACCTGCACCAGTTTCACCAGTCAAGGAAGAACCTGAAACTGTTCTGGAGCAAGCAATAGTGACAAGAGATGTTACAGAAGCTAAAACAGCACCAGAATCACAGGTAAAGGAAGAACCTGATGCTATTGTGGAAGATGCAATTGTGATAGAAGAAGTTGCAGAAGCTGAAGCAGCACCAGAATCACCAGTCAAAGAAGAACCTGAGGCTGTTGTGAAAGATAGCAGTTGTTGCAGAAGCTGAAGCTGGACCAGAATGGCTCTTCAAGGAAGAATGTGAGTCTGTTGTGGTGGAAACCGCTGTGATAGGACAAGTTACAGAAGCTGAAACTGCACCAGAATCGCCAGTCAAAGAACTTGAATCTGTTGTGGAAGAAGCATTAGCGACACAAGAAATTGCAGCAGCTGAAACTGCACTAGAGTCACCAGTCAAAGAAGAACCTGAGGCTATTGTGAAAGAAGCATTTGTGACAGAAGAAGTTACAGAAGCTGAAGATGCACCAGAATCACTAGTCCAGGAAGAACATGAGTCTGTTGTGGAAGAAGCAATTGCAACAAAGAAGTTACAGAAACTGACACTGCACCAGATTCACCAGTCAAGTCAGAACCTGAAACTGTTCTGGAGCAAGCAACAATGACAGAAGAAGTTACCGAAGCTCAAGCTGCACCAGACTCACCAGTCAAAGAAGAACGTTTGTCTGTTGTGGAGGAAACAATCCTGGCTGAAGATGTTACAGAAGCTGAATCAGCACCTGGGTCACCAGTCTAAGAACCTCAGGATATTGTGGAGGAAGCAATTGTTACAGAAGAAGTTACAGAAGCTCAAGCTGTACCAGAATTCGCTAGTCCAGGAAGAATGTGAGTATGTTGTGGAAGAAGCAATTGTTACAAAAGAAGTTACAGAAACTGAAGCTGGACCTGAATTGCTCTTCAAGGAAGAACGTGAGTCTGTGGTGGAAGA
This sequence comes from Alitta virens, assembly GCA_932294295.1. Classification (NCBI taxonomy): domain Eukaryota; kingdom Metazoa; phylum Annelida; class Polychaeta; order Phyllodocida; family Nereididae; genus Alitta; species Alitta virens. The sequence continues at coordinate 9,651,178 of OW028581.1, forward strand.
AGCAGTTGTGATAGAAAAAGTTACAGAAGTTGAAACTGCACCAGAATCACCGGTGAAAGAAGAATGTGTCTGTTGTGGAGGAAACCATCCTGACTGAAGATGTTACAGAAGCTGAATCAGCACCTGGGTCACCGGTCTAAGAACCTCAGGATATTGTGGAGGAAGCAATTGTTACAGAAGTAGTTACAGAAGCTCAAGCTGTACCAACCTGAGGCTGTTGTGAAAGAAGCAATTGTTACAGAAGAAGTTACAGAAGCTGAAGATGCACCAGAATTCGCTAGTCCAGGAAGAATGTGAGTATGTTGTGGAAGAAGCAATTGTTACAAAAGAAGTTACAGAAACTGAAGCTGGACCTAAATTGCTCTTCAAGGGAGAACGTGAGTCTGTGGTGGAAGAAGCAGTTGTGATAGAAGAAGTTACAGAAGTTGAAACTGCACCAGAATCACCAGTGAAAGAAGAATGTGTCTGTTGTGGAGGAAACCATCCTGACTGAAGATGTTACAGAAGCTGAATCAGCGCCTGAGTCACCAGTGAAAGAACCTCAGGATATTGTGGAGGAAGCAATTGTTACAGAAGAAGTTACAGAAGCTCAAGCTGCACAAGAATCACCGGTCAAAGACGAACCTGATGCCATTGTGGAGGATGCAGTTGTGACAGAAAAATTGCAGAAGCTGAAACAGCTCCAGAATCACCAGTCAAAGAAGAACCTGAGGCTGTTGTGGAGGAAGCCGTTGTGACAGAGGAAGTTACAGAAGCTGAAACAGCACCAGAATCACAGGTCAAGGAAGAACCTGATGCTATTGTGGAAGAAGCAGTCGTGACAGAAGAAGAGACAGCCGCAGAAACTGCACCAGAAGCACCAGTCAAAGAATAACCTGAGGCTATTGTGGAAGAAGAAATTGTGACAGAAGAAGTTACAGAAGCTGAAGCTGCTCCATAATCACCAGTCAAAGGAGGACATGAGTCTGTTGTGCAGGAAGCTGCTGTGATAGAAGAAGTTAAAGGAGCTCAACCTGCACCAGTTTCACCAGTCAAAGAAGAACCTGAAACTGTTCTGGAGCAAGCAATAGTGACAAGAAATGTTACAGAAGCTAAAACAGCACCAGAATCACAGGTAAAGGAAGAACCTGATGCTATTGTGGAAGAAGCAGTCGTGACAGAAGAAGAGACAGCCGTAGAAACTGCACCAGAAGCACCAGTCAAAAAATAACCTGATGCTATTGTGGAAGATGCAGTTGTGATAGAAGAAGTTGCAGAAGCTGAAGCAGCACCAGAATCACCAGTCAAAGAAGAACCTGAGGCTGTTGTGAAAGATAGCAGTTGTTGCAGAAGCTGAAGCTGGACCAGAATGGCTCTTCAAGGAAGAATGTGAGTCTGTTGTGGTGGAAACCGCTGTGATAGGAAAAGTTACAGAAGCTGAAACAGCACCAGAATCGCCAGTCAAAGAAGAACTTGAATCTGTTGTGGAAGAAGCAATAGCGACACAAGAAGTTGCAGTAGCTGAAACTGCACTAGAGTCACCAGTCAAAGAAGAACCTGAGGCTATTGTGAAAGAAGCATTTGTGACAGAAGAAGTTACAGAAGCTGAAGATGCACCAGAATCGCTAGTCCAGGAAGAACGTGAGTCTGTTGTGGAAGAAGCAATTGTTACAAAGAAGTTACAGAAACTGACACTGCACCAGATTCACCAGTCAAGTCAGAACCTGAAACTGTTCTGGAGCAAGCAACAACGACAGAAGAAGTTACCGAAGCTCAAGCTGCACCAGACTCAGCAGTGAAAGAAGAACGTGTGTCTGTTGTGGAGGAAACAATCCTGGCTGAAGATGTTACAGAAGCTGAATCAGCACCTGGGTCACCAGTCTAAGAACCTTAGGATATTGTGGAGGAAGCAATTGTTACAGAAGAAGTTACAGAAGCTCAAGCTGTACCAGAATCACCAGTCAAAGAAGAACCTGAGGCTGTTGTGAAAGAAGCAATTGTGACAGAAGAAGTTACAGAAGCTGAAGATGCACCAGAATTCGCTAGTCCAGTAAGAATGTGAGTATGTTGTGGAAGAAGCAATTGTTAGAAAAGAAGTTACAGAAAATGAAGCTGGACCTGAATTGCTCTTCAAGGAAGAATGTGAGTCTGTGGTTTAAGAAGCAGTTGTGATAGAAGAAGTTACAGAAGTTGAAACTGCACCAGAATCACCAGTCAAAGAAGAATGTGTCTGTTGTGGAGGAAACCATCCTGACTGAAGATGTTACAGAAGCTGAATCAGTGCCTGAGTCACCAGTGAAAGAACCTCAGGATATTGTGGAGGAAGCAATTGTTACAGAAGAAGTTACAGAAGCTCAAGCTGCACAAGAATCACCGGTCAAAGATGGACCTGATGCCATTGTGGAGGATGCAGTTGTGACAGAAAAATTGCAGAAGCTGAAACAGCTCCAGAATCACCAGTCAAAGAAGAACCTGAGGCTGTTGTGGAGGAAGCCGTTGTGACAGAGGAAGTTACAGATGCTGAAACAGCACCAGAATCACAGGTCAAGGAAGAACCTGATGCTATTGTGGAAGAAGCTGTCGTGACAGAAGAAGAAACAGCCGCAGAAACTGCACCAGAAGCACCAGTCAAAGAATAACCTGAGGCTATTGTGGAAGAAGAAATTGTGATAGAAGAAGTTACAGAAGCTGAAGCTGCTCCAGAATTACCAGTCAAAGGAGGACATGAGTCTGTTGTGCAGGAAGCTGCTGTGATAGAAGAAGTTAAAGGAGCTCAACCTGCACCAGTTTCACCAGTCAAAGAAGAACCTGAAACTGTTCTGGAGCAAGCAATAGTGACAAGAGATGTTACAGAAGCTAAAACAGCACCAGAATCACAGGTAAAGGAAGAACCTGATGCTATTGTAGAAGATGCAATTGTGATAGAAGAAGTTGCAGAAGCTGAAGCAGCACCAGAATCACCAGTCAAAGAAGAACCTGAGGCTGTTGTGAAAGATAGCAGTTGTTGCAGAAGCTGAAGCTGGACCAGAATGGCTCTTCAAGGAAGAATGTGAGTCTGTTGTGGTGGAAACCTCTGTGATAGGACAAGTTACAGAAGCTGAAACTGCACCAGAATCGCCAGTCAAAGAAGAACTTGAATCTGTTGTGGAAGAAGCATTAGCGACACAAGAAATTGCAGAAGCTGAAACTGCACTAGAGTCACCAGTCAAAGAAGAACCTGAGGCTATTGTGAAAGTAGCATTTGTGACAGAAGTTACAGAAGCTGAAGGTGCACCAGAATCACTAGTCCAGGAAGAACGTGAGTCTGTTGTGGAAGTAGCAATTGCAACAAAGAAGTTACAGAAACTGACACTGCACCAGATTCACCAGTCAAGTCAGAACCTGAAACTGTTCTGGAGCAAGCAACAATGACAGAAGAAGTTACCGAAGCTCAAGCTGCACCAGACTCACCAGTGAAAGAAGAACGTTTGTCTATTGTGGAGGAAACAATCCTGGCTGAAGATGTTACAGAAGCTAAAACAGCACCAGAATCACAGGTAAAGGAAGAACCTGATGCTATTGTAGAAGATGCAGTTGTGATAGAAGAAGTTGCAGAAGCTGAAGCAGCACCAGAATCACCAGTCAAAGAAGAACCTGAGGCTGTTGTGAAAGATAGCAGTTGTTGCAGAAGCTGAAGCTGGACCAGAATGGCTCTTCAAGGAAGAATGTGAGTCTGTTGTGGTGGAAACCGCTGTGATAGGACAAGTTACAGAAGCTGAAACTGCACCAGAATCGCCAGTCAAAGAAGAACTTGAATCTGTTGTGGAAGAAGCATTAGCGACACAAGAAATTGCAGAAGCTGAAACTGCACTAGAGTCACCAGTCAAAGAAGAACCTGAGGCTATTGTGAAAGAAGCATTTGTGACAGAAGTTACAGAAGCTGAAGGTGCACCAGAATCACTAGTCCAGGAAGAACGTGAGTCTGTTGTGGAATTAGCAATTGCAACAAAGAAGTTACAGAAACTGACACTGCACCAGATTCACCAGTCAAGTCAGAACCTGAAACTGTTCTGGAGCAAGCAACAATGACAGAAGAAGTTACCGAAGCTCAAGCTGCACCAGACTCACCAGTGAAAGAAGAACGTTTGTCTATTGTGGAGGAAACAATCCTGGCTGAAGATGTTACAGAAGCTGAATCAGCACCTGGGTCACCAGTCTAAGAACCTCAGGATATTGTGGAGGAAGCAATTGTTACAGAAGAAGTTACAGAAGCTCAAGCTGTACCAGAATCACCAGTCAAAGAAGAACCTGAGGCTGTTGTGAAAGAAGCAATTGTGACAGAAGAAGTTACAGAAGCTGAAGATGCACCAGAATTCGCTAGTCCAGTAAGAATGTGAGTATGTTGTGGAAGAAGCAATTGTTAGAAAAGAAGTTACAGAAAATGAAGCTGGACCTGAATTGCTCTTCAAGGAAGAATGTGAGTCTGTGGTTTAAGAAGCAGTTGTGATAGAAGAAGTTACAGAAGTTGAAACTGCACCAGAATCACCAGTCAAAGAAGAATGTGTCTGTTGTGGAGGAAACCATCCTGACTGAAGATGTTACAGAAGCTGAATCAGTGCCTGAGTCACCAGTGAAAGAACCTCAGGATATTGTGGAGGAAGCAATTGTTACAGAAGAAGTTACAGAAGCTCAAGCTGCACAAGAATCACCGGTCAAAGATGGACCTGATGCCATTGTGGAGGATGCAGTTGTGACAGAAAAATTGCAGAAGCTGAAACAGCTCCAGAATCACCAGTCAAAGAAGAACCTGAGGCTGTTGTGGAGGAAGCCGTTGTGACAGAGGAAGTTACAGATGCTGAAACAGCACCAGAATCACAGGTCAAGGAAGAACCTGATGCTATTGTGGAAGAAGCTGTCGTGACAGAAGAAGAAACAGCCGCAGAAACTGCACCAGAAGCACCAGTCAAAGAATAACCTGAGGCTATTGTGGAAGAAGAAATTGTGATAGAAGAAGTTACAGAAGCTGAAGCTGCTCCAGAATTACCAGTCAAAGGAGGACATGAGTCTGTTGTGCAGGAAGCTGCTGTGATAGAAGAAGTTAAAGGAGCTCAACCTGCACCAGTTTCACCAGTCAAAGAAGAACCTGAAACTGTTCTGGAGCAAGCAATAGTGACAAGAGATGTTACAGAAGCTAAAACGGCACCAGAATCACAGGTAAAGGAAGAACCTGATGCTATTGTAGAAGATGCAATTGTGATAGAAGAAGTTGCAGAAGCTGAAGCTGCACCAGAATCACCAGTCAAAGAAGAACCTGAGGCTGTTGTGAAAGATAGCAGTTGTTGCAGAAGCTGAAGCTGGACCAGAATGGCTCTTCAAGGAAGAATGTGAGTCTGTTGTGGTGGAAACCGCTGTGATAGGACAAGTTACAGAAGCTGAAACTGCACCAGAATCGCCAGTCAAAGAAGAACTTGAATCTGTTGTGGAAGAAGCATTAGCGACACAAGAAATTGCAGAAGCTGAAACTGCACTAGAGTCACCAGTCAAAGAAGAACCTGAGGCTATTGTGAAAGAAGCATTTGTGACAGAAGAAGTTACAGAAGCTGAAGGTGCACCAGAATCACTAGTCCAGGAAGAACGTGAGTCTGTTGTGGAAGAAGCCATTGCAACAAAGAAGTTACAGAAACTGACACTGCACCAGATTCACCAGTCAAGTCAGAACCTGAAACTGTTCTGGAGCAAGCAACAATGACAGAAGAAGTTACCGAAGCTCAAGCTGCACCAGACTCACCAGTCAAAGAAAAACGTTTGTCTGTTGTGGAGGAAACAATCCTGGCTGAAGATGTTACAGAAGCTGAATCAGCACCTGGGTCACCAGTCTAAGAACCTCAGGATATTGTGGAGGAAGCAATTGTTACAGAAGAAGTTACAGAAGCTCAAGCTGTACCAGAATCACCAGTCAAAGAAGAACCTGAGGCTGATGTGAAAGAAGCAATTGTGACTGAAGAAGTTACAGAAGCTGAAGATGCACCAGAATTCGCGGTCCAGGAAGAATGTGAGTATGTTGTGGAAGAAGCAATTGTTACAAAAGAAGTTACAGAAACTGAAGCTGGAACTGAATTGCTCTTCAAGGAAGAATGTGAGTCTGTGGTGGAAGAAGCAGTTGTGATAGAAGAAGTTACAGAAGTTGAAACTGCACCAGAATCACCAGTGAAAGAAGAATGTGTCTGTTGTGGAGGAAACCATCCTGGCTGAAGATGTTACAGAAGCTGAATCAGCACCTGGGTCACCGGTCTAAGAACCTCAGGATATTGTGGAGGAAGCAATTGTTACAGAAGTAGTTACAGAAGCTCAAGCTGTACCAACCTGAGGCTGTTGTGAAAGAAGCAATTGTGACAGAAGAAGTTACAGAAGCTGAAGATGCACCAGAATTCGCTAGTCCAGGAAGAATGTGAGTATGTTGTGGAAGAAGCAATTGTTACAAAAGAAGTTACAGAAACTGACACTGCACCAGATATGCCAATCAAGTCAGAGGAAGAACCTGAAACTGTTCTGGTGCAAGCAATAGTGACAGAAGAAGTTACGGAAGCTCAAGGTGCACTAGAATCACCAGTCAAAGGAGACCTGAAGGCAGTTGTGGAAGAAGTAGTTGTGATAGAGGAAGTTACCAAAGCTGAAACCACACTGGAATCACCAGTCAAAGACGAGCTGAAAGAAGTTGTGGAAGAAGTAGTTGTGATAGAGGAAGTTACCGAAGCTGAAACCACACTGGAATCACCAGTCAAAGAAGAATCCGTGGAAAAAGCAATTGTTACACAAGAAGTTACAGAAGCTAAAGCTGCTCAAAAATCACCAGTCAAACAAGGACGTGAGTCTGTTGTGGAGAAAGTTGTTGTGACAGAAGAAGTTGCAGAAACTGAAGCTGGACCTGAATTGCTCTTCAAGGAAGAATGTGAGTCTGTGGTGGAAGAAGCAGTTGTGATAGAAGAAGTTACAGAAGTTGAAACTGCACCAGAATCACCAGTCAAAGAAGAATGTGTGTCTGTTGTGGAAGAGACCATCCTGACTGAAGATGTTACAGAAGCTGAATCAGTGCCTGTGTCACCAGTGAAAGAACCTCAGGATATTGTGGAGGAAGCAATTGTTACAGAAGAAGTTACAGAAGATCCAGCTGCACGAGAATCACCGGTCAAAGACGGACCTGATGCCATTGTGGAGGAAGCAGTTGTGAAAGAAAAAATTGCAGAAGCTGAGACAGCTCCAGAATCACCAGTCAAAGAAGAACCTGAGGCTGTTGTGGAGGAAGCCGTTGTGACAGAGGAAGTTACAGAAGCTGAAACAGCATCAGAATCACAGGTTAAGGAAGAACCTGATGCTATTGTGGAAGAAGCAGTCGTGACAGAAGATGAGACATCTGCAGAAACTGCACCAGAAGCACAAGTCAAAGAATAACCTGAGGCTATTGTGGAAGAAGAAATTGTGACAGAAGAAGTTACAGAAGCTGAAGCTACTCCAGAATCACCAGTCAAAGGAGGACATGAGTCTGTTGTGGAGGAAGCTGTTGTGATAGAAAAAGTTAAAGGAGCTCAACCTGCACCAGTTTCACCAGTCAAGGAAGAACCTGAAACTGTTCTGGAGCAAGCAATAGTGACAAGAGATGTTACAGAAGCTAAAACAGCACCAGAATCACAGGTAGAGGAAGAACCTGATGCCATTGTGGAAGATGCAGTTGTGATAGAAGAAGTTGCACAAGCTGAAGCTGCAGCAGAATCACCAGTCAAAGAAGAACCTGATGCTGTTGTGAAAGAAACAATTTTGACAGAAAAAGTTACAGAAGCTGAAACTGCAACAGAATTGCCCATCAAAGACGAACCTTATGCCATTGTGGAAGAAGTGGTTGTGACAGAAAAAATTGGAGAATCTGAAACAGCGCCAGAATCACCAGTCAAAGAAGAACATGAGGCTGTTGTGGAGGAAGCCATTGTGACAGAGTAAGTTAAAGAAGCTGAAGCTCCTCTAGAATTGCCAGTCAAAGAAGAACCTGAGGCTTTTGTGGAAGAAGCATCAGCGACACAAGAAATTGCAGCAGCTGAAATTGCACTAGAGTCACCAGCTAAAGAAGAACCTGAGGCTATTGTGGAAGAAGAAATTGTGACAGAAGAAGTTACAGAAACTGAAACAGCTCCAGAATCACCAGTCAAAGAAGAACCTGAGGCTGTTGTGGAAAAAGCTATTGTTACACAAGAAGTTACAGAAGCTAAAGCTGATCAAAAATCACCAAAGAAGAATCTAAAGCTGTTGTGGAGGAAGCCTTGTGACAGAGGAAGTTACAGAAGCTGATGATGCACCAGAATTCGCTAGTTCAGGAAGAATGTGAGTATGTTGTGGAAGAAGCAATTGGTACAAAAGAAGTTACAGAAACTGATCCTGCACCAGGTTCGCCAGTCAAGTCAGAACCTGAAACTGTTCTAGAACAAGCAAAAGTGACAGAAGAAGTTACCAAAGCTCAAGCTGCAACAGAATCACCAGTCAAAGAAGATCCTGAGGCTGTTGTGGAGGAAGCCGTTGTGACAGAGGAAGTTACAGAAGCTGAAATAGCACCAGAATCACAGGTCAAGGAAGAACCTGATGCTATTGTGGAAGAAGCAGTCATGACAGAAGAAGAGACAGCCACTGAAACTGCACCAGAATCACCAGTCAAAGAAGAACCTGAGGCTGTTGTGAAAGAAACAATTGTGAAAGAAAAAGTTACAGAAGCTGAAACTGCACCAGAAAATTAGTCCAAGGTTATCTGATGCTATAGTGGAAGAAGCATTTGTTTCGAAAGAAGTTATGGAAGCTGAAGCTGCACCAAAATCACCAGTCAAAGAATAACCTGATGCTGTTGTGGAAAAAGCAATTGTGACAGAAGAAGTTACAGAAGCTGAAGCTGCCCAAGAATCACTAGTCAAAGCAGGATGTGAGGCTATTGTGAAAGAAGCAGTTGTGATAGAAGTTACATTAGCTGAAACTGCACCAGAATCACCATTCAAAGAAACTGAGGCTATTGTGGAGGAAGCAATTGTGACAGAAGAAGTTACAGAAGCTGAAGCTGCTCCACAATCACCAGTCAAAGGAGGACATGAGTCTGTTTTGGAGGAAGCTGTTGTGACAGCAGAAGTTACAGAAGCTAAAGCTGCCCAAGAATCACTAGTCAAAGTAGGTTGTGAAGCTGTTGTGGAAGAAGCAATTGTGATAGAAGAAGTTACAGAAGCTGAAACTGCACCAGAATCACCAGAATCACCAGTTAAAGAAGGCGTGTGTCTGTTGTGGAATAAACAATCCTGACTGAAGATGTTACAGAAGCTGAATCATCACCTGAGTCACCAGTCAAAGAACCTCAGGATATTGTGGATAAACCTATGGTTACAGAAGTAGTTACAGAAGCTCAAGCTGCACCAGAATCACCAGTCAAAGAAGAACCTGAGGCTGTTGTGAAACATAGCAGTTGTTGCAGTTGCTGAAGCTGGACCAGCATGGCTCTTCAAAGACGAACCTGATGCCATTGTGGAGGAAGCAGTTTTGACAGAAGAAATTGCAGAAACTGAAACAGCTCCAGAATCACCAGTCAAAGAAGAACCTGAGGCTGTTGTGGAAAAAGCAATTGTTACACAAGAAGTTACAGAAGCTAAAGCTGCTCAAAAATCACCAAAGAAGAATCTAAAGCTGTTGTGGAGGAAGCCTTGTGACAGAGGAAGTTACAGAAGCTGATGATGCACCAGAATTCGCTAGTTCAGGAAGAATGTGAGTATGTTGTGGAAGAAGCAATTGGTACAAAAGAAGTTACAGAAACTGATCCTGCACCAGGTTCGCCAGTCAAGTCAGAACCTGAAACTGTTCTAGAACAAGCAAAAGTGACAGAAGAAGTTACCAAAGCTCAAGCTGCAACAGAATCACCAGTCAAAGAAGATCCTGAGGCTGTTGTGGAGGAAGCCGTTGTGACAGAGGAAGTTACAGAAGCTGAAATAGCACCAGAATCACAGGTCAAGGAAGAACCTGATGCTCTTGTGGAAGAAGCAGTCATGACAGAAGAAGAGACAGCCACTGAAACTGCACCAGAATCACCAGTCAAAGAAGAACCTGAGGTTATTGTGAAAGAAACAATTGTGAAAGAAAAAGTTACAGAAGCTGAAACTGCACCAGAAAATTAGTCCAAGGTTATCTGATGCTATAGTGGAAGAAGCATTTGTTTCGAAAGAAGTTATGGAAGCTGAAGCTGCACCAAAATCACCAGTCAAAGAATAACCTGATGCTGTTGTGGAAAAAGCAATTGTGACAGAAGAAGTTACAGAAGCTGAAGCTGCTCCAGAATCACCAGTCAAAGAATAACCTGAGGCTATTGTGGAAAAAGAAATTGTGACAGAAGAAGTTACAGAAGCTAAAGCTGCTCCAGAATCATCAGTCAAAGGAGGACATGAGTCTGTTGTGGAGGAAGCTGTTGTGATAGAAGAAGTTAAAGGAGCTCAACCGGCACCAGTTTCACCAGTCAAGGAAGAACCTGAGAGTGTTCTGGAGCAAGCAATAGTGACAAGAGATGTTACAGAAGCTACAACAGCACCAGAGTCACAGGTAAAGGAAGAGCCTGAAGCTATTGTGGAAGATGCAGTTGTGATAGAAGAAGTTACCGAAGCTCAAGCTGCGCCAGAATCACCAGTCAAAGAAGAACTGAAGGTAGTTGTGGAAGAATTAGTTGTGATAGAGGAAGTTACTGAAGCTGAAACCACACTGGAATCACCAGTCAAAGAAGAACCTGAGGCTGTTGTGGAAGAAGCTGTTGTTAGAACAATAATCATCCGTCAAAGAAGAACCTGAGGCTGTTATGTAAGACGCAGTTATGACAGACAAAGTTAAAGAAGCTGAGGCTGTACCAGAATCACCAGTCAAATAGGAACTTGAGGCTATTGTGGAGGAAGCCGTTGCGACAGAAGAAGTTACCAAAGCTGAAACTGCACCAGAATCACCAGTCAAACAAACACTTGAATCTGTTGTGGAAGAAGCATTAGTGACACTAGAAATTACAGCAGCTGAAACTGCACTAGAGTGACCAGTCAAAGAAGAACCTGAGGCCATTGTGAAAGAATCATTTGTGACAGAAGAAGTTACAGAAGCTGAAGATGCACCAGAATCGCTAGTCCAGGAAAAACGTGAGTCTGTTGTGGAAGAAACAATTGTTACAAAGAAGTTACGGAAACTGACACTGCACCAGATTCACCAGTCAAGTCAGAACCAGAAACTGTTCTGGAGCAAGCAACAATGACAGAAGAAGTTACCGAAGCTCAAGCTGCACCAGACTCACCAGTGAAAGAAGAACGTGTGTCTGTTGTGGAGGAAACAATCCTGGCTGAAGATGTTACATAAGCTGAATCAGCACCTGGGTCACCAGTCTATGAACCTCAGGATATTGTGGAGGAAGCAATTGTTACAGAAGAAGTTACAGAAGCTCAAGCTGTACGAGAATCACCAGTCAAAGAAGAACTGAAGGCAGTTGTGGAAGAAGTAGTTGTGATAGAGGAAGTTACCGAAGCTGAAACCACACTGGAATCACCAGTCAAAGACGAACTGAAAGAAGTTGTGGAAGAAGTAGTTGTGATAGAGGAAGTTACCGAAGCTAAAACCACACTGGAATCACCAGTCAAAGAAGAACCTGAGGCTGTTGTGAAAGATAGCAGTTGTTGCAGAAGCTGCAGGTGGACCAGAATGGCTCTTCAAGGAAGATTGCGAGTCTTTTGTGGTGGAAACTGCTGTGACAGGACAAGTTAAAGAAGCTGAAACTGCACCAGAATCGCCAGTCAAAGAAGAACTTGAATCTGTTGTGGAAGAAGCATTAGCGACACATGAAATTGCAGCAGCTGAAACTGCACTAGAGTCACCAGTCAAAGAAGAACCTAAGGCTATTGTGAAAGAAGCATTTGTGACAGATGAAGTTACAGAAGCTGAAGATGCACCAGAATCGCTAGTCCAGGAAGAACGTGAGTCTGTTGTGGAAGAAACAATTGTTACAAAGAAGTTACGGAAACTGACACTGCACCAGATTCACCAGTCAAGTCAGAACCAGAAACTGTTCTGGAGCAAGCAACAATGACAGAAGAAGTTACCGAAGCTCAAGCTGCACCAGACTCACCAGTGAAAGAAGAACGTGTGTCTGTTGTGGAGGAAACAATCGTGGCTGAAGATGTTACAGAAGCTGAATCAGCACCTGGGTCACCAGTCTATGAACCTCAGGATATTGTGGAGGAAGCAATTGTTACAGAAGAAGTTACAGAAGCTCAAGCTGTACCAGAATCACGAGTCAAAGAAGAACTGAAGGCAGTTGTGGAAGAAGTAGTTGTGATAGAGGAAGTTACCGAAGCTAAAACCACACTGGAATCACCAGTCAAGGAAGAACCTGAGGCTGTTGTGGAAAAAGCAATTGTTACACAAGAAGTTACAGAAGCTAAAGCTGCTCAAAAATCACCAGTCAAACAAGGACGTGAGTCTGTTGTGGAGAAAGCCGTTGTGACAGAAGAAGTTACAGAAACTGAAGCTGGACCTGAATTGCTCTTCAAGGAAGAACGTGGGTCTGTGGTGGAAGAAGCAGTTGTGATAGAAGAAGTTAGAGAAGTTGAAACTGCACCAGAATCACTAGTCAAAGAAGAATGTGTGTCTGTTGTGGAGGAAACCATCCTGACTGAAGATGTTACAGAAACTGAATCAGCGCCTGAGTCACCAGTGAAAGAACCTCAGGATATTGTGGAGGAAGCAATTGTTACAGAAGAAGTTACGGAAGCTCAAGCTGCACGAGAATCACCGGTCAAAGACAGACCTGATGCCATTGTGGAGGAAGCAGTTGTGACAGAAAAAATTGTAGAATCTGAAACAGCTCCAGAATCACCAGTCAAAGAAGAACCAGAGGCTGTTGTGGAGGAAGCCGTTGTGACAGAGGAAGTTACAGAAGCTGAAACAGCACCAGAATCACAGGTTAAGGAAGAACCTGATGCTATTGTGGAAGAAGCAGTCGTTACAGAAGAAGAGACAGCCGCAGAAACTGCACCAGAAGCACAAGTCAAAGAATAACCTTAGGCTATTGTGGAAGAAGAAATTGTGACAGAAGAAGTTACAGAAGCTGAAGCTACTCCAGAATCACCAGTCAAAGGAGGACATGAGTCTGTTGTGGAGGAAGCTGTTGTGATAGAAAAAGTTAAAGGAGCTCAACCTGCACCAGTTTCACCAGTCAAGGAAGAACCTGAAACTGTTCTGGAGCAAGCAATAGTGACAAGAGATGTTACAGAAGCTAAAACAGCACCAGAATCACAGGTAAAGGAAGAACCTGATGCTATTATGGGAGATGCAATTGTGATAGAAGAAGTTGCAGAAGCTGAAGCTGCACCAGAATCACCAGTCAAAGAAGAACCTGAGGCTGTTGTGAAAGATAGCAGTTGTTGCAGAAGCTGAAGCTGGACCAGAATGGCTCTTCAAGGAAGAACGTATGTCTGTTGTTGTGGAAACTGCTGTGACAGGACAAGTTACAGAAGCTGAAACTGCACCAGAATCGCCAGTCAAAGAAGAACTTGAGTCTGTTGTGGAAGAAGCATTAGCGGCACAAGAAATTGCAGCAGCTGAAACTGCACTAGAGTCACCAGTCAAAGAAGAACCTGAGGCTATTGTGAAAGAAGCATTTGTGACAGATGAAGTTACAGAAGCTGAAGATGCACCAGAATCACTAGTCCAGGAAGAACATGAGTCTGTTGTGGAAGAAGCAATTGCAACAAAGAAGTTACAGAAACTGACACTGCACCAGATTCACCAGTCAAGTCAGAACCTGAAACTGTTCTGGAGCAAGCAACAATGACAGAAGAAGTTACCGAAGCTCAAGCTGCACCAGACTCACCAGTGAAAGAAGAACGTTTGTCTGTTGTGGAGGAAACAATCCTGGCTGAAGATGTTACAGAAGCTGAATCAGCACCTGGGTCACCAGTCTAAGAACCTCAGGATATTGTGAAAGAAGCAATTGTGACAGAAGAAGTTACAGAAGCTGAAGATGCACCAGAATTCGCTAGTCCCGGAAGAATGTGAGAATGTTGTGGAAGAAGCAATTGTTACAAAAGAAGTTACAGAAACTGAAGCTGGACCTGAATTGCTCTTCAAGGAAGAACGTGAGTCTGTGGTGGAAGAAGCAGTTGTGATAGAAGAAGTTACAGAAGTTGAAACTGCACCAGAATCACCAGTGAAAGAAGAATGTGTCTGTTGTGGAGGAAACCATCCTGACTGAAGATGTTACAGAAGCTGAATCAGCGCCTGAGTAACCAGTGAAAGAACCTCAGGATATTGTGGAGGAAGCAATTGTTACAGAAGAAGTTACAGAAGCTCAAGCTGCACAAGAATCACCGGTCAAAGACGGACCTGATGCCATTGTGGAGGATGCAGTTGTGACAGAAAAATTGCAGAAGCTGAAACAGCTCCAGAATCATCAGTCAAAGAAGAACCTGAAACTGTTCTGGAGCAAGCAAAAATGACAGAAGAAGTTACCGAAGCTCAAGCTGCACCAGACTCACCAGTCAAAGAAGAACGTTTGTCTGTTGTGGAGGAAACAATCCTGGCTGAAGATGTTACAGAAGCTGAATCAGCACCTGGGTCACCAGTCTAAGAACCTCAGGATATTGTGGAGGAAGCAATTGTTACAGAAGAAGTTACAGAAGCTCAAGCTGTACCAGAATCACCAGTCAAAGAAGAACCTGAGGCTGATGTGAAAGAAGCAATTGAGACAGAAGAAGTTACAGAAGCTGAAGATGCACCAGAATTCGCTAGTCCAGGAAGAATGTGAGTATGTTGTGGAAGAAGCAATTGTTACAAAAGAAGTTACAGAAACTGAAGCTGGACCTGAATTGCTCTTCAAGGAAGAACGTGAGTCTGTGGTGGAAGAAGCAGTTGTGATAGAAGAAGTTACAGAAGTTGAAACTGCACCAGAATCACCAGTGAAAGAAGAATCTGTCTGTTGTGGAGGAAACCATCCTGGCTGAAGATGTTACAGAAGCTGAATCAGCACCTGGGTCACCGGTCTAAGAACCTCAGGATATTGTGGAGGAAGCAATTGTTACAGAAGTAGTTACAGAAGCTCAAGCTGTACCAACCTGAGGCTGTTGTGAAAGAAGCAATTGTGACAGAAGAAGTTACAGAAGCTGAAGATGCACCAGAATTCGCTAGTCCCGGAAGAATGTGAGTATGTTGTGGAAGAAGCAATTGTTACAAAAGAAGTTACAGAAACTGAAGCTGGACCTGAATTGCTCTTCAAAGAAGAAAGTGAGTCTGTGGTGGAAGAAGCAGTTGTGATAGAAGAAGTTACAGAAGTTGAAACGGCACCAGAATCACCAGTCAAAGAAGAATGTGTCGGTTGTGGAGGAAACCATCCTGACTGAAGATGTTACAGAAGCTGAATCAGTGCCTGAGTCACCAGTGAAAGAACCTCAGGATATTGTTGAGGAAGCAATTGTTACAGAAGAAGTTACAGAAGCTCAAGCTGCACAAGAATCACCGGTCAAAGACGGACCTGATGCCATTGTGGAGGATGCAGTTGTGACAGAAAAATTGCAGAAGCTGAAACAGCTCCAGAATCACCAGTCAAAGAAGAACCTGAGGCTGTTGTGGAGGAAGCCGTTGTGACAGAGGAAGTTACAGAAGCTGAAACAGCACCAGAATCACAGGTCAAGGAAGAACCTGATGCTATTGTGGAAGAAGCAGTCGTGACAGAAGAAGAGACAGCCGCGGAAACTGCACCAGAAGCACCAGTCAAAGAATAACCTGAGGCTATTGTGGAAGAAGAAATTGTGACAGAAGAAGTTACAGAAGCTGAAGCTGCTCCAGAATCACCAGTCAAAGGAGGACATGAGTCTGTTGTGCAGGAAGCTGCTGTGATAGAAGAAGTTAAAGGAGCTCAACCTGCACCAGTTTCACCAGTCAAAGAAGAACCTGAAACTGTTCTGGAGCAAGCAATAGTGACAAAAGATGTTACAGAAGCTAAAACAGCACCAGAATCACAGGTAAAGGAAGAACCTGATGCTATTGTAGAAGATGCAGTTGTGATAGAAGAAGTTGCAGAAGCTGAAGCAGCACCAGAATCACCAGTCAAAGAAGAACCTGAGGCTGTTGTGAAAGATAGCAGTTGTTGCAGAAGCTGAAGCTGGACCAGAATGGCTCTTCAAGGAAGAATGTGAGTCTGTTGTGGTGGAAACCGCTGTGATAGGACAAGTTACAGAAGCTGAAACTGCACCAGAATCGCCAGTCAAAGAAGAACTTGAATCTGTTGTGGAAGAAGCATTAGCGACACATGAAATTGCAGCAGCTGAAACTGCACTAGAGTCAACAGTCAAAGAAGAACCTGAGGCTATTGTGAAAGAAGCATTTGTGACAGAAGAAGTTACAGAAGCTGAAGATGCACCAGAATCACTAGTCCAGGAAGAACGTGAGTCTGTTGTGGAAGAAGCAATTGCAACAAAGAAGTTACAGAAACTGACACTGCACCAGATTCACCAGTCAAGTCAGAACCTGAAGCTGTTCTGGAGCAAGCAACAATGACAAAAGAAGTTACCGAAGCTCAAGCTGCACCAGACTCACCAGTCAAAGAAGAACGTTTGTCTGTTGTGGAGGAAACAATCCTGGCTGAAGATGTTACAGAAGCTGAATCAGCACCTGGGTCACCAGTCTAAGAACCTCAGGATATTGTGGAGGAAGCAATTGTTACAGAAGAAGTTACAGAAGAAGCTCAAGCTGTACCAGAATCACCAGTCAAAGAAGAACCTGAGGCTGATGTGAAAGAAGCAATTGTGACTGAAGAAGTTACAGAAGCTGAAGGTGCACCAGAATTCGCGGTCCAGGAAGAATGTGAGTATGTTGTGGAAGAAGCAATTGTTACAAAAGAAGTTACAGAAGCTGAAGCTGGACCTGAATTGCTCTTCAAGGAAGAACGTGAGTCTGTGGTGGAAGAAGCAGTTGTGATAGAAGAAGTTACAGAAGTTGAAACTGCACCAGAATCACCGGTGAAAGAAGAATGTGTCTGTTGTGGAGGAAACCATCCTGGCTGAAGATGTTACAGAAGCTGAATCAGCACCTGGGTCACCGGTCTAAGAACCTCAGGATATTGTGGAGGAAGCAATTGTTACAGAAGTAGTTACAGAAGCTCAAGCTGTACCAACCTGAGGCTGTTGTGAAAGAAGCAATTGTGACAGAAGAAGTTACAGAAGCTGAAGATGCACCAGAATTCGCTAGTCCAGGAAGAATGTGAGTATGTTGTGGAAGAAGCAATTGTTACAAAAGAAGTTACAGAAACTGAAGCTGGACCTAAATTGCTCTTCAAGGGAGAACGTGAGTCTGTGGTGGAAGAAGCAGTTGTGATAGAAGAAGTTACAGAAGTTGAAACGGCACCAGAATCACCAGTCAAAGAAGAATGTGTCGGTTGTGGAGGAAACCATCCTGACTGAAGATGTTACAGAAGCTGAATCAGTGCCTGAGTCACCAGTGAAAGAACCTCAGGATATTGTTGAGGAAGCAATTGTTACAGAAGAAGTTACAGAAGCTCAAGCTGCACAAGAATCACCGGTCAAAGACGGACCTGATGCCATTGTGGAGGATGCAGTTGTGACAGAAAAATTGCAGAAGCTGAAACAGCTCCAGAATCATCAGTCAAAGAAGAACCTGAAACTGTTCTGGAGCAAGCAACAATGACAGAAGAAGTTACCGAAGCTCAAGCTGCACCAGACTCACCAGTCAAAGAAGAACGTTTGTCTGTTGTGGAGGAAACAATCCTGGCTGAAGATGTTACAGAAGCTGAATCAGCACCTGGGTCACCAGTCTAAGAACCTCAGGATATTGTGGAGGAAGCAATTGTTACAGAAGAAGTTACAGAAGCTCAAGCTGTACCAGAATCACCAGTCAAAGAAGAACCTGAGGCTGATGTGAAAGAAGCAATTGTGACTGAAGAAGTTACAGAAGCTGAAGATGCACCAGAATTCGCTAGTCCAGGAAGAATGTGAGTATGTTGTGGAAGAAGCAATTGTTACAAAAGAAGTTACAGAAACTGAAGCTGGACCTGAATTGCTCTTCAAGGAAGAGCGTGAGTCTGTGGTGGAAGAAGCAGTTGTGATAGAAGAAGTTACAGAAGTTGAAACTGCACCAGAATCACCAGTGAAAGAAGAATCTGTCTGTTGTGGAGGAAACCATCCTGGCTGAAGATGTTACAGAAGCTGAATCAGCACCTGGGTCACCGGTCTAAGAACCTCAGGATATTGTGGAGGAAGCAATTGTTACAGAAGTAGTTACAGAAGCTCAAGCTGTACCAACCTGAGGCTGTTGTGAAAGAAGCAATTGTGACAGAAGAAGTTACAGAAGCTGAAGATGCACCAGAATTCGCTAGTCCCGGAAGAATGCGAGTATGTTGTGGAAGAAGCAATTGTTACAAAAGAAGTTACAGAAACTGAAGCTGGACCTGAATTGCTCTTCAAAGAAGAAAGTGAGTCTGTGGTGGAAGAAGCAGTTGTGATAGAAGAAGTTACAGAAGTTGAAACGGCACCAGAATCACCAGTCAAAGAAGAATGTGTCGGTTGTGGAGGAAACCATCCTGACTGAAGATGTTACAGAAGCTGAATCAGTGCCTGAGTCACCAGTGAAAGAACCTCAGGATATTGTTGAGGAAGCAATTGTTACAGAAGAAGTTACAGAAGCTCAAGCTGCACAAGAATCACCGGTCAAAGACGGACCTGATGCCATTGTGGAGGATGCAGTTGTGACAGAAAAATTGCAGAAGCTGAAACAGCTCCAGAATCACCAGTCAAAGAAGAACCTGAGGCTGTTGTGGAGGAAGCTGTTGTGACAGAGGAAGTTACAGAAGCTGAAACAGCACCAGAATCACAGGTCAAGGAAGAACCTGATGCTATTGTGGAAGAAGCAGTCGTGACAGAAGAAGAGACAGCCGCGGAAACTGCACCAGAAGCACCAGTCAAAGAATAACCTGAGGCTATTGTGGAAGAAGAAATTGTGACAGAAGAAGTTACAGAAGCTGAAGCTGCTCCAGAATCACCAGTCAAAGGAGGACATGAGTCTGTTGTGCAGGAAGCTGCTGTGATAGAAGAAGTTAAAGGAGCTCAACCTGCACCAGTTTCACCAGTCAAAGAAGAACCTGAAACTGTTCTGGAGCAAGCAATAGTGACAAAAGATGTTACAGAAGCTAAAACAGCACCAGAATCACAGGTAAAGGAAGAACCTGATGCTATTGTAGAAGATGCAGTTGTGATAGAAGAAGTTGCAGAAGCTGAAGCAGCACCAGAATCACCGGTCAAAGAAGAACCTGAGGCTGTTGTGAAAGATAGCAGTTGTTGCAGAAGCTGAAGCTGGACCAGAATGGCTCTTCAAGGAAGAATGTGAGTCTGTTGTGGTGGAAACCGCTGTGATAGGACAAGTTACAGAAGCTGAAACTGCACCAGAATCGCCAGTCAAAGAAGAACTTGAATCTGTTGTGGAAGAAGCATTAGCGACACAAGAAATTGCAGCAGCTGAAACTGCACTAGAGTCAACAGTCAAAGAAGAACCTGAGGCTATTGTGAAAGAAGCATTTGTGACAGAAGAAGTTACAGAAGCTGAAGATGCACCAGAATCACTAGTCCAGGAAGAACGTGAGTCTGTTGTGGAAGAAGCAATTGCAACAAAGAAGTTACAGAAACTGACACTGCACCAGATTCACCAGTCAAGTCAGAACCTGAAACTGTTCTGGAGCAAGCAACAATGACAAAAGAAGTTACCGAAGCTCAAGCTGCACCAGACTCACCAGTCAAAGAAGAACGTTTGTCTGTTGTGGAGGAAACAATCCTGGCTGAAGATGTTACAGAAGCTGAATCAGCACCTGGGTCACCAGTCTAAGAACCTCAGGATATTGTGGAGGAAGCAATTGTTACAGAAGAAGTTACAGAAGAAGCTCAAGCTGTACCAGAATCACCAGTCAAAGAAGAACCTGAGGCTGATGTGAAAGAAGCAATTGTGACTGAAGAAGTTACAGAAGCTGAAGGTGCACCAGAATTCGCGGTCCAGGAAGAATGTGAGTATGTTGTGGAAGAAGCAATTGTTACAAAAGAAGTTATAGAAGCTGAAGCTGGACCTGAATTGCTCTTCAAGGAAGAATGTGAGTCTGTGGTGGAAGAAGCAGTTGTGATAGAAGAAGTTACAGAAGTTGAAACTGCACCAGAATCACCGGTGAAAGAAGAATGTGTCTGTTGTGGAGGAAACCATCCTGGCTGAAGATGTTACAGAAGCTGAATCAGCACCTGGGTCACCGGTCTAAGAACCTCAGGATATTGTGGAGGAAGCAATTGTTACAGAAGTAGTTACAGAAGCTCAAGCTGTACCAACCTGAGGCTGTTGTGAAAGAAGCAATTGTGACAGAAGTTACAGAAGCTGAAGATGCACCAGAATTCGCTAGTCCAGGAAGAATGTGAGTATGTTGTGGAAGAAGCAATTGTTACAAAAGAAGTTACAGAAACTGAAGCTGGACCTAAATTGCTCTTCAAGGGAGAACGTGAGTCTGTGGTGGAAGAAGCAGTTGTGATAGAAGAAGTTACAGAAGTTGAAACGGCACCAGAATCACCAGTCAAAGAAGAATGTGTCGGTTGTGGAGGAAACCATCCTGACTGAAGATGTTACAGAAGCTGAATCAGTGCCTGAGTCACCAGTGAAAGAACCTCAGGATATTGTTGAGGAAGCAATTGTTACAGAAGAAGTTACAGAAGCTCAAGCTGCACAAGAATCACCGGTCAAAGACGGACCTGATGCCATTGTGGAGGATGCAGTTGTGACAGAAAAATTGCAGAAGCTGAAACAGCTCCAGAATCACCAGTCAAAGAAGAACCTGAGGCTGTTGTGGAGGAAGCTGTTGTGACAGAGGAAGTTACAGAAGCTGAAACAGCACCAGAATCACAGGTCAAGGAAGAACCTGATGCTATTGTGGAAGAAGCAGTCGTGACAGAAGAAGAGACAGCCGCAGAAACTGCACCAGAAGCACCAGTCAAAGAATAACCTGAGGCTATTGTGGAAGAAGAAATTGTGACAGAAGAAGTTACAGAAGCTGAAGCTGCTCCAGAATCACCAGTCAATGGAGGACATGAGTCTGTTGTGCAGGAAGCTGCTGTGATAGAAGAAGTTAAAGGAGCTCAACCTGCACCAGTTTCACCAGTCAAAGAAGAACCTGAAACTGTTCTGGAGCAAGCAATAGTGACAAGAGATGTTACAGAAGCTAAAACAGCACCAGAATCACAGGTAAAGGAAGAACCTGATGCTATTGTAGAAGATGCAGTTGTGATAGAAGAAGTTGCAGAAGCTGAAGCAGCACCAGAATCACCAGTCAAAGAAGAACCTGAGGCTGTTGTGAAAGATAGCAGTTGTTGCAGAAGCTGAAGCTGGACCAGAATGGCTCTTCAAGGAAGAATGTGAGTCTGTTGTGGTGGAAACCGCTGTGATAGGACAAGTTACAGAAGCTGAAACTGCACCAGAATCGCCAGTCAAAGAAGAACTTGAATCTGTTGTGGAAGAAGCATTAGCGACACAAGAAATTGCAGCAGCTGAAACTGCACTAGAGTCAACAGTCAAAGAAGAACCTGAGGCTATTGTGAAAGAAGCATTTGTGACAGAAGAAGTTACAGAAGCTGAAGATGCACCAGAATCACTAGTCCAGGAAGAACGTGAGTCTGTTGTGGAAGAAGCAATTGCAACAAAGAAGTTACAGAAACTGACACTGCACCAGATTCACCAGTCAAGTCTGAACCTGAAACTGTTCTGGAGCAAGCAACAATGACAAAAGAAGTTACCGAAGCTCAAGCTGCACCAGACTCGCCAGTCAAAGAAGAACGTTTGTCTGTTGTGGAGGAAACAATCCTGGCTGAAGATGTTACAGAAGCTGAATCAGCACCTGGGTCACCAGTCTAAGAACCTCAGGATATTGTGGAGGAAGCAATTGTTACAGAAGAAGTTACAGAAGCTCAAGCTGTACCAGAATCACCAGTCAAAGAAGAACCTGAGGCTGATGTGAAAGAAGCAATTGTGACTGAAGAAGTTACAGAAGTTGAAACTGCACCAGAATCACCGGT
Organism: Alitta virens; assembly: GCA_932294295.1. Taxonomy (NCBI): domain Eukaryota; kingdom Metazoa; phylum Annelida; class Polychaeta; order Phyllodocida; family Nereididae; genus Alitta; species Alitta virens. Next base: position 9,673,269 of record OW028581.1, read on the forward strand.
GAAAGAAGAATGTGTCTGTTGTGGAGGAAACCATCCTGGCTGAAGATGTTACAGAAGCTGAATCAGCACCTGGGTCACCGGTCTAAGATCCTCAGGATATTGTGGAGGAAGCAATTGTTACAGAAGTAGTTACAGAAGCTCAAGCTGTACCAACCTGAGGCTGTTGTGAAAGAAGCAATTGTGACAGAAGAAGTTACAGAAGCTGAAGATGCACCAGAATTCGCTAGTCCAGGAAGAATGTGAGTATGTTGTGGAAGAAGCAATTGTTACAAAAGAAGTTACAGAAACTGAAGCAGGACCTAAATTGCTCTTCAAGGGAGAACGTGAGTCTGTGGTGGAAGAAGCAGTTGTGATAGAAGAATCACCAGTGAAAGAAGAATGTGTCTGTTGTGGAGGAAACCATCCTGACTGAAGATGTTACAGAAGCTGAATCAGCGCCTGAGTCACCAGTGAAAGAACCTCAGGATATTGTGGAGGAAGCAATTGCTACAGAAGAAGTTACAGAAGCTCAAGCTGCACAAGAATCACCGGTCAAAGACGGACCTGATGCCATTGTGGAGGATGCAGTTGTGACAGAAAAATTGCAGAAGCTGAAACAGCTCCAGAATCACCAGTCAAAGAAGTACCTGAGGCTGTTGTGGAGGAAGCCATTGTGACAGAGGAAGTTACAGAAACTGAAACAGCACCAGAATCACAGGTCAAGGAAGAACCTGATGCTATTGTGGAAGAAGCAGTCGTGACAGAAGAAGAGACAGCCGCAGAAACTGCACCAGAAGCACCAGTCAAAGAATAACCTGAGGCTATTGTGGAAGAAGAAATTGTGACAGAAGAAGTTACAGAAGCTGAAGCTGCTCCAGAATCACCAGTCAAAGGAGGACATGAGTCTGTTGTGCAGGAAGCTGCTGTGATAGAAGAAGTTAAAGGAGCTCAACCTGCACCAGTTTACCAGTCAAGGAAGAACCTGAAACTGTTCTGGAGCAAGCAATAGTGACAAGAAATGTTACAGAAGCTAAAACAGCACCAGAATCACAGGTAAAGTAAGAACCTGATGCTATTGTGGAAGAAGCAGTCGTGACAGAAGAAGAGACAGCCGCAGAAACTGCACCAGAAGCACCAGTCAAAGAATAACCTGATGCTATTGTGGAAGATGCAGTTGTGATAGAAGAAGTTGCAGAAGCTGAAGCAGCACCAGAATCACCAGTCAAAGAAGAACCTGAGGCTGTTGTGAAAGATAGCAGTTGTTGCAGAAGCTGAAGCTGGACCAGAATGGCTCTTCAAGGAAGAATGTGAGTCTGTTGTGGTGGAAACCGCTGTGATAGGACAAGTTACAGAAGCTGAAACAGCACCAGAATCGCCAGTCAAAGAAGAACTTGAATCTGTTGTGGAAGAAGCAATAGCGACACAAGAAATTGCAGTAGCTGAAACTGCACTAGAGTCACCAGTCAAAGAAGAACCTGAGGCTATTGTGAAAGAAGCATTTGTGACAGAAGAAGTTACAGAAGCTGAAGATGCACCAGAATCACTAGTCCAGGAAGAACGTCTGTTGTGAAAGAAGCATTTGTGACAGAAGAAGTTACAGAAGCTGAAGATGCACCAGAATTCGCTAGTCCAGGAAGAATGTGAGTCTGTTGTGGAAGAAGCAATTGTTACAAAGAAGTTACAGAAACTGACACTGCACCAGATTCACCAGTCAAGTCAGAACCTGAAACTGTTCTGGAGCAAGCAACAACGACAGAAGAAGTTACCGAAGCTCAAGCTGCACCAGACTCAGCAGTCAAAGAAGAATGTGTGTCTGTTGTGGAGGAAACAATCCTGGCTGAAGATGTTGCAGAAGCTGAATCAGCACCTGGGTCACCAGTCTAAGAACCTTAGGATATTGTGGAGGAAGCAATTGTTACAGAAGAAGTTACAGAAGCTCAAGCTGTACCAGAATCACCAGTCAAAGAAGAACCTGAGGCTGTTGTGAAAGAAGCAATTGTGACAGAAGAATTTACAGAAGCTGAAGATGCACCAGAATTCGCTAGTCCAGTAAGAATGTGAGTATGTTGTGGAAGAAGCAATTGTTATAAAGAAGTTACAGAAAATGAAGCTGGACCTGAATTGCTCTTCAAGGAAGAATGTGAGTCTGTGGTGGAAGAAGCAGTTGTCATAGAAGAAGTTACAGAAGTTGAAACTGCACCAGAATCACCAGTCAAAGAAGAACCTGAGGCTGTTGTGGAGGAAGCCGTTGTGACAGAGGAAGTTACAGAAGCTGAAACAGCACCAGAATCACAGGTTAAGGAAGAACCTGATGCTATTGTGGAAGAAGCAGTCGTGACAGAAGAAGAGACATCTGCAGAAACTGCACCAGAAGCACAAGTCAAAGAATAACCTGAGGCTATTGTGGAAGAAGAAATTGTGACAGAAGAAGTTACAGAAGCTGAAGCTACTCCAGAATCACCAGTCAAAGGAGGACATGAGTCTGTTGTGGAGGAAGCTGTTGTGATAGAAACAGTTAAAGGAGCTCAACCTGCACCAGTTTCACCAGTCAAGGAAGAACCTGAAACTGTTCTGGAGCAAGCAATAGTGACTAGAGATGTTACAGAAGCTAAAACAGCACCAGAATCACAGGTAAAGGAAGAACCTGATGCCATTGTGGAAGATGCAGTTGTGATAGAAGAAGTTGCACAAGCTGAAGCTGCAGCAGAACCACCAGTCAGAGAAGAACCTGATGCTGTTGTGAAAGAAACAATTTTGACAGAAAAAGTTACAGAAGCTGAAACTGCAACAGAATTGCCCATCAAAGACGAACCTTATGCCATTGTGGAAAAAGTGGTTGTGACAGAAAAAATTGCAGAATCTGAAACAGCTCCAGAATCACCAGTCAAAGAAGAACATGAGGCTGTTGTGGAGGAAGCCATTGTGACAGAGTAAGTTAAAGAAGCTGAGGCTCCTCTAGAATTGCCAGTCAAAGAAGAACCTGAGGCTTTTGTGGAAGAAGCATCAGCGACAAAAGAAATTGCAGCAGCTGAAATTGCACTAGAGTCACCAGCTAAAGAAGAACCTGAGGCTATTGTGGAAGAAGAAATTGTGACAGAAGAAGTTACAGAAACTGAAACAGCTCCAGAATCACCAGTCAAAGAAGAACCTGAGGCTGTTGTGGAAAAAGCAATTGTTACACAAGAAGTTACAGAAGCTAAAGCTGCTCAAAAATCACCAAAGAAGAATCTAAAGCTGTTGTGGAGGAAGCCTTGTGACAGAGGAAGTTACAGAAGCTGATGATGCACCAGAATTCGCTAGTCCAGGAAGAATGTGAGTATGTTGTGGAAGAAGCAATTGGTACAAAAGAAGTTACAGAAACTGACCCTGCACCAGGTTCGCCAGTCAAGTCAGAACCTGAAACTGTTCTAGAACAAGCAAAAGTGACATAAGAAGTTACCAAAGCTCAAGCTGCAACAGAATCACCAGTCAAAGAAGATCCTGAGGCTGTTGTGGAGGAAGCCGTTGTGACAGAGGAAGTTACAGAAGCTGAAATAGCACCAGAATCACAGGTCAAGGAAGAACCTGATGCTATTGTGGAAGAAGCAGTCATGACAGAAGAAGAGACAGCCACTGAAACTGCACCAGAATCACCAGTCAAAGAAGAACCTGAGGCTGTTGTGAAAGAAGAAATTGTGAAAGAAAAAGTTACAGAAGCTGAAACTGCACCAGAAAATTAGTCCAAGGTTATCTGATGCTATAGTGGAAGAAGCATTTGTTTCGAAAGAAGTTATGGAAGCTGAAGCTGCACCAAAATCACCAGTCAAAGAATAACCTGATGCTGTTGTGGAAAAAGCAATTGTGACAGAAGAAGTTACAGAAGCTGAAGCTGCCCAAGAATCACTAGTCAAAGCAGGATGTGAGGCTATTGTGAAAGAAGCAGTTGTGATAGAAGTTACATTAGCTGAAACTGCACCAGAATCACCATTCAAAGAAACTGAGGCTATTGTGGAGGAAGCAATTGTGACAGAAGAAGTTACAGAAGCTGAAGCTGCTCCACAATCACCAGTCAAAGGAGGACATGAGTCTGTTTTGGAGGAAGCTGTTGTGACAGCAGAAGTTACAGAAGCTAAAGCTGCCCAAGAATCACTAGTCAAAGTAGGTTGTGAAGCTGTTGTGGAAGAAGCAATTGTGATAGAAGAAGTTACAGAAGCTGAAACTGCACCAGAATCACCAGAATCACCAGTTAAAGAAGGCGTGTGTCTGTTGTGGAATAAACAATCCTGACTGAAGATGTTACAGAAGCTGAATCATCACCTGAGTCACCAGTCAAAGAACCTCAGGATATTGTGGATAAAGCTATGGTTACAGAAGTAGTTACAGAAGCTCAAGCTGCACCAGAATCACCAGTCAAAGAAGAACCTGAGGCTGTTGTGAAACATAGCAGTTGTTGCAGTTGCTGAAGCTGGACCAGCATGGCTCTTCAAAGACGAACCTGATGCCATTGTGGAGGAAGCAGTTGTGACAGAAGAAATTGCAGAAACTGAAACAGCTCCAGAATCACCAGTCAAAGAAGAACCTGAGGCTGTTGTGGAAAAAGCAATTGTTACACAAGAAGTTACAGAAGCTAAAGCTGCTCAAAAATCACCAAAGAAGAATCTAAAGCTGTTGTGGAGGAAGCCTTGTGACAGAGGAAGTTACAGAAGCTGATGATGCACCAGAATTCGCTAGTTCAGGAAGAATGTGAGTATGTTGTGGAAGAAGCAATTGGTACAAAAGAAGTTACAGAAACTGATCCTGCACCAGGTTCGCCAGTCAAGTCAGAACCTGAAACTGTTCTAGAACAAGCAAAAGTGACAGAAGAAGTTACCAAAGCTCAAGCTGCAACAGAATCACCAGTCAAAGAAGATCTTGAGGCTGTTGTGGAGGAAGCCGTTGTGACAGAGGAAGTTACAGAAGCTGAAATAGCACCAGAATCACAGGTCAAGGAAGAACCTGATGCTATTGTGGAAGAAGCAGTCATGACAGAAGAAGAGACAGCCACTGAAACTGCACCAGAATCACCAGTCAAAGAAGAACCTGAGGCTGTTGTGAAAGAAACAATTGTGAAAGAAAAAGTTACAGAAGCTGAAACTGCACCAGAAAATTAGTCCAAGGTTATCTGATGCTATAGTGGAAGAAGCATTTGTTTCGAAAGAAGTTATGGAAGCTGAAGCTGCACCAAAATCACCAGTCAAAGAATAACCTGATGCTGTTGTGGAAAAAGCAATTGTGACAGAAGAAGTTACAGAAGCTGAAGCTGCCCAAGAATCACTAGTCAAAGCAGGATGTGAGGCTATTGTGAAAGAAGCAGTTGTGATAGAAGTTACATTAGCTGAAACTGCACCAGAATCACCATTCAAAGAAACTGAGGCTATTGTGGAGGAAGCAATTGTGACAGAAGAAGTTACAGAAGCTGAAGCTGCTCCACAATCACCAGTCAAAGGAGGACATGAGTCTGTTTTGGAGGAAGCTGTTGTGACAGCAGAAGTTACAGAAGCTAAAGCTGCCCAAGAATCACTAGTCAAAGTAGGTTGTGAAGCTGTTGTGGAAGAAGCAATTGTGATAGAAGAAGTTACAGAAGCTGAAACTGCACCAGAATCACCAGAATCACCAGTTAAAGAAGGCGTGTGTCTGTTGTGGAATAAACAATCCTGACTGAAGATGTTACAGAAGCTGAATCATCACCTGAGTCACCAGTCAAAGAACCTCAGGATATTGTGGATAAAGCTATGGTTACAGAAGTAGTTACAGAAGCTCAAGCTGCACCAGAATCACCAGTCAAAGAAGAACCTGAGGCTGTTGTGAAACATAGCAGTTGTTGCAGTTGCTGAAGCTGGACCAGCATGGCTCTTCAAAGACGAACCTGATGCCATTGTGGAGGAAGCAGTTGTGACAGAAGAAATTGCAGAAACTGAAACAGCTCCAGAATCACCAGTCAAAGAAGAACCTGAGGCTGTTGTGGAAAAAGCAATTGTTACACAAGAAGTTACAGAAGCTAAAGCTGCTCAAAAATCACCAAAGAAGAATCTAAAGCTGTTGTGGAGGAAGCCTTGTGACAGAGGAAGTTACAGAAGCTGATGATGCACCAGAATTCGCTAGTTCAGGAAGAATGTGAGTATGTTGTGGAAGAAGCAATTGGTACAAAAGAAGTTACAGAAACTGATCCTGCACCAGGTTCGCCAGTCAAGTCAGAACCTGAAACTGTTCTAGAACAAGCAAAAGTGACAGAAGAAGTTACCAAAGCTCAAGCTGCAACAGAATCACCAGTCAAAGAAGATCTTGAGGCTGTTGTGGAGGAAGCCGTTGTGACAGAGGAAGTTACAGAAGCTGAAATAGCACCAGAATCACAGGTCAAGGAAGAACCTGATGCTATTGTGGAAGAAGCAGTCATGACAGAAGAAGAGACAGCCACTGAAACTGCACCAGAATCACCAGTCAAAGAAGAACCTGAGGCTGTTGTGAAAGAAACAATTGTGAAAGAAAAAGTTACAGAAGCTGAAACTGCACCAGAAAATTAGTCCAAGGTTATCTGATGCTATAGTGGAAGAAGCATTTGTTTCGAAAGAAGTTATGGAAGCTGAAGCTGCACCAAAATCACCAGTCAAAGAATAACCTGATGCTGTTGTGGAAAAAGCAATTGTGACAGAAGAAGTTACAGAAGCTGAAGCTGCCCAAGAATCACTAGTCAAAGCAGGATGTGAGGCTATTGTGAAAGAAGCAGTTGTGATAGAAGTTACATTAGCTGAAACTGCACCAGAATCACCATTCAAAGAAACTGAGGCTATTGTGGAGGAAGCAATTGTGACAGAAGAAGTTACAGAAGCTGAAGCTGCTCCACAATCACCAGTCAAAGGAGGACATGAGTCTGTTTTGGAGGAAGCTGTTGTGACAGCAGAAGTTACAGAAGCTAAAGCTGCCCAAGAATCACTAGTCAAAGTAGGTTGTGAAGCTGTTGTGGAAGAAGCAATTGTGATAGAAGAAGTTACAGAAGCTGAAACTGCGCCAGAATCACCAGTTAAAGAAGGCGTGTGTCTGTTGTGGAATAAACAATCCTGACTGAAGATATTACAGAAGCTGAATCATCACCTGAGTCACCAGTCAAAGAACCTCAGGATATTGTGGATAAAGCTATGGTTACAGAAGTAGTTACAGAAGCTCAAGCTGCACCAGCATCACCAGTCAAAGAAGAACCTGAGGCTGTTGTGAAACATAGCAGTTGTTGCAGTTGCTGAAGCTGGACCAGCATGGCTCTTCAAAGACGAACCTGATGCCATTGTGGAGGAAGCAGTTGTGACAGAAGAAATTGCAGAAACTGAAACAGCTTCAGAATCACCAGTCAAAGAAGAACCTGAGGCTGTTGTGGAAAAAGCAATTGTTACACAAGAAGTTACAGAAGCTAAAGCTGCTCAAAAATCACCAAAGAAGAATCTAAAGCTGTTGTGGAGGAAGCCTTGTGACAGAGGAAGTTACAGAAGCTGATGATGCACCAGAATTCGCTAGTTCAGGAAAAATGTGAGTATGTTGTGGAAGAAGCAATTGGTACAAAAGAAGTTACAGAAACTGATCCTGCACCAGGTTCGCCAGTCAAGTCAGAACTTGAAACTGTTCTAGAACAAGCAAAAGTGACAGAAGAAGTTACCAAAGCTCAAGCTGCAACAGAATCACCAGTCAAAGAAGATCCTGAGGCTGTTGTGGAGGAAGCCGTTGTGACAGAGGAAGTTACAGAAGCTGAAATAGCACCAGAATCACAGGTCAAGGAAGAACCTGATGCTATTGTGGAAGAAGCAGTCATGACAGAAGAAGAGACAGCCACTGAAACTGCACCAGAATCACCAGTCAAAGAAGAACCTGAGGCTGTTGTGAAAGAAACAATTGTGAAAGAAAAAGATACAGAAGCTGAAACTGCACCAGAAAATTAGTCCAAGGTTATCTGATGCTATAGTGGAAGAAGCATTTGTTTCGAAAGAAGTTATGGAAGCTGAAGCTGCACCAAAATCACCAGTCAAAGAATAACCTGATGCTGTTGTGGAAAAAGCAATTGTGACAGAAGAAGTTACAGAAGCTGAAGCTGCCCAAGAATCACTAGTCAAAGCAGGATGTGAGGCTATTGTGAAAGAAGCAGTTGTGATAGAAGTTACATTAGCTGAAACTGCACCAGAATCACCATTCAAAGAAACTGAGGCTATTGTGGAGGAAGCAATTGTGACAGAAGAAGTTACAGAAGCTGAAACTGCATCAGAATTGGCACCAAAGACGAACCTGATGCCATTGTGGAGGAAGCAGTTGTGACAGAAGAAATTGCAGAAGCTGAAACAGCTCCAGAATCACCAGTCAAAGGAGAAACTGAGGCTATTGTGGAGGAAGCCGTTGTGATAGAAGAAATTGCAGGAGCTCAAGCTGCACCAGTTTCACCAGGCAAGGAAGAACCTGAAGCTGTTCTTTAGCAAGCAATAGTGACAAAAGATGTCACAGGAGCTGAAACTGCACCAGAAACATTGTCAAAGAAGAACCTGATGCTATTGTGGAAGAAGCAGTTGTGACAGAAGAAGCTACAGAAGCCGAAGTGGCACCAGAATCACTAGTCAAAGAAGAACATGAGTCTGTTGTGGAGGATGCCGTTTTGAGAGAAGAGAGTAGCTTGGTCAGGTGATCCCTGCAGAAGTGTTTTGAACAAGCTCAGTAAAAAGCTAAGTATTTTTCATTTTTAAAGCCTTTTTCAATCACAGTTACATGTCCTACTCCCGTTGGAATTGCTATAATATCTACTCTATAATCAAGCTGAATTTCTGACTTTTACAATCCGTTTCTCACTTGACAACTCCACAATTTTGAATCGTAGATTGTCAATACATTTTTATGTACACTGTATTATCGCCCGTTTCTGCTTAATGTAAACACAGCCTATCACGGGCTATTTGCACCCCAACTAATAAGAGTTGTTGATTCCCAATCTTCTTCACACAGAAGCATCACAAATACTGCCCTTTTTTCTTTGTTTTTTCACTCCACACAGGAATCTCCCATTGAATTGAATTTTCGATCTGCACTTGAACTGCCTACAAGGCCTTATCTTAGTTGATGTGATAACCAAACTGCAGTGGTCAATTATAGTATATCCAGTAAATAATACATTTTTAACTGTAAAGCTCAAAAAACATATCATTGCACTTTGGGCCTTTCAAGTTTCAGAAAGGCCAACACACAAAGAACAGCACCGTGTGCTTATTGTGTTCCTAACATGAGGTAAATGTAAGCTTATGCTGCTTGGTGAAATGGCAAACTCTCTCACTAGTATTGCAAGGCTTGTATTTGAACATGGCTAAAACATCACAATACGATGGAAAATGTCCCCACAAAGACATGTGAAATGTCAGACCTTCTGTCTAATGTCCTGTGGAAGTAAAAACAACTCAGGCTTAGTTTTGTGAGATGTGCTTTGAAAGCATAAAAAGCAAATAGTTTGTCTGTGTAAATTGGAAACCTGGACCTTTTGCTGAACGGCTTACACTGATATTAATGTAATTTTGCCTAGTATATTGACATAGCCTTCCCATACAGCAAGCCAAATTGATGTTTCAATGCCCTAGTATTATTGTCTTTGTCTGACCAACTTCGGCCCAAGTTGGCCTGACAAAGGCAAACTTGGTAATACATCCCAATTTGGCATACTATTTGGGTCACAATGTCACGTATCTGTAATATTGAAGTTTGGGTGTCATACATTGGTCATAGGCCGAAAACACAATATCTGGTTCTATTTGGGCCTCAAATTTTGTTAAACGGCCTAAATGAAAAAAAGGTTTGGCCACAATTGATCATAATTGATCAATGTGTAGTAAAGCATTTTGGCCAAGTGGTTTAAAGGCAAATAAGGCAGAAAACTTTTGATCTAAGGAAAGCAACAATTTACTCTGATGTCAGTGAAATTTGATATTGCATGGCTTATAATTGGACATGGCTAAAACATGGCAGAAAAGTCCTGCTTAGCTATGCAAAATTTTCAGTTAGCAAACATTTACTTTGATGTAGCCTCTTTGTTGGCAGTAACTCGCAAGGACAACAATGAACAGCACTGTTTGCATATTGTGTTCCTGATGTAGGGGAATTTGAGTTTGTGCAGCTTATGAAATGTCAAACTCGATTTGTATTTGGACAAGGCCATAACATTGCAAATACGTCCTGGACAGCTATTTAACCGTTTTGTGGGCGGTAACCCGAAAGCCACAATTGCAAATAACTTAGTCTTACAGTTTGTGATATTTTAATTTGCAGAAAGGCCATCACACAAAGAACACCAATGTGTGCATATTGTGTTCCAGATGTAAAGGTAATTTGAGTTTGTGCAGCTTTGTGAAATGTCAAACTCTTAGTAGCATGAAAATTTTGATATTGTATGACTAGTATTTGGACATGGCTAAAACATGGCAAATGTCCTGCACAGCTATTAGAAATGTTCAGTTAGCCTACATTTCCTTTGACTTAGCATTATTTTGAGTGGTATCTTGAAACTCTTAGTAGCATGAAAATTTTGATATTGTATGACTAGGAATTTAGCAGATCCTCCTTGAACCACTCACTACACGCAGATGTGAATGGGTACTTGGCCAGAGGCAGTGATGGTAATTGTAGAGTGCATTGACCCTAAGTGTGACTTAATGGCAGCAGGTTTGGCACATACTCCCGGATAGTTGAGAAAGAATCATGCTTGAGCAGGTCTGCTAAGGGTGTCAATTGTGATTTTGCAGAACCGGAGGCTATTGTGGCAGAAGCAGTTGTGACAGAAGAAGCTACAGAAGGTCAAGCTGCACCAGAATCACTAGTCAAAGAAGAACGTGAAGCTGCTCTGGAGGGAGCAAGGAATAGTGACAGAAGAAGTCACAGAAGCTGAAACAGCACCAGAAATACAGGTCAAGGAAGAACCAGATGCTATGTTGAGGAAGCAGTTGTGACAGAAGATGTTGCAGAAGCGGAAACTTCACCAGAATCACCTGTCAAAGAAGAACTGAGGCTGTTGTGGAAGAAGTAATTGTGACAGAAGAAGTTAAAGAAGTTCAATCTGCACCAGATTCACCAGTCAAGGAAGAACTTGATGCTATCTTTGGAAGAAACAGTGGTGACAGAAGAAATAACAGAAGCGGACACTGCACCAGAATCACCGGTCAAAGAAGAACCTGAGGCTGTTGTGCAAGAAGCAATTGTGACAGTAGAAGCTACAGCCGCTGAAACTGCACCAGTCAAAGAACCTGAGGCTATTGTGCCAGAAGCAATTGTTACAGAAAAAGCTACAGAAGCTGACACTGCACTAGATTCACCAGTCAAGGCAGAACCTAAAACTTTTCTGGAGCAAGCAATAGTGACAGAAAAGTTACAGCAATTGTAAGTGACAGAAGCAGTTGCAGAAGCTGTAACTGCACCAGAATCACCAGTCTTAGAAGTCCCTGAGGCTATTGTGAAAGAAGCAATTTTTTCAGAATCTCAAACTGCCCTAGATTCTCCAATCAAAGAAGAACATGAAGCTGTTCTGGAGCAGGCAATAGTGACAGAAGAACTTACAGAAGCTGAAACTGCACCTGAATCACCCATCATAGAAGAATCTGATGCTATTGCAGAGGAAGCAGTTGTACTTGACAGAAGAAGTTACAGAAAGTGAAGCTGCACCAGAATCGCTAGTCAAGGAAGAATGTGTGTCTGTTGTGGAGGAGGCCGTTGTGACAGAAGATGCTACAGAAGCTGAAGCTGCACATGATTTACCAGTGAAGGAAGAACCTGAAGCTGTTGTGGAGGAAGCCGTTGTGATAGAGGAAGTTACAGAACCTGAAACAGCACCAGAATCACAGGTCAAGGAGAAACCTGATGCTATTGTGGAAAAAGAAGCAGTCGTGACAGAAGAAGAGACAGCCGCAGAAACTGCACCAGAATCACCAGTCAAAGAATAACCTGAGGCTGTTATGGAAGAAGCAGTTGTGATAGAAGAAGTTACAGAAGCAGAAACTGCTCCAGAACCACCAGTTAAAGAAGAACCTGAGGCTATTGTGAAAGAAGCAATTGTGACAGAAGAAGTTACAGAAGCTGAAGATGCACCAGAATCACTAGTCCAGGAAGAACGTGAGTCTGTTGTGGAAGAAGCAATTGTTACAGAAACTGATACTGCACCAGATTCACCAGTCAAGTCAGAACCTGAAACTGTTCTGGAGGAAGCAATAGTGACAGAAGAAGTTACCGAAGCTCAAGAAGAACTGAAGGCTGTTGTGGAAGAAGTAGTAGTGATAGAGCAAGTTACAGTGCTGAAACTGCACCAAAATCACCAGAATCACCAGTCAAAGAAGAACGTGTGTCTGTTGTAGAGAAAACAATCCTGACTGAAGATGTTACAGAAGCTGAATCAGCACCTGAGTCACCAGTCAAAGAACCTCAGGATATTGTGGAGGAAACAATTGTAACAGAATAAGTTACAGAAGCTCAAGCTGCACCAGAAGCATGAATCAAAGAAGAACCTGAGGCTGTTGTGAAAGATAGCAGTTGTTGCAGAAGCTGAAGCTGGACCAGAATGGCTCTTCAAGGAAGAACGGGAAGCCATTGTGACAGGAGAAGTTACCGAAGCTGAAACCAGACTGGAATCACCAGTCAAAGAAGAATCTCAGGCTGTTGTGGAAAAAGCAATTGTTACACAAGAAGATACAGAAGCTAAAGCTGCTCAAAAATCACCAGTCAAACAAGGACGTGAGTCTGTTGTGGAGGAAGCCGTTGTGACAGAAGAAGTTACAGAAACTGTAGCTGGACCTGAATTGCACTTCAAGGAAGAACGTGAGTCTGTTGTCGAGGAAACCATCCTGACTGAAGATGTTACAGAAGCTGAATAAGTGCCTGAGTCACCAGTGAAAGAACCTCAGAATATTGTGGAGGAAGCAATTGTCACAGAAGAAGTTACAGAAGCTCAAGCTGCACCAGAATCACCAGTCAAAGACGAACTTGATGCCATTGTAGAAGAAGCAGTTTTGACAAAAAATTGCAGAAGCTGAAACAGCTCCAGAATCACCAGCCAAAGAAGAACTGGAGGAGGAAGCCGTTGTGACAGAGGAAGTTACAGAAACTGAAATAGCACCAGAATCACAGGTCAAGGAAGAACCTGAGGCCATTGTGGAAGAAGCAGTCATGACAAAAGAAGAGACAGCCACTGAAACTGCACCAGAATCACCAGTCAAAGAATAACCTGAGGCTATTGTGGAAAAAGAAATTGTGACAGAAGAAGTTACAGAAGCTGAAGCTGCTCCAGAATCATCAGTCAAAGGAGGACATGAGTCTGTTGTGGAGGAAGCTGTTGTGATAGAAGAAGTTAAAGGAGCTCAACCGGCACCAGTTTCACCAGTCAAGGAAGAACCTGAGAGTGTTCTGGAGCAAGCAATAGTGACAAGAGATGTTACAGAAGCTACAACAGCACCAGAGTCACAGGTAAAGGAAGAACCTGAAGCTATTGTGGAAGATGCAGTTGTGATAGAAGAAGTTACCGAAGCTCAAGCTGCGCCAGAATCACCAGTCAAAGTAGAACTGAAGGTAGTTGTGGAAGAAGTAGTTGTGATAGAGGAAGTTACTGAAGCTGAAACCACACTGGAATCACCAGTCAAAGAAGAACCTGAGGCTGTTGTGGAAGAAGCTGTTGTTAGAACAATAATCATCCGTCAAAGAAGAACCTGAGGCTGTTATGTAAGACGCAGTTATGACAGACAAAGTTAAAGAAGCTGAGGCTGTACCAGAATCACCAGTCAAATAGGAACTTGAGGCTATTGTGGAGGAAGCCGTTGCGACAGAAGAAGTTACCAAAGCTGAAACTGCACCAGAATCACCAGTCAAACAAAAACTTGAATCTGTTGTGGAAGAAGCATTAGCGACACTAGAAATTGCAGCAGCTGAAACTGCACTAGAGTCACCAGTCAAAGAAGAACCTGAGGCCATTGTAAAAGAATCATTTGTGACAGAAGAAGTTACAGAAGCTGAAGATGCACCAGAATCGCTAGTCCAGGAAAAACGTGAGTCTGTTGTGGAAGAAACAATTGTTACAAAGAAGTTACGGAAACTGACACTGCACCAGATTCACCAGTCAAGTCAGAACCTGAAACTGTTCTGGAGCAAGCAACAATGACAGAAGAAGTTACCGAAGCTCAAGCTGCACCAGACTCACCAGTGAAAGAAGAACGTGTGTCTGTTGTGGAGGAAACAATCCTGGCTGAAGATGTTACAGAAGCTGAATCAGCACCTGGGTCACCAGTCTATGAACCTCAGGATATTGTGGAGGAAGCAATTGTTACAGAAGAAGTTACAGAAGCTCAAGCTGTACCAGAATCACCAGTCAAAGAAGAACTGAAGGCAGTTGTGGAAGAAGTAGTTGTGATAGAGGAAGTTACCGAAGCTGAAACCACACTGGAATCACCAGTCAAAGACGAACTGAAAGAAGTTGTGGAAGAAGTAGTTGTGATAGAGGAAGTTACCGAAGCTAAAACCACACTGGAATCACCAGTCAAAGAAGAACCTGAGGCTGTTGTGAAAGATAGCAGTTGTTGCAGAAGCTGCAGGTGGACCAGAATGGCTCTTCAAGGAAGATTGCGAGTCTTTTGTGGTGGAAACTGCTGTGACAGGACAAGTTAAAGAAGCTGAAACTGCACCAGAATCGCCAGTCAAAGAAGAACTTGAATCTGTTGTGGAAGAAGCATTAGCGACACATGAAATTGCAGCAGCTGAAACTGCACTAGAGTCACCAGTCAAAGAAGAACCTAAGGCTATTGTGAAAGAAGCATTTGTGACAGAAGAAGTTACAGAAGCTGAAGATGCACCAGAATCGCTAGTCCAGGAAGAACGTGAGTCTGTTGTGGAAGAAGCAATTGTTACAAGGAAGTTACGGAAACTGACACTGCACCAGATTCACCAGTCAAGTCAGAACCTGAAACTGTTCTGGAGCAAGCAACAATGACAGAAGAAGTTACCGAAGCTCAAGCTGCACCAGACTCACCAGTGAAAGAAGAACGTGTGTCTGTTGTGGAGGAAACAATCGTGGCTGAAGATGTTACAGAAGCTGAATCAGCACCTGGGTCACCAGTCTATGAACCTCAGGATATTGTGGAGGAAGCAATTGTTACAGAAGAAGTTACAGAAGCTCAAGCTGTACCAGAATCACGAGTCAAAGAAGAACCTGAGGCTGTAGTGAAAGAAGCAATTGTGACAGAAGATGTTACAGAAGCTGAAGATGCACCAGAATTTGCTAGTCCATGAAGAATGTGAGTATGTTGTGGAAGAAGCAATTGTTACAAAAGAAGTTACAGAAACTGACACTGCACCAGATATGCCAGTCAAGTCAGAACCTGAAACTGTTCTGGTGCAAGCAATAGTGAAAGAAGAAGTTACGAAGCTCAAGCTGGACCAGAATCACCAGTCAAAGAAGAACTGAAGGCAGTTGTGGAAGAAGTAGTTGTGATAGAGGAAGTTACCGAAGCTAAAACCACACTGGAATCACCAGTCAAAGAAGAACCTGAGGCTGTTGTGGAAAAAGCAATTGTTACACAAGAAGTTACAGAAGCTAAAGCTGCTCAAAAATCACCAGTCAAACAGGGACGTGAGTCTGTTGTGGAGAAAGCCGTTGTGACAGAAGAAGTTACAGAAACTGAAGCTGGACCTGAATTGCTCTTCAAGGAAGAACGTGAGTCTGTGGTGGAAGAAGCAGTTGTGATAGAAGAAGTTACAGAAGTTGAAACTGCACCAGAATCACTAGTCAAAGAAGAATGTGTGTCTGTTGTGGAGGAAACCATCCTGACTGAAGATGTTACAGAAACTGAATCAGCGCCTGAGTCACCAGTGAAAGAACCTCAGGATATTGTGGAGGAAGCAATTGTTACAGAAGAAGTTACAGAAGCTCAAGCTGCACGAGAATCACCAGTCAAAGACAGACCTGATGCCATTGTGGAGGAAGCAGTTGTGACAGAAAAAATTGTAGAATCTGAAACAGCTCCAGAATCACCAGTCAAAGAAGAACCTGAGGCTGTTGTGGAGGAAGCCGTTGTGACAGAGGAAGTTACAGAAGCTGAAACAGCACCAGAATCACAGGTTAAGGAAGAACCTGATGCTATTGTGGAAGAAGCAGTCGTGACAGAAGAAGAGACAGCCGCAGAAACTGCACCAGAAGCACAAGTCAAAGAATAACCTTAGGCTATTGTGGAAGAAGAAATTGTGACAGAAGAAGTTACAGAAGCTGAAGCTACTCCAGAATCACCAGTCAAAGGAGGACATGAGTCTGTTGTGGAGGAAGCTGTTGTGATAGAAAAAGTTAAAGGAGCTCAACCTGCACCAGTTTCACCAGTCAAGGAAGAACCTGAAACTGTTCTGGAGCAAGCAATAATGACAAGAGATGTTACAGAAGCTAAAACAGCACCAGAATCACAGGTAAAGGAAGAACCTGATGCTATTGTGGAAGATGCAGTTGTGATAGAAGAAGTTGCAGAAGCTGAAGCTGCACCAGAATCACCAGTCAAAGAAGAACCTGAGGCTGTTGTGAAAGATAGCAGTTGTTGCAGAAGCTGAAGCTGGACCAGAATGGCTCTTCAAGGAAGAACGTATGTCTGTTGTTGTGGAAACTGCTGTGACAGGACAAGTTACAGAAGCTGAAACTGCACCAGAATCGCCAGTCAAAGAAGAACTTGAATCTGTTGTGGAAGAAGCATTAGCGGCACAAGAAATTGCAGCAGCTGAAACTGCACCAGAATCACCAGTCAAAGAAGAATGTGTGTCTGTTGTGGAGGAAACCATCCTGACTGTAGATGTTACAGAAGCTGAATCAGCGCCCGAGTCACGAGTGAAAGAACCTCAGGATATTGTGGAGCATACAATTGTTACAGAAGAAGTTACAAAAGCTCAAGCTGCACCAGAATCATGAATCAAAGAAGAACCTGAGGCTGTTGTGAAAGATAGCAGTTGTTGCAGAAGCTGAAGCTGGACCAGAATGGCTCTTCAAGGAAGAACGGGAATCTGTTGTTGTGGAAGCCATTGTGACAGGAGAAGTTACCGAAGCTGAAACCAGACTGGAATCACATGTCAAGGAAGAACCTCAGGCTGTTGTGGAAAAAGAAATTGTTACACAAGAAGATACAGAAGCTAAAGCTGCTCAAAAATCACCAGTCAAACAAGGACGTGAGTCTGTTGTGGAGGAAGCCATTGTGACAGAAGAAGTTACAGAAACTGTAGCTGGACCTGAATTGCACTTCAAGGAAGAACGTGAGTCTGTTGTGGAGGAAACCATCCTGACTGAAGATGTAACAGAAGCTGAATCAGTGCCTGAGTCACCAGTGAAAGAACCTCAGGATATTGTGGAGGAAGCAATTGTTACAGAAGAAGTTACAGAAGCTGAAGATGCACCAAAATTCGCTAGTCCAGGAAGAATGTGAGTATGTTGTGGAAAAAGCAATTGTTACAAAAGAAGTTACGAAGCTCAAGCTGCATCAGAATCACCAGTCAAAGAAGAACTGAAGGCAGTTGTGGAAGAAGTAGTTGTGATAGAGGAAGTTACCGAAGCTGAAACCACACAGGAATCACCAGTCAAAGACGAGCTGAAAGAAGTTGTGGAAGAAGTAGTTTTGATAGAGGAAGTTACCGAAGCTGAAACCACACTGGAATCACCAGTCAAAGAAGAACCTGAGGCTGTTGTGGAAAAAGCAATTGTTACACAAGAAGTTACAGAAGCTAAAGCTGCTCAAAAATCACCAGTCAAACAAGGACGTGAGTCTGTTGTGGAGAAAGCCGTTGTGACAGAAGAAGTTACAGAAGTTGAAACTGCACCAGAATCACCAGTCAAAGAAGAATGTGTCTGTTGTGGAGGAAATCATCCTGACTGAAGATGTTACAGAAGCTGAATCAGCGCCTGAGTCACCAGTGAAAGAACCTCAGGATATTGTGGAGGAAGCAATTGTTACAGAAGAAAATACAGAAGCTCAAGCTGCACAAGAATCACCGGTCAAAGACGGACCTGGTGCCATTGTGGAGGATGCAGTTGTGACAGAAAAATTGCAGAAGCTGAAACAGCTCCAGAATCACCAGTCAAAGAAGAACCTGAGGCTGTTGTGGAGGAAGCCGTTGTGACAGAGGAAGTTACAGAAGCTGAAACAGCACCAGAATCACAGGTCAAGGAAGAACCTGATGCTATTGTGGAAGAAGCAGTCGTGACAGAAGAAGAGAAAGCCGCAGAAACTGCACCAGAAGCACCAGTCAAAGAATAACCTGAGGCTATTGTGGAAGAAGAAATTGTGACAGAAGAAGTTACAGAAGCTGAAGCTGCTCCAGAATCACCAGTCAAAGGAGGACATGAGTCTGTTGTGCAGGAAGCTGCTGTGATAGAAGAAGTTAAAGGAGCTCAACCTGCACCAGTTTCTCCAGTCAAGGAAGAACCTGAAACTGTTCTGGAGCAAGCCATAGTGACAAGAGATGTTACAGAAGCTAAAACAGCACCAGAATCACAGGTAAAGGAAGAATGTGATGCTATTGTGGAAGATGCAGTTGTGATAGAAGAAGTTGCCGAAGCTGAAGCAGCACCAGAATCACCAGTCAAAGAAGAACCTGAGGCTGTTGTGAAAGATAGCAGTTGTTGCAGAAGCTGAAGCTGGACCAGAATGGCTCTTCAAGGAAGAATGTGAGTCTGTTGTGGTTGAAACCGCTGTGATAGGACAAGTTACAGAAGCTGAAACTGCACCAGAATCGCCAGTCAAAGAAGAACTTGAATCTGTTGTGGAAGAAGCATTAGCGACACAAGAAATTGCAGCAGCTGAAACTGCACTAGAGTCACCAGTCAAAGAAGAACCTGAGGCTATTGTGAAAGAAGCATTTGTGACAGAAGAAGTTACAGAAGCTGAAGATGCACCAGAATCACTAGTCCAGGAAGAACGTGAGTCTGTTGTGGAAGAAGCAATTGTAACAAAGAAGTTACAGAAACTGACACTGCACCAGAGTCACCAGTCAAGTCAGAACCTGAAACTGTTCTGGAGCAAGCATCAATGACAGAAGAAGTTACCGAAGCTCAAGCTGCACCAGACTCACCAGTGAAAGAAGAACGTTTGTCTGTTGTGGAGGAAACAATCCTGGCTGAAGATGTTACAGAAGCTGAATCAGCACCTGGGTCACCAGTCTAAGAACCTTAGGATATTGTGGAGGAAGCAATTGTTACAGAAGAAGTTACAGAAGCTCAAGCTGTACCAGAATCACCAGTCAAAGAAGAACCTGAGGCTGTTGTGAAAGAAGCAATTGTGACAGAAGAAGTTACAGAAGCTGAAGCTGCTCCAGAATCACCAGTCAAAGGAGGACATGAGTCTGTTGTGCAGGAAGCTGCTGTGATAGAAGAAGTTAAAGGAGCTCAACCTGCACCAGTTTCACCAGTCAAGGAAGAACCTGAAACTGTTCTGGAGCAAGCAATAGTGACAAGAGATGTTACAGAAGCTAAAACAGCACCAGAATCACAGGTAAAGGAAGAACCTGATGCTATTGTGGAAGATGCTATTGTGATAGAAGAAGTTGCAGAAGCTGAAGCAGCACCAGAATCACCAGTCAAAGAAGAACCTGAGGCTGTTGTGAAAGATAGCAGTTGTTGCAGAAGCTTAACCTGGACCAGAATGGCTCTTCAAGGAAGAATGTGAGTCTGTTGTGGTGGAAACCGCTGTGATAGGACAAGTTACAGAAGCTGAAACTGCACCAGAATCGCCAGTCAAAGAACTTGAATCTGTTGTGGAAGAAGCATTAGCGACACAAGAAATTGCAGCAGCTGAAACTGCACTAGAGTCACCAGTCAAAGAAGAACCTGAGGCTATTGTGAAAGAAGCATTTGTGACAGAAGAAGTTACAGAAGCTGAAGATGCACCAGAATCACTAGTCCAGGAAGAACATGAGTCTGTTGTGGAAGAAGCAATTGCAACAAAGAAGTTACAGAAACTGACACTGCACCAGATTCACCAGTCAAGTCAGAACCTGAAACTGTTCTGGAGCAAGCAACAATGACAGAAGAAGTTACCGAAGCTCAAGCTGCACCAGACTCACCAGTCAAAGAAGAACGTTTGTCTGTTGTGGAGGAAACAATCCTGGCTGAAGATGTTACAGAAGCTGAATCAGCACCTGGGTCACCAGTCTAAGAACCTCAGGATATTGTGGAGGAAGCAATTGTTACAGAAGAAGTTACAGAAGCTCAAGCTGTACCAGAATTCGCTAGTCCAGGAAGAATGTGAGTATGTTGTGGAAGAAGCAATTGTTACAAAAGAAGTTACAGAAACTGAAGCTGGACCTGAATTGCTCTTCAAGGAAGAACGTGAGTCTGTGGTGGAAGAAGCAGTTGTGATAGAAGAAGTTACAGAAGTTGAAACTGCACCAGAATCACCGGTGAAAGAAGAATGTGTCTGTTGTGGAGGAAACCATCCTGACTGAAGATGTTACAGAAGCTGAATCAGCACCTGGGTCACCGGTCTAAGAACCTCAGGATATTGTGGAGGAAGCAATTGTTACAGAAGTAGTTACAGAAGCTCAAGCTGTACCAACCTGAGGCTGTTGTGAAAGAAGCAATTGTTACAGAAGAAGTTACAGAAGCTGAAGATGCACCAGAATTCGCTAGTCCAGGAAGAATGTGAGTATGTTGTGGAAGAAGCAATTGTTACAAAAGAAGTTACAGAAACTGAAGCTGGACCTAAATTGCTCTTCAAGGGAGAACGTGAGTCTGTGGTGGAAGAAGCAGTTGTGATAGAAGAAGTTACAGAAGTTGAAACTGCACCAGAATCACCAGTGAAAGAAGAATGTGTCTGTTGTGGAGGAAACCATCCTGACTGAAGATGTTACAGAAGCTGAATCAGCACCTGAGTCACCAGTCAAAGAACCTCAGGATATTGTGGAGGAAGCAATTGTTACAGAAGAAGTTACAGAAGCTCAAGCTGCACAAGAATCACCGGTCAAAGACGAACCTGATGCCATTGTGGAGGATGCAGTTGTGACAGAAATATTGCAGAAGCTGAAACAGCTCCAGAATCACCAGTCAAAGAAGAACCTGAGGCTGTTGTGGAGGAAGCCGTTGTGACAGAGGAAGTTACAGAAGCTGAAACAGCACCAGAATCACAGGTCAAGGAAGAACCTGATGCTATTGTGAAAGAAGCAGTCGTGACAGAAGATGAGAGAGCCGCAGAAACTGCACCAGAAGCACCAGTCAAAGAATAACCTGAGGCTATTGTGGAAGAAGAAATTGTGACAGAAGAAGTTACAGAAGCTGAAGCTGCTCCAGAATCACCAGTCAAAGGAGGACATGAGTCTGTTGTGCAGGAAGCTGCTGTGATAGAAGAAGTTAAAGGAGCGCAACCTGCACCAGTTTCACCAGTCAAGGAAGAACCTGAAACTGTTCTGGAGCAAGCAATAGTGACAAGAGATGTTACAGAAGCTAAAACAGCACCAGAATCACAGGTAAAGGAAGAACCTGATGCTATTGTGGAAGATGCAATTGTGATAGAAGAAGTTGCAGAAGCTGAAGCAGCACCAGAATCACCAGTCAAAGAAGAACCTGAGGCTGTTGTGAAAGATAGCAGTTGTTGCAGAAGCTGAAGCTGGACCAGAATGGCTCTTCAAGGAAGAATGTGAGTCTGTTGTGGTGGAAACCGCTGTGATAGGACAAGTTACAGAAGCTGAAACTGCACCAGAATCGCCAGTCAAAGAACTTGAATCTGTTGTGGAAGAAGCATTAGCGACACAAGAAATTGCAGCAGCTGAAACTGCACTAGAGTCACCAGTCAAAGAAGAACCTGAGGCTATTGTGAAAGAAGCATTTGTGACAGAAGAAGTTACAGAAGCTGAAGATGCACCAGAATCACTAGTCCAGGAAGAACATGAGTCTGTTGTGGAAGAAGCAATTGCAACAAAGAAGTTACAGAAACTGACACTGCACCAGATTCACCAGTCAAGTCAGAACCTGAAACTGTTCTGGAGCAAGCAACAATGACAGAAGAAGTTACCGAAGCTCAAGCTGCACCAGACTCACCAGTCAAAGAAGAACGTTTGTCTGTTGTGGAGGAAACAATCCTGGCTGAAGATGTTACAGAAGCTGAATCAGCACCTGGGTCACCAGTCTAAGAACCTCAGGATATTGTGGAGGAAGCAATTGTTACAGAAGAAGTTACAGAAGCTCAAGCTGTACCAGAATTCGCTAGTCCAGGAAGAATGTGAGTATGTTGTGGAAGAAGCAATTGTTACAAAAGAAGTTACAGAAACTGAAGCTGGACCTGAATTGCTCTTCAAGGAAGAACATGAGTCTGTGGTGGAAGAAGCAGTTGTGATAGAAGAAGTTACAGAAGTTGAAACTGCACCAGAATCACCGGTGAAAGAAGAATGTGTCTGTTGTGGAGGAAACCATCCTGACTGAAGATGTTACAGAAGCTGAATCAGCACCTGGGTCACCGGTCTAAGAACCTCAGGATATTGTGGAGGAAGCAATTGTTACAGAAGTAGTTACAGAAGCTCAAGCTGTACCAACCTGAGGCTGTTGTGAAAGAAGCAATTGTTACAGAAGAAGTTACAGAAGCTGAAGATGCACCAGAATTCGCTAGTCCAGGAAGAATGTGAGTATGTTGTGGAAGAAGCAATTGTTACAAAAGAAGTTACAGAAACTGAAGCTGGACCTAAATTGCTCTTCAAGGGAGAACGTGAGTCTGTGGTGGAAGAAGCAGTTGTGATAGAAGAAGTTACAGAAGTTGAAACTGCACCAGAATCACCAGTGAAAGAAGAATGTGTCTGTTGTGGAGGAAACCATCCTGACTGAAGATGTTACAGAAGCTGAATCAGCGCCTGAGTCACCAGTGAAAGAACCTCAGGATATTGTGGAGAAAGCAATTGTTACAGAAGAAGTTACAGAAGCTCAAGCTGCACAAGAATCACCGGTCAAAGACGAACCTGATGCCATTGTGGAGGATGCAGTTGTGACAGAAAAATTGCAGAAGCTGAAACAGCTCCAGAATCACCAGTCAAAGAAGAACCTGAGGCTGTTGTGGAGGAAGCCGTTGTGACAGAGGAAGTTACAGAAGCTGAAACAGCACCAGAATCACAGGTCAAGGAAGAACCTGATGCTATTGTGGAAGAAGCAGTCGTGACAGAAGAAGAGACAGCCGCAGAAACTGCACCAGAAGCACCAGTCAAAGAATAACCTGAGGCTATTGTGGAAGAAGAAATTGTGACAGAAGAAGTTACAGAAGCTGAAGCTGCTCCATAATCACCAGTCAAAGGAGGACATGAGTCTGTTGTGCAGGAAGCTGCTGTGATGGAAGAAGTTAAAGGAGCTCAACCTGCACCAGTTTCACCAGTCAAAGAAGAACCTGAAACTGTTCTGGAGCAAGCAATAGTGACAAGAAATGTTACAGAAGCTAAAACAGCACCAGAATCACAGGTAAAGGAAGAACCTGATGCTATTGTGGAAGAAGCAGTCGTGACAGAAAAAGAGACAGCCGTAGAAACTGCACCAGAAGCACCAGTCAAAAAATAACCTGATGCTATTGTGGAAGATGCAGTTGTGATAGAAGAAGTTGCAGAAGCTGAAGCAGCACCAGAATCACCAGTCAAAGAAGAACCTGAGGCTGTTGTGAAAGATAGCAGTTGTTGCAGAAGCTGAAGCTGGACCAGAATGGCTCTTCAAGGAAGAATGTGAGTCTGTTGTGGTGGAAACCGCTGTGATAGGAAAAGTTACAGAAGCTGAAACAGCACCAGAATCGCCAGTCAAAGAAGAACTTGAATCTGTTGTGGAAGAAGCAATAGCGACACAAGAAGTTGCAGTAGCTGAAACTGCACTAGAGTCACCAGTCAAAGAAGAACCTGAGGCTATTGTGAAAGAAGCATTTGTGACAGAAGAAGTTACAGAAGCTGAAGATGCACCAGAATCGCTAGTCCAGGAAGAACGTGAGTCTGTTGTGGAAGAAGCAATTGTTACAAAGAAGTTACAGAAACTGACACTGCACCAGATTCACCAGTCAAGTCAGAACCTGAAACTGTTCTGGAGCAAGCAACAACGACAGAAGAAGTTACCGAAGCTCAAGCTGCACCAGACTCAGCAGTCAAAGAAGAACGTGTGTCTGTTGTGGAGGAAACAATCCTGGCTGAAGATGTTACAGAAGCTGAATCAGCACCTGGGTCACCAGTCTAAGAACCTTAGGATATTGTGGAGGAAGCAATTGTTACAGAAGAAGTTACAGAAGCTCAAGCTGTACCAGAATCACCAGTCAAAGAAGAACCTGAGGCTGTTGTGAAAGAAGCAATTGTGACAGAAGAAGTTACAGAAGCTGAAGATGCACCAGAATTCGCTAGTCCAGTAAGAATGTGAGTATGTTGTGGAAGAAGCAATTGTTAGAAAAGAAGTTACAGAAAATGAAGCTGGACCTGAATTGCTCTTCAAGGAAGAATGTGAGTCTGTGGTTTAAGAAGCAGTTGTGATAGAAGAAGTTACAGAAGTTGAAACTGCACCAGAATCACCAGTCAAAGAAGAATGTGTCTGTTGTGGAGGAAACCATCCTGACTGAAGATGTTACAGAAGCTGAATCAGTGCCTGAGTCACCAGTGAAAGAACCTCAGGATATTGTGGAGGAAGCAATTGTTACAGAAGAAGTTACAGAAGCTCAAGCTGCACAAGAATCACCGGTCAAAGATGGACCTGATGCCATTGTGGAGGATGCAGTTGTGACAGAAAAATTGCAGAAGCTGAAACAGCTCCAGAATCACCAGTCAAAGAAGAACCTGAGGCTGTTGTGGAGGAAGCCGTTGTGACAGAGGAAGTTACAGATGCTGAAACAGCACCAGAATCACAGGTCAAGGAAGAACCTGATGCTATTGTGGAAGAAGCTGTCGTGACAGAAGAAGAAACAGCCGCAGAAACTGCACCAGAAGCACCAGTCAAAGAATAACCTGAGGCTATTGTGGAAGAAGAAATTGTGATAGAAGAAGTTACAGAAGCTGAAGCTGCTCCAGAATTACCAGTCAAAGGAGGACATGAGTCTGTTGTGCAGGAAGCTGCTGTGATAGAAGAAGTTAAAGGAGCTCAACCTGCACCAGTTTCACCAGTCAAAGAAGAACCTGAAACTGTTCTGGAGCAAGCAATAGTGACAAGAGATGTTACAGAAGCTAAAACAGCACCAGAATCACAGGTAAAGGAAGAACCTGATGCTATTGTAGAAGATGCAGTTGTGATAGAAGAAGTTGCAGAAGCTGAAGCAGCACCAGAATCACCAGTCAAAGAAGAACCTGAGGCTGTTGTGAAAGATAGCAGTTGTTGCAGAAGCTGAAGCTGGACCAGAATGGCTCTTCAAGGAAGAATGTGAGTCTGTTGTGGTGGAAACCGCTGTGATAGGACAAGTTACAGAAGCTGAAACTGCACCAGAATCGCCAGTCAAAGAAGAACTTGAATCTGTTGTGGAAGAAGCATTAGCGACACAAGAAATTGCAGAAGCTGAAACTGCACTAGAGTCACCAGTCAAAGAAGAACCTGAGGCTATTGTGAAAGAAGCATTTGTGACAGAAGTTACAGAAGCTGAAGGTGCACCAGAATCACTAGTCCAGGAAGAACGTGAGTCTGTTGTGGAAGAAGCAATTGCAACAAAGAAGTTACAGAAACTGACACTGCACCAGATTCACCAGTCAAGTCAGAACCTGAAACTGTTCTGGAGCAAGCAACAATGACAGAAGAAGTTACCGAAGCTCAAGCTGCACCAGACTCACCAGTGAAAGAAGAACGTTTGTCTATTGTGGAGGAAACAATCCTGGCTGAAGATGTTACAGAAGCTGAATCAGCACCTGGGTCACCAGTCTAAGAACCTCAGGATATTGTGGAGGAAGCAATTGTTACAGAAGAAGTTACAGAAGCTCAAGCTGTACCAGAATCACCAGTCAAAGAAGAACCTGAGGCTGTAGTGAAAGAAGCAATTGTGACAGAAGAAGTTACAGAAGCTGAAGATGCACCAGAATTCGCTAGTCCAGTAAGAATGTGAGTATGTTGTGGAAGAAGCAATTGTTAGAAAAGAAGTTACAGAAAATGAAGCTGGACCTGAATTGCTCTTCAAGGAAGAATGTGAGTCTGTGGTTTAAGAAGCAGTTGTGATAGAAGAAGTTACAGAAGTTGAAACTGCACCAGAATCACCAGTCAAAGAAGAATGTGTCTGTTGTGGAGGAAACCATCCTGACTGAAGATGTTACAGAAGCTGAATCAGTGCCTGAGTCACCAGTGAAAGAACCTCAGGATATTGTGGAGGAAGCAATTGTTACAGAAGAAGTTACAGAAGATCAAGCTGCACAAGAATCACCGGTCAAAGATGGACCTGATGCCATTGTGGAGGATGCAGTTGTGACAGAAAAATTGCAGAAGCTGAAACAGCTCCAGAATCACCAGTCAAAGAAGAACCTGAGGCTGTTGTGGAGGAAGCCGTTGTGACAGAGGAAGTTACAGATGCTGAAACAGCACCAGAATCACAGGTCAAGGAAGAACCTGATGCTATTGTGGAAGAAGCTGTCGTGACAGAAGAAGAAACAGCCGCAGAAACTGCACCAGAAGCACCAGTCAAAGAATAACCTGAGGCTATTGTGGAAGAAGAAATTGTGATAGAAGAAGTTACAGAAGCTGAAGCTGCTCCAGAATTACCAGTCAAAGGAGGACATGAGTCTGTTGTGCAGGAAGCTGCTGTGATAGAAGAAGTTAAAGGAGCTCAACCTGCACCAGTTTCACCAGTCAAAGAAGAACCTGAAACTGTTCTGGAGCAAGCAATAGTGACAAGAGATGTTACAGAAGCTAAAACAGCACCAGAATCACAGGTAAAGGAAGAACCTGATGCTATTGTAGAAGATGCAGTTGTGATAGAAGAAGTTGCAGAAGCTGAAGCAGCACCAGAATCACCAGTCAAAGAAGAACCTGAGGCTGTTGTGAAAGATAGCAGTTGTTGCAGAAGCTGAAATGGACCAGAATGGCTCTTCAAGGAAGAATGTGAGTCTGTTGTGGTGGAAACCGCTGTGATAGGACAAGTTACAGAAGCTGAAACTGCACCAGAATCGCCAGTCAAAGAAGAACTTGAATCTGTTGTGGAAGAAGCATTAGCGACACAAGAAATTGCAGAAGCTGAAACTGCACTAGAGTCACCAGTCAAAGAAGAACCTGAGGCTATTGTGAAAGAAGCATTTGTGACAGAAGAAGTTACAGAATCTGAAGGTGCACCAGAATCACTAGTCCAGGAAGAACGTGAGTCTGTTGTGGAAGAAGCAATTGCAACAAAGAAGTTACAGAAACTGACACTGCACCAGATTCACCAGTCAAGTCAGAACCTGAAACTGTTCTGGAGCAAGCAACAATGACAGAAGAAGTTACCGAAGCTCAAGCTGCACCAGACTCACCAGTGAAAGAAGAACGTTTGTCTATTGTGGAGGAAACAATCCTGGCTGAAGATGTTACAGAAGCTGAATCAGCACCTGGGTCACCAGTCTAAGAACCTCAGGATATTGTGGAGGAAGCAATTGTTACAGAAGAAGTTACAGAAGCTCAAGCTGTACCAGAATCACCAGTCAAAGAAGAACCTGAGGCTGATGTGAAAGAAGCAATTGTGACTGAAGAAGTTACAGAAGCTGAAGATGCACCAGAATTCGCGGTCCAGGAAGAATGTGAGTATGTTGTGGAAGAAGCAATTGTTACAAAAGAAGTTACAGAAACTGAAGCTGGACCTGAATTGCTCTTCAAGGAAGAACGTGAGTCTGTGGTGGAAGAAGCAGTTGTGATAGAAGAAGTTACAGAAGTTGAAACTGCACCAGAATCACCAGTCAAAGAAGAATGTGTCTGTTGTGGAGGACACCATCCTGACTGAAGATGTTACAGAAGCTGAATCAGTGCCTGAGTCACCAGTGAAAGAACCTCAGGATATTGTGGAGGAAGCAATTGTTACAGAAGAAGTTACAGAAGCTTAAGCTGCACAAGAATCACCGGTCAAAGACGGACCTGATGCCATTGTGGAGGATGCAGTTGTGACAGAAAAATTGCAGAAGCTGAAACAGCTCCAGAATCACCAGTCAAAGAAGAACCTGAGGCTGTTGTGGAGGAAGCCGTTGTGACAGAGGAAGTTACAGATGCTGAAACAGCACCAGAATCACAGGTCAAGGAAGAACCTGATGCTATTGTGGAAGAAGCAGTCGTGACAGAAGAAGAAACAGCCGCAGAAACTGCACCAGAAGCACCAGTCAAAGAATAACCTGAGGCTATTGTGGAAGAAGAAATTGTGACAGAAGAAGTTACAGAAGCTGAAGCTGCTCCAGAATTACCAGTCAAAGGAGGACATGAGTCTGTTGTGCAGGAAGCTGCTGTGATAGAAGAAGTTAAAGGAGCTCAACCTGCACCAGTTTCACCAGTCAAAGAAGAACCTGAAACTGTTCTGGAGCAAGCAATAGTGACAAGAGATGTTACAGAAGCTAAAACGGCACCAGAATCACAGGTAAAGGAAGAACCTGATGCTATTGTAGAAGATACAGTTGTGATAGAAGAAGTTGCAGAAGCTGAAGCAGCACCAGAATCACCAGTCAAAGAAGAACCTGAGGCTGTTGTGAAAGATAGCAGTTGTTGCAGAAGCTGAAGCTGGACCAGAATGGCTCTTCAAGGAAGAATGTGAGTCTGTTGTGGTGGAAACCGCTGTGATAGGACAAGTTACAGAAGCTGAAACTGCACCAGAATCGCCAGTCAAAGAAGAACTTGAATCTGTTGTGGAAGAAGCATTAGCGACACAAGAAATTGCAGAAGCTGAAACTGCACTAGAGTCACCAGTCAAAGAAGAACCTGAGGCTATTGTGAAAGAAGCATTTGTGACAGAAGAAGTTACAGAAGCTGAAGGTGCACCAGAATCACTAGTCCAGGAAGAACGTGAGTCTGTTGTGGAAGAAGCCATTGCAACAAAGAAGTTACAGAAACTGACACTGCACCAGATTCACCAGTCAAGTCAGAACCTGAAACTGTTCTGGAGCTAGCAACAATGACAGAAGAAGTTACCGAAGCTCAAGCTGCACCAGACTCACCAGTCAAAGAAAAACGTTTGTCTGTTGTGGAGGAAACAATCCTGGCTGAAGATGTTACAGAAGCTGAATCAGCACCTGGGTCACCAGTCTAAGAACCTCAGGATATTGTGGAGGAAGCAATTGTTACAGAAGAAGTTACAGAAGCTCAAGCTGTACCAGAATCACCAGTCAAAGAAGAACCTGAGGCTGATGTGAAAGAAGCAATTGTGACTGAAGAAGTTACAGAAGCTGAAGATGCACCAGAATTCGCGGTCCAGGAAGAATGTGAGTATGTTGTGGAAGAAGCAATTGTTACAAAAGAAGTTACAGAAACTGAAGCTGGACCTGAATTGCTCTTCAAGGAAGAATGTGAGTCTGTGGTGGAAGAAGCAGTTGTGATAGAAGAAGTTACAGAAGTTGAAACTGCACCAGAATCACCAGTGAAAGAAGAATGTGTCTGTTGTGGAGGAAACCAGTCTGGCTGAAGATGTTACAGAAGCTGAATCAGCACCTGGGTCACCGGTCTAAGAACCTCAGGATATTGTGGAGGAAGCAATTGTTACAGAAGTAGTTACAGAAGCTCAAGCTGTACCAACCTGAGGCTGTTGTGAAAGAAGCAATTGTGACAGAAGAAGTTACAGAAGCTGAAGATGCACCAGAATTCGCTAGTCCAGGAAGAATGTGAGTATGTTGTGGAAGAAGCAATTGTTACAAAAGAAGTTACAGAAACTGACACTGCACCAGATATGCCAATCAAGTCAGAGAAAGAACCTGAAACTGTTCTGGTGCAAGCAATAGTGACAGAAGAAGTTACCGAAGCTCAAGGTGCACTAGAATCAGTCAAAGGAGACCTGAAGGCAGTTGTGGAAGAAGTAGTTGTTATAGAGGAAGTTACCAAAGCTGAAACCACACTGGAATCACCAGTCAAAGACGAGCTGAAAGAAGTTGTGGAAGAAGTAGTTGTGATAGAGGAAGTTACCGAAGCTGAAACCACACTGGAATCACCAGTCAAAGAAGAACCCGTGGAAAAAGCAATTGTTACACAAGAAGTTACAGAAGCTAAAGCTGCTCAAAAATCACCAGTCAAACAAGGACGTGAGTCTGTTGTGGAGAAAGTTGTTGTGACAGAAGAAGTTGCAGAAACTGAAGCTGGACCTGAATTGCTCTTCAAGGAAGAATGTGAGTCTGTGGTGGAAGAAGCAGTTGTGATAGAAGAAGTTACAGAAGTTGAAACTGCACCAGAATCACCAGTCAAAGAAGAATGTGTGTCTGTTGTGGAAGAGACCATCCTGACTGAAGATGTTACAGAAGCTGAATCAGCACCTGGGTCACCGGTCTAAGAACCTCAGGATATTGTGGAGGAAGCAATTGTTACAGAAGTAGTTACAGAAGCTCAAGCTGTACCAACCTGAGGCTGTTGTGAAAGAAGCAATTGTGACAGAAGAAGTTACAGAAGCTGAAGATGCACCAGAATTCGCTAGTCCAGGAAGAATGTGAGTATGTTGTGGAAGAAGCAATTGTTACAAAAGAAGTTACAGAAACTGAAGCAGGACCTAAATTGCTCTTCAAGGGAGAACGTGAGTCTGTGGTGGAAGAAGCAGTTGTGATAGAAGAAGTTACAGAAGTTGAAACGGCACCAGAATCACCAGTCAAAGAAGAATGTGTCGGTTGTGGAGGAAACCATCCTGACTGAAGATGTTACAGAAGCTGAATCAGTGCCTGAGTCACCAGTGAAAGAACCTCAGGATATTGTTGAGGAAGCAATTGTTACAGAAGAAGTTACAGAAGCTCAAGCTGCACAAGAATCACCGGTCAAAGACGGACCTGATGCCATTGTGGAGGATGCAGTTGTGACAGAAAAATTGCAGAAGCTGAAACAGCTCCAGAATCACCAGTCAAAGAAGAACCTGAGGCTGTTGTGGAGGAAGCTGTTGTGACAGAGGAAGTTACAGAAGCTGAAACAGCACCAGAATCACAGGTCAAGGAAGAACCTGATGCTATTGTGGAAGAAGCAGTCGTGACAGAAGAAGAGACAGCCGCAGAAACTGCACCAGAAGCACCAGTCAAAGAATAACCTGAGGCTATTGTGGAAGAAGAAATTGTGACAGAAGAAGTTACAGAAGCTGAAGCTGCTCCAGAATCACAAGTCAATGGAGGACATGAGTCTGTTGTGCAGGAAGCTGCTGTGATAGAAGAAGTTAAAGGAGCTCAACCTGCACCAGTTTCACCAGTCAAAGAAGAACCTGAAACTGTTCTGGAGCAAGCAATAGTGACAAGAGATGTTACAGAAGCTAAAACAGCACCAGAATCACAGGTAAAGGAAGAACCTGATGCTATTGTAGAAGATGCAGTTGTGATAGAAGAAGTTGCAGAAGCTGAAGCAGCACCAGAATCACCAGTCAAAGAAGAACCTGAGGCTGTTGTGAAAGATAGCAGTTGTTGCAGAAGCTGAAGCTGGACCAGAATGGCTCTTCAAGGAAGAATGTGAGTCTGTTGTGGTGGAAACCGCTGTGATAGGACAAGTTACAGAAGCTGAAACTGCACCAGAATCGCCAGTCAAAGAAGAACTTGAATCTGTTGTGGAAGAAGCATTAGCGACACAAGAAATTGCAGCAGCTGAAACTGCACTAGAGTCAACAGTCAAAGAAGAACCTGAGGCTATTGTGAAAGAAGCATTTGTGACAGAAGAAGTTACAGAAGCTGAAGATGCACCAGAATCACTAGTCCAGGAAGAACGTGAGTCTGTTGTGGAAGAAGCAATTGCAACAAAGAAGTTACAGAAACTGACACTGCACCAGATTCACCAGTCAAGTCTGAACCTGAAACTGTTCTGGAGCAAGCAACAATGACAAAAGAAGTTACCGAAGCTCAAGCTGCACCAGACTCGCCAGTCAAAGAAGAACGTTTGTCTGTTGTGGAGGAAACAATCCTGGCTGAAGATGTTACAGAAGCTGAATCAGCACCTGGGTCACCAGTCTAAGAACCTCAGGATATTGTGGAGGAAGCAATTGTTACAGAAGAAGTTACAGAAGCTCAAGCTGTACCAGAATCACCAGTCAAAGAAGAACCTGAGGCTGATGTGAAAGAAGCAATTGTGACTGAAGAAGTTACAGAAGTTGAAACTGCACCAGAATCACCGGTGAAAGAAGAATGTGTCTGTTGTGGAGGAAACCATCCTGGCTGAAGATGTTACAGAAGCTGAATCAGCACCTGGGTCACCGGTCTAAGATCCTCAGGATATTGTGGAGGAAGCAATTGTTACAGAAGTAGTTACAGAAGCTCAAGCTGTACCAACCTGAGGCTGTTGTGAAAGAAGCAATTGTGACAGAAGAAGTTACAGAAGCTGAAGATGCACCAGAATTCGCTAGTCCAGGAAGAATGTGAGTATGTTGTGGAAGAAGCAATTGTTACAAAAGAAGTTACAGAAACTGAAGCAGGACCTAAATTGCTCTTCAAGGGAGAACGTGAGTCTGTGATGGAAGAAGCAGTTGTGATAGAAGAATCACCAGTGAAAGAAGAATGTGTCTGTTGTGGAGGAAACCATCCTGACTGAAGATGTTACAGAAGCTGAATCAGCGCCTGAGTCACCAGTGAAAGAACCTCAGGATATTGTGGAGGAAGCAATTGCTACAGAAGAAGTTACAAAAGCTCAAGCTGCACAAGAATCACCGGTCAAAGACGGACCTGATGCCATTGTGGAGGATGCAGTTGTGACAGAAAAATTGCAGAAGCTGAAACAGCTCCAGAATCACCAGTCAAAGAAGTACCTGAGGCTGTTGTGGAGGAAGCCATTGTGACAGAGGAAGTTACAGAAACTGAAACAGCACCACAATCACAGGTCAAGGAAGAACCTGATGCTATTGTGGAAGAAGCAGTCGTGACAGAAGAAGAGACAGCCGCAGAAACTGCACCAGAAGCACCAGTCAAAGAATAACCTGAGGCTATTGTGGAAGAAGAAATTGTGACAGAAGAAGTTACAGAAGCTGAAGCTGCTCCAGAATCACCAGTCAAAGGAGGACATGAGTCTGTTGTGCAGGAAGCTGCTGTGATAGAAGAAGTTAAAGGAGCTCAACCTGCACCAGTTTACCAGTCAAGGAAGAACCTGAAACTGTTCTGGAGCAAGCAATAGTGACAAGAAATGTTACAGAAGCTAAAACAGCACCAGAATCACAGGTAAAGTAAGAACCTGATGCTATTGTGGAAGAAGCAGTCGTGACAGAAGAAGAGACAGCCGCAGAAACTGCACCAGAAGCACCAGTCAAAGAATAACCTGATGCTATTGTGGAAGATGCAGTTGTGATAGAAGAAGTTGCAGAAGCTGAAGCAGCACCAGAATCACCAGTCAAAGAAGAACCTGAGGCTGTTGTGAAAGATAGCAGTTGTTGCAGAAGCTGAAGCTGGACCAGAATGGCTCTTCAAGGAAGAATGTGAGTCTGTTGTGGTGGAAACCGCTGTGATAGGACAAGTTACAGAAGCTGAAACAGCACCAGAATCGCCAGTCAAAGAAGAACTTGAATCTGTTGTGGAAGAAGCAATAGCGACACAAGAAATTGCAGTAGCTGAAACTGCACTAGAGTCACCAGTCAAAGAAGAACCTGAGGCTATTGTGAAAGAAGCATTTGTGACAGAAGAAGTTACAGAAGCTGAAGATGCACCAGAATCACTAGTCCAGGAAGAACGTCTGTTGTGAAAGAAGCATTTGTGACAGAAGAAGTTACAGAAGCTGAAGATGCACCAGAATTCGCTAGTCCAGGAAGAATGTGAGTCTGTTGTGGAAGAAGCAATTGTTACAAAGAAGTTACAGAAACTGACACTGCAACAGATTCACCAGTCAAGTCAGAACCTGAAACTGTTCTGGAGCAAGCAACAACGACAGAAGAAGTTACCGAGGCTCAAGCTGCACCAGACTCAGCAGTCAAAGAAGAATGTGTGTCTGTTGTGGAGGAAACAATCCTGGCTGAAGATGTTGCAGAAGCTGAATCAGCACCTGGGTCACCAGTCTAAGAACCTTAGGATATTGTGGAGGAAGCAATTGTTACAGAAGAAGTTACAGAAGCTCAAGCTGTACCAGAATCACCAGTCAAAGAAGAACCTGAGGCTGTTGTGAAAGAAGCAATTGTGACAGAAGAATTTACAGAAGCTGAAGATGCACCAGAATTCGCTAGTCCAGTAAGAATGTGAGTATGTTGTGGAAGAAGCAATTGTTATAAAGAAGTTACAGAAAATGAAGCTGGACCTGAATTGCTCTTCAAGGAAGAATGTGAGTCTGTGGTGGAAGAAGCAGTTGTCATAGAAGAAGTTACAGAAGTTGAAACTGCACCAGAATCACCAGTCAAAGAAGAACCTGAGGCTGTTGTGGAGGAAGCCGTTGTGACAGAGGAAGTTACAGAAGCTGAAACAGCACCAGAATCACAGGTTAAGGAAGAACCTGATGCTATTGTGGAAGAAGCAGTCGTGACAGAAGAAGAGACATCTGCAGAAACTGCACCAGAAGCACAAGTCAAAGAATAACCTGAGGCTATTGTGGAAGAAGAAATTGTGACAGAAGAAGTTACAGAAGCTGAAGCTACTCCAGAATCACCAGTCAAAGGAGGACATGAGTCTGTTGTGGAGGAAGCTGTTGTGATAGAAAAAGTTAAAGGAGCTCAACCTGCACCAGTTTCACCAGTCAAGGAAGAACCTGAAACTGTTCTGGAGCAAGCAATAGTGACTAGAGATGTTACAGAAGCTAAAACAGCACCAGAATCACAGGTAAAGGAAGAACCTGATGCCATTGTGGAAGATGCAGTTGTGATAGAAGAAGTTGCACAAGCTGAAGCTGCAGCAGAACCACCAGTCAGAGAAGAACCTGATGCTGTTGTGAAAGAAACAATTTTGACAGAAAAAGTTACAGAAGCTGAAACTGCAACAGAATTGCCCATCAAAGACGAACCTTATGCCATTGTGGAAAAAGTGGTTGTGACAGAAAAAATTGCAGAATCTGAAACAGCTCCAGAATCACCAGTCAAAGAAGAACATGAGGCTGTTGTGGAGGAAGCCATTGTGACAGAGTAAGTTAAAGAAGCTGAGGCTCCTCTAGAATTGCCAGTCAAAGAAGAACCTGAGGCTTTTGTGGAAGAAGCATCAGCGACAAAAGAAATTGCAGCAGCTGAAATTGCACTAGAGTCACCAGCTAAAGAAGAACCTGAGGCTATTGTGGAAGAAGAAATTGTGACAGAAGAAGTTACAGAAACTGAAACAGCTCCAGAATCACCAGTCAAAGAAGAACCTGAGGCTGTTGTGGAAAAAGCAATTGTTACACAAGAAGTTACAGAAGCTAAAGCTGCTCAAAAATCACCAAAGAAGAATCTAAAGCTGTTGTGGAGGAAGCCTTGTGACAGAGGAAGTTACAGAAGCTGATGATGCACCAGAATTCGCTAGTCCAGGAAGAATGTGAGTATGTTGTGGAAGAAGCAATTGGTACAAAAGAAGTTACAGAAACTGACCCTGCACCAGGTTCGCCAGTCAAGTCAGAACCTGAAACTGTTCTAGAACAAGCAAAAGTGACAGAAGAAGTTACCAAAGCTCAAGCTGCAACAGAATCACCAGTCAAAGAAGATCCTGAGGCTGTTGTGGAGGAAGCCGTTGTGACAGAGGAAGTTACAGAAGCTGAAATAGCACCAGAATCACAGGTCAAGGAAGAACCTGATGCTATTGTGGAAGAAGCAGTCATGACAGAAGAAGAGACAGCCACTGAAACTGCAACAGAATCACCAGTCAAAGAAGAACCTGAGGCTGTTGTGAAAGAAGAAATTGTGAAAGAAAAAGTTACAGAAGCTGAAACTGCACCAGAAAATTAGTCCAAGGTTATCTGATGCTATAGTGGAAGAAGCATTTGTTTCGAAAGAAGTTATGGAAGCTGAAGCTGCACCAAAATCACCAGTCAAAGAATAACCTGATGCTGTTGTGGAAAAAGCAATTGTGACAGAAGAAGTTACAGAAGCTGAAGCTGCCCAAGAATCACTAGTCAAAGCAGGATGTGAGGCTATTGTGAAAGAAGCAGTTGTGATAGAAGTTACATTAGCTGAAACTGCACCAGAATCACCATTCAAAGAAACTGAGGCTATTGTGGAGGAAGCAATTGTGACAGAAGAAGTTACAGAAGCTGAAGCTGCTCCACAATCACCAGTCAAAGGAGGACATGAGTCTGTTTTGGAGGAAGCTGTTGTGACAGCAGAAGTTACAGAAGCTAAAGCTGCCCAAGAATCACTAGTCAAAGTAGGTTGTGAAGCTGTTGTGGAAGAAGCAATTGTGATAGAAGAAGTTACAGAAGCTGAAACTGCACCAGAATCACCAGAATCACCAGTTAAAGAAGGCGTGTGTCTGTTGTGGAATAAACAATCCTGACTGAAGATGTTACAGAAGCTGAATCATCACCTGAGTCACCAGTCAAAGAACCTCAGGATATTGTGGATAAAGCTATGGTTACAGAAGTAGTTACAGAAGCTCAAGCTGCACCAGAATCACCAGTCAAAGAAGAACCTGAGGCTGTTGTGAAACATAGCAGTTGTTGCAGTTGCTGAAGCTGGACCAGCATGGCTCTTCAAAGACGAACCTGATGCCATTGTGGAGGAAGCAGTTGTGACAGAAGAAATTGCAGAAACTGAAACAGCTCCAGAATCACCAGTCAAAGAAGAACCTGAGGCTGTTGTGGAAAAAGCAATTGTTACACAAGAAGTTACAGAAGCTAAAGCTGCTCAAAAATCACCAAAGAAGAATCTAAAGCTGTTGTGGAGGAAGCCTTGTGACAGAGGAAGTTACAGAAGCTGATGATGCACCAGAATTCGCTAGTTCAGGAAGAATGTGAGTATGTTGTGGAAGAAGCAATTGGTACAAAAGAAGTTACAGAAACTGATCCTGCACCAGGTTCGCCAGTCAAGTCAGAACCTGAAACTGTTCTAGAACAAGCAAAGGTGACAGAAGAAGTTACCAAAGCTCAAGCTGCAACAGAATCACCAGTCAAAGAAGATCTTGAGGCTGTTGTGGAGGAAGCCATTGTGACAGAGGAAGTTACAGAAGCTGAAATAGCACCAGAATCACAGGTCAAGGAAGAACCTGATGCTATTGTGGAAGAAGCAGTCATGACAGAAGAAGAGACAGCCACTGAAACTGCACCAGAATCACCAGTCAAAGAAGAACCTGAGGCTGTTGTGAAAGAAACAATTGTGAAAGAAAAAGTTACAGAAGCTGTAACTGCACCAGAAAATTAGTCCAAGGTTATCTGATGCTATAGTGGAAGAAGCATTTGTTTCGAAAGAAGTTATGGAAGCTGAAGCTGCACCAAAATCACCAGTCAAAGAATAACCTGATGCTGTTGTGGAAAAAGCAATTGTGACAGAAGAAGTTACAGAAGCTGAAGCTGCCCAAGAATCACTAGTCAAAGCAGGATGTGAGGCTATTGTGAAAGAAGCAGTTGTGATAGAAGTTACATTAGCTGAAACTGCACCAGAATCACCATTCAAAGAAACTGAGGCTATTGTGGAGGAAGCAATTGTGACAGAAGAAGTTATAGAAGCTGAAGCTGCTCCACAATCACCAGTCAAAGGAGGACAAGAGTCTGTTTTGGAGGAAGCTGTTGTGACAGCAGAAGTTACAGAAGCTAAAGCTGCCCAAGAATCACTAGTCAAAGTAGGTTGTGAAGCTGTTGTGGAAGAAGCAATTGTGATAGAAGAAGTTACAGAAGCTGAAACTGCGCCAGAATCACCAGAATCACCAGTTAAAGAAGGCGTGTGTCTGTTGTGGAATAAACAATCCTGACTGAAGATATTACAGAAGCTGAATCATCACCTGAGTCACCAGTCAAAGAACCTCAGGATATTGTGGATAAAGCTATGGTTACAGAAGTAGTTACAGAAGCTCAAGCTGCACCAGCATCACCAGTCAAAGAAGAACCTGAGGCTGTTGTGAAACATAGCAGTTGTTGCAGTTGCTGAAGCTGGACCAGCATGGCTCTTCAAAGACGAACCTGATGCCATTGTGGAGGAAGCAGTTGTGACAGAAGAAATTGCAGAAACTGAAACAGCTTCAGAATCACCAGTCAAAGAAGAACCTGAGGCTGTTGTGGAAAAAGCAATTGTTACACAAGAAGTTACAGAAGCTTAAGCTGCTCAAAAATCACCAAAGAAGAATCTAAAGCTGTTGTGGAGGAAGCCTTGTGACAGAGGAAGTTACAGAAGCTGATGATGCACCAGAATTTGCTAGTTCAGGAAAAATGTGAGTATGTTGTGGAAGAAGCAATTGGTACAAAAGAAGTTACAGAAACTGATCCTGCACCAGGTTCGCCAGTCAAGTCAGAACCTGAAACTGTTCTAGAACAAGCAAAAGTGACAGAAGAAGTTACCAAAGCTCAAGCTGCAACAGAATCACCAGTCAAAGAAGATCCTGAGGCTGTTGTGGAGGAAGCCGTTGTGACAGAGGAAGTTACAGAAGCTGAAATAGCACCAGAATCACAGGTCAAGGAAGAACCTGATGCTATTGTGGAAGAAGCAGTCATGACAGAAGAAGAGACAGCCACTGAAACTGCACCAGAATCACCAGTCAAAGAAGAACCTGAGGCTGTTGTGAAAGAAACAATTGTGAAAGAAAAAGATACAGAAGCTGAAACTGCACCAGAAAATTAGTCCAAGGTTATCTGATGCTATAGTGGAAGAAGCATTTGTTTCGAAAGAAGTTATGGAAGCTGAAGCTGCACCAAAATCACCAGTCAAAGAATAACCTGATGCTGTTGTGGAAAAAGCAATTGTGACAGAAGAAGTTACAGAAGCTGAAGCTGCCCAAGAATCACTAGTCAAAGCAGGATGTGAGGCTATTGTGAAAGAAGCAGTTGTGATAGAAGTTACATTAGCTGAAACTGCACCAGAATCACCATTCAAAGAAACTGAGACTATTGTGGAGGAAGCAATTGTGACAGAAGAAGTTACAGAAGCTGAAACTGCATCAGAATTGGCACCAAAGACGAACCTGATGCCATTGTGGAGGAAGCAGTTGTGACAGAAGAAATTGCAGAAGCTGAGACAGCTCCAGAATCACCAGTCAAAGAAGAACCTGAGGCTGTTGTGGAGGAAGCCGTTGTGACAGAGGAAGTTACAGAAGCTGAAACAGCACCAGAATCACAGGTTAAGGAAGTACCTGATGCTATTGTGGAAGAAGCAGTCGTGACAGAAGAAGAGACATCCGCAGAAACTGCACCAGAAGCACAAGTCAAAGAATAACCTGAGGCTATTGTGGAAGAAGAAATTGTGACAGAAGAAGTTACAGAAGCTGAAGCTACTCCAGAATCACCAGTCAAAGGAGGACATGAGTCTGTTGTGGAGGAAGCTGTTGTGATAGAAAAAGTTAAAGGAGCTCAACCTGCACCAGTTTCACCAGTCAAGGGAGAACCTGAAACTGTTCTGGAGCAAGCAATAGTGACTAGAGATGTTACAGAAGCTAAAACAGCACCAGAATCACAGGTAAAGGAAGAACCTGATGCCCTTGTGGAAGATGCAGTTGTGATAGAAGAAGTTGCACAAGCTGAAGCTGCAGCAGAATCACCAGTCAAAGAAGAACCTGATGCTGTTGTGAAAGAAACAATTTTGACAGAAAAAGTTACAGAAGCTGAAACTGCAACAGAATTGCCCATCAAAGACAAACCTTATGCCATTGTGGAAGAAGTGGTTGTGACAGAAACAATTGCAGAATCTGAAACAGCTCCAGAATCACCAGTCAAAGAAGAACATGAGGCTGTTGTGGAGGAAGCCATTCTGACAGAGTAAGTTAAAGAAGCTGAAGCTCCTCTAGAATTGCCAGTCAAAGAAGAACCTGAGGCTTTTGTGGAAGAAGCATCAGCGACACAAGAAATTGCAGCAGCTGAAATTGCACTAGAGTCACCAGCTAAAGAAGAACCTGAGGCTATTGTGGAAGAAGAAATTGTGACAGAAGAAGTTACAGAAACTGAAACAGCTCCAGAATCACCAGTCAAAGAAGAACCTGAGGCTGTTGTGGAAAAAGCAATTGTTTCACAAGAAGTTACAGAAGCTAAAGCTGCTCAAAAATCACCAAAGAAGAATCTAAAGCTGTTGTGGAGGAAGCCTTGTGACAGAGGAAGTTACAGAAGCTGATGATGCACCAGAATTCGCTAGTCCAGGAAGAATGTGAGTATGTTGTGGAAGAAGCAATTGGTACAAAAGAAGTTACAGAAACTGCCCTGCACCAGGTTC
Organism: Alitta virens; assembly: GCA_932294295.1. Classification (NCBI taxonomy): domain Eukaryota; kingdom Metazoa; phylum Annelida; class Polychaeta; order Phyllodocida; family Nereididae; genus Alitta; species Alitta virens. Next base: position 9,713,540 of record OW028581.1, read on the forward strand.
GCCAGTCAAGTCAGAACCTGAAACTGTTCTAGAACAAGCAAAAGTGACAGAAGAAGTTACCAAAGCTCAAGCTGCAACAGAATCACCAGTCAAAGAAGATCCTGAGGCTGTTGTGGAGGAAGCCGTTGTGACAGAGGAAGTTACAGAAGCTGAAATAGCACCAGAATCACAGGTCAAGGAAGAACCTGATGCTATTGTGGAAGAAGCAGTCATGACAGAAGAAGAGACAGCCACTGAAACTGCACCAGAATCACCAGTCAAAGAAGAACCTGAGGCTGTTGTGAAAGAAGAAATTGTGAAAGAAAAAGTTACAGAAGCTGAAACTGCACCAGAAAATTAGTCCAAGGTTATCTGATGCTATAGTTGAAGAAGCATTTGTTTCGAAAGAAGTTATGGAAGCTGAAGCTGCACCAAAATCACCAGTCAAAGAATAACCTGATGCTGTTGTGGAAAAAGCAATTGTGACAGAAGAAGTTACAGAAGCTGAAGCTGCCCAAGAATCACTAGTCAAAGCAGGATGTGAGGCTATTGTGAAAGAAGCAGTTGTGATAGAAGTTACATTAGCTGAAACTGCACCAGAATCACCATTCAAAGAAACTGAGGCTATTGTGGAGGAAGCATTTGTGACAGAAGAAGTTACAGAAGCTGAAGCTGCTCCACAATCACCAGTCAAAGGAGGACATGAGTCTGTTTTGGAGGAAGCTGTTGTGACAGCAGAAGTTACAGAAGCTAAAGCTGCCCAAGAATCACTAGTCAAAGTAGGTTGTGAAGCTGTTGTGGAAGAAGCAATTGTGATAGAAGAAGTTACAGAAGCTGAAACTGCACCAGAATCACCAGAATCACCAGTTAAAGAAGGCGTGTGTCTGTTGTGGAATAAACAATCCTGACTGAAGATGTTACAGAAGCTGAATCATCACCTGAGTCACCAGTCAAAGAACCTCAGGATATTGTGGATAAAGCTATGGTTACAGAAGTAGTTACAGAAGCTCAAGCTGCACCAGAATCACCAGTCAAAGAAGAACCTGAGGCTGTTGTGAAACATAGCAGTTGTTGCAGTTGCTGAAGCTGGACCAGCATGGCTCTTCAAAGACGAACCTGATGCCATTGTGGAGGAAGCAGTTGTGACAGAAGAAATTGCAGAAACTGAAACAGCTCCAGAATCACCAGTCAAAGAAGAACCTGAGGCTGTTGTGGAAAAAGCAATTGTTACACAAGAAGTTACAGAAGCTAAAGCTGCTCAAAAATCACCAAAGAAGAATCTAAAGCTGTTGTGGAGGAAGCCTTGTGACAGAGGAAGTTACAGAAGCTGATGATGCACCAGAATTCGCTAGTTCAGGAAGAATGTGAGTATGTTGTGGAAGAAGCAATTGGTACAAAAGAAGTTACAGAAACTGATCCTGCACCAGGTTCGCCAGTCAAGTCAGAACCTGAAACTGTTCTAGAACAAGCAAAAGTGACAGAAGAAGTTACCAAAGCTCAAGCTGCAACAGAATCACCAGTCAAAGAAGATCCTGAGGCTGTTGTGGAGGAAGCCGTTGTGACAGAGGAAGTTACAGAAGCTGAAATAGCACCAGAATCACAGGTCAAGGAAGAACCTGATGCTATTGTGGAAGAAGCAGTCATGACAGAAGAAGAGACAGCCACTGAAACTGCACCAGAATCACCAGTCAAAGAAGAACCTGAGGCTGTTGTGAAAGAAACAATTGTGAAAGAAAAAGATACAGAAGCTGAAACTGCACCAGAAAATTAGTCCAAGGTTATCTGATGCTATAGTGGAAGAAGCATTTGTTTCGAAAGAAGTTATGGAAGCTGAAGCTGCACCAAAATCACCAGTCAAAGAATAACCTGATGCTGTTGTGGAAAAAGCAATTGTGACAGAAGAAGTTACAGAAGCTGAAGCTGCCCAAGAATCACTAGTCAAAGCAGGATGTGAGGCTATTGTGAAAGAAGCAGTTGTGATAGAAGTTACATTAGCTGAAACTGCACCAGAATCACCATTCAAAGAAACTGAGGCTATTGTGGAGGAAGCAATTGTGACAGAAGAAGTTACAGAAGCTGAAGCTGCTCCACAATCACCAGTCAAAGGAGGACATGAGTCTGTTTTGGAGGAAGCTGTTGTGACAGCAGAAGTTACAGAAGCTAAAGCTGCCCAAGAATCACTAGTCAAAGTAGGTTGTGAAGCTGTTGTGGAAGAAGCAATTGTGATAGAAGAAGTTACAGAAGCTGAAACTGCGCCAGAATCACCAGAATCACCAGTTAAAGAAGGCGTGTGTCTGTTGTGGAATAAACAATCCTGACTGAAGATATTACAGAAGCTGAATCATCACCTGAGTCACCAGTCAAAGAACCTCAGGATATTGTGGATAAAGCTATGGTTACAGAAGTAGTTACAGAAGCTCAAGCTGCACCAGCATCACCAGTCAAAGAAGAACCTGAGGCTGTTGTGAAACATAGCAGTTGTTGCAGTTGCTGAAGCTGGACCAGCATGGCTCTTCAAAGACGAACCTGATGCCATTGTGGAGAAAGCAGTTGTGACAGAAGAAATTGCAGAAACTGAAACAGCTTCAGAATCACCAGTCAAAGAAGAACCTGAGGCTGTTGTGGAAAAAGCAATTGTTACACAAGAAGTTACAGAAGCTAAAGCTGCTCAAAAATCACCAAAGAAGAATCTAAAGCTGTTGTGGAGGAAGCCTTGTGACAGAGGAAGTTACAGAAGCTGATGATGCACCAGAATTCGCTAGTTCAGGAAAAATGTGAGTATGTTGTGGAAGAAGCAATTGGTACAAAAGAAGTTACAGAAACTGATCCTGCACCAGGTTCGCCAGTCAAGTCAGAACTTGAAACTGTTCTAGAACAAGCAAAAGTGACAGAAGAAGTTACCAAAGCTCAAGCTGCAACAGAATCACCAGTCAAAGAAGATCCTGAGGCTGTTGTGGAGGAAGCCGTTGTGACAGAGGAAGTTACAGAAGCTGAAATAGCACCAGAATCACAGGTCAAGGAAGAACCTGATGCTATTGTGGAAGAAGCAGTCATGACAGAAGAAGAGACAGCCACTGAAACTGCACCAGAATCACCAGTCAAAGAAGAACCTGAGGCTGTTGTGAAAGAAACAATTGTGAAAGAAAAAGATACAGAAGCTGAAACTGCACCAGAAAATTAGTCCAAGGTTATCTGATGCTATAGTGGAAGAAGCATTTGTTTCGAAAGAAGTTATGGAAGCTGAAGCTGCACCAAAATCACCAGTCAAAGAATAACCTGATGCTGTTGTGGAAAAAGCAATTGTGACAGAAGAAGTTACAGAAGCTGAAGCTGCCCAAGAATCACTAGTCAAAGCAGGATGTGAGGCTATTGTGAAAGAAGCAGTTGTGATAGAAGTTACATTAGCTGAAACTGCACCAGAATCACCATTCAAAGAAACTGAGGCTATTGTGGAGGAAGCAATTGTGACAGAAGAAGTTACAGAAGCTGAAACTGCATCAGAATTGGCACCAAAGACGAACCTGATGCCATTGTGGAGGAAGCAGTTGTGACAGAAGAAATTGCAGAAGCTGAAACAGCTCCAGAATCACCAGTCAAAGGAGAAACTGAGGCTATTGTGGAGGAAGCCGTTGTGATAGAAGAAATTACAGGAGCTCAAGCTGCACCAGTTTCACCAGGCAAGGAAGAACCTGAAGCTGTTCTTTAGCAAGCAATAGTGACAAAAGATGTCACAGGAGCTGAAACTGCACCAGAAACATTGTCAAAGAAGAACCTGATGCTATTGTGGAAGAAGCAGTTGTGACAGAAGAAGCTACAGAAGCCGAAGTGGCACCAGAATCACTAGTCAAAGAAGAACATGAGTCTGTTGTGGAGGATGCCGTTTTGAGAGAAGAGAGTAGCTTGGTCAGGTGATCCCTGCAGAAGTGTTTTGAACAAGCTCAGTAAAAAGCTAAGTATTTTTCATTTTTAAAGCCTTTTTCAATCACAGTTACATGTCCTACTCCCGTTGGAATTGCTATAATATCTACTCTATAATCAAGCTGAATTTCTGACTTTTACAATCTGTTTCTCACTTGACAACTCCACAATTTTGAATCGTAGATTGTCAATACATTTTTATGTACACTGTATTATCGCCCGTTTCTGCTTAATGTAAACACAGCCTATCACGGGCTATTTGCACCCCAACTAATAAGAGTTGTTGATTCCCAATCTTCTTCACACAGAAGCATCGCAAATACTGCCCTTTTTTCTTTGTTTTTTCACTCCACACAGGAATCTCCCATTGAATTGAATTTTCGATCTGCACTTGAACTGCCTACAAGGCCTTATCTTAGTTGATGTGATAACCAAACTGCAGTGGTCAATTATAGTATATCCAGTAAATAATACATTTTTAACTGTAAAGCTCAAAAAACATATCATTGCACTTTGGGCCTTTCAAGTTTCAGAAAGGCCAACACACAAAGAACAGCACCGTGTGCTTATTGTGTTCCTAACATGAGGTAAATGTAAGCTTATGCTGCTTGGTGAAATGGCAAACTCTCTCACTAGTATTGCAAGGCTTGTATTTGAACATGGCTAAAACATCACAATACGATGGAAAATGTCCCCACAAAGACATGTGAAATGTCAGACCTTCTGTCTAATGTCCTGTGGAAGTAAAAACAACTCAGGCTTAGTTTTGTGAGATGTGCTTTGAAAGCATAAAAAGCAAATAGTTTGTCTGTGTAAATTGGAAACCTGGACCTTTTGCTGAACGGCTTACACTGATATTAATGTAATTTTGCCTAGTATATTGACATAGCCTTCCCATACAGCAAGCCAAATTGATGTTTCAATGCCCTAGTATTATTGTCTTTGTCTGACCAACTTCGGCCCAAGTTGGCCTGACAAAGGCAAACTTGGTAATACATCCCAATTTGGCATACTATTTGGGTCACAATGTCACGTATCTGTAATATTGAAGTTTGGGTGTCATACATTGGTCATAGGCCGAAAACACAATATCTGGTTCTATTTGGGCCTCAAATTTTGTTAAACGGCCTAAATGAAAAAAAGGTTTGGCCACAATTGATCATAATTGATCAATGTGTAGTAAAGCATTTTGGCCAAGTGGTTTAAAGGCAAATAAGGCAGAAAACTTTCGATCTAAGGAAAGCAACAATTTACTCTGATGTCAGTGAAATTTGATATTGCATGGCTTATAATTGGACATGGCTAAAACATGGCAGAAAAGTCCTGCTTAGCTATGCAAAATTTTCAGTTTGCAAACATTTACTTTGATGTAGCCTCTTTGTTGGCAGTAACTCGCAAGGACAACAATGAACAGCACTGTTTGCATATTGTGTTCCTGATGTAGGGGAATTTGAGTTTGTGCAGCTTATGAAATGTCAAACTCGATTTGTATTTGGACAAGGCCATAACATTGCAAATACGTCCTGGACAGCTATTTAACCGTTTTGTGGGCGGTAACCCGAAAGCCACAATTGCAAATAACTTAGTCTTACAGTTTGTGATATTTTAATTTGCAGAAAGGCCATCACACAAAGAACACCAATGTGTGCATATTGTGTTCCAGATGTAAAGGTAATTTGAGTTTGTGCAGCTTTGTGAAATGTCAAACTCTTAGTAGCATGAAAACTTTGATATTGTATGACTAGTATTTGGACATGGCTAAAACATGGCAAATGTCCTGCACAGCTATTAGAAATGTTCAGTTAGCCTACATTTCCTTTGACTTAGCATTATTTTGAGTGGTATCTTGAAACTCTTAGTAGCATGAAAATTTTGATATTGTATGACTAGGAATTTAGCAGATCCTCCTTGAACCACTCACTACACGCAGATGTGAATGGGTACTTGGCCAGAGGCAGTGATGGTAATTGTAGAGTGCATTGACCCTAAGTGTGACTTAATGGCAGCAGGTTTGGCACATACTCCCGGTTAGTTGAGAAAGAATCATGCTTGAGCAGGTCTGCTAAGGGTGTCAATTGTGATTTTGCAGAACTGGAGGCTATTGTTGCAGAAGCAGTTGTGACAGAAGAAGCTACAGAAGGTCAAGCTGCACCAGAATCACTAGTCAAAGAAGAACGTGAAGCTGCTCTGGAGGGAGCAAGGAATAGTGACAGAAGAAGTCACAGAAGCTGAAACAGCACCAGAAATACAGGTCAAGGAAGAACCAGATGCTATGTTGAGGAAGCAGTTGTGACAGAAGATGTTGCAGAAGCGGAAACTTCACCAGAATCACCTGTCAAAGAAGAACTGAGGCTGTTGTGGAAGAAGTAATTGTGACAGAAGAAGTTAAAGAAGTTCAATCTGCACCAGATTCACCAGTCAAGGAAGAACTTGATGCTATCTTTGGAAGAAACAGTGGTGACAGAAGAAATAACAGAAGCGGACACTGCACCAGAATCACCGGTCAAAGAAGAACCTGAGGCTGTTGTGCAAGAAGCAATTGTGACAGTAGAAGCTACAGCCGCTGAAACTGCACCAGTCAAAGAACCTGAGGCTATTGTGCCAGAAGCAATTGTTACAGAAAAAGCTACAGAAGCTGACACTGCACTAGATTCACCAGTCAAGGCAGAACCTAAAACTTTTCTGGAGCAAGCAATAGTGACAGAAAAGTTACAGCAATTGTAAGTGACAGAAGCAGTTGCAGAAGCTGTAACTGCACCAGAATCACCAGTCTTAGAAGTCCCTGAGGCTATTGTGAAAGAAGCAATTTTTTCAGAATCTCAAACTGCCCTAGATTCTCCAATCAAAGAAGAACATGAAGCTGTTCTGGAGCAGGCAATAGTGACAGAAGAACTTACAGAAGCTGAAACTGCACCTGAATCACCCATCATAGAAGAATCTGATGCTATTGCAGAGGAAGCAGTTGTACTTGACAGAAGAAGTTACAGAAAGTGAAGCTGCACCAGAATAGCTAGTCAAGGAAGAATGTGTGTCTGTTGTGGAGGAGGCCGTTGTGACAGAAGATGCTACAGAAGCTGAAGCTGCACATGATTTACCAGTGAAGGAAGAACCTGAAGCTGTTGTGGAGGAAGCCGTTGTGATAGAGGAAGTTACAGAACCTGAAACAGCACCAGAATCACAGGTCAAGGAGAAACCTGATGCTATTGTGGAAAAAGAAGCAGTCGTGACAGAAGAAGAGACAGCCGCAGAAACTGCACCAGAATCACCAGTCAAAGAATAACCTGAGGCTGTTATGGAAGAAGCAGTTGTGATAGAAGAAGTTACAGAAGCAGAAACTGCTCCAGAACCACCAGTTAAAGAAGAACCTGAGGCTATTGTGAAAGAAGCAATTGTGACAGAAGAAGTTACAGAAGCTGAAGATGCACCAGAATCACTAGTCCAGGAAGAACGTGAGTCTGTTGTGGAAGAAGCAATTGTTACAGAAACTGATACTGCACCAGATTCACCAGTCAAGTCAGAACCTGAAACTGTTCTGGAGGAAGCAATAGTGACAGAAGAAGTTACCGAAGCTCAAGAAGAACTGAAGGCTGTTGTGGAAGAAGTAGTAGTGATAGAGCAAGTTACAGTGCTGAAACTGCACCAAAATCACCAGAATCACCAGTCAAAGAAGAACGTGTGTCTGTTGTAGAGAAAACAATCCTGACTGAAGATGTTACAGAAGCTGAATCAGCACCTGAGTCACCAGTCAAAGAACCTCAGGATATTGTGGAGGAAACAATTGTAACAGAATAAGTTACAGAAGCTCAAGCTGCACCAGAAGCATGAATCAAAGAAGAACCTGAGGCTGTTGTGAAAGATAGCAGTTGTTGCAGAAGCTGAAGCTGGACCAGAATGGCTCTTCAAGGAAGAACGGGAGTCTGTTGTGGTGGAAGCCATTGTGACAGGAGAAGTTACCGAAGCTGAAACCAGACTGGAATCACCAGTCAAAGAAGAATCTCAGGCTGTTGTGGAAAAAGCAATTGTTACACAAGAAGATACAGAAGCTAAAGCTGCTCAAAAATCACCAGTCAAACAAGGACGTGAGTCTGTTGTGGAGGAAGCCGTTGTGACAGAAGAAGTTACAGAAACTGTAGCTGGACCTGAATTGCACTTCAAGGAAGAACGTGAGTCTGTTGTCGAGGAAACCATCCTGACTGAAGATGTTACAGAAGCTGAATAAGTGCCTGAGTCACCAGTGAAAGAACCTCAGAATATTGTGGAGGAAGCAATTGTCACAGAAGAAGTTACAGAAGCTCAAGCTGCACCAGAATCACCAGTCAAAGACGAACTTGATGCCATTGTAGAAGAAGCAGTTTTGACAAAAAATTGCAGAAGCTGAAACAGCTCCAGAATCACCAGCCAAAGAAGAACTGGAGGAGGAAGCCGTTGTGACAGAGGAAGTTACAGAAACTGAAATAGCACCAGAATCACAGGTCAAGGAAGAACCTGAGGCCATTGTGGAAGAAGCAGTCATGACAAAAGAAGAGACAGCCACTGAAACTGCACCAGAATCACCAGTCAAAGAATAACCTGAGGCTATTGTGGAAAAAGAAATTGTGACAGAAGAAGTTACAGAAGCTGAAGCTGCTCCAGAATCATCAGTCAAAGGAGGACATGAGTCTGTTGTGGAGGAAGCTGTTGTGATAGAAGAAGTTAAAGGAGCTCAACCGGCACCAGTTTCACCAGTCAAGGAAGAACCTGAGAGTGTTCTGGAGCAAGCAATAGTGACAAGAGATGTTACAGAAGCTACAACAGCACCAGAGTCACAGGTAAAGGAAGAACCTGAAGCTATTGTGGAAGATGCAGTTGTGATAGAAGAAGTTACCGAAGCTCAAGCTGCGCCAGAATCACCAGTCAAAGTAGAACTGAAGGTAGTTGTGGAAGAAGTAGTTGTGATAGAGGAAGTTACTGAAGCTGAAACCACACTGGAATCACCAGTCAAAGAAGAACCTGAGGCTGTTGTGGAAGAAGCTGTTGTTAGAACAATAATCATCCGTCAAAGAAGAACCTGAGGCTGTTATGTAAGACGCAGTTATGACAGACAAAGTTAAAGAAGCTGAGGCTGTACCAGAATCACCAGTCAAATAGGAACTTGAGGCTATTGTGGAGGAAGCCGTTGCGACAGAAGAAGTTACCAAAGCTGAAACTGCACCAGAATCACCAGTCAAACAAAAACTTGAATCTGTTGTGGAAGAAGCATTAGCGACACTAAAAATTGCAGCAGCTGAAACTGCACTAGAGTCACCAGTCAAAGAAGAACCTGAGGCCATTGTAAAAGAATCATTTGTGACAGAAGAAGTTACAGAAGCTGAAGATGCACCAGAATCGCTAGTCCAGGAAAAACGTGAGTCTGTTGTGGAGGAAGCAATTGTTACAGAAGAAGTTACAGAAGCTCAAGCTGTACCAGAATCACCAGTCAAAGAAGAACTGAAGGCAGTTGTGGAAGAAGTAGTTGTGATAGAGGAAGTTACCGAAGCTGAAACCACACTGGAATCACCAGTCAAAGACGAACTGAAAGAAGTTGTGGAAGAAGTAGTTGTGATAGAGGAAGTTACCGAAGCTAAAACCACACTGGAATCACCAGTCAAAGAAGAACCTGAGGCTGTTGTGAAAGATAGCAGTTGTTGCAGAAGCTGCAGGTGGACCAGAATGGCTCTTCAAGGAAGATTGCGAGTCTTTTGTGGTGGAAACTGCTGTGACAGGACAAGTTAAAGAAGCTGAAACTGCACCAGAATCGCCAGTCAAAGAAGAACTTGAATCTGTTGTGGAAGAAGCATTAGCGACACATGAAATTGCAGCAGCTGAAACTGCACTAGAGTCACCAGTCAAAGAAGAACCTAAGGCTATTGTGAAAGAAGCATTTGTGACAGAAGAAGTTACAGAAGCTGAAGATGCACCAGAATCGCTAGTCCAGGAAGAACGTGAGTCTGTTGTGGAAGAAGCAATTGTTACAAGGAAGTTACGGAAACTGACACTGCACCAGATTCACCAGTCAAGTCAGAACCTGAAACTGTTCTGGAGCAAGCAACAATGACAGAAGAAGTTACCGAAGCTCAAGCTGCACCAGACTCACCAGTGAAAGAAGAACGTGTGTCTGTTGTGGAGGAAACAATCGTGGCTGAAGATGTTACAGAAGCTGAATCAGCTCCTGGGTCACCAGTCTATGAACCTCAGGATATTGTGGAGGAAGCAGTTGTTACAGAAGAAGTTACAGAAGCTCAAGCTGTACCAGAATCACGAGTCAAAGAAGAACCTGAGGCTGTAGTGAAAGAAGCAATTGTGACAGAAGATGTTACAGAAGCTGAAGATGCACCAGAATTTGCTAGTCCATGAAGAATGTGAGTATGTTGTGGAAGAAGCAATTGTTACAAAAGAAGTTACAGAAACTGACACTGCACCAGATATGCCAGTCAAGTCAGAACCTGAAACTGTTCTGGTGCAAGCAATAGTGAAAGAAGAAGTTACGAAGCTCAAGCTGGACCAGAATCACCAGTCAAAGAAGAACTGAAGGCAGTTGTGGAAGAAGTAGTTGTGATAGAGGAAGTTACCGAAGCTAAAACCACACTGGAATCACCAGTCAAAGAAGAACCTGAGGCTGTTGTGGAAAAAGCAATTGTTACACAAGAAGTTACAGAAGCTAAAGCTGCTCAAAAATCACCAGTCAAACAAGGACGTGAGTCTGTTGTGGAGAAAGCCGTTGTGACAGAAGAAGTTACAGAAACTGAAGCTGGACCTGAATTGCTCTTCAAGGAAGAACGTGAGTCTGTGGTGGAAGAAGCAGTTGTGATAGAAGAAGTTACAGAAGTTGAAACTGCACCAGAATCACTAGTCAAAGAAGAATGTGTGTCTGTTGTGGAGGAAACCATCCTGACTGAAGATGTTACAGAAACTGAATCAGCGCCTGAGTCACCAGTGAAAGAACCTCAGGATATTGTGGAGGAAGCAATTGTTACAGAAGAAGTTACAGAAGCTCAAGCTGCACGAGAATCACCAGTCAAAGACAGACCTGATGCCATTGTGGAGGAAGCAGTTGTGACAGAAAAAATTGTAGAATCTGAAACAGCTCCAGAATCACCAGTCAAAGAAGAACCTGAGGCTGTTGTGGAGGAAGCCGTTGTGACAGAGGAAGTTACAGAAGCTGAAACAGCACCAGAATCACAGGTTAAGGAAGAACCTGATGCTATTGTGGAAGAAGCAGTCGTGACAGAAGAAGAGACAGCCGCAGAAACTGCACCAGAAGCACAAGTCAAAGAATAACCTTAGGCTATTGTGGAAGAAGAAATTGTGACAGAAGAAGTTACAGAAGCTGAAGCTACTCCAGAATCACCAGTCAAAGGAGGACATGAGTCTGTTGTGGAGGAAGCTGTTGTGATAGAAAAAGTTAAAGGAGCTCAACCTGCACCAGTTTCACCAGTCAAGGAAGAACCTGAAACTGTTCTGGAGCAAGCAATAATGACAAGAGATGTTACAGAAGCTAAAACAGCACCAGAATCACAGGTAAAGGAAGAACCTGATGCTATTGTGGAAGATGCAGTTGTGATAGAAGAAGTTGCAGAAGCTGAAGCTGCACCAGAATCACCAGTCAAAGAAGAACCTGAGGCTGTTGTGAAAGATAGCAGTTGTTGCAGAAGCTGAAGCTGGACCAGAATGGCTCTTCAAGGAAGAACGTATGTCTGTTGTTGTGGAAACTGCTGTGACAGGACAAGTTACAGAAGCTGAAACTGCACCAGAATCGCCAGTCAAAGAAGAACTTGAATCTGTTGTGGAAGAAGCATTAGCGGCACAAGAAATTGCAGCAGCTGAAACTGCACCAGAATCACCAGTCAAAGAAGAATGTGTGTCTGTTGTGGAGGAAACCATCCTGACTGTAGATGTTACAGAAGCTGAATCAGCGCCCGAGTCACGAGTGAAAGAACCTCAGGATATTGTGGAGCATACAATTGTTACAGAAGAAGTTACAAAAGCTCAAGCTGCACCAGAATCATGAATCAAAGAAGAACCTGAGGCTGTTGTGAAAGATAGCAGTTGTTGCAGAAGCTGAAGCTGGACCAGAATGGCTCTTCAAGGAAGAACGGGAATCTGTTGTTGTGGAAGCCATTGTGACAGGAGAAGTTACCGAAGCTGAAACCAGACTGGAATCACATGTCAAAGAAGAACCTCAGGCTGTTGTGGAAAAAGAAATTGTTACACAAGAAGATACAGAAGCTAAAGCTGCTCAAAAATCACCAGTCAAACAAGGACGTGAGTCTGTTGTGGAGGAAGCCGTTGTGACAGAAGAAGTTACAGAAACTGTAGCTGGACCTGAATTGCACTTCAAGGAAGAACGTGAGTCTGTTGTGGAGGAAACCATCCTGACTGAAGATGTAACAGAAGCTGAATCAGTGCCTGAGTCACCAGTGAAAGAACCTCAGGATATTGTGGAGGAAGCAATTGTTACAGAAGAAGTTACAGAAGCTGAAGATGCACCAAAATTCGCTAGTCCAGGAAGAATGTGAGTATGTTGTGGAAAAAGCAATTGTTACAAAAGAAGTTACGAAGCTCAAGCTGCATCAGAATCACCAGTCAAAGAAGAACTGAAGGCAGTTGTGGAAGAAGTAGTTGTGATAGAGGAAGTTACCGAAGCTGAAACCACACAGGAATCACCAGTCAAAGACGAGCTGAAAGAAGTTGTGGAAGAAGTAGTTTTGATAGAGGAAGTTACCGAAGCTGAAACCACACTGGAATCACCAGTCAAAGAAGAACCTGAGGCTGTTGTGGAAAAAGCAATTGTTACACAAGAAGTTACAGAAGCTAAAGCTGCTCAAAAATCACCAGTCAAACAAGGACGTGAGTCTGTTGTGGAGAAAGCCGTTGTGACAGAAGAAGTTACAGAAGTTGAAACTGCACCAGAATCACCAGTCAAAGAATAATGTGTGTCTGCTGTGGAGGAAACCATCCTGACTGAAGATGTTACAGAAGCTGAATCAGCGCCTGAGTCACCAGTGAAAGAACCTTAGGATATTGTGGAGGAAGCAATTGTTACAGAAGAAGTTACAGCTCAAGCTGCACGAGAATCACCGGTCAAAGATGGACCTGATGCCCTTGTGGAGGAAGCAGTTGTGATAGAAAAAATTGCAGAAGCTAAAACTGCACTAGAGTCATCAGTCGAAGAAGAACCTAAGGGTATTGCAAAAGAAGCATTTGTGACAGAAGAAGTTACAGAAGCTGAAGATGCACCAGAATCGCTAGTCCAGGAAGAACGTGAGTCTGTTGTGGAAGAAGCAATTGTTACAAAGAAGTTACAGAAACTGACACTGCACCAGATTCACCAGTCAAGTCAGAACCTGAAACTGTTCTGGAGCAAGCAAAAATGACAGAAGAAGTTACCAAAGCTCAAGGTGCACCAGACTCACCAGTCAAAGAAGAATGTGTGTCTGTTATGGAGGAAACAATCCTGGCTGAAGATGTTACAGAAGCTGAATTAGCACATGGGTCACCAGTCTAAGAACCTCAGGATATTGTGGAGGAAGCAATTGTTACAGAAGAAGTTACAAAAGCTCAAGCTGTACCAGAATCACCAGTCAAAGAAGAACCTGAGGCTGTTGTGAAAGAAGCAATTGTGACAGAAGAAGTTACAGAAGCTGAAGATGCACCAAAATTCGCTTGTCCAGGAAGAATGTGAGTATGTTGTGGAAAAAGCAATTGTTACAAAAGAAGTTACGAAGCTCAAGCTGCATCAGAATCACCAGTCAAAGAAGAACTGAAGGCAGTTGTGGAAGAAGTAGTTGTGATAGAAGAAGTTACCGAAGCTGAAACCACACAGGAATCACCAGTCAAAGACGAGCTGAAAGAAGTTGTGGAAGAAGTAGTTGTGATAGAGGAAGTTACCGAAGCTGAAACCACACTGGAATCACCAGTCAAAGAAGAACCTGAGGCTGTTGTGGAGAAAGCAATTGTTACACAAGAAGTTACAGAAGCTAAAGCTGCTCAAAAGTCACCAGTCAAACAAGGACGTGAGTCTGTTGTGGAGAAAGCCGTTGTGACAGAAGAAGTTACAGAAGTTGAAACTGCACCAGAATCACCAGTGAAAGAAGAATGTGTCTGTTGTGGAGGAAACCATCCTGACTGAAGATGTTACAGAAGCTGAATCAGCGCCTGAGTCACCAGTGAAAGAACCTCAGGATATTGTGGAGGAAGCAGTTGTTACAGAAGAAGTTACAGAAGCTCAAGCTGCACAAGAATCACCGGTCAAAGACGGACCTGATGCCATTGTGGAGGATGCAGTTGTGACAGAAAAATTGCAGAAGCTGAAACAGCTCCAGAATCACCAGTCAAAGAAGAACCTGAGGCTGTTGTGAAGGAAGCCGTTGTGACAGAGGAAGTTACAGATGCTGAAACAGCACCAGAATCACAGGTCAAGGAAGAACCTGATGCTATTGTGGAAGAAGCAGTCGTGACAGAAGAAGAGACAGCCGCAGAAACTGCACCAGAAGCACCAGTCAAAGAATAACCTGAGGCTATTGTGGAAGAAGAAATTGTGACAGAAGAAGTTACAGAAGCTGAAGCTGCTCCAGAATTACCAGTCAAAGGAGGACATGAGTCTGTTGTGCAGGAAGCTGCTGTGATAGAAGAAGTTAAAGTAGCTCAACCTGCACCAGTTTCACCAGTCAAAGAAGAACCTGAAACTGTTCTGGAGCAAGCAATAGTGACAAGAGATGTTACAGAAGCTAAAACAGTACCAGAATCACAGGTAAAGGAAGAACCTGATGCTATTGTGGAAGATGCAATTGTGATAGAAGAAGTTGCAGAAGCTGAAGCAGCACCAGAATCACCAGTCAAAGAAGAACCTGAGGCTGTTGTGAAAGATAGCAGTTGTTGCAGAAGCTGAAGCTGGACCAGAATGGCTCTTCAAGGAAGAATGTGAGTCTGTTGTGGTGGAAACCGCTGTGATAGGACAAGTTACAGAAGCTGAAACTGCACCAGAATCGCCAGTCAAAGAACTTGTTGTGGAAGAAGCATTAGCGACACAAGAAATTGCAGCAGCTGAAATTGCACTAGAGTCACCAGTCAAAGAAGAACCTGAGGCTATTGTGAAAGAAGCATTTGTGACAGATGAAGTTACAGAAGCTGAAGATGCACCAGAATCACTAGTCCAGGAAGTACGTGAGTCTGTTGTGGAAGAAGCAATTGCAACAAAGAAGTTACAGAAACTGACACTGCACCAGATTCACCAGTCAAGTCAGAACCTGAAACTGTTCTGGAGCAAGCAACAATGACAGAAGAAGTTACCGAAGCTCAAGCTGCACCAGACTCACCAGACAAAGAAGAACGTTTGTCTGTTGTGGAGGAAACAATCCTGGCTGAAGATGTTACAGAAGCTGAATCAGCACCTGGGTCACCAGTCTAAGAACCTCAGGATATTGTGGAGGAAACAATTGTTACAGAAGAAGTTACAGAAGCTCAGGCTGTACCAGAATTCGCTAGTCCAGGAAGAATGTGAGTATGTTGTGGAACAAGCAATTGTTACAAAAGAAGTTACAGAAACTGAAGCTGGACCTGAATTGCTTTCAAAGGAAGAACGTGAGTCTGTGGTGGAAGAAGCAGTTGTGATAGAAGAAGTTACAGAAGTTGAAACTGCACCAGAATCACCAGTGAAAGAAGAATGTGTCTGTTGTGGAGGAAACCATCCTGACTGAAGATGTAACAGAAGCTGAATCAGCGCCTGAGTCACCAGTGAAAGAACCTCAGGATATTGTGGAGGAAGCAATTGTTACAGAAGAAGTTACAGAAGCTCAAGCTGCCCAAGAATCACCGGTCAAAGACGGACCTGATGCCATTGTGGAGGATGCAGTTGTGACAGAAAAATTGCAGAAGCTGAAACAGCTCCAGAATCACCAGTCAAAGAAGAACCTGAAACTGTTCTGGAGCAAGCAACAATGACAGAAGAAGTTACCGAAGCTCAAGCTGCACCAGACTCACCAGTCAAAGAAGAACGTTTGTCTGTTGTGGAGGAAACAATCCGGGCTGAAGATGTTACAGAAGCTTAATCAGCACCTGGGTCACCAGTCTATGAACCTCAGGATATTGTGGAGGAAGCAATTGTTACAGAAGAAGTTACAGAAGCTCAAGCTGTACCAGAATCACGAGTCAAAGAAGAACCTGAGGCTGTAGTGAAAGAAGCAATTGTGACAGAAGAAGTTACAGAAGCTGAAGATGCACCAAAATTCGCTAGTCCATGAAGAATGTGAGTATGTTGTGGAAGAAGCAATTGTTACAAAAAAAGTTACAGAAACTGACACTGCACCAGATATGCCAGTCAAGTCAGAACCTGAAACTGTTCTGGTGCAAGCAATAGTGACAGAAGAAGTTACGAAGCTCAAGCTGCACCAGAATCACCAGTTAAGGAAGAACTGAAGGCAGTTGGTGAAGAAGTAGTTGTGATAGAGGAAGTTACCGAAGCTAAAACCACACTGGAATCACCAGTCAAAGAAGAACCTGAGGCTGTTGTGGAAAAAGCAATTGTTACACAAGAAGTTACAGAAGCTAAAGCTGCTCAAAAATCACCAGTCAAACAAGGACGTGAGTCTGTTGTGGAGAAAGCCGTTGTGACAGAAGAAGTTACAGAAACTGAAGCTGGACCTGAATTGCTCTTCAAGGAAGAACGTGAGTCTGTGGTGGAAGAAGCAGTTGTGATAGAAGAAGTTACAGAAGTTGAAACTGCACCAGAATCACTAGTCAAAGAAGAATGTGTGTCTGTTGTGGAGGAAACCATCCTGACTGAAGATGTTACAGAAACTGAATCAGCGCCTGAGTCACCAGTGAAAGAACCTCAGGATATTGTGGAGGAAGCAATTGTTACAGAAGAAGTTACAGAAGCTCAAGCTGCACGAGAATCACCGGTCAAAGACAGACCTGATGCCATTGTGGAGGAAGCAGTTGTGACAGAAAAAATTGTAGAATCTGAAACAGCTCCAGAATCACCAGTCAAAGAAGAACCTGAGGCTGTTGTGGAGGAAGCCGTTGTGACAGAGGAAGTTACAGAAGCTGAAACAGCACCAGAATCACAGGTTAAGGAAGAACCTGATGCTATTGTGGAAGAAGCAGTCGTGACAGAAGAAGAGACAGCCGCAGAAACTACACCAGAAGCACAAGTCAAGGAATAACCTTAGGCTATTGTGGAAGAAGAGATTGTGACAGAAGAAGTTGCAGAAGCTGAAGCTACTCCAGAATCACCAGTCAAAGGAGGACATGAGTCTGTTGTGGAGGAAGCTGTTGTGATAGAAAAAGTTAAAGGAGCTCAACCTGCACCAGTTTCACCAGTCAAGGAAGAACCTGAAACTGTTCTGGAGCAAGCAATAGTGACAAGAGATGTTACAGAAGCTAAAACAGCACCAGAATCACAGGTAAAGGAAGAACCTGATGCTATTTTGGAAGATGCAATTGTGATAGAAGAAGTTGCAGAAGCTGAAGCTGCACCAGAATCACCAGTCAAAGAAGAACCTGAGGCTGTTGTGAAAGATAGCAGTTGTTGCAGAAGCTGAAGCTGGACCAGAATGACTCTTCAAGGAAGAACGTATGTCTGTTGTTGTGGAAACTGCTGTGACAGGACAAGTTACAGAAGCTGAAACTGCACCAGAATCGCCAGTCAAAGAAGAACTTGAATCTGTTGTGGAAGAAGCATTAGCGGCACAAGAAATTGCAGCAGCTGAAACTGCACCAGAATCACCAGTCAAAGAAGAATGTGTGTCTGTTGTGGAGGAAACCATCCTGACTGTAGATGTTACAGAAGCTGAATCAGCGCCTGAGTCACCAGTGAAAGAACCTCATGATATTGTGGAGCATACAATTGTTACAGAAGAATATACAAAAGCTCAAGCTGCACCAGAATCATGAATCAAAGAAGAACCTGAGGCTGTTGTGAAAGATAGCAGTTGTTGCAGAAGCTGAAGCTGGACCAGAATGGCTCTTCAAGGAAGAACGGGAATCTGTTGTTGTGGAAGCCATTGTGACAGGAGAAGTTACCGAAGCTGAAACCAGACTGGAATCACCAGTCAAAGAAGAACCTCAGGCTGTTGTGGAAAAAGCAATTGTTACACAAGAAGATACAGAAGCTAAGGCTGCTCAAAAATCACCAGTCAAACAAGGACATGAGTCTGTTGTGGAGGAAGCCGTTGTGACAGAAGAAGTTACAGAAACTGTAGCTGGACCTGAATTGCACTTCAAGGAAGAACGTGAGTCTGTTGTGGAGGAAACCATCCTGACTGAAGATGTTACAGAAGCTGAATCAGTGCCTGAGTCACCAGTCTTAAGAACCTCAGGATATTGTGGAGGAAGCAATTGTTACAGAAGAAGTTACAAAAGCTCAAGCTGTACCAGAATCACCAGTCAAAGAAGAACCTGAGGCTGTTGTGGAAGAAGCAATTGTGACAGAAGAAGTTACAGAAGCTGAAAATGCACCAAAATTCGTTAGTCCAGGAAGAATGTGAGTATGTTGTGGAAAAAGCAATTGTTACAAAAGAAGTTACGAAGCTCAAGCTGCATCAGAATCACCAGTCAAAGAAGAACTGAAGGCAGTTGTGGAAGAAGTAGTTGTGATAGAGGAAGTTACCGAAGCTGAAACCACACAGGAATCACCAGTCAAAGACGAGCTGAAAGAAGTTGTGGAAGAAGTAGTTGTGATAGAGGAAGTTACCGAAGCTGAAACCACACTGGAATCACCAGTCAAAGAAGAACCTGAGGCTGTTGTGGAAAAAGCAATTGTTACACAAGAAGTTACAGAAGCTAAAGCTGCTCAAAAATCACCAGTCAAACAAGGACGTGAGTCTGTTGTGGAGAAAGCCGTTGTGACAGAAGAAGTTACAGAAGTTGAAACTGCACCAGAATCACCAGTCAAAGAATAATGTGTGTCTGTTGTGGAGGAAACCATCCTGACTGAAGATGTTACAGAAGCTGAATCAGCGCCTGAGTCACCAGTGAAAGAACCTCAGGATATTGCGGAGGAAGCAATTGTTACAGAAGAAGTTACAGCTCAAGCTGCACGAGAATCACCGGTCAAAGATGGACCTGATGCCCTTGTGGAGGAAGCAGTTGTGATAGAAAAAATTGCAGAAGCTAAAACTGCACTAGAGTCATCAGTCGAAGAAGAACCTAAGGGTATTGCGAAAGAAGCATTTGTGACAGAAGAAGTTACAGCAGCTGAAGATGCACCAGAATCGCTGGTCCAGGAAGAACGTGAGTCTGTTGTGGAAGAAGCAATTGTTACAAAGAAGTTACAGAAACTGACACTGCACCAGATTCACCAGTCAAGTCAGAACCTGAAACTGTTCTGGAGCAAGCAACAATGACAGAAGAAGTTACCAAAGCTCAAGCTGCACCAGACTCACCAGTCAAAGAAGAACGTGTGTCTGTTATGGAGGAAACAATCCTGGCTGAAGATGTTACAGAAGCTGAATTAGCACCTGGGTCACCAGTCTTAAGAACCTCAGGATATTGTGGAGGAAGCAATTGTTACAGAAGAAGTTACAAAAGCTCAAGCTGTACCAGAATCACCAGTCAAAGAAGAACCTGAGGCTGTTGTGAAAGAAGCAATTGTGACAGAAGAAGTTACAGAAGCTGAAGATGCACCAAAATTCGCTAGTCCAGGAAGAATGTGAGTATGTTGTGCAAAAAAGCAATTGTTACAAAAGAAGTTACGAAGCTCAAGCTGCATCAGAATCACCAGTCAAAGAAGAACTGAAGGCAGTTGTGGAAGAAGTAGTTGTGATAGAGGAAGTTACCGAAGCTGAAACCACACAGGAATCACCAGTCAAAGACGAGCTGAAAGAAGTTGTGGAAGAAGTAGTTGTGATAGAGGAAGTTACCGAAGCTGAAACCACACTGGAATCACCAGTCAAAGAAGAACCTGAGGCTGTTGTGGAAAAAGCAATTGTTACACAAGAAGTTACAGAAGCTAAAGCTGCTCAAAAATCACCAGTCAAACAAGGACGTGAGTCTGTTGTGGAGAAAGCCGTTGTGACAGAAGAAGTTACAGAAGTTGAAACTGCACCAGAATCACCAGTCAAAGAATAATGTGTGTCTGTTGTGGAGGAAACCATCCTGACTGAAGATGTTACAGAAGCTGAATCAGCGCCTGAGTCACCAGTGAAAGAACCTCAGGATATTGTGGAGGAAGCAATTGTTACAGAAGAAGTTACAGCTCAAGCTGCACGAGAATCACCGGTCAAAGATGGACCTGATGCCCTTGTGGAGGAAGCAGTTGTGATAGAAAAAATTGCAGAAGCTAAAACTGCACTAGAGTCATCAGTCGAAGAAGAACCTAAGGGTATTGCGAAAGAAGCATTTGTGACAGAAGAAGTTACAGAAGCTGAAGATGCACCAGAATCGCTAGTCCAGGAAGAACGTGAGTCTGTTGTGGAAGAAGCAATTGTTACAAAGAAGTTACAGAAACTGACACTGCACCAGATTCACCAGTCAAGTCAAAACCTGAAACTGTTCTGGAGCAAGCAACAATGACAGAAGAAGTTACCAAAGCTCAAGGTGCACCAGACTCACCAGTCAAAGAAGAACGTGTGTCTGTTATGGAGGAAACAATCCTGGCTGAAGATGTTACAGAAGCTGAATTAGCACCTGGGTCACCAGTCTAAGAACCTCAGGATATTGTGGAGGAAGCAATTGTTACAGAAGAAGTTACAAAAGCTCAAGCTGTACCAGAATCACCAGTCAAAGAAGAACCTGAGGCTGTTGTGAAAGAAGCAATTGTGACAGAAGAAGTTACAGAAGCTGAAGATGCACCAAAATTAGCTAGTCCAGGAAGAATGTGAGTATGTTGTGAAAAAAGCAATTGTTACAAAAGAAGTTACGAAGCTCAAGCTGCATCAGAATCACCAGTCAAAGAAGAACTGAAGGCAGTTGTGGAAGAAGTAGTTGTGATAGAGGAAGTTACCGAAGCTGAAACCACACAGGAATCACCAGTCAAAGACGAGCTGAAAGAAGTTGTGGAAGAAGTATTTGTGATAGAGGAAGTTACCGAAGCTGAAACCACACTGGAATCACCAGTCAAAGAAGAACCTGAGGCTGTTGTGGAAAAAGCAATTGTTACACAAGAAGTTACAGAAGCTAAAGCTGCTCAAAAATCACCAGTCAAAAAAGGACGTGAGTCTGTTGTGGAGAAAGCCGTTGTGACAGAAGAAGTTACAGAAGTTGAAACTGCACCAGAATCACCAGTCAAAGAATAATGTGTGTCTGTTGTGGAGGAAACCATCCTGACTGAAGATGTTACAGAAGCTGAATCAGCGCCTGAGTTACCAGTGAAAGAACCTCAGGATATTGTGGAGGAAGCAATTGTTACAGAAGAAGTTACAGAAGCTCAAGCTGCACGAGAATCACCGGTCAAAGACGGACCTGATGCCATTGTGGAGGAAGCAGTTGTGACAAAAAATTGCAGAATCATGAATCAAAGAAGAACCTGAGGCTGTTGTGAAAGATAGCAGTTGTTGCAGAAGCTGAAGCTGGACCAGAATGGCTCTTCAAGGAAGAAGGGAATCTGTTGTGGTGGAAGCCATTGTGACAGGAGAAGTTACCGAAGCTGAAACCAGACTGGAATCACCAGTCAAAGAAGAACCTCAGGCTGTTGTGGAAAAAGCAATTGTTACACAAGAAGATACAGAAGCTAAAGCTGCTCAAAAATCACCAGTCAAACAAGGACGTGAGTCTGTTGTGGAGGAAGCCGTTGTGACAGAAGAAGTAACAGAAACTGTAGCTGGACCTGAATTGCACTTCAAGGAAGAACGTGAGTCTGTTGTGGAGGAAACCATCCTGACTGAAGATGTTACAGAAGCTGAATCAGTGCCTGAGTCACCAGTGAAAGAACCTCAGGATATTGTGGAGGAAGCAATTGTTACAGAAGAAGTTACAAAAGCTCAAGCTGTACCAGAATCACCAGTCAAAGAAGAACCTGAGGCTGTTGTGAAAGAAGCGATTGTGACAGAAGAAGTTACAGAAGCTGAAGATGCACCAAAATTCGCTAGTTCAGGAAGAATGTGAGTATGTTGTGGAAAAAGCAATTGTTACAAAAGAAGTTACAGAAACTGACACTGCACCAGATATGCTAGGCAAGTCAGTACCTGAAACTGTTCTGGTGCAAGCAATAGTGACAAAAGAAGAAGTTACGAAGCTCAAGCTGCATCAGAATCACCAGTCAAAGAAGAACTGACGGCAGTTGTGGAAGAAGTAGTTGTGATAGAGGAAGTTACCGAAGCTGAAACCACACTGGAATCACCAGTCAAAGAAGAACCTGAGGCTGTTGTGGAAAAGCAATTGTTACACAAGAAGTTACAGAAGCTAAAGCTGCTCAAAAATCACCAGTCAGACAAGGACGTGAGTCTGTTGTGGAGAAAGCCGTTGTGACAGAAAAAGTTACAGAAGTTGAAACTGCACCAGAATCACCAGTCAAAGAATAATGTGTGTCTGTTGTGGAGGAAACCATCCTGACTGAAGATGTTACAGAAGCTGAATCAGCGCCTGAGTCACCAGTGAAAGAACCTCAGGATATTGTGGAGGAAGCAATTGTTACAGAAGAAGTTACAGAAGCTCAAGCTGCACCAGAATCACCGGTCAAAGATGGACCTGATGCCATTGTGGAGGAAGGAGTTGTGACAAAAAATGCATAAGCTGAAACCGCTCCAGAATCAACCGGTGAAAGAAGAACCTGAGGTTGTTGTGGAGGAAGCCGTTGTGACAGAGGAAGTTACAGAAGCTGAAACAGCACCAGAATCACAGGTTAAGGAAGAACCTGATGCTATTGTGGAAGAAGCAGTCGTGACGAAAGAAGAGACAGCCGCAGAAACTGCACCAGAAGCACAAGTCAAAGAATAACCTGAGGCTTTTGTGGAAGAAGAAATTGTGACAGAAGAAGTTACAGAAGCTGAAGCTACTCCAGAATCACCAGTCAAAGGAGGACATGAGTCTGTTGTGGAGGAAGCTGTCGTGATAGAAAAATTAAAGGAGCTCAACCTGCACCAGTTGCACCAGTCAAGGAAGAACCTGAAACTGTTCTGGAGCAAGCAATAGTGACAAGAGATGTTACAGAAGCTAAAACAGCACCAGAATCATAGGTAAAGGAAGAACCTGATGCTATTGTGGAAGATGCAGTTGTGATAGAAGAAGTTGCAGAAGCTGAAACTGCAGCAGAATCACCAGTCAAAGAAGAACCTGAGGCTGTTGTGGAAGAACGTGAGTCTGTTGTGGTGGAAACCGCTGTGACAGGACAAGTTAAAGAGGCTGAAACTGCATCAGAATCGCCAGTCAAAGAAGAACTTGAATCTGTTGTGGAAGAAGCATTAGCGACACAAGAAATTGCAGCAGCTGAAACTGCACCAGAAACACCAGTCAAAGAAGAATGTGTGTCTGTTGTGGAGGAAACCATCCTGAATGTAGATGTTACAGAAGCTGAATCAGCGCCTGAGTCACCAGTGAAAGAACCTCAGAATATTGTGGAGGAAGCAATTGTTACAGAAGAAGTTACAGCTCAAGCTGCGCGAGAATCACCAGTCAAAGAAGAACCTGATGGCATTGTGGATGCAGCAGTTGTGACAGAAGAGAAGCTACAGCAGCTGAAACTGCAACTTAATCACCAGTCAAAGAAGAACCTGTGGCTGTTGTGGTAGAAGCAGTTGTACTTGACAGAAAAAGTTACAGAAGCTGAAACTGCTTCATAATCACCAGTCAAACGATGACATGAATCTGTTGTGGAGGAAGCTGTTGTGACAGAAGAAGTTACAGAAGCTAAAGCTGCTCAAGAATCACTAGTCAAAGCAGGATGTGAGGCTGTTATGGAAGAAGCAGTTGTGATAGAAGAAATTACAGAAGCTGAAACTGCTCCAGAACCACCAGTTAAAGAAGAACCTGAGGCTATTGTGAAAGAAGCAATTGTGACAGAAGAAGTTACAGAAACTGAAGATGCACCAGAATCACTAGTCCAGGAAGAACGTGAGTCTGTTGTGGAAGAAGCAATTGTTACAGAAAGTGATACTGCACCAGATTCACCAGTCAAGTCAGAACCTGTAAACTGTTCTGGAGGAAGCAATAGTGACAGAAGAAGTTACCGAAGCTCAAGAAGAACTGAAGGCTGTTGTGGAAGAAGTAATAGTGATAGAGGAAGTTACAGAAGCTGAAACTGCACCAGAATCAACAGAATCACCAGTCAAAGAAGAACGTGTGTCTGTTGTAGTGGAAACAATCCTGACTGAAGATGTTACAGATGCTGAATCAGCACCTGAGTCACCAGTGAAAGAACCTCAGGATATTGTGGAGGAAGCAATTGTTACAGAAGAAGTTACAGCTCAAGCTGCACGAGAATCACCGGTCAAAGATGGACCTGATGCCCTTGTGGAGGAAGCAGTTGTGATAGAAAAAATTGCAGAAGCTAAAACTGCACTAGAGTCATCAGTCGAAGAAGAACCTAAGGGTATTGCGAAAGAAGCATTTGTGACAGAAGAAGTTACAGAAGCTGAAGATGCACCAGAATCGCTAGTCCAGGAAGAACGTGAGTCTGTTGTGGGAGAAGCAATTGTTACAAAGAAGTTACAGAAACTGACACTGCACCAGATATGCTAGGCAAGTCAGTACCTGAAACTGTTCTGGTGCAAGCAATAGTGACAGAAGAAGTTACGAAGCTCAAGCTGCATCAGAATCACCAGTCAAAGAAGAACTGACGGCAGTTGTGGAGGAAGCAGTTGTGACAAAAAATTGCAGAAGCTGAAACCGCTCCAGAATCACCAGTGAAAGAAGAACCTGAGGTTGTTGTGGAGGAAGCCGTTGTGACAGAGGAAGTTACAGAAGCTGAAACAGCACCAGAATCACAGGTTAAGGAAGAACCTGAGGCTGTTGTGGAAGAACGTGAGTCTGTTGTGGTGGAAACCGCTGTGACAGGACAAGTTACAGAGGCTGAAACTGCACCAGAATCACCAGTCAAAGAAGAATGTGTGTCTGTTGTGGAGGAAACCATCCTGACTGTAGATGTTACAGAAGCAGAATCAGCGCCTGAGTCACCAGTGAAAGAACCTCAGGATATTGTGGAGGAAGCAATTGTTACAGAAGAAGTTACAGCTCAAGCTGCACGAGAATCACCGGTCAAAGATGGACCTGATGCCATTGTGGAGGGAGCAGTTGTGATAGAAAAAATTGCAGAAGCTGAAACTGCACTAGAGTCATCAGTCAAAGAAGAACCTGAGGCTATTGCGAAAGAAGCATTTGTGACAAAGAAGTTACAGAAACTGACACTGCACCAGATTCACCAGTCAAGTCAGAACCTGAAACTGTTCTGGAGCAAGCAACAATGACAGAAGAAGTTACCAAAGCTCAAGCTTCACCAGACTCACCAGTCAAAGAAGAACGTGTGTCTGTTATGGAGGAAACAATCCTGGCTGAAGATGTTACAGAAGCTGAATCAGCACCTGGGTCACCAGTCTAAGAACCTCAGGATATTGTGGAGGAAGTAATTGTTACAGAAGAAGTTACAAAAGCTCAAGCTGTACCAGAATCACCAGTCAAAGAAGAACCTGAGGCTGTTGTGAAAGAAGCAATTGTGACAGAAGAAGTTACAGAAGCTGAAGATGCACCAAAATTCGCTAGTCCAGGAAGAATGTGAGTATGTTGTGGAAAAAGCAATTGTTACGAAAGAAGTTACAGAAACTGACACTTCACCAGATATGCCAGGCAAGTCAGTACCTGAAACTGTTCTGGTGCAAGCAATAGTGACAGAAGAAGTTACGAAGCTCAAGCTGCATCAGAATCACCAGTCCAAGAAGAACTGAAGGCAGGTGTGGAAGAAGTAGTTGTGATAGAGGAAGTTACCGAAGCTGAAACCACACTGGAATCACCAGTCAAAGAAGAACCTGAGGCTGTTGTGGAAAAAGCAATTGTTACACAAGAAGTTACAGAAGCTAAAGCTGCTCAAAAATCAACAGTCAAAAAAGGACGTGAGTCTGTTGTGGAGGAAGCTATTGTGACAGAAGAAGATACCGGTGCTCAAGCTGCACCAGTTTCACCAGTCAAGGAAGAACCTGAAACTGTTTTGGAGCAAGCAATAGTGACAAGAGATGTTACAGAAGCTAAAACAGCACCAGAATCACAGGTAAAGGAAGAACCTGATGCCATTGTGGAAGATGCAGTTGTGATAGAAGAAGTTGCACAAGCTGAAGCTGCAGCGGAATCAAAGAAGAACCTGATGCTGTTGTGAAAGAAACAATTTTGACAGAAAAAGTTACAGAAGCTGAAACTGCACCAGAATTGCCCATCAAAGACGAACCTTATGCCATTGTGGAAGAAGTGGATGTAACAGAAAAAATTGCAGAATCTGAAACAGCTCCAGAATCACCAGTCAAAGAAGAACATGAGGCTGTTGTGGAGGAAGCCATTGTGACAGAGTAAGTTAAAGAAGCTGAAGCTGTTCTAGAATTGCCAGTCAAAGAAGAACCTGAGGCTTTTGTGGAAGAAGAATCAGAGACACAAGAAATTGCAGCAGCTGAAATTGCACTAGAGTCACCAGCTAAAGAAGAACTTGGGGCTATTGTGGAAGCAGAAATTGTGACAGAAGAAGTTACAGAAGCTGAAGCTGCTCCACAATCACCGGTCAAAGGAGGACATGAGTCTGTTTTGGAGAAAGCTATTGTGACAGCAGAGGTTACAAAAGCTAAAGCTGCCCAAGAATCACTAGTCAAAGTAGGTTGTGAGGCTGTTGTGGAAGAAGCAATTGTGATAGAAGAAGTTACAGAAGCTGAAACTGCACCAGAATCACCAGTTAAAGAAGGCGTGTGTCTGTTGTGGATTAAACAATCCTGACTGAAGATGTTACAGAAGCTGAATCATCACCTGAGTCACCAGTCAAAGAACCTCAGGATATTGTGGATAAAGCTATGGTTACAGAAGAAGTTACAGAAGCTCAAGCTGCACCAGAATCACCAGTCAAAGAAGAACCTGAGGCTGTTGTGAAACATAGCAGTTGTTGCAGTTGCTGAAGCTGGACCAGCATGGCTCTTCAAAGACGAACCTGATGCCATTGTTGAGGAAGCAGTTGTGACAGAAGAAATTGCAGAAACTGAAACAGCTCCAGAATCACCAGTCAAAGAAGAACCTGAGGCTGTTGTGGAAAAAGCAATTGTTACACAAGAAGTTACAGAAGCTAAAGCTGCTCAAAAATCACCAAAGAAGAATCTAAGGCTGTTGTGGAGGAAGCCTTGTGACAGAGGAAGTTACAGAAGCGGATGATGCACCAGAATTCGCTAGTCCAGGAAGAATGTGAGTATGTTGTGGAAGAAGCAATTGGTACAAAAGAAGTTACAGAAACTGACCCTGCACCAGGTTCGCCAGTCAAGTCAGAACCTGAAACTGTTCTAGAACAAGCAAAAGTGACAGAAGAAGTTACCAAAGCTCACGCTGCAACAGAATCACCAGTCAAAGAAGATCCTGAGGCTGTTGTGGAGGAAGCCGTTGTGACAGAGGAAGTTACAGAAGCTGAAATAGCACCAGAATCACAGATCAAGGAAGAACCTGATGCTATTGTGGAAGAAGCAGTCATGACAGAAGAAGAGACAGCCACTGAAACTGCACCAGAATCACCAGTCAAAGAAGAACCTGAGGCTGTTGTGAAAGAAACAATTGTGAAAGAAAAAGTTACAGAAGCTGAAACTGCACCAGAATATTAGTCCAAGGTTATCTTATGCTATAGTGGAAGAAGCATTTGTTTCGAAAGAAGTTATGGAAGCTGAAGGTGCACCAAAATCACCAGTCAAAGAATAACCTGATGCTGTTGTGGAAAAAGCAATTGTGACAGAAGAAGTTACAGAAGCTGAAGCTGCCCAAGAATCACTAGTCAAAGCAGGATGTGAGGCTATTGTGAAAGAAGCAGTTGTGATAGAAGTTACATAAGCTGAAACTGCACCAAAATCACAAGTCAAAGAATAAGCTGATGCTGTTGTGGAGGAAGCAATTGTGACAAAAGAAGTTACAGAAGCTGAAACTGCATCAGAATTGGCACCAAAGACGAACCTGATGCCATTGTGGAGGAAGCAGTTGTGACAGAAGAAATTGCAGAAGCTGAAACAGCTCCAGAATCACCAGTCAAAGGAGAACATGAGGCTATTGTGGAGGAAGCCGTTGTGATAGGAGAAATTACAGGAGCTCAAGCTGCACCAGTTTCACCAGGCAAAGAAGAACCTGAAGCTGTTCTTTAGCAAGCAATAGTGAGAAAAGATGTCACAGGAGCTGAAACTGCACCATAAACATTGTCAAAGAAGAACCTGATGCTATTGTGGAAGAAGCAGTTGTGACAGAAGAAGCTACAGAAGCCGAAGTGGCACCAGAATCACTAGTCAAAGAAGAACATGAGTCTATTGTGGAGGATGCCATTTTGAGAGAAGAGAGTAGCTTGGTCAGCTGATCCCTGCAGACATGTTTTGAACAAGCTCAGTAAAAAGCTAAGTATTTTTCGTTTTTAAAGCCTTTTTCAATCACAGTTACATGTCCTACTCCCGTTGGAATTGCTATAATATCTACTCTATAATCAAGCTGAATTTCTGACTTTTACAATTCGTTTCTCACTTGACAACTCCACAATTTTGAATCGTAGATTGTCAATACATTTTTATGTACACTGTATTATCGCCCGTTTCTGCTTAATGTAAACACAGCCTATCACGGGCTATTTGCACCCCAACTAATAAGAGTTGTTGATTCCCAATCCTCTTCACACAGAAGCATCACAAATACTGCCCTTTTTTCTTTGTTTTTTCACTCCACACAGGAATCTCCCATTGAATTGACAAGTGAATTTTCGATCTGCACTTGAACTGCCTACAAGGCCTTATTTTAGTTGATGTGATAACCAAACTGCAGTGGTCAATTATAGTATATCCAGTAAATAATAAATTTTTAACTGTAAAGCTAAAAAAACATATCATTGCACTTTGGGCCTTTCTAGTTTCAGAAAGGCCAACACACAAAGAACAGCACCGTGTGCTTAATGTGTTCCTAACATGAGGTAAATGTAAGCTGATGCTGCTTGGTGAAATGGCAAACTCTCTCACTAGTATTGCAAGGCTTGTAATTGGACATGGCTAAAACATCACAATACGATGAAAAATGTCCCCACAAAGACATGTGAAATGTCAGACCTTCTGTCTAATGTCCTGTGGAAGTAAAAACAACTCAGGCTTAGTTTTGTGAGATGTGCTTTGAAAGCATAAAAAGCAAATAGTTTGTCTGTGTAAATTGGAAACCTGGACCTTTTGCTGAACGGCTTACACTGATATTAATGTAATTTTGCCTAGTATATTGACATGGCCTTCCCATACAGCAAGCCAAATTGATGTTTCAATGCCCTAGTATTATTGTCTTTGTCTGACCAACTTCGGCCCAAGTTGGCCTGACAAAGGCAAACTTGGTAATACATCCCAATTTGGCATACTATTTGGGTCACATTGTCACGTATCTGTAATATTGAAGTTTGGGTGTCATACATTGGTCATAGGCCGAAAACACAATACCTGGTTCTATTTGGGCCTCAAATTTTGTTAAACGGCCAAAACGAAAAAAAGGTTTGGCCACAATTGATCATAATTGATCAATGTGTAGTATAGCATTTAGGCCAAGTGGTTTAAAGGCAAATAAGGCAGAAAACCTTCGATCTAAGGAAAGCAACAATTTACTCTGATGTCAGTGAAATTTGATATTGCATGGCTTATAATTGGACATGGCTAAAACATGGCAGAAAAGTCCTGCTTAGCTATGCAAAATTT
This sequence comes from Alitta virens, assembly GCA_932294295.1. Taxonomy (NCBI): domain Eukaryota; kingdom Metazoa; phylum Annelida; class Polychaeta; order Phyllodocida; family Nereididae; genus Alitta; species Alitta virens. Next base: position 9,743,248 of record OW028581.1, read on the forward strand.
TCAGTTAGCAAACATTTACTTTGATGTAGCCTCTTTGTTGGCAGTAACTCGCAAGGACAACAATGAACAGCACTGTTTGCATATTGTGTTCCTGATGTAGGGGAATTTGAGTTTGTGCAGCTTATGAAATGTCAAACTCGATTTGTATTTGGACAAGGCCATAACATTGCAAATACGTCCTGGACAGCTATTTAACCGTTTTGTGGGCGGTAACCCGAAAGCCACATTTGCAAATAACTTAGTCTTACAGTTTGTGACCTTTTAATTTGCAGAAAGGCCATCACACAAAGAACACCAATGTGTGCATGTTGTGTTCCAGATGTAAAGGTAATTTGAGTTTGTGCAGCTTTGTGAAATGTCAAACTCTTAGTAGCATGAAAATTTTGATATTGTATGACTAGTATTTGGACATGGCTAAAACATGGCAAATGTCCTGCACAGCTATTAGAAATGTTCAGTTAGCCTACATTTCCTTTGACTTAGCATTATTTTGAGTGGTATCTTGAAACTCTTAGTAGCATGAATATTTTGATATTGTATGACTAGGAATTTAGCAGATCCTCCTTGAACCACTCACTACACGCAGATATGAATGGGTACTTGGCCATAGGCAGTGATGGTAATTGTAGAGTGCATTGACCCTAAGTGTGACTTAATGGCAGCAGGTTTGGCACATACTCCCGGTTAGTTGAGAAAGAATCATGCTTGAGCAGGTCTGCTAAGGGTGTCAATTGTGATTTTGCAGAACCGGAGGCTATTGTGGCAGAAGCAGTTGTGACAGAAGAAGCTACAGAAGGTCAAGCTGCACCAGAATCACTAGTCAAAGAAGAACGTGAAGCTGCTCTGGAGGGAGCAAGGAATAGTGACAGAAGAAGTCACAGAAGCTGAAACAGCACCAGAAATACAGGTCAAGGAAGAACCAGATGCTATGTTGAGGAAGCAGTTGTGACAGAAGATGTTGCAGAAGCGGAAACTTCACCAGAATCACCAGTCAGACAAGAACTGAGGCTGTTGTGGAAGAAGTAATTGTGACAGAAGAAGTTAAAGAAGTTCAATCTGCACCAGATTCACCAGTCAAGGAAGAACTTGATGATATCTTTGTAAGAAACAGTGGTGACAGAAGAAATAACAGAAGCGGACACTGCACCAGAATCACCGGTCAAAGAAGAACCTGAGGCTGTATTGGAATATGCAATTGCGACAGAAGAAGCTACAGCCGCTGAAACTGCACCAGCATCACCAGTCAAAGAACATGAGGCTATTGTGGAAAAAGAAGCTACAGCCGCAGAAACTGCACCAGAATCACCAGTCAAAGAATAACCTGAGGCTATTGTAGAAGAAGAAATTGTGACAGAAGAAGTTACAGAAGCTGAAGCTGCTCTAGAATCACCAGTCAAAGGAGGACATGAGTCTGTTGTGGGGGAAGCTGTTGTGATAGAAGAAGTTAAAGGAGCTCAACCTGCACCAGTTTCACCAGTCAAGGAAGATCTTGAGGCTGTTTTGGAGGAAGCCGTTGTGACAGAGGAAGTTACAGAAGCTGAAATAGCACCAGAATCACAGGTCAAGGAAGAACCTGATGCTATTGTGGAAGAAGCAGTCATGACAGAAGAAGAGACAGCCACTGAAACTGCACCAGAATCACCAGTCAAAGAACCTGAGGCTATTGTGCAAGAAGCAATTGTTACAGAAAAAGCTACAGAAGCTGACACTGCACTAGATTCACCAGTCAAGGCAGAACCTAAAACTTTTCTGGAGCAAGCAATAGAGACAGAAAAGTTACAGCAATTGTAAGTGACAGAAGAAGTTGCAGAAGCTGTAACTGCACCAGAATCACCAGTCTTAGAAGTCCCTGAGGCTGTTGTTTAAGAAGCAATTTTTTCAGAATCTCAAACTGCACTAGATTCTCCAATCAAAGAAGAACATGAAGCTGTTCTGGAGCGAGCAATAGTGACAGAAGAAGTTACAGAAGCTGAAACTGCACCTGAATCACCCATCATAGAAGAATCTGATGCTGCTGTGGAGGAAGCAGTTGTACTTGACAGAAGAAGTTACAGAATGTGAAGCTGCACCAGAATCGCTTGTCAAGGAAGAATGTGTGTCTGTTGTGGAGGAGGCTGTTGTGACAGAAGAAGCTACAGAAGCTGAAGCTGCACATGATACCAGTGAAGGAAGAACCTGACACTGTTCTGAAGCTAGCAATGGTGACAGAAGAAGTCATAGAAGCTGAAACTGCACCAGAATCACAGGTCAAGGAAAAACCTGATGCTATTGTGGAAAAAGCAGATGTGAAAGAAGAAGCTACAGAAGCTCAAGCTGCACCAGAATCGCCAGTCAAGGAAGAACGTGAGGCTGTTGTGGAAAAAGCAATTGTAATTAAGGAAGCTGCAGAAGCTGAAGCTGCAAGAGATTCACCAGTCAAGGAAGAACCTGCAGCTGTTCTGAGGCAAGCAATAGTGACAGAAGATGTTACAGAAGCTGGAACTGCAGTAGAATTAGCCATCAAAGATGAACCTAATGACATTGTGGATGAGGCAGTTGTGACAGAAGAAATTGCAGCTGCTGAAACAGCAACAGAATCACCAGTCAAAGAAGAAATGAAGGCAGTTGTGGAAGAAGCCGTTCTGATAGAAGAAGGTACCGAAGCTGAATCTGTAGTGGCATCACCAGTCAAAGAAGATCCTGAGGATGTTTAAGAAGAAGCAGTTGTGACAGAAGAAGCTACAGAAGCTGAAACTGCTCAGATTCACCAGTCAAAGAAGAACCTGATGCTATTGTTAAAGAAGCAGTTGTACGTGACGGAAGAAGCTAGAGAAGCTGAAACTGTTGTGAAAGAAGCAGTTTTTGCAGAATCTGAAACTGCACTAGATTCACCAGTCAAAGAATAACCTGAGACTGTTATGGAAGAAGCTATTGCGATAAACGCAGTTACAGCAGCTGAAACTAGCACAGAATCACCAATCAAAGACGAACCTGATGCGATTGAGCAAAAGCAGTTGTTCGCTACAGAAGAATTTACAGAAGCTGAAACTGCACCAGAATCGCCATTCAAAGACCCTGAGGCTACTGTGGAAGAAGCAATTGTTACAGAAGTTACAGAAGCTGACACTGCACCATATTCACCAATCTAGGAAGAACCAAAAACTGTTCTGGAGCAAGCAATAGTGACAGAAGCAGTTACAGAGGCTCAGGCTGCACCAGAATCAGCAGTCAAAGAAGAAATGAAGGCAGTGGTGGAAGAAGCAGTTGTGATTGAAGAAGTTACAGAGCACCAGAATCGCTAGTCAAAGAATAACCTGATGCTACTGTGGAAGAAGCAGTTGTGACACAAGAAGCTGCTGAAGCTGACACTGAACCAGAGACTGTTGTACAGGGAGCAGTTGTAGCAGACGAGGTTATGGAAGAAGCAGCCATGACAGAAGAAGTTACAGAAGCTGAAACAGGCATCAGAGTCACCAGTCAAAGAATAACCTCAGACTGTTATGGAAGAAGCAATTGTGACAAAAAGAAGTTACAGAAGCTCAAGGTGCACCAGGTTCACCAGTCAAGGAAGAACCTAAACTGTTCTGGAGCAAGCAGTAGTGGTAGAATAAGTTGCAGAAGCTCAAGCTGCACCAGAATCGTTAGTCAAAGAAGAACCTGGTGCTATTGTGGAAGAAGCAGGTGTACGTGACAGAAGAAGTTACAGAAGCTGAAGCTGCACCAGAATCACCAGTCAAGGAAGAACCTGAGGCAGTTGTGGAAGAAGCCGTTCTGATAGAAGAAGGTACCGTAGCTGAATCTGTAGTGGCATCACCAGTCAAAGAAGATCCTGAGGATGTTTAAGAAGAAGCAGTTGTGACCGAAGAAGCTACAGAAGCTGAAACTGCTCAGAATCACCAGTCAAAGAAGAACCTGATGCTATTGTTAAAGAAGCAGTTGTACGTGACGGAAGAAGCTAGAGAAGCTGAAACTGTTGTTAAAGAAGCAGTTTTTGCAGAATCTGAAACTGCACTAGAATCTCCAGTCAAAGAAGAACATGAAGCTGTTCTGGAGCAAGCAATGGTGACAGAAGTTACAGCAGCAGAAACTGTACCAGAATCACCAGTCAAAGAACCTGAGGCTATTGTGGAAGAAGGAATTATTACAGAAGAAGTTGCAGAAGCTGACGCTGCACCAGATTCACCAGTCAAGGAAGAACCTGAAGCTGTTCTGAATCAAGCAATAGTGACAGAAGATGTTACAGAAGCTGAAACTGCACCAGAATCACCAGTCAAAGAATAACTGAAGGCAGTGGTGGAAGAACCAGTTGTGATAGAAGAAGTTACAGAGCACCAGAATCAGTAGTCAAAGGAGAACCTGATGCTATTTCTGGAAGAGGCAGTTGTGACAGACCTTACAGAAGCTGAAACTGCACCAGAGTCAACAGTCAAGAAAGAACCTGATGCTATTGTGGAAGAAGCAGTTGTGAAAAAAGAAGTTGCAGCGGCTGAAACTGCACCAGAGTCACCAGTCAAAGAATAACCTGAGGCTGTTATGGAAGAAGCAATTGTGACAAAAGAAGTTACAGTAGCTGAAACTGCACCAGAGTCACCAATCAAAGAATAACCTGAGGCTGTTGTTTTAAGAAGCAATTGTACAAAAGATGATACAGAAGTAGAAACTGCGCCAGAGTTACCAGTCAAAGAAGAACCTGATGCTATTGTGGAAAAAGCAGTTGTGACACAAGAAGCTACAGAAGGTGACACTGGACGAGAATTGCCATTCAAAGAGCCTGAGGCTATTGTGGAAGAATCAATTGTTACAGAAGAAAATGCAGAAGCTAAAATGGCACCAGAATCACCAGTCAAAGAAGAAGCTGAGGCTGTTGTGAAAGAAGTCGTTATGATAGAAGTAGGTACTGAAGCTGAATCTGTAGTAGCATCACCGGTCAAAGAAGATCCTGAGGATGTTTAAGAAGAAGCAGTTGTGACAGAAGAAGGTACGGAATCTGAAACTGCACCAGAATCACCAGTCGAAGAAGAACCTGATGCTATTGTGAAAGAAGCAGTTTTTGCAAAATCTGAAACTGCACTAGATTCACAAGTCAAAGGAGAACATGAAGCTGTTCTGGAGCAAGCAATAGTGATGGAAGAAGTTACAGAAGCTGAAACTGCACCAGAATTGGCCATCAAAGATGAACCTAATTCCATTGTGGGAGAAGCAGTTGTGACAGAAGAAATAGCTGCAGCTGAAACAGCACCAGAATCACCGGTTAAAGCAGAACTGGAGGCAGTTGTGGAAGAAGCAGTTGTGATCAAAGAAGTTGCAGAAGCTGAAGCTGCACCATAATTGGTAGTCAAAGAATAACATGAGTCTATTGTGGAGCAAGCAGTTGGTAGAGAAGAAGGTACAGTAGCTGAAACTGCAGCAATTATTTTCTCAATATTTGTAATCAATTAAACTTTTAACAAGCACAATGGTGTCTTGGGTTGGGAATCAATACATTTTTTAATGAAAACCAACAGGTGCTTTGAAGCCATGTCCAGCTCTTGTTTTTCAAGTAACCTTACATTCTGGGTGGAGTTTGTGCTTGGTGATGATGAAAGCCAAGTCATCAACTTCCCTCAAGAGAGCTTATTTTATGCTGGGGAATCTTTAATACTTGGAATATCATTTGAGTGTATATTCCACAAGTCAGAAGAATGTGCCATCCAATAATGTACTGAATTTTGTGTAGCTTTAACTTATACACAGCTTACAACCTGATTTACTTTTGTTGTTGCAGCTTTGCAGACATGTACTGTATCACATAATCAGTTGAACCATTCATCGAGACCAACAACATCCCCCTTGATTCACCAGTGATAATCAAAATATAAAGCCTATATGTTGAGGATTTTCTGCCTGCCTGCCTGCCTGCCTGCCTGCCTGCCTGCCTGCCTGCCTGCCTGCCTGCCTGCCTGCCTGCCTGCCTGCCTGCCTGCCTGCCTGCCTGCCTGCCTGCCTGCCTGCCTGCCTGAGGGCAGTTAAGAGGGACAATATACTCCCAAATGTTTGTTCAAGTTTTATTAAGTCCCCAGCATAAAAATAGCTCTTTGGTGGGAAGCTGATGACTTGGTCTTCATCAACACCTGGCCTGAACCCCACCAAATATAAAGTCACAGGCAAAACAAAAGGATCTGTACCACAGAACTCCACGGCTGCACAGTAATGCCAGAGTATACTGGACCTGATGGATTCCCTTTAAATTGGTTTTGAGGACCAGTCCAAGAAACCACAGTGCTTTTACAAGTTTTATTGCTTAAATGAAAATAATTTAAAATTATTAAGAAAATAAACGTAAGTCAGGGATTTATTTGATTTCTAAGATTAAAAAAAAAAATTCTTAAATGATGTTTCGGGTTATTCATCTTGCACATGGTTTCACAATTTTTAGGCTATAAAACTTGCCTTGCATGCATGCATAATAACATCAGACAGCCATTTTTCACATTTTTATATGTCTCTGATTTGTCTGATGATAGAAGGACTGGGACAATCCACTCAAAAGATATTCACAATAATCATATTTGCATAATAACTTCAGAATAGCAACTTTATACATGTTTTGTTAATATCACTGATTTGCAGAAACTCAGTGGAGTGATGCATAGTCTTGCAAACTCAAGATCCTGAGGTGATATAAATTTTGACTTCAGATCTACAATTGGCACTACAAATTGTTAATTGTTCAACATTTATCAGTTTATAATGAACCATCATTTATATGTAGTAGCTTGCATTATCCTGCAAAAACGGAGAGTGTACTCCCCCAACAGATTCACCAGAAATTTCCGTCAAGTCGGGAATGTTTTTGTTTTTTTGCAGTTACTTAGCTTAAGACAATACTTAACTCAGTTAGCCACTCATTTATATCAAACGAAATGAGTTATTACAATATAACCAGTGAAGTTGAAAAGCACATAGAACACAAGCTTGCCCATTAATCAATTTTTCGAAAATGTAACCTAATGCGGTATGACAGGGATTGTAAATCTTCTTTGTACATAAAAAGTAAATATTGATCTAATTGTTATAGTTCTTGTTGATTAAATTTTTTTCTTTTTTCAGGGTACTGTGATCACAGTGGTAGAATATGCTTTTGAGAAATCAACTGGAGACAGATTGATACACACTTCCCAGATATGAAAAGGATATCAGCATTCATTAGACTTAATGTGCTTCACAAAATTTACATGTTACTAAAGCTGATATTCACAAACTATAATTTATTTACTGTTTTTGTCTTGTTTTTATGTATTTGTATTCAATAAAATTTTCAACATTCATATAATTATGCATCTTGTATCTGATTAGAAATATTAAAGTATAAATATTTACTGAGCTTTGGAGTTTTTTATTGTACATTTTTTTTTGTCAAAGGACAACATTTTTGAGGCCATTAAATTATATTTGAACACAGTTGCCCAATAAAATGAGGCACAAAAAAAAGACATCAGCTCAAGTCAAAGGTCAAAAAGTAAAAATGTGTTTTGAACCATAGAAAGCAGTTATATCCAATTTATAAAACCTTAATCAAGGAATTCATCGATAATCGATAATATTATAGATATTTGGTTACTGTGCCAGTTAAGTAAACCAGCTTAAATCCAGTGTGCTTTTGGAATCCTTGAATAATCATATATTTTAATTAAGTGCAATGATTGGCTAAATATAAATAATAAATAAAAACCAGCAGGATCTTCAGCATTATTGAAACATTTTACATAGTGATTAAATGTCCCCTCAGGCAATAGATGAATGCCAATTCATATAAAAGCCAGCTTGATCAGAAGTCTTTGCATTTTTATGGGAGATCTCCCCTGCCTGAACTATCACATTTTTATGAGGTTCTCCCCTAATAATGATTGACTAATAATACAATAATATGAAAATTCTCAATGATCGATCATTCAAGATCAATCATTGAAATCAGAATAGTTGGACTCAATGTTTGATCAGGTCAAAATTGTCAGACTCAATGTTGAATTAGCTCAGAATAGTTATACTCAAACTACAATCAACTCAGAATAATCAAACTCAATGTTCGATCATTCAAATCAGAATAGTTTGACTCAATGTTTGATGAGGTCAAAATAGTCAGACTCATTGTTGAATTAGCTCAGAATAGTCATACTTTAACTTTAATTGATTCAGAATAATCAAACTCAATGTTCGATCATTCAAATCAGAATAGTTTGACTCAATGTTTGATGAGGTCAATATAGTCAGACTCAATGTTGAATTAGCTCAGAATAGTTACACTCAAACTTTAATCAACTCAGAATAATCAAACTCAATGTTCGATCATTCAAATCAGAATAGTTTGACTCAATGTTTGATGAGGTCAAAATAGTCTGACTCAATGTTGAATTAGCTCAGAATAGTTATACTCAAACTTTAATCAATTCAGAATGATCAAACTCAATGTTCGATCATTCAAATCAGAATAGTTTGACTCAATGTTTGAAGAGGTCAAATTAGTCAGACTCAATGTTGAATTAGCTCGGAATAGTTATACTCAAACTTTAATCAATTCAGAATAATCAAACTCAATGTTCGATCATTCAAATCAGAATAGTTTGACTCAATGTTTGATGAGGTCAAAATAGTCAGACTCAATGTTGAATTAGCTCAGAATAGTTATACTCAAACTTTAATGAACTCAGAAAAATCAAACTCAATGTTCGATCATTCAAATCAAAATAGTTTGACTCAATGTTTGATGAGGTCAAAATAGTCAGACTCAATGTTGAATTAGCTCAGAATAGTTATACTCAAACTTTAATCAACTCAGAATAATCAAACTCAATGTTCGATCATTCAAATCAGAATAGTTTGACTCAATGTTTGATGAGGTCAAAATAGTCAGACTCACTGTTGAATTAGCTCAGAATAGTTATACTCAAACTTTAATCAACTCAGAATAATCAAACTCAATGTTCGATTATACTCAAACTTTAATCAATTCAGAATAATCAAACTCAGTGTTCGATCAATCAAATCAGAATAGTTTGACTCAGTGTTTGATTAGGTCAAAATAGTCAGACTCAATGTTGAATTAGCTCAGAATATTCATACTCAAACTTTAATCAACTCAGAATAATCAAACTCAATGTTTGATCATTCGAATCGGAATAGTTTGACTCAATGTTTGATGAGGTCAAAATAGTCAGACTCAATGTTGAATTAGCTCAAAATAGTTATACTCAAACTTTAATCAATTCAGAATAATCAGATTCAATGTTCGATCATTCAAATCAGAATAGTTTGACTCAATGTTTGATCATGTCAAAATAGTCTGACTCAATGTTGAATAAGCTCAGAATAGTTATGCTCAAACTTTAATCAATTCGGAATAATCAAACTCAGTGTTCGATTATTCAAATCAGAATAGTTTGACTCAGTGTTTGATTAGGTCAAAAAAGTCAGAATCAATGATGAATTATCTCAGAATAGTCATACTTAAATTTTATTGATTCAGAATAATCAAACTCAATGTTCGATCATTCAAATCAGAATAGTTTGACTCAATGTTTGATGAGGTCAATATAATCAGACTCAATGTTGAATTCGCTAAGAATAGTTCTACTCAAACTTTAATCAACTCAGAATGATCAAACTCAATGTTCGATCATTCAAATCAGAATTGTTTGACTCAATGTTTGATGAGATCAAAATAGTCAGACTCAATGTTGAATTAGCTCAGAATAGTTATACTCCAACTTTAATCAATTCAGAATAATCAAACTCAATGTTCGATCATTCAAATCAGAATAGTTTGACTCAATGTTTGATGAGGTCAATACAGTCAGACTCAATGTTGAATTAGCTCAGAATAGTTATACTCAAACTTTAATCAACTCAGAATAATCAAACTCAATGTTCGATGATTCAAATCAGAATAGTTTGACTCAGTGTTTGATTAGGTCAAAATAGTCAGACTCAATGTTGAATTAGCTCAGAATAGTCATACTCAAACTTTAATCAACTCAGAATAATCAAACTCAATGTTCGATCATTCAAATCAGAATAGTTTGACTCAATGTTTGATGAGGTCAAAATAGTCAGACTCAATGTTGAATTAGCTCAGAATAGTTATACTCAAACTTTAATCAATTCAGAATGATCAAACTCAATGTTCGATCATTCAAATCAGAATAGTTTGACTCAATGTTTGAAGAGGTGAAATTAGTCAGACTCAATGTTGAATTAGCTCGGAATAGTTATACTCAAACTTTAATCAATTCAGAATAATCAAACTCAATGTTCGATCATTCAAATCAGAATAGTTTGACTCAATGTTTGATGAGGTCAAAATAGTCAGACTCAATGTTGAATTAGCTCAGAATAGTTATATTCAAACTTTAATCAATTCAGAATAATCAAACTCAATGTTCGATCATTCAAATCAGAATAGTTTGACTCAATGTTTGATGAATTCAATATAGTCAGACTCAATGTTGAATTAGCTCAGAATTGTTATACTCAAACTTTAATCAACTCAGAATAATCAAACTCAATGTTCGATCATTCAAATCAGAGTAGTTTGACTCAATGTGTGATTAGGTCAAAATAGTCAGACTCAATGCTGAATTAGCTAAGAATAGTTATACTCAAACTTTAATTAACTCAAAATAATCAAACTCAATGTTCGATCATTCAAATCAGAATAGTTTGACTCAATGTTTGATCAGGTCAATATAGTCAGACTCAATGTTGAATTAGCTCAGAATAGTTATACTCAAACTTTAATCAACTCAGAATAATCAAACTCAATGTTCGATTATACTCAAACTTTAATCAACTCAGAATAATCAAACTCAATGTTCGATCATTCAAATCAGAATAGTTTGACTCAATGTTTGATGAGGTCAAAATAGTCTGACTCAATGTTGAATTAGCTCAGAATAGTTATACTCAAACTTTAATCAATTCCGAATAATCAAACTCAATGTTCGATCATTCAAATCAGAAGAGTTTGACTCATTGTTTGATGAGGTCAAAATAGTCAGACTCAATGAAGAATTATCTCAGAATAGTCATACTTAAACTTTAATTGATTCAGAATAATCAAACTCAATGTTCGATCATTCAAATCAGAATAGTTTGACTCAATGTTTGATGAGGTCAATATAATCAGACTCAATGTTGAATTCGCTCAGAATAGTTATACTCAAACTTTAATCAACTCAGAATGATCAAACTCAATGTTCGATCATTCAAATCAGAATTGTTTGACTCAATGTTTGATGAGATCAAAATAGTCAGACTCAATGTTGAATTAGCTCAGAATAGTTATACTCCAACTTTAATCAATTCAGAATAATCAAACTCAATGTTCGATCATTCAAATCAAAATAGTTTGACTCATATGTTTGATGAGGTCAATATAGTCAGACTCAATGGTGAATTGGCTCCGAATAGTTATACTCAAATTTTAATCAATTCAGATAATCAAACTCAATGTTCGATCATTCAAATCAGAATAGTTTGACTCAATGTTTGATCAGGTCAAAATAGTCAGACTCAATGATGAATTATCTCAGAATAGTCATACTTAAACTGTATTTGATTCAGAATAATCAAACTCAAAGTTCGATCATTCAAATCAGAATAGTTTGACTCAATGTTTGATGAGGTCAATATAGTCAGACTCAATGTGGAATTAGCTCAGAATAGTTATACTCAAACTTTAATCAATTCAGAATAATCAAACTCAATGTTCGATCATTCAAATCAGAATAGTTTGACTCAATGTTTGATGAGGTCAATATAGTCAGACTCAATGTGGAATTAGCTCAGAATAGTTATACTCAAACTTTAATCAACTCAGAATAATCAAACTCAATGTTCGATTATACTCAAACTTTAATCAACTCAGAATAATCAAACTCAATGTTCGATCATTCAAATCAGAATAGTTTGAATCAATGTTTGATGAGGTCAAAATAGTCTGACTCAATGTTGAATTAGCTCAGAATAGTTATACTCAAACTTTAATCAATTCAGAATAATCAAACTCAGTTTTCGATCAATCAAATCAGAATAGTTTGACTCAGTGTTTGATTAAGTCAAAATAGTCAGACTCAATGTTGAATTAGCTCAGAATATTCATACTCAAACTTTAATCAACTCAGAATAATCAAACTCAATGTTTGATCATTCGAATCAGAATAGTTTGACTCAATGTTTGATGAGGTCAAAATAGTCAGACTCAATGTTGAATTAGCTCAGAATAGTTATACTCAAACTTTAATCAATTCAGAATAATCAGACTCAATGTTCGATCATTCAAATCAGAATAGTTTGACTCAATGTTTGATCAGGTCAAAATAGTCAGACTCAATGGTGAATTGGCTCCGAATAGTTATACTCAAATTTTAATCAATTCAGATAATCAAACTCAATGTTCGATCATTCAAATCAGAATAGTTTGACTCAATGTTTGATCAGGTCAAAATAGTCAGACTCAATGAAGAATTATCTCAGAATAGTCATACTTAAACTTAATTGATTCAGAATAATCAAACTCAAAGTTCGTTCATTCAAATCAGAATAGTTTGACTCAATGTTTGATGAGGTCAATATAGTCAGACTCAATGTGGAATTAGCTCAGAATAGTTATACTCAAACTTTAATCAACTCAGAATGATCAAACTCAATGTTCGATCATTCAAATCAGAATTGTTTGACTCAATGTTTGATGAGATCAAAATAGTCAGACTCAATGTTGAATTAGCTCAGAATAGTTATACTCAAACTTTAATGAACTCAGAAAAATCAAACTCAATGTTCGATCATTCAAATCAAAATAGTTTGACTCAATGTTTGATGAGGTCAAAATAGTCAGACTCAATGGTGAATTGGCTCAGAATAGTTATACTCAAACTTTAATCAATTCAGAATAATCAAACTCAATGTTCGATCATTCAAATCAGAATAGTTTGACTCAATGTTTGATCAGGTCAAAGTAGTCAGACTCAATGATGAATTATCTCAGAATAGTCATACTTAAACTTTAATTGATTCAGAATAATCAAACTCAAAGTTCGATCATTCAAATCAGAATAGATTGACTCAATGTTTGATGAATTCAATATAGTCAGACTCAATGTTGAATTAGCTCAGAATTGATATACTCAAACTTTAATCAACTCAGAATAATCAAACTCAATGTTCGATCATTCAAATCAGAATAGTTTGACTCAATGTTTGATGAGGTCAAAATAGTCAGACTCAATGTTGAATTAGCTCAGAATAGTTATACTAAAACTTTAATCAATTCAGAATATTCAAACTCAATGATCGATCATTCAAATCAGAGTAGTTTGACTCAATGTTTGATTAGGTCAAAATAGTCAGACTCAATGCTGAATTAGCTAAGAATAGTTATACTCAAACTTTAATTAACTCAAAATAATCAAACTCAATGTTCGATCATTCAAATCAGAATAGTTTGACTCAATGTTTGATCAGGTCAATATAGTCAGACTCAATGTTGAATTAGCTCAGAATAGTTATACTCAAACTTTAATCAACTCAGAATAATCAAACTCAATGTTCGATCATTCAAATCAGAATAGTTTGACTCAATGTTTGATGAGGTCAAAATAGTCAGACTCAATGTTGAATTAGCTCAAAATAGTTATACTCAAACTTTAATCAATTCAGAATAATCAGATTCAATGTTCGATCATTCAAATCAGAATAGTTTGACTCAATGTTTGATCATGTCAAAATAGTCTGACTCAATGTTGAATAAGCTCAGAATAGTTATGCTCAAACTTTAATCAATTCGGAATAATCAAACTCAGTGTTCGATTATTCAAATCAGAATAGTTTGACTCAGTGTTTGATTAGGTCAAAAAAGTCAGAATCAATGATGAATTATCTCAGAATAGTCATACTTAAATTTTATTGATTCAGAATAATCAAACTCAATGTTCGATCATTCAAATCAGAATAGTTTGACTCAATGTTTGATGAGGTCAATATAATCAGACTCAATGTTGAATTCGCTAAGAATAGTTCTACTCAAACTTTAATCAACTCAGAATGATCAAACTCAATGTTCGATCATTCAAATCAGAATTGTTTGACTCAATGTTTGATGAGATCAAAATAGTCAGACTCAATGTTGAATTAGCTCAGAATAGTTATACTCCAACTTTAATCAATTCAGAATAATCAAACTCAATGTTCGATCATTCAAATCAGAATAGTTTGACTCAATGTTTGATGAGGTCAATACAGTCAGACTCAATGTTGAATTAGCTCAGAATAGTTATACTCAAACTTTAATCAACTCAGAATAATCAAACTCAATGTTCGATGATTCAAATCAGAATAGTTTGACTCAGTGTTTGATTAGGTCAAAATAGTCAGACTCAATGTTGAATTAGCTCAGAATAGTCATACTCAAACTTTAATCAACTCAGAATAATCAAACTCAATGTTCGATCATTCAAATCAGAATAGTTTGACTCAATGTTTGATGAGGTCAAAATAGTCAGACTCAATGTTGAATTAGCTCAGAATAGTTATACTCAAACTTTAATCAATTCAGAATGATCAAACTCAATGTTCGATCATTCAAATCAGAATAGTTTGACTCAATGTTTGAAGAGGTCAAATTAGTCAGACTCAATGTTGAATTAGCTCGGAATAGTTATACTCAAACTTTAATCAATTCAGAATAATCAAACTCAATGTTCGATCATTCAAATCAGAATAGTTTGACTCAATGTTTGATGAGGTCAAAATAGTCAGACTCAATGATGAATTATCTCAGAATAGTCATACTTAAACTTTAATTGATTCAGAATAATCAAACTCAAAGTTCGATCATTCAAATCAGAATAGTTTGACTCAATGTTTGATGAATTCAATATAGTCAGACTCAATGTGGAATTATCTCAGAATAGTTATACTCAAACTTTAATCAATTCAGAATAATCAAACTCAATGTTCGATCATTCGAATCAGAATAGTTTGACTCAATGTTTGATGAGGTCAAAATAGTCAGACTCAATGTTGAATTAGCTCAGAATAGTTATATTCAAACTTTAATCAATTCAGAATAATCAAACTCAATGTTCGATCATTCAAATCAGAATAGTTTGACTCAATGTTTGATGAATTCAATATAGTCAGACTCAATGTTGAATTAGCTCAGAATTGTTATACTCAAACTTTAATCAACTCAGAATAATCAAACTCAATGTTCGATCATTCAAATCAGAGTAGTTTGACTCAATGTGTGATTAGGTCAAAATAGTCAGACTCAATGCTGAATTAGCTAAGAATAGTTATACTCAAACTTTAATTAACTCAAAATAATCAAACTCAATGTTCGATCATTCAAATCAGAATAGTTTGACTCAATGTTTGATCAGGTCAATATAGTCAGACTCAATGTTGAATTAGCTCAGAATAGTTATACTCAAACTTTAATCAACTCAGAATAATCAAACTCAATGTTCGATTATACTCAAACTTTAATCAACTCAGAATAATCAAACTCAATGTTCGATCATTCAAATCAGAATAGTTTGACTCAATGTTTGATGAGGTCAAAATAGTCTGACTCAATGTTGAATTAGCTCAGAATAGTTATACTCAAACTTTAATCAATTCCGAATAATCAAACTCAATGTTCGATCATTCAAATCAGAATAGTTTGACTCATTGTTTGATGAGGTCAAAATAGTCAGACTCAATGAAGAATTATCTCAGAATAGTCATACTTAAACTTTAATTGATTCAGAATAATCAAACTCAATGTTCGATCATTCAAATCAGAATAGTTTGACTCAATGTTTGATGAGGTCAATATAATCAGACTCAATGTTGAATTCGCTCAGAATAGTTATACTCAAACTTTAATCAACTCAGAATGATCAAACTCAATGTTCGATCATTCAAATCAGAATTGTTTGACTCAATGTTTGATGAGATCAAAATAGTCAGACTCAATGTTGAATTAGCTCAGAATAGTTATACTCCAACTTTAATCAATTCAGAATAATCAAACTCAATGTTCGATCATTCAAATCAAAATAGTTTGACTCATATGTTTGATGAGGTCAATATAGTCAGACTCAATGGTGAATTGGCTCCGAATAGTTATACTCAAATTTTAATCAATTCAGATAATCAAACTCAATGTTCGATCATTCAAATCAGAATAGTTTGACTCAATGTTTGATCAGGTCAAAATAGTCAGACTCAATGATGAATTATCTCAGAATAGTCATACTTAAACTGTAATTGATTCAGAATAATCAAACTCAAAGTTCGATCATTCAAATCAGAATAGTTTGACTCAATGTTTGATGAGGTCAATATAGTCAGACTCAATGTGGAATTAGCTCAGAATAGTTATACTCAAACTTTAATCAATTCAGAATAATCAAACTCAATGTTCGATCATTCAAATCAGAATAGTTTGACTCAATGTTTGATGAGGTCAATATAGTCAGACTCAATGTGGAATTAGCTCAGAATAGTTATACTCAAACTTTAATCAACTCAGAATAATCAAACTCAATGTTCGATTATACTCAAACTTTAATCAACTCAGAATAATCAAACTCAATGTTCGATCATTCAAATCAGAATAGTTTGAATCAATGTTTGATGAGGTCAAAATAGTCTGACTCAATGTTGAATTAGCTCAGAATAGTTATACTCAAACTTTAATCAATTCAGAATAATCAAACTCAGTTTTCGATCAATCAAATCAGAATAGTTTGACTCAGTGTTTGATTAAGTCAAAATAGTCAGACTCAATGTTGAATTAGCTCAGAATATTCATACTCAAACTTTAATCAACTCAGAATAATCAAACTCAATGTTTGATCATTCGAATCAGAATAGTTTGACTCAATGTTTGATGAGGTCAAAATAGTCAGACTCAATGTTGAATTAGCTCAGAATAGTTATACTCAAACTTTAATCAATTCAGAATAATCAAACTCAATGTTCGATCATTCAAATCAGAATAGTTTGACTCAATGTTTGATCAGGTCAAAATAGTCAGACTCAATGGTGAATTGGCTCCGAATAGTTATACTCAAATTTTAATCAATTCAGATAATCAAACTCAATGTTCGATCATTCAAATCAGAATAGTTTGACTCAATGTTTGATCAGGTCAAAATAGTCAGACTCAATGAAGAATTATCTCAGAATAGTCATACTTAAACTTAATTGATTCAGAATAATCAAACTCAAAGTTCGTTCATTCAAATCAGAATAGTTTGACTCAATGTTTGATGAGGTCAATATAGTCAGACTCAATGTGGAATTAGCTCAGAATAGTTATACTCAAACTTTAATCAACTCAGAATGATCAAACTCAATGTTCGATCATTCAAATCAGAATTGTTTGACTCAATGTTTGATGAGATCAAAATAGTCAGACTCAATGTTGAATTAGCTCAGAATAGTTATACTCAAACTTTAATGAACTCAGAAAAATCAAACTCAATGTTCGATCATTCAAATCAAAATAGTTTGACTCAATGTTTGATGAGGTCAAAATAGTCAGACTCAATGGTGAATTGGCTCAGAATAGTTATACTCAAACTTTAATCAATTCAGAATAATCAAACTCAATGTTCGATCATTCAAATCAGAATAGTTTGACTCAATGTTTGATCAGGTCAAAGTAGTCAGACTCAATGATGAATTATCTCAGAATAGTCATACTTAAACTTTAATTGATTCAGAATAATCAAACTCAAAGTTCGATCATTCAAATCAGAATAGTTTGACTCAATGTTTGATGAGGTCAATATAGTCAGACTCAATGTGGAATTAGCTCAGAATAGTTATACTCAAACTTTAATCAATTCAGAATAATCAAACTCAATGTTCAATCATTCGAATCAGAATAGTTTGACTCAATGTTTGATGAGGTCAAAATAGTCAGACTCAATGTTGAATTAGCTCAGAATAGTTATATTCAAACTTTAATCAATTCAGAATAATCAAACTCAATGTTCGATCGTTCAAATCAGAATAGATTGACTCAATGTTTGATGAATTCAATATAGTCAGACTCAATGTTGAATTAGCTCAGAATTGATATACTCAAACTTTAATCAACTCAGAATAATCAAACTCAATGTTCGATCATTCAAATCAGAATAGTTTGACTCAATGTTTGATGAGGTCAAAATAGTCAGACTCAATGTTGAATTAGCTCAGAATAGTTATACTAAAACTTTAATCAATTCAGAATATTCAAACTCAATGATCGATCATTCAAATCAGAGTAGTTTGACTCAATGTTTGATTAGGTCAAAATAGTCAGACTCAATGCTGAATTAGCTAAGAATAGTTATACTCAAACTTTAATTAACTCAAAATAATCAAACTCAATGTTCGATCATTCAAATCAGAATAGTTTGACTCAATGTTTGATCAGGTCAATATAGTCAGACTCAATGTTGAATTAGCTCAGAATAGTTATACTCAAACTTTAATCAACTCAGAATAATCAAACTCAATGTTCGATCATTCAAATCAGAATAGTTTGACTCAATGTTTGATGAGGTCAAAATAGTCTGACTCAATGTTGAATTAGCTCAGAATAGTTATACTCAAACTTTAATCAATTCAGAATAATCAAACTCAGTGTTCGATCAATCAAATCAGAATAGTTTGAATCAATGTTTGATGAGGTCAAAATAGTCTGACTCAATGTTGAATTAGCTCAGAATAGTTATACTCAAACTTTAATCAATTCAGAATAATCAAACTCAATGTTCGATTATACTCAAACTTTAATCAACTCAGAATAATCAAACTCAATGTTCGATCATTCAAATCAGAATAGTTTGAATCAATGTTTGATGAGGTCAAAATAGTCTGACTCAATGTTGAATTAGCTCAGAATAGTTATACTCAAACTTTAATCAATTCCGAATAATCAAACTCAGTTTTCGATCAATCAAATCAGAATAGTTTGACTCAGTGTTTGATTAAGTCAAAATAGTCAGACTCAATGTTGAATTAGCTCAGAATATTCATACTCAAACTTTAATCAACTCAGAATAATCAAACTCAATGTTTGATCATTCGAATCAGAATAGTTTGACTCAATGTTTGATGAGGTCAAAATAGTCAGACTCAATGTTGAATTAGCTCAGAATAGTTATACTCAAACTTTAATCAATTCAGAATAATCAAACTCAATGTTCGATCATTCAAATCAGAATAGTTTGACTCAATGTTTGATCAGGTCAAAATAGTCAGACTCAATGGTGAATTGGCTCCGAATAGTTATACTCAAATTTTAATCAATTCAGATAATCAAACTCAATGTTCGATCATTCAAATCAGAATAGTTTGACTCAATGTTTGATCAGGTCAAAATAGTCAGACTCAATGAAGAATTATCTCAGAATAGTCATACTTAAACTTAATTGATTCAGAATAATCAAACTCAAAGTTCGTTCATTCAAATCAGAATAGTTTGACTCAATGTTTGATGAGGTCAATATAGTCAGACTCAATGTGGAATTAGCTCAGAATAGTTATACTCAAACTTTAATCAACTCAGAATGATCAAACTCAATGTTCGATCATTCAAATCAGAATTGTTTGACTCAATGTTTGATGAGATCAAAATAGTCAGACTCAATGTTGAATTAGCTCAGAATAGTTATACTCAAACTTTAATGAACTCAGAAAAATCAAACTCAATGTTCGATCATTCAAATCAAAATAGTTTGACTCAATGTTTGATGAGGTCAAAATAGTCAGACTCAATGGTGAATTGGCTCAGAATAGTTATACTCAAACTTTAATCAATTCAGAATAATCAAACTCAATGTTCGATCATTCAAATCAGAATAGTTTGACTCAATGTTTGATCAGGTCAAAGTAGTCAGACTCAATGATGAATTATCTCAGAATAGTCATACTTAAACTTTAATTGATTCAGAATAATCAAACTCAAAGTTCGATCATTCAAATCAGAATAGTTTGACTCAATGTTTGATGAGGTCAATATAGTCAGACTCAATGTTGAATTAGCTCAGAATAGTTATACTCAAACTTTAATCAATTCAGAATAATCAAACTCAATGTTCAATCATTCGAATCAGAATAGTTTGACTCAATGTTTGATGAGGTCAAAATAGTCAGACTCAATGTTGAATTAGCTCAGAATAGTTATATTCAAACTTTAATCAATTCAGAATAATCAAACTCAATGTTCGATCGTTCAAATCAGAATAGATTGACTCAATGTTTGATGAATTCAATATAGTCAGACTCAATGTTGAATTAGCTCAGAATTGATATACTCAAACTTTAATCAACTCAGAATAATCAAACTCAATGTTCGATCATTCAAATCAGAATAGTTTGACTCAATGTTTGATGAGGTCAAAATAGTCAGACTCAATGTTGAATTAGCTCAGAATAGTTATACTAAAACTTTAATCAATTCAGAATATTCAAACTCAATGATCGATCATTCAAATCAGAGTAGTTTGACTCAATGTTTGATTAGGTCAAAATAGTCAGACTCAATGCTGAATTAGCTAAGAATAGTTATACTCAAACTTTAATTAACTCAAAATAATCAAACTCAATGTTCGATCATTCAAATCAGAATAGTTTGACTCAATGTTTGATCAGGTCAATATAGTCAGACTCAATGTTGAATTAGCTCAGAATAGTTATACTCAAACTTTAATCAACTCAGAATAATCAAACTCAATGTTCGATCATTCAAATCAGAATAGTTTGACTCAATGTTTGATGAGGTCAAAATAGTCTGACTCAATGTTGAATTAGCTCAGAATAGTTATACTCAAACTTTAATCAATTCAGAATAATCAAACTCAGTGTTCGATCAATCAAATCAGAATAGTTTGACTCAGTGTTTGATTAGGTCAAGATAGTCAGACTCAATGTTGAATTAGCTCAGAATATTCATACTCAAACTTTAATCAACTCAGAATAATCAAACTCAATGTTTGATCATTCGAATCGGAATAGTTTGACTCAATGTTTGATGAGATCAAAATAGTCAGACTCAATGATGAATTATCTCAGAATAGTCATACTTAAATTTTATTGATTCAGAATAATCAAACTCAATGTTCGATCATTCAAATCAGAATAGTTTGACTCAATGTTTGATGAGGTCAATATAATCAGACTCAATGTTGAATTCGCTCAGAATAGTTATACTCAAACTTTAATCAACTCAGAATGATCAAACTCAATGTTCGATCATTCAAATCAGAATTGTTTGACTCAATGTTTGATGAGATCAAAATAGTCAGACTCAATGTTGAATTAGCTCAGAATAGTTATACTCAAACTTTAATGAACTCAGAAAAATCAAACTCAATGTTCGATCATTCAAATCAGAATAGTTTGACTCAATGTTTGATGAGGTCAATATAGTCAGACTCAATGTGGAATTAGCTCAGAATAGTTATACTCAAACTTTAATCCATTCAGAATAATCAAACTCAATGTTCGATCATTCAAATCAGAATAGTTTGACTCAATGTTTGATGAGGTCAATATAGTCAGACTCAATGTGGAATTAGCTCAGAATAGTTATACTCAAACTTTAATCAATTCAGAATAATCAAACTCAATGTTCGATCATTCAAATCAGAATAGTTTGACTCAATGTTTGATGAGGTCAATATAGTCAGACTCAATGTGGAATTAGCTCAGAATAGTTATACTCAAACTTTAATCAACTCAGAATAATCAAACTCAATGTTCGATTATACTCAAACTTTAATCAACTCAGAATAATCAAACTCAATGTTCGATCATTCAAATCAGAATAGTTTGAATCAATGTTTGATGAGGTCAAAATAGTCTGACTCAATGTTGAATTAGCTCAGAATAGTTATACTCAAACTTTAATCAATTCAGAATAATCAAACTCAGTGTTCGATCAATCAAATCAGAATAGTTTGACTCAATGTTTGATCAGGTCAAAATAGTCAGACTCAATGGTGAATTGGCTCCGAATAGTTATACTCAAATTTTAATCAATTCAGATAATCAAACTCAATGTTCGATCATTCAAATCAGAATAGTTTGACTCAATGTTTGATGAGGTCAATATAGTCAGACTCAATGTGGAATTAGCTCAGAATAGTTATACTCAAACTTTAATCAACTCAGAATAATCAAACTCAATGTTCGATTATACTCAAACTTTAATCAACTCAGAATAATCAAACTCAATGTTCGATCATTCAAATCAGAATAGTTTGAATCAATGTTTGATCAGGTCAAAATAGTCAGACTCAATGATGAATTATCTCAGAATAGTCATACTTAAACTTAATTGATTCAGAATAATCAAACTCAAAGTTCGTTCATTCAAATCAGAATAGTTTGACTCAATGTTTGATGAGGTCAATATAGTCAGACTCAATGTGGAATTAGCTCAGAATATTTATACTCAAACTTTAATCAACTCAGAATGATCAAACTCAATGTTCGATCATTCAAATCAGAATTGTTTGACTCAATGTTTGATGAGATCAAAATAGTCAGACTCAATGTTGAATTAGCTCAGAATAGTTATACTCAAACTTTAATGAACTCAGAAAAATCAAACTCAATGTTCGATCATTCAAATCAAAATAGTTTGACTCAATGTTTGATGAGGTCAAAATAGTCAGACTCAATGGTGAATTGGCTCAGAATAGTTATACTCAAACTTTAATCAATTCAGAATAATCAAACTGAATGATCGAACATTTCAGAATTGTCAAACTCAATTTTCATTCAAACCAAAATGGTTGGACTCAATGTTTGATTAATTCAGAATGGTCATACTGAATGTTTGATCAACTCAGAATAGTCAAACTCAATGATCGAACATTTCAGAATTGTCAAACTCAATGATCGAACATTTCAGAATTGTCAAACTCAATTTTCATTCAAACCAAAATGGTTGGACTCAATGTTTGATTAATTCAGAATGGTCATACTGAATGTTTGACCAAATCAGAATTGTCAAACTCAATGATCGAACATTTCAGAATTGTCAAACTCAATTTTCAATCAAACCAAAATGGTTGGACTGAATGTTTGATTAACTCAGATTGGTCAAACAGAATGTCTGATCAACTCAGAATAGTCAGACTCAATGATCGATCATCTCAGAATTGTCAAACTCAATGATCGAACATTTCAGAATTGTCAAACTCAATTTTCATTCAAACCAAAATGGTTGGACTCAATGTTTGATTAATTCAGAATGGTCGTATGGAATGTTTCATCAACTCAGAATAGTCAAACTGAATGATCGAACATTTCCGAATTGTCAAACTCCATTTTCATTCAAACCAAAATGGTTGGACTCAATGTTTGATTAGCTCAGAATGGTCATACTAAATGTTTGACCAAATCAGAATAGTCAAACTCAATGATCGAACATTTCAGAATTGTCAAACTCAATTTTCATTCAAACCAAAATGGTTGGACTCAATGTTTGATTAATTCAGAATGGTCATACGGAATGTTTCATCAACTCAGAATAGTCAAACTCAATGATCGAACATTTCAGAATTGTCAAACTCAATGATCGAACATTTCAAAATTGTCAAACTCAATTTTCATTCAAACCAAAATGGTTGGACTCAATGTTTGATTAATTCAGAATGGTCATATTGAATGTTTCAGAATAGTCAAACTCAATGATCGAACATTTACGAATTGTCAAACTCAATTTTCATTCAAACCAAAATGGTTGGACTCAATGTTTGATTAGCTCAGAATGGTCATACTAAATGTTTGACCAAATCAGAATAGTCAAACTCAATGATCGAACATTTCAGAATTGTCAAACTCAATGATCCAACATTTCAGAATTGTCAAACTCAATTTTCATTCAAACCAAAATGGTTGGACTCAATGTTTGATTAATTCAGAATGGTCATACTGAATGTTTGATCAACTCAGAATAGTCAAACTGAATGATCGAACATTTCAGAATTGTCAAACTCAATTTTCATTCAAACCAAAATGGTTGGACTCAATGTTTGATTAGCTCAGAATGGTCATACTAAATGTTTGACCAAATCAGAATAGTCAAACTCAATGATCGAACATTTCAGAATTGTCAAACTCAATTTTCGTTCAAACCAAAATGGTTGGACTCAATGTTTGATTAATTCAGAATGGTCATACGGAATGTTTCATCAACTCAGAATAGTCAAACTCAATGATCGAACATTTCAGAATTGTCAAACTCAATTTTCATTCAAACCAAAATGGTTGGACTCAATGTTTGATTAGCTCTGAATGGTCATACTAAATGTTTGACCAAATCAGAATAGTCAAACTCAATGATCGAACATTTCAGAATTGTCAAACTCAATGATCGAACATTTCAAAATTGTCAAACTCAATTTTCATTCAAACCAAAATGGTTGGACTCAATGTTTGATTAATTCAGAATGGTCATATTGAATGTTTCAGAATAGTCAAACTCAATGATTGAACATTTCCGAATTGTCAAACTCAATTTTCATTCAAACCAAAATGGTTGGACTCAATGTTTGATTAGCTCAGAATGGTCATACTAAATGTTTGACCAAATCAGAATAGTCAAACTCAATGATCGAACATTTCAGAATTGTCAAACTCAATGATCCAAAATTTCAGAATTGTCAAACTCAATTTTCATTCAAACCAAAATGGTTGGACTCAATGTTTGATTAATTCAGAATGGTCATACTGAATGTTTGACCAAATCAGAATTGTCAAACTGAATGATCGAACATTTCAGAATTGTCAAACGCAATTTTCAATCAAACCAAAATGGTTGGAATCAATGTATGATTATCTCAGAATGGTCATACTGAATGTTTGATCAACTCAGAATAGTCAGACTCAATGATCGATCATCTCAGAATTGTCAAACTCAATGATCGAACATTTCAGAATTGTCAAACTCAATTTTCATTCAAACCAAAATGGTTGGACTCAATGTTTGATTAATTCAGAATGGTCATACTGAATGTTTGATCAACTCAGAATAGTCAAACTCAATGATCGAACATTTCCGAATTGTCAAACTCAATTTTCATTCAAACCAAAATGGTTGGACTCAATGTTTGATTAGCTCAGAATGGTCATACTGAATGTTTGATCAACTCAGAATAGTCAAACTCAATGATCGAACATTTCCGAATTGTCAAACTCAATTTTCATTCAAACCAAAATGGTTGGACTCAATGTTTGATTAGCTCAGCATGGTCATACTAAATGTTTGACCAAATCAGAATAGTCAAACTCAATGATGGAACATTTCAGAATTGTCAAACTCAATGATCGAACATTTCAGAATTGTCAAACTCCATTTTCATTCAAACCAAAATGGTTGGACTCAATGTTTGATTAATTCAGAATGGTCATACTGAATGTTTGACCAAATCAGAATAGTCAAACTCAATGATCGAACATTTCAGAATTGTCAAACTCAATTTTCAATCAAACCAAAATGGTTGGACTGAATGTTTGATTAACTCAGATTGGTCAAACAGAATGTCTGATCAACTCAGAATAGTCAGACTCAATGATCGATCATCTCAGAATTGTCAAACTCAATGATCGAACATTTCAGAATTGTCAAACTCAATTTTCATTCAAACCAAAATGGTTGGACTCAATGTTTGATTAATTCAGAATGGTCATACTGAATGTTTGATCAACTCAGAATAGTCAAACTGAATGATCGAACATTTCAGAATTGTCAAACTCAATTTTCATTCAAACCAAAATGGTTGGACTCAATGTTTGATTAGCTCAGAATGGTCATACTAAATGTTTGACCAAATCAGAATAGTCAAACTCAATGATCGAACATTTCAGAATTGTCAAACTCAATTTTCATTCAAACCAAAATGGTTGGACTCAATGTTTGATTAACTCAGATTGGTCAAACAGAATGTCTGATCAACTCAGAATAGTCAGACTCAATGATCGATCATCTCAGAATTGTCAAACTCAATGATCGAACATTTCAGAATTGTCAAACTCAATTTTCATTCAAACCAAAATGGTTGGACTCAATGTTTGATTAATTCAGAATGGTCATACTGAATGTTTGATCAACTCAGAATAGTCAAACTGAATGATCGAACATTTCAGAATTGTCAAACTCAATTTTCATTCAAACCAAAATGGTTGGACTCAATGTTTGATTACCTCAGAATGGTCATACTAAATGTTTGACCAAATCAGAATAGTCAAACTCAATGATCGAACATTTCAGAATTGTCAAACTCAATTTTCATTCAAACCAAAATGGTTGGACTCAATGTTTGATTAATTCAGAATGGTCATATTGAATGTTTCAGAATAGTCAAACTCAATGATCGAACATTTCCGAATTGTCAAACTCAATTTTCATTCAAACCAAAATGGTTGGACTCAATGTTTGATTAGCTCAGAATGGTCATACTAAATGTTTGACCAAATCAGAATAGTCAAACTCAATGATCGAACATTTCAGAATTGTCAAACTCAATGATCCAACATTTCAGAATTGTCAAACTCAATTTTCATTCAAACCAAAATGGTTGGACTCAATGTTTGATTAATTCAGAATGGTCATACTGAATGTTTGATCAACTCAGAATAGTCAAACTGAATGATCGAACATTTCAGAATTGTCAAACTCAATTTTCATTCAAACCAAAATGGTTGGACTCAATGTTTGATTAGCTCAGAATGGTCATACTAAATGTTTGACCAAATCAGAATAGTCAAACTCAATGATCGAACATTTCAGAATTGTCAAACTCAATTTTCATTCAAACCAAAATGGTTGGACTCAATGTTTGATTAATTCAGAATGGTCATACGGAATGTTTCATCAACTCAGAATAGTCAAACTCAATGATCGAACATTTCAGAATTGTCAAACTCAATTTTCATTCAAACCAAAATGGTTGGACTCAATGTTTGATTAGCTCTGAATGGTCATACTAAATGTTTGACCAAATCAGAATAGTCAAACTCAATGATCGAACATTTCAGAATTGTCAAACTCAATGATCGAACATTTCAAAATTGTCAAACTCAATTTTCATTCAAACCAAAATGGTTGGACTCAATGTTTGATTAATTCAGAATGGTCATATTGAATGTTTCAGAATAGTCAAACTCAATGATCGAACATTTCCGAATTGTCAAACTCAATTTTCATTCAAACCAAAATGGTTGGACTCAATGTTTGATTAGCTCAGAATGGTCATACTAAATGTTTGACCAAATCAGAATAGTCAAACTCAATGATCGAACATTTCAGAATTGTCAAACTCAATGATCCAACATTTCAGAATTGTCAAACTCAATTTTCATTCAAACCAAAATGGTTGGACTCAATGTTTGATTAATTCAGAATGATCATACTGAATGTTTGACCAAATCAGAATTGTCAAACTGAATGATCGAACATTTCAGAATTGTCAAACGCAATTTTCAATCAAACCAAAATGGTTGGAATCAATGTATGATTATCTCAGAATGGTCATACTGAATGTTTGATCAACTCAGAATAGTCAAACTGAATGATCGAACATTTCAGAATTGTCAAACTCAATTTTCATTCAAACCAAAATGGTTGGACTCAATGTTTGATTAGCTCAGAATGGTCATACTAAATGTTTGACCAAATCAGAATAGTCAAACTCAATGATCGAACATTTCAGAATTGTCAAACTCAATTTTCATTCAAACCAAAATGGTTGGACTCAATGTTTGATTAATTCAGAATGGTCATATTGAATGTTTCAGAATAGTCAAACTCAATGATCGAACATTTCCGAATTGTCAAACTCAATTTTCATTCAAACCAAAATGGTTGGACTCAATGTTTGATTAGCTCAGAATGGTCATACTAAATGTTTGACCAAATCAGAATAGTCAAACTCAATGATCGAACATTTCAGAATTGTCAAACTCAATGATCCAACATTTCAGAATTGTCAAACTCAATTTTCATTCAAACCAAAATGGTTGGACTCAATGTTTGATTAATTCAGAATGGTCATACTGAATGTTTGATCAACTCAGAATAGTCAAACTGAATGATCGAACATTTCCGAATTGTCAAACTCAATTTTCATTCAAACCAAAATGGTTGGACTCAATGTTTGATTAGCTCAGAATGGTCATACTAAATGTTTGACCAAATCAGAATAGTCAAACTCAATGATCGAACATTTCAGAATTGTCAAACTCAATTTTCATTCAAACCAAAATGGTTGGACTCAATGTTTGATTAATTCAGAATGGTCATACGGAATGTTTCATCAACTCAGAATAGTCAAACTCAATGATCGAACATTTCAGAATTGTCAAACTCAATTTTCATTCAAACCAAAATGGTTGGACTCAATGTTTGATTAGCTCTGAATGGTCATACTAAATGTTTGACCAAATCAGAATAGTCAAACTCAATGATCGAACATTTCAGAATTGTCAAACTCAATGATCGAACATTTCAAAATTGTCAAACTCAATTTTCATTCAAACCAAAATGGTTGGACTCAATGTTTGATTAATTCAGAATGGTCATATTGAATGTTTCAGAATAGTCAAACTCAATGATCGAACATTTCCGAATTGTCAAACTCAATTTTCATTCAAACCAAAATGGTTGGACTCAATGTTTGATTAGCTCAGAATGGTCATACTAAATGTTTGACCAAATCAGAATAGTCAAACTCAATGATCGAACATTTCAGAATTGTCAAACTCAATGATCCAACATTTCAGAATTGTCAAACTCAATTTTCATTCAAACCAAAATGGTTGGACTCAATGTTTGATTAATTCAGAATGATCATACTGAATGTTTGACCAAATCAGAATTGTCAAACTGAATGATCGAACATTTCAGAATTGTCAAACGCAATTTTCAATCAAACCAAAATGGTTGGAATCAATGTATGATTATCTCAGAATGGTCATACTGAATGTTTGATCAACTCAGAATAGTCAGACTCAATGATCGATCATCTCAGAATTGTCAAA
The DNA here is from genome assembly GCA_932294295.1 of Alitta virens. Lineage (NCBI taxonomy): Eukaryota > Metazoa > Annelida > Polychaeta > Phyllodocida > Nereididae > Alitta > Alitta virens. The sequence continues at coordinate 9,772,300 of OW028581.1, forward strand.
CTCAATGATCGAACATTTCAGAATTGTCAAACTCAATTTTCATTCAAACCAAAATGGTTGGACTCAATGTTTGATTAATTCAGAATGGTCATACTGAATGTTTGATCAACTCAGAATAGTCAAACTCAATGATCGAACATTTCCGAATTGTCAAACTCAATTTTCATTCAAACCAAAATGGTTGGACTCAATGTTTGATTAGCTCAGCATGGTCATACTAAATGTTTGACCAAATCAGAATAGTCAAACTCAATGATCGAACATTTCAGAATTGTCAAACTCAATGATCGAACATTTCAGAATTGTCAAACTCCATTTTCATTCAAACCAAAATGGTTGGATTCAATGTTTGATTAATTCAGAATGGTCATACTGAATGTTTGACCAAATCAGAATAGTCAAACTCAATGATCGAACATTTCAGAATTGTCAAACTCAATTTTCAATCAAACCAAAATGGTTGGACTCAATGTTTGATTAACTCAGATTGGTCAACAGAATGTCTGATCAACTCAGAATAGTCAGACTCAATGATCGATCATCTCAGAATTGTCAAACTCAATGATCGAACATTTCAGAATTGTCAAACTCAATTTTCATTCAAACCAAAATGGTTGGACTCAATGTTTGATTAATTCAGAATGGTCATATGGAATGTTTCATCAACTCAGAATAGTCAAACTCAATGATCGAACATTTCAGAATTGTCAAACTCAATTTTCATTCAAACCAAAATGGTTGGACTCAATGTTTGATTAATTCAGAATGGTCATATTGAATGTTTCAGAATAGTCAAACTCAATGATCGAACATTTCCGAATTGTCAAACTCAATTTTCATTCAAACCAAAATGGTTGGACTCAATGTTTGATTAGCTCAGAATGGTCATACTAAATGTTTGACCAAATCAGAATAGTCAGACTCAATGATCGATCATCTCAGAATTGTCAAACTCAATGATCAAACATTTCAGAATTGTCAAACTCAATTTTCATTCAAACCAAAATGGTTGGACTCAATGTTTGATTAATTCAGAATGGTCATACTGAATGTTTGATCAACTCAGAATAGTCAAACTCAATGATCGAACATTTCCGAATTGTCAAACTCAATTTTCATTCAAACCAAAATGGTTGGACTCAATGTTTGATTAGCTCAGCATGGTCATACTAAATGTTTGACCAAATCAGAATAGTCAAACTCAATGATCGAACATTTCAGAATTGTCAAACTCAATGATCGAACATTTCAGAATTGTCAAACTCCATTTTCATTCAAACCAAAATGGTTGGACTCAATGTTTGATTAATTCAGAATGGTCATACTGAATGTTTGAACAAATCAGAATAGTCAAACTCAATGATCGAACATTTCAGAATTGTCAAACTCAATTTTCAATCAAACCAAAATGGTTGGACTGAATGTTTGATTAACTCAGATTGGTCAAACAGAATGTCTGATCAACTCAGAATAGTCGGACTCAATGATCGATCATCTCAGAATTGTCAAACTCAATGATCGAACATTTCAGAATTGTCAAACTCAATTTTCATTCAAACCAAAATGGTTGGACTCAATGTTTGATTAATTCAGAATGGTCATACTGAATGTTTGATCAACTCAGAATAGTCAAACTGAATGATCGAACATTTCAGAATTGTCAAACTCAATTTTCATTCAAACCAAAATGGTTGGACTCAATGTTTGATTAGCTCAGAATGGTCATACTAAATGTTTGACCAAATCAGAATAGTCAAACTCAATGATCGAACATTTCAGAATTGTCAAACTCAATTTTCATTCAAACCAAAATGGTTGGACTCAATGTTTGATTAATTCAGAATGGTCATACGGAATGTTTCATCAACTCAGAATAGTCAAACTCAATGATCGAACATTTCAGAATTGTCAAACTCAATTTTCATTCAAACCAAAATGATTGGACTCAATGTTTGATTAGCTCTGAATGGTCATACTAAATGTTTGACCAAATCAGAATAGTCAAACTCAATGATCGAACATTTCAGAATTGTCAAACTCAATGATCGAACATTTCAAAATTGTCAAACTCAATTTTCATTCAAACCAAAATGGTTGGACTCAATGTTTGATTAATTCAGAATGGTCATATTGAATGTTTCAGAATAGTCAAACTCAATGATCGAACATTTCCGAATTGTCAAACTCAATTTTCATTCAAACCAAAATGGTTGGACTCAATGTTTGATTAGCTCAGAATGGTCATACTAAATGTTTGACCAAATCAGAATAGTCAAACTCAATGATCGAACATTTCAGAATTGTCAAACTCAATGATCCAACATTTCAGAATTGTCAAACTCAATTTTCATTCAAACCAAAATGGTTGGACTCAATGTTTGATTAATTCAGAATGGTCATACTGAATGTTTGATCAACTCAGTATAGTCAAACTGAATGATCGAACATTTCAGACTTGTCAAACTCAATTTTCATTCAAACCAAAATGGTTGGACTCAATGTTTGATTAGCTCAGAATGGTCATACTAAATGTTTGACCAAATCAGAAAAGTCAAACTCAATGATCGAACATTTCAGAATTGTCAAACTCAATTTTCATTCAAACCAAAATGGTTGGACTCAATGTTTGATTAATTCAGAATGGTCATATGGAATGTTTCATCAACTCAGAATAGTCAAACTCAATGATCGAACATTTCAGAATTGTCAAACTCAATTTTCATTCAAACCAAAATGGTTGGACTCAATGTTTGATTAGCTCTGAATGGTCATACTAAATGTTTGACCAAATCAGAATAGTCAAACTCAATGATCGAACATTTCAGAATTGTCAAACTCAATGATCGAACATTTCAAAATTGTCAAACTCAATTTTCATTCAAACCAAAATGGTTGGACTCAATGTTTGATTAATTCAGAATGGTCATATTGAATGTTTCAGAATAGTCAAACTCAATGATCGAACATTTCCGAATTGTCAAACTCAATTTTCATTCAAACCAAAATGGTTGGACTCAATGTTTGATTAGCTCAGAATGGTCATACTAAATGTTTGACCAAATCAGAATAGTCAAACTCAATGATCGAACATTTCAGAATTGTCAAACTCAATGATCCAACATTTCAGAATTGTCAAACTCAATTTTCATTCAAACCAAAATGGTTGGACTCAATGTTTGATTAATTCAGAATGATCATACTGAATGTTTGACCAAATCAGAATTGTCAAACTGAATGATCGAACATTTCAGAATTGTCAAACGCAATTTTCAATCAAACCAAAATGGTTGGAATCAATGTATGATTATCTCAGAATGGTCATACTGAATGTTTGATCAACTCAGAATAGTCAGACTCAATGATCGATCATCTCAGAATTGTCAAACTCAATGATCGAACATTTCAGAATTGTCAAACTCAATTTTCATTCAAACCAAAATGGTTGGACTCAATGTTTGATTAATTCAGAATGGTCATACTGAATGTTTGATCAACTCAGAATAGTCAAACTCAATGATCGAACATTTCAGAATTGTCAAACTCAATTTTCAATCAAACCAAAATGGTTGGACTGAATGTTTGATTAACTCAGATTGGTCAAACAGAATGTCTGATCAACTCAGAATAGTCGGACTCAATGATCGATCATCTCAGAATTGTCAAACTCAATGATCGAACATTTCAGAATTGTCAAACTCAATTTTCATTCAAACCAAAATGGTTGGACTCAATGTTTGATTAATTCAGAATGGTCATACTGAATGTTTGATCAACTCAGAATAGTCAAACTGAATGATCGAACATTTCAGAATTGTCAAACTCAATTTTCATTCAAACCAAAATGGTTGGACTCAATGTTTGATTAGCTCAGAATGGTCATACTAAATGTTTGACCAAATCAGAATAGTCAAACTCAATGATCGAACATTTCAGAATTGTCAAACTCAATTTTCATTCAAACCAAAATGGTTGGACTCAATGTTTGATTAATTCAGAATGGTCATACGGAATGTTTCATCAACTCAGAATAGTCAAACTCAATGATCGAACATTTCAGAATTGTCAAACTCAATTTTCATTCAAACCAAAATGATTGGACTCAATGTTTGATTAGCTCTGAATGGTCATACTAAATGTTTGACCAAATCAGAATAGTCAAACTCAATGATCGAACATTTCAGAATTGTCAAACTCAATGATCGAACATTTCAAAATTGTCAAACTCAATTTTCATTCAAACCAAAATGGTTGGACTCAATGTTTGATTAATTCAGAATGGTCATATTGAATGTTTCAGAATAGTCAAACTCAATGATCGAACATTTCCGAATTGTCAAACTCAATTTTCATTCAAACCAAAATGGTTGGACTCAATGTTTGATTAATTCAGAATGGTCATACTGAATGTTTGATCAACTCAGTATAGTCAAACTGAATGATCGAACATTTCAGAATTGTCAAACTCAATTTTCATTCAAACCAAAATGGTTGGACTCAATGTTTGATTAGCTCAGAATGGTCATACTAAATGTTTGACCAAATCAGAAAAGTCAAACTCAATGATCGAACATTTCAGAATTGTCAAACTCAATTTTCATTCAAACCAAAATGGTTGGACTCAATGTTTGATTAATTCAGAATGGTCATATGGAATGTTTCATCAACTCAGAATAGTCAAACTCAATGATCGAACATTTCAGAATTGTCAAACTCAATTTTCATTCAAACCAAAATGGTTGGACTCAATGTTTGATTAGCTCTGAATGGTCATACTAAATGTTTGACCAAATCAGAATAGTCAAACTCAATGATCGAACATTTCAGAATTGTCAAACTCAATGATCGAACATTTCAAAATTGTCAAACTCAATTTTCATTCAAACCAAAATGGTTGGACTCAATGTTTGATTAATTCAGAATGGTCATATTGAATGTTTCAGAATAGTCAAACTCAATGATCGAACATTTCCGAATTGTCAAACTCAATTTTCATTCAAACCAAAATGGTTGGACTCAATGTTTGATTAGCTCAGAATGGTCATACTAAATGTTTGACCAAATCAGAATAGTCAAACTCAATGATCGAACATTTCAGAATTGTCAAACTCAATGATCCAACATTTCAGAATTGTCAAACTCAATTTTCATTCAAACCAAAATGGTTGGACTCAATGTTTGATTAATTCAGAATGATCATACTGAATGTTTGACCAAATCAGAATTGTCAAACTGAATGATCGAACATTTCAGAATTGTCAAACGCAATTTTCAATCAAACCAAAATGGTTGGAATCAATGTATGATTATCTCAGAATGGTCATACTGAATGTTTGATCAACTCAGAATAGTCAGACTCAATGATCGATCATCTCAGAATTGTCAAACTCAATGATCGAACATTTCAGAATTGTCAAACTCAATTTTCATTCAAACCAAAATGGTTGGACTCAATGTTTGATTAATTCAGAATGGTCATACTGAATGTTTGATCAACTCAGAATAGTCAAACTCAATGATCGAACATTTCCGAATTGTCAAACTCAATTTTCATTCAAACCAAAATGGTTGGACTCAATGTTTGATTAGCTCAGAATGGTCATACTAAATGTTTGACCAAATCAGAATAGTCAAACTCAATGATCGAACATTTCAGAATTGTCAAACTCAATGATCGAACATTTCAGAATTGTCAAACTCAATTTTCATTCAAACCAAAATGGTTGGACTCAATGTTTGATAATTTCAGAATGGTCATACTGAATGTTTGACCAAATCAGAATAGTCAAACTCAATGATCGAACATTTCAGAATTGTCAAACTCAATTTTCAATCAAACCAAAATGGTTGGACTGAATGTTTGATTAACTCAGATTGGTCAAACAGAATGTCTGATCAACTCAGAATAGTCAGACTCAATGATCGATCATCTCAGAATTGTCAAACTCAATGATCGAACATTTCAGAATTGTCAAACTCAATTTTCATTCAAACCAAAATGGTTGGACTCAATGTTTGATTAATTCAGAATGGTCATACTGAATGTTTGATCAACTCAGAATAGTCAAACTCAATGATCGAACATTTCCGAATTGTCAAACTCAATTTTCATTCAAACCAAAATGGTTGGACTCAATGTTTGATTAGCTCAGAATGGTCATACTAAATGTTTGACCAAATCAGAATAGTCAAACTCAATGATCGAACATTTCAGAATTGTCAAACTCAATGATCGAACATTTCAGAATTGTCAAACTCAATTTTCATTCAAACCAAAATGGTTGGACTCAATGTTTGATTAATTCAGAATGGTCATACTGAATGTTTGACCAAATCAGAATTGTCAAACTCAATGATCGAACATTTCAGAATTGTCAAACTCAATTTTCAATCAAACCAAAATGGTTGGACTGAATGTTTGATTAACTCAGATTGGTCAAACAGAATGTCTGATCAACTCAGAATAGTCAGACTCAATGATCGATCATCTCAGAATTGTCAAACTCAATGATCGAACATTTCAGAATTGTCAAACTCAATTTTCATTCAAACCAAAATGGTTGGACTCAATGTTTGATTAATTCAGAATGGTCGTATGGAATGTTTCATCAACTCAGAATAGTCAAACTGAATGATCGAACATTTCCGAATTGTCAAACTCCATTTTCATTCAAACCAAAATGGTTGGACTCAATGTTTGATTAGCTCAGAATGGTCATACTAAATGTTTGACCAAATCAGAATAGTCAAACTCAATGATCGAACATTTCAGAATTGTCAAACTCAATTTTCATTCAAACCAAAATGGTTGGACTCAATGTTTGATTAATTCAGAATGGTCATACGGAATGTTTCATCAACTCAGAATAGTCAAACTCAATGATCGAACATTTCAGAATTGTCAAACTCAATGATCGAACATTTCAAAATTGTCAAACTCAATTTTCATTCAAACCAAAATGGTTGGACTCAATGTTTGATTAATTCAGAATGGTCATATTGAATGTTTCAGAATAGTCAAACTCAATGATCGAACATTTCCGAATTGTCAAACTCAATTTTCATTCAAACCAAAATGGTTGGACTCAATGTTTGATTAGCTCAGAATGGTCATACTAAATGTTTGACCAAATCAGAATAGTCAAACTCAATGATCGAACATTTCAGAATTGTCAAACTCAATGATCGAACATTTCAGAATTGTCAAACTCAATTTTCATTCAAACCAAAATGGTTGGACTCAATGTTTGATTAATTCAGAATGGTCATACTGAATGTTTGATCAACTCAGAATAGTCAAACTGAATGATCGAACATTTCAGAATTGTCAAACTCAATTTTCATTCAAACCAAAATGGTTGGACTCAATGTTTGATTAGCTCAGAATGGTCATACTAAATGTTTGACCAAATCAGAATAGTCAAACTCAATGATCGAACATTTCAGAATTGTCAAACTCAATTTTCATTCAAACCAAAATGGTTGGACTCAATGTTTGATTAATTCAGAATGGTCATACGGAATGTTTCATCAACTCAGAATAGTCCAACTCAATGATCGAACATTTCAGAATTGTCAAACTCAATTTTCATTCAAAAACCAAAATGGTTGGACTCAATGTTTGATTAGCTCTGAATGGTCATACTAAATGTTTGACCAAATCAGAATAGTCAAACTCAATGATCGAACATTTCAGAATTGTCAAACTCAATGATCGAACATTTCAAAATTGTCAAACTCAATTTTCATTCAAACCAAAATGGTTGGACTCAATGTTTGATTAATTCAGAATGGTCATATTGAATGTTTCAGAATAGTCAAACTCAATGATCGAACATTTCCGAATTGTCAAACTCAATTTTCATTCAAACCAAAATGGTTGGACTCAATGTTTGATTAGCTCAGAATGGTCATACTAAATGTTTGACCAAATCAGAATAGTCAAACTCAATGATCGAACATTTCAGAATTGTCAAACTCAATGATCGAACATTTCAGAATTGTCAAACTCAATTTTCATTCAAACCAAAATGGTTGGACTCAATGTTTGATTAATTCAGAATGGTCATACTGAAAGTTTGATCAACTCAGAATAGTCAAACTCAATGATCGAACATTTCCGAATTGTCAAACTCAATTTTCATTCAAACCAAAATGGTTGGACTCAATGTTTGATTAGCTCAGAATGGTCATACTGAATGTTTGATCAACTCAGAATAGTCAAACTCAATGATCGAACATTTCCGAATTGTCAAACTCAATTTTCATTCAAACCAAAATGGTTGGACTCAATGTTTGATTAGCTCAGCATGGTCATACTAAATGTTTGACCAAATCAGAATAGTCAAACTCAATGATCGAACATTTCAGAATTGTCAAACTCAATGATCGAACATTTCAGAATTGTCAAACTCCATTTTCATTCAAACCAAAATGGTTGGACTCAATGTTTGATTAATTCAGAATGGTCATACTGAATGTTTGACCAAATCAGAATAGTCAAACTCAATGATCGAACATTTCAGAATTGTCAAACTCAATTTTCAATCAAACCAAAATGGTTGGACTGAATGTTTGATTAACTCAGATTGGTCAAACAGAATGTCTGATCAACTCAGAATAGTCAGACTCAATGATCGATCATCTCAGAATTGTCAAACTCAATGATCGAACATTTCAGAATTGTCAAACTCAATTTTCATTCAAACCAAAATGGTTGGACTCAATGTTTGATTAATTCAGAATGGTCATACTGAATGTTTGATCAACTCAGAATAGTCAAACTGAATGATCGAACATTTCAGAATTGTCAAACTCAATTTTCATTCAAACCAAAATGGTTGGACTCAATGTTTGATTAGCTCAGAATGGTCATACTAAATGTTTGACCAAATCAGAATAGTCAAACTCAATGATCGAACATTTCAGAATTGTCAAACTCAATTTTCATTCAAACCAAAATGGTTGGACTCAATGTTTGATTAACTCAGATTGGTCAAACAGAATGTCTGATCAACTCAGAATAGTCAGACTCAATGATCGATCATCTCAGAATTGTCAAACTCAATGATCGAACATTTCAGAATTGTCAAACTCAATTTTCATTCAAACCAAAATGGTTGGACTCAATGTTTGATTAATTCAGAATGGTCATACTGAATGTTTGATCAACTCAGAATAGTCAAACTGAATGATCGAACATTTCAGAATTGTCAAACTCAATTTTCATTCAAACCAAAATGGTTGGACTCAATGTTTGATTAGCTCAGAATGGTCATACTAAATGTTTGACCAAATCAGAATAGTCAAACTCAATGATCGAACATTTCAGAATTGTCAAACTCAATTTTCATTCAAACCAAAATGGTTGGACTCAATGTTTGATTAATTCAGAATGGTCATATTGAATGTTTCAGAATAGTCAAACTCAATGATCGAACATTTCCGAATTGTCAAACTCAATTTTCATTCAAACCAAAATGGTTGGACTCAATGTTTGATAAGCTCAGAATGGTCAAACTAAATGTTTGACCAAATCAGAATAGTCAAACTCAATGATCGAACATTTCAGAATTGTCAAACTCAATGATCCAACATTTCAGAATTGTCAAACTCAATTTTCATTCAAACCAAAATGGTTGGACTCAATGTTTGATTAATTCAGAATGGTCATACTGAATGTTTGATCAACTCAGAATAGTCAAACTGAATGATCGAACATTTCAGAATTGTCAAACTCAATTTTCATTCAAACCAAAATGGTTGGACTCAATGTTTGATTAGCTCAGAATGGTCATACTAAATGTTTGACCAAATCAGAATAGTCAAACTCAATGATCGAACATTTCAGAATTGTCAAACTCAATTTTCATTCAAACCAAAATGGTTGGACTCAATGTTTGATTAATTCAGAATGGTCATACGGAATGTTTCATCAACTCAGAATAGTCAAACTCAATGATCGAACATTTCAGAATTGTCAAACTCAATTTTCATTCAAACCAAAATGGTTGGACTCAATGTTTGATTAGCTCTGAATGGTCATACTAAATGTTTGACCAAATCAGAATAGTCAAACTCAATGATCGAACATTTCAGAATTGTCAAACTCAATGATCGAACATTTCAAAATTGTCAAACTCAATTTTCATTCAAACCAAAATGGTTGGACTCAATGTTTGATTAATTCAGAATGGTCATATTGAATGTTTCAGAATAGTCAAACTCAATGATCGAACATTTCCGAATTGTCAAACTCAATTTTCATTCAAACCAAAATGGTTGGACTCAATGTTTGATTAGCTCAGAATGGTCATACTAAATGTTTGACCAAATCAGAATAGTCAAACTCAATGATCGAACATTTCAGAATTGTCAAACTCAATGATCCAACATTTCAGAATTGTCAAACTCAATTTTCATTCAAACCAAAATGGTTGGACTCAATGTTTGATTAATTCAGAATGATCATACTGAATGTTTGACCAAATCAGAATTGTCAAACTGAATGATCGAACATTTCAGAATTGTCAAACGCAATTTTCAATCAAACCAAAATGGTTGGAATCAATGTATGATTATCTCAGAATGGTCATACTGAATGTTTGATCAACTCAGAATAGTCAGACTCAATGATCGATCATCTCAGAATTGTCAAACTCAATGATCGAACATTTCAGAATTGTCAAACTCAATTTTCATTCAAACCAAAATGGTTGGACTCAATGTTTGATTAATTCAGAATGGTCATACTGAATGTTTGATCAACTCAGAATAGTCAAACTGAATGATCGAACATTTCAGAATTGTCAAACTCAATTTTCATTCAAACCAAAATGGTTGGACTCAATGTTTGATTAGCTCAGAATGGTCATACTAAATGTTTGACCAAATCAGAATAGTCAAACTCAATGATCGAACATTTCAGAATTGTCAAACTCAATTTTCATTCAAACCAAAATGGTTGGACTCAATGTTTGATTAACTCAGATTGGTCAAACAGAATGTCTGATCAACTCAGAATAGTCAGACTCAATGATCGATCATCTCAGAATTGTCAAACTCAATGATCGAACATTTCAGAATTGTCAAACTCAATTTTCATTCAAACCAAAATGGTTGGACTCAATGTTTGATTAATTCAGAATGGTCATACTGAATGTTTGATCAACTCAGAATAGTCAAACTGAATGATCGAACATTTCAGAATTGTCAAACTCAATTTTCATTCAAACCAAAATGGTTGGACTCAATGTTTGATTAGCTCAGAATGGTCATACTAAATGTTTGACCAAATCAGAATAGTCAAACTCAATGATCGAACATTTCAGAATTGTCAAACTCAATTTTCATTCAAACCAAAATGGTTGGACTCAATGTTTGATTAATTCAGAATGGTCATATTGAATGTTTCAGAATAGTCAAACTCAATGATCGAACATTTCCGAATTGTCAAACTCAATTTTCATTCAAACCAAAATGGTTGGACTCAATGTTTGATTAGCTCAGAATGGTCAAACTAAATGTTTGACCAAATCAGAATAGTCAAACTCAATGATCGAACATTTCAGAATTGTCAAACTCAATGATCCAACATTTCAGAATTGTCAAACTCAATTTTCATTCAAACCAAAATGGTTGGACTCAATGTTTGATTAATTCAGAATGGTCATACTGAATGTTTGATCAACTCAGAATAGTCAAACTGAATGATCGAACATTTCAGAATTGTCAAACTCAATTTTCATTCAAACCAAAATGGTTGGACTCAATGTTTGATTAGCTCAGAATGGTCATACTAAATGTTTGACCAAATCAGAATAGTCAAACTCAATGATCGAACATTTCAGAATTGTCAAACTCAATTTTCATTCAAACCAAAATGGTTGGACTCAATGTTTGATTAATTCAGAATGGTCATACGGAATGTTTCATCAACTCAGAATAGTCAAACTCAATGATCGAACATTTCAGAATTGTCAAACTCAATTTTCATTCAAACCAAAATGGTTGGACTCAATGTTTGATTAGCTCTGAATGGTCATACTAAATGTTTGACCAAATCAGAATAGTCAAACTCAATGATCGAACATTTCAGAATTGTCAAACTCAATGATCGAACATTTCAAAATTGTCAAACTCAATTTTCATTCAAACCAAAATGGTTGGACTCAATGTTTGATTAATTCAGAATGGTCATATTGAATGTTTCAGAATAGTCAAACTCAATGATCGAACATTTCCGAATTGTCAAACTCAATTTTCATTCAAACCAAAATGGTTGGACTCAATGTTTGATTAGCTCAGAATGGTCATACTAAATGTTTGACCAAATCAGAATAGTCAAACTCAATGATCGAACATTTCAGAATTGTCAAACTCAATGATCCAACATTTCAGAATTGTCAAACTCAATTTTCATTCAAACCAAAATGGTTGGACTCAATGTTTGATTAATTCAGAATGATCATACTGAATGTTTGACCAAATCAGAATTGTCAAACTGAATGATCGAACATTTCAGAATTGTCAAACGCAATTTTCAATCAAACCAAAATGGTTGGACTCAATGTTTGATTAGCTCAGAATGGTCATACTAAATGTTTGATCAACTCAGAATAGTCAGACTCAATGATCGATCATCTCAGAATTGTCAAACTCAATGATCGAACATTTCAGAATTGTCAAACTCAATTTTCATTCAAACCAAAATGGTTGGACTCAATGTTTGATTAATTCAGAATGGTCATACTGAATGTTTGATCAACTCAGAATAGTCAAACTCAATGATCGAACATTTCCGAATTGTCAAACTCAATTTTCATTCAAACCAAAATGGTTGGACTCAATGTTTGATTAGCTCAGAATGGTCATACTAAATGTTTGACCAAATCAGAATAGTCAAACTCAATGATCGAACATTTCAGAATTGTCAAACTCAATTTTCATTCAAACCAAAATGGTTGGACTCAATGTTTGATTAATTCAGAATGGTCATATTGAATGTTTCAGAATAGTCAAACTCAATGATCGAACATTTCCGAATTGTCAAACTCAATTTTCATTCAAACCAAAATGGTTGGACTCAATGTTTGATTAGCTCAGAATGGTCAAACTAAATGTTTGACCAAATCAGAATAGTCAAACTCAATGATCGAACATTTCAGAATTGTCAAACTCAATGATCCAACATTTCAGAATTGTCAAACTCAATTTTCATTCAAACCAAAATGGTTGGACTCAATGTTTGATTAATTCAGAATGGTCATACTGAATGTTTGATCAACTCAGAATAGTCAAACTGAATGATCGAACATTTCAGAATTGTCAAACTCAATTTTCATTCAAACCAAAATGGTTGGACTCAATGTTTGATTAGCTCAGAATGGTCATACTAAATGTTTGACCAAATCAGAATAGTCAAACTCAATGATCGAACATTTCAGAATTGTCAAACTCAATTTTCATTCAAACCAAAATGGTTGGACTCAATGTTTGATTAATTCAGAATGGTCATACGGAATGTTTCATCAACTCAGAATAGTCAAACTCAATGATCGAACATTTCAGAATTGTCAAACTCAATTTTCATTCAAACCAAAATGGTTGGACTCAATGTTTGATTAGCTCTGAATGGTCATACTAAATGTTTGACCAAATCAGAATAGTCAAACTCAATGATCGAACATTTCAGAATTGTCAAACTCAATGATCGAACATTTCAAAATTGTCAAACTCAATTTTCATTCAAACCAAAATGGTTGGACTCAATGTTTGATTAATTCAGAATGGTCATATTGAATGTTTCAGAATAGTCAAACTCAATGATCGAACATTTCCGAATTGTCAAACTCAATTTTCATTCAAACCAAAATGGTTGGACTCAATGTTTGATTAGCTCAGAATGGTCATACTAAATGTTTGACCAAATCAGAATAGTCAAACTCAATGATCGAACATTTCAGAATTGTCAAACTCAATGATCCAACATTTCAGAATTGTCAAACTCAATTTTCATTCAAACCAAAATGGTTGGACTCAATGTTTGATTAATTCAGAATGATCATACTGAATGTTTGACCAAATCAGAATTGTCAAACTGAATGATCGAACATTTCAGAATTGTCAAACGCAATTTTCAATCAAACCAAAATGGTTGGACTCAATGTTTGATTAGCTCAGAATGGTCATACTAAATGTTTGATCAACTCAGAATAGTCAGACTCAATGATCGATCATCTCAGAATTGTCAAACTCAATGATCGAACATTTCAGAATTGTCAAACTCAATTTTCATTCAAACCAAAATGGTTGGACTCAATGTTTGATTAATTCAGAATGGTCATACTGAATGTTTGATCAACTCAGAATAGTCAAACTCAATGATCGAACATTTCCGAATTGTCAAACTCAATTTTCATTCAAACCAAAATGGTTGGACTCAATGTTTGATTAGCTCAGAATGGTCATACTAAATGTTTGACCAAATCAGAATAGTCAAACTCAATGATCGAACATTTCAGAATTGTCAAACTCAATGATCGAACATTTCAGAATTGTCAAACTCAATTTTCATTCAAACCAAAATGGTTGGACTCAATGTTTGATAATTTCAGAATGGTCATACTGAATGTTTGACCAAATCAGAATAGTCAAACTCAATGATCGAACATTTCAGAATTGTCAAACTCAATTTTCAATCAAACCAAAATGGTTGGACTGAATGTTTGATTAACTCAGATTGGTCAAACAGAATGTCTGATCAACTCAGAATAGTCAGACTCAATGATCGATCATCTCAGAATTGTCAAACTCAATGATCGAACATTTCAGAATTGTCAAACTCAATTTTCATTCAAACCAAAATGGTTGGACTCAATGTTTGATTAATTCAGAATGGTCATACTGAATGTTTGATCAACTCAGAATAGTCAAACTCAATGATCGAACATTTCCGAATTGTCTAACTCAATTTTCATTCAAACCAAAATGGTTGGACTCAATGTTTGATTAGCTCAGCATGGTCATACTAAATGTTTGACCAAATCAGAATAGTCAAACTCAATGATCGAACATTTCAGAATTGTCAAACTCAATGATCGAACATTTCAGAATTGTCAAACTCCATTTTCATTCAAACCAAAATGGTTGGATTCAATGTTTGATTAATTCAGAATGGTCATACTGAATGTTTGACCAAATCAGAATAGTCAAACTCAATGATCGAACATTTCAGAATTGTCAAACTCAATTTTCAATCAAACCAAAATGGTTGGACTGAATGTTTGATTAACTCAGATTGGTCAACAGAATGTCTGATCAACTCAGAATAGTCAGACTCAATGATCGATCATCTCAGAATTGTCAAACTCAATGATCGAACATTTCAGAATTGTCAAACTCAATTTTCATTCAAACCAAAATGGTTGGACTCAATGTTTGATTAATTCAGAATGGTCATATGGAATGTTTCATCAACTCAGAATAGTCAAACTCAATGATCGAACATTTCAGAATTGTCAAACTCAATTTTCATTCAAACCAAAATGGTTGGACTCAATGTTTGATTAATTCAGAATGGTCATATTGAATGTTTCAGAATAGTCAAACTCAATGATCGAACATTTCCGAATTGTCAAACTCAATTTTCATTCAAACCAAAATGGTTGGACTCAATGTTTGATTAGCTCAGAATGGTCATACTAAATGTTTGACCAAATCAGAATAGTCAGACTCAATGATCGATCATCTCAGAATTGTCAAACTCAATGATCGAACATTTCAGAATTGTCAAACTCAATTTTCATTCAAACCAAAATGGTTGGACTCAATGTTTGATTAATTCAGAATGGTCATACTGAATGTTTGATCAACTCAGAATAGTCAAACTCAATGATCGAACATTTCCGAATTGTCAAACTCAATTTTCATTCAAACCAAAATGGTTGGACTCAATGTTTGATTAGCTCAGCATGGTCATACTAAATGTTTGACCAAATCAGAATAGTCAAACTCAATGATCGAACATTTCAGAATTGTCAAACTCAATGATCGAACATTTCAGAATTGTCAAACTCCATTTTCATTCAAACCAAAATGGTTGGACTCAATGTTTGATTAATTCAGAATGGTCATACTGAATGTTTGACCAAATCAGAATAGTCAAACTCAATGATCGAACATTTCAGAATTGTCAAACTCAATTTTCAATCAAACCAAAATGGTTGGACTGAATGTTTGATTAACTCAGATTGGTCAAACAGAATGTCTGATCAACTCAGAATAGTCAGACTCAATGATCGATCATCTCAGAATTGTCAAACTCAATGATCGAACATTTCAGAATTGTCAAACTCAATTTTCATTCAAACCAAAATGGTTGGACTCAATGTTTGATTAATTCAGAATGGTCATACTGAATGTTTGATCAACTCAGAATAGTCAAACTGAATGATCGAACATTTCAGAATTGTCAAACTCAATTTTCATTCAAACCAAAATGGTTGGACTCAATGTTTGATTAGCTCAGAATGGTCATACTAAATGTTTGACCAAATCAGAATAGTCAAACTCAATGATCGAACATTTCAGAATTGTCAAACTCAATTTTCATTCAAACCAAAATGGTTGGACTCAATGTTTGATTAATTCAGAATGGTCATACGGAATGTTTCATCAACTCAGAATAGTCAAACTCAATGATCGAACATTTCAGAATTGTCAAACTCAATTTTCATTCAAACCAAAATGGTTGGACTCAATGTTTGATTAGCTCTGAATGGTCATACTAAATGTTTGACCAAATCAGAATAGTCAAACTCAATGATCGAACATTTCAGAATTGTCAAACTCAATGATCGAACATTTCAAAATTGTCAAACTCAATTTTCATTCAAACCAAAATGGTTGGACTCAATGTTTGATTAATTCAGAATGGTCATATTGAATGTTTCAGAATAGTCAAACTCAATGATCGAACATTTCCGAATTGTCAAACTCAATTTTCATTCAAACCAAAATGGTTGGACTCAATGTTTGATTAGCTCAGAATGGTCATACTAAATGTTTGACCAAATCAGAATAGTCAAACTCAATGATCAACATTTCAGAATTGTCAAACTCAATGATCCAACATTTCAGAATTGTCAAACTCAATTTTCATTCAAACCAAAATGGTTGGACTCAATGTTTGATTAATTCAGAATGGTCATACTGAATGTTTGATCAACTCAGAATAGTCAAACTGAATGATCGAACATTTCAGAATTGTCAAACTCAATTTTCATTCCAACCAAAATGGTTGGACTCAATGTTTGATTAGCTCAGAATGGTCATACTAAATGTTTGACCAAATCAGAATAGTCAAACTCAATGATCGAACATTTCAGAATTGTCAAACTCAATTTTCATTCAAACCAAAATGGTTGGACTCAATGTTTGATTAATTCAGAATGGTCATACGGAATGTTTCATCAACTCAGAATAGTCAAACTCAATGATCGAACATTTCAGAATTGTCAAACTCAATTTTCATTCAAACCAAAATGGTTGGACTCAATGTTTGATTAGCTCTGAATGGTCATACTAAATGTTTGACCAAATCAGAATAGTCAAACTCAATGATCGAACATTTCAGAATTGTCAAACTCAATGATCGAACATTTCAAAATTGTCAAACTCAATTTTCATTCAAACCAAAATGGTTGGACTCAATGTTTGATTAATTCAGAATGGTCATATTGAATGTTTCAGAATAGTCAAACTCAATGATCGAACATTTCCGAATTGTCAAACTCAATTTTCATTCAAACCAAAATGGTTGGACTCAATGTTTGATTAGCTCAGAATGGTCATACTAAATGTTTGACCAAATCAGAATAGTCAAACTCAATGATCGAACATTTCAGAATTGTCAAACTCAATGATCCAACATTTCAGAATTGTCAAACTCAATTTTCATTCAAACCAAAATGGTTGGACTCAATGTTTGATTAATTCAGAATGATCATACTGAATGTTTGACCAAATCAGAATTGTCAAACTGAATGATCGAACATTTCAGAATTGTCAAACGCAATTTTCAATCAAACCAAAATGGTTGGAATCAATGTATGATTATCTCAGAATGGTCATACTGAATGTTTGATCAACTCAGAATAGTCAGACTCAATGATCGATCATCTCAGAATTGTCAAACTCAATGATCGAACATTTCAGAATTGTCAAACTCAATTTTCATTCAAACCAAAATGGTTGGACTCAATGTTTGATTAATTCAGAATGGTCATACTGAATGTTTGATCAACTCAGAATAGTCAAACTCAATGATCGAACATTTCCGAATTGTCAAACTCAATTTTCATTCAAACCAAAATGGTTGGACTCAATGTTTGATTAGCTCAGAATGGTCATACTAAATGTTTGACCAAATCAGAATAGTCAAACTCAATGATCGAACATTTCAGAATTGTCAAACTCAATTTTCATTCAAACCAAAATGGTTGGACTCAATGTTTGATTAATTCAGAATGGTCATACGGAATGTTTCATCAACTCAGAATAGTCAAACTCAATGATCGAACATTTCAGAATTGTCAAACTCAATTTTCATTCAAACCAAAATGGTTGGACTCAATGTTTGATTAGCTCTGAATGGTCATACTAAATGTTTGACCAAATCAGAATAGTCAAACTCAATGATCGAACATTTCAGAATTGTCAAACTCAATGATCGAACATTTCAAAATTGTCAAACTCAATTTACATTCAAACCAAAATGGTTGGACTCAATGTTTGATTAATTCAGAATGGTCATATTGAATGTTTCAGAATAGTCAAACTCAATGATCGAACATTTCCGAATTGTCAAACTCAATTTTCATTCAAACCAAAATGGTTGGACTCAATGTTTGATTAGCTCAGAATGGTCATACTAAATGTTTGACCAAATCAGAATAGTCAAACTCAATGATCGAACATTTCAGAATTGTCAAACTCAATGATCCAACATTTCAGAATTGTCAAACTCAATTTTCATTCAAACCAAAATGGTTGGACTCAATGTTTGATTAATTCAGAATGGTCATACTGAATGTTTGATCAACTCAGAATAGTCAAACTGAATGATCGAACATTTCAGAATTGTCAAACTCAATTTTCATTCAAACCAAAATGGTTGGACTCAATGTTTGATTAGCTCAGAATGGTCATACTAAATGTTTGACCAAATCAGAATAGTCAAACTCAATGATCGAACATTTCAGAATTGTCAAACTCAATTTTCATTCAAACCAAAATGGTTGGACTCAATGTTTGATTAATTCAGAATGGTCATACGGAATGTTTCATCAACTCAGAATAGTCAAACTCAATGATCGAACATTTCAGAATTGTCAAACTCAATTTTCATTCAAACCAAAATGGTTGGACTCAATGTTTGATTAGCTCTGAATGGTCATACTAAATGTTTGACCAAATCAGAATAGTCAAACTCAATGATCGAACATTTCAGAATTGTCAAACTCAATGATCGAACATTTCAAAATTGTCAAACTCAATTTTCATTCAAACCAAAATGGTTGGACTCAATGTTTGATTAATTCAGAATGGTCATATTGAATGTTTCAGAATAGTCAAACTCAATGATCGAACATTTCCGAATTGTCAAACTCAATTTTCATTCAAACCAAAATGGTTGGACTCAATGTTTGATTAGCTCAGAATGGTCATACTAAATGTTTGACCAAATCAGAATAGTCAAACTCAATGATCGAACATTTCAGAATTGTCAAACTCAATGATCCAACATTTCAGAATTGTCAAACTCAATTTTCATTCAAACCAAAATGGTTGGACTCAATGTTTGATTAATTCAGAATGATCATACTGAATGTTTGACCAAATCAGAATTGTCAAACTGAATGATCGAACATTTCAGAATTGTCAAACGCAATTTTCAATCAAACCAAAATGGTTGGAATCAATGTATGATTATCTCAGAATGGTCATACTGAATGTTTGATCAACTCAGAATAGTCAGACTCAATGATCGATCATCTCAGAATTGTCAAACTCAATGATCGAACATTTCAGAATTGTCAAACTCAATTTTCATTCAAACCAAAATGGTTGGACTCAATGTTTGATTAATTCAGAATGGTCATACTGAATGTTTGATCAACTCAGAATAGTCAAACTCAATGATCGAACATTTCCGAATTGTCAAACTCAATTTTCATTCAAACCAAAATGGTTGGACTCAATGTTTGATTAGCTCAGAATGGTCATACTAAATGTTTGACCAAATCAGAATAGTCAAACTCAATGATCGAACATTTCAGAATTGTCAAACTCAATGATCGAACATTTCAGAATTGTCAAACTCAATTTTCATTCAAACCAAAATGGTTGGACTCAATGTTTGATAATTTCAGAATGGTCATACTGAATGTTTGACCAAATCAGAATAGTCAAACTCAATGATCGAACATTTCAGAATTGTCAAACTCAATTTTCAATCAAACCAAAATGGTTGGACTGAATGTTTGATTAACTCAGATTGGTCAAACAGAATGTCTGATCAACTCAGAATAGTCAGACTCAATGATCGATCATCTCAGAATTGTCAAACTCAATGATCGAACATTTCAGAATTGTCAAACTCAATTTTCATTCAAACCAAAATGGTTGGACTCAATGTTTGATTAATTCAGAATGGTCATACTGAATGTTTGATCAACTCAGAATAGTCAAACTCAATGATCGAACATTTCCGAATTGTCAAACTCAATTTTCATTCAAACCAAAATGGTTGGACTCAATGTTTGATTAGCTCAGCATGGTCATACTAAATGTTTGACCAAATCAGAATAGTCAAACTCAATGATCGAACATTTCAGAATAGTCAGACTCAATGATCGATCATCTCAGAATTGTCAAACTCAATGATCGAACATTTCAGAATTGTCAAACTCAATTTTCATTCAAACCAAAATGGTTGGACTCAATGTTTGATTAATTCAGAATGGTCATACTGAATGTTTGATCAACTCAGAATAGTCAAACTCAATGATCGAACATTTCCGAATTGTCAAACTCAATTTTCATTCAAACCAAAATGGTTGGACTCAATGTTTGATTAGCTCAGAATGGTCATACTAAATGTTTGACCAAATCAGAATAGTCAAACTCAATGATCGAACATTTCAGAATTGTCAAACTCAATTTTCATTCAAACCAAAATGGTTGGACTCAATGTTTGATTAATTCAGAATGGTCATACGGAATGTTTCATCAACTCAGAATAGTCAAACTCAATGATCGAACATTTCAGAATTGTCAAACTCAATTTTCATTCAAACCAAAATGGTTGGACTCAATGTTTGATTAGCTCTGAATGGTCATACTAAATGTTTGACCAAATCAGAATAGTCAAACTCAATGATCGAACATTTCAGAATTGTCAAACTCAATGATCGAACATTTCAAAATTGTCAAACTCAATTTTCATTCAAACCAAAATGGTTGGACTCAATGTTTGATTAATTCAGAATGGTCATATTGAATGTTTCAGAATAGTCAAACTCAATGATCGAACATTTCCGAATTGTCAAACTCAATTTTCATTCAAACCAAAATGGTTGGACTCAATGTTTGATTAGCTCAGAATGGTCATACTAAATGTTTGACCAAATCAGAATAGTCAAACTCAATGATCGAACATTTCAGAATTGTCAAACTCAATGATCCAACATTTCAGAATTGTCAAACTCAATTTTCATTCAAACCAAAATGGTTGGACTCAATGTTTGATTAATTCAGAATGGTCATACTGAATGTTTGATCAACTCAGAATAGTCAAACTGAATGATCGAACATTTCAGAATTGTCAAACTCAATTTTCATTCAAACCAAAATGGTTGGACTCAATGTTTGATTAGCTCAGAATGGTCATACTAAATGTTTGACCAAATCAGAATAGTCAAACTCAATGATCGAACATTTCAGAATTGTCAAACTCAATTTTCATTCAAACCAAAATGGTTGGACTCAATGTTTGATTAATTCAGAATGGTCATACGGAATGTTTCATCAACTCAGAATAGTCAAACTCAATGATCGAACATTTCAGAATTG
Organism: Alitta virens; assembly: GCA_932294295.1. Taxonomy (NCBI): domain Eukaryota; kingdom Metazoa; phylum Annelida; class Polychaeta; order Phyllodocida; family Nereididae; genus Alitta; species Alitta virens. The sequence goes on from OW028581.1 coordinate 9,794,431, forward strand.
TCAAACTCAATTTTCATTCAAACCAAAATGGTTGGACTCAATGTTTGATTAGCTCTGAATGGTCATACTAAATGTTTGACCAAATCAGAATAGTCAAACTCAATGATCGAACATTTCAGAATTGTCAAACTCAATGATCGAACATTTCAAAATTGTCAAACTCAATTTTCATTCAAACCAAAATGGTTGGACTCAATGTTTGATTAATTCAGAATGGTCATATTGAATGTTTCAGAATAGTCAAACTCAATGATCGAACATTTCCGAATTGTCAAACTCAATTTTCATTCAAACCAAAATGGTTGGACTCAATGTTTGATTAGCTCAGAATGGTCATACTAAATGTTTGACCAAATCAGAATAGTCAAACTCAATGATCGAACATTTCAGAATTGTCAAACTCAATGATCCAACATTTCAGAATTGTCAAACTCAATTTTCATTCAAACCAAAATGGTTGGACTCAATGTTTGATTAATTCAGAATGATCATACTGAATGTTTGACCAAATCCGAATTGTCAAACTGAATGATCGAACATTTCAGAATTGTCAAACGCAATTTTCAATCAAACCAAAATGGTTGGAATCAATGTATGATTATCTCAGAATGGTCATACTGAATGTTTGATCAACTCAGAATAGTCAGACTCAATGATCGATCATCTCAGAATTGTCAAACTCAATGATCGAACATTTCAGAATTGTCAAACTCAATTTTCATTCAAACCAAAATGGTTGGACTCAATGTTTGATTAATTCAGAATGGTCATACTGAATGTTTGATCAACTCAGAATAGTCAAACTCAATGATCGAACATTTCCGAATTGTCAAACTCAATTTTCATTCAAACCAAAATGGTTGTACTCAATGTTTGATTAGCTCAGAATGGTCATACTAAATGTTTGACCAAATCAGAATAGTCAAACTCAATGATCGAACATTTCAGAATTGTCAAACTCAATGATCGAACATTTCAGAATTGTCAAACTCAATTTTCATTCAAACCAAAATGGTTGGACTCAATGTTTGATAATTTCAGAATGGTCATACTGAATGTTTGACCAAATCAGAATAGTCAAACTCAATGATCGAACATTTCAGAATTGTCAAACTCAATTTTCAATCAAACCAAAATGGTTGGACTGAATGTTTGATTAACTCAGATTGGTCAAACAGAATGTCTGATCAACTCAGAATAGTCAGACTCAATGATCGATCATCTCAGAATTGTCAAACTCAATGATCGAACATTTCAGAATTGTCAAACTCAATTTTCATTCAAACCAAAATGGTTGGACTCAATGTTTGATTAATTCAGAATGGTCATACTGAATGTTTGATCAACTCAGAATAGTCAAACTCAATGATCGAACATTTCCGAATTGTCAAACTCAATTTTCATTCAAACCAAAATGGTTGGACTCAATGTTTGATTAGCTCAGCATGGTCATACTAAATGTTTGACCAAATCAGAATAGTCAAACTCAATGATCGAACATTTCAGAATTGTCAAACTCAATGATCGAACATTTCAGAATTGTCAAACTCCATTTTCATTCAAACCAAAATGGTTGGATTCAATGTTTGATTAATTCAGAATGGTCATACTGAATGTTTGACCAAATCAGAATAGTCAAACTCAATGATCGAACATTTCAGAATTGTCAAACTCAATTTTCAATCAAACCAAAATGGTTGGACTGAATGTTTGATTAACTCAGATTGGTCAACAGAATGTCTGATCAACTCAGAATAGTCAGACTCAATGATCGATCATCTCAGAATTGTCAAACTCAATGATCGAACATTTCAGTATTGTCAAACTCAATTTTCATTCAAACCAAAATGGTTGGACTCAATGTTTGATTAATTCAGAATGGTCATATGGAATGTTTCATCAACTCAGAATAGTCAAACTCAATGATCGAACATTTCAGAATTGTCAAACTCAATTTTTATTCAAACCAAAATGGTTGGACTCAATGTTTGATTAATTCAGAATGGTCATATTGAATGTTTCAGAATAGTCAAACTCAATGATCGAACATTTCCGAATTGTCAAACTCAATTTTCATTCAAACCAAAATGGTTGGACTCAATGTTTGATTAGCTCAGAATGGTCATACTAAATGTTTGACCAAATCAGAATAGTCAAACTCAATGATCGATCATTTCAGAATTGTCAAACTCAATGATCCAACATTTCAGAATTGTCAAACTCAATTTTCATTCAAACCAAAATGGTTGGACTCAATGTTTGATTAATTCAGAATGGTCATACTGAATGTTTGATCAACTCAGAATAGTCAAACTGAATGATCGAACATTTCAGAATTGTCAAACTCAATTTTCATTCAAACCAAAATGGTTGGACTCAATGTTTGATTAGCTCAGAATGGTCATACTAAATGTTTGACCAAATCAGAATAGTCAAACTCAATGATCGAACATTTCAGAATTGTCAAACTCAATTTTCATTCAAACCAAAATGGTTGGACTCAATGTTTGATTAATTCAGAATGGTCATACGGAATGTTTCATCAACTCAGAATAGTCAAACTCAATGATCGAACATTTCAGAATTGTCAAACTCAATTTTCATTCAAACCAAAATGGTTGGACTCAATGTTTGATTAGCTCTGAATGGTCATACTAAATGTTTGACCAAATCAGAATAGTCAAACTCAATGATCGAACATTTCAGAATTGTCAAACTCAATGATCGAACATTTCAAAATTGTCAAACTCAATTTTCATTCAAACCAAAATGGTTGGACTCAATGTTTGATTAATTCAGAATGGTCATATTGAATGTTTCAGAATAGTCAAACTCAATGATCGAACATTTCCGAATTGTCAAACTCAATTTTCATTCAAACCAAAATGGTTGGACTCAATGTTTGATTAGCTCAGAATGGTCATACTAAATGTTTGATCAACTCAGAATAGTCAAACTCAATGATCGAACATTTCCGAATTGTCAAACTCAATTTTCATTCAAACCAAAATGGTTGGACTCAATGTTTGATTAGCTCAGAATGGTCATACTAAATGTTTGACCAAATCAGAATAGTCAAACTCAATGATCGAACATTTCAGAATTGTCAAACTCAATGATCGAACATTTCAGAATTGTCAAACTCAATTTTCATTCAAACCAAAATGGTTGGACTCAATGTTTGATAATTTCAGAATGGTCATACTGAATGTTTGACCAAATCAGAATAGTCAAACTCAATGATCGAACATTTCAGAATTGTCAAACTCAATTTTCAATCAAACCAAAATGGTTGGACTGAATGTTTGATTAACTCAGATTGGTCAAACAGAATGTCTGATCAACTCAGAATAGTCAGACTCAATGATCGATCATCTCAGAATTGTCAAACTCAATGATCGAACATTTCAGAATTGTCAAACTCAATTTTCATTCAAACCAAAATGGTTGGACTCAATGTTTGATTATTTCAGAATGGTCATACTGAATGTTTGATCAACTCAGAATAGTCAAACTCAATGATCGAACATTTCCGAATTGTCAAACTCAATTTTCATTCAAACCAAAATGGTTGGACTCAATGTTTGATTAGCTCAGCATGGTCATACTAAATGTTTGACCAAATCAGAATAGTCAAACTCAATGATCGAACATTTCAGAATTGTCAAACTCAATGATCGAACATTTCAGAATTGTCAAACTCCATTTTCATTCAAACCAAAATGGTTGGATTCAATGTTTGATTAATTCAGAATGGTCATACTGAATGTTTGACCAAATCAGAATAGTCAAACTCAATGATCGAACATTTCAGAATTGTCAAACTCAATTTTCAATCAAACCAAAATGGTTGGACTGAATGTTTGATTAACTCAGATTGGTCAACAGAATGTCTGATCAACTCAGAATAGTCAGACTCAATGATCGATCATCTCAGAATTGTCAAACTCAATGATCGAACATTTCAGAATTGTCAAACTCAATTTTCATTCAAACCAAAATGGTTGGACTCAATGTTTGATTAATTCAGAATGGTCATATTGAATGTTTCAGAATAGTCAAACTCAATGATCGAACATTTCCGAATTGTCAAACTCAATTTTCATTCAAACCAAAATGGTTGGACTCAATGTTTGATTAGCTCAGAATGGTCATACTAAATGTTTGACCAAATCAGAATAGTCAAACTCAATGATCGAACATTTCAGAATTGTCAAACTCAATGATCCAACATTTCAGAATTGTCAAACTCAATTTTCATTCAAACCAAAATGGTTGGACTCAATGTTTGATTAATTCAGAATGGTCATACTGAATGTTTGATCAACTCAGAATAGTCAAACTGAATGATCGAACATTTCAGAATTGTCAAACTCAATTTTCATTCAAACCAAAATGGTTGGACTCAATGTTTGATTAGCTCAGAGTGGTCATACTAAATGTTTGACCAAATCAGAATAGTCAAACTCAATGATCGAACATTTCAGAATTGTCAAACTCAATTTTCATTCAAACCAAAATGGTTGGACTCAATGTTTGATTAATTCAGAATGGTCATATTGAATGTTTCAGAATAGTCAAACTCAATGATCGAACATTTCCGAATTGTCAAACTCAATTTTCATTCAAACCAAAATGGTTGGACTCAATGTTTGATTAGCTCAGAATGGTCATACTAAATGTTTGACCAAATCAGAATAGTCAAACTCAATGATCGAACATTTCAGAATTGTCAAACTCAATGATCCAACATTTCAGAATTGTCAAACTCAATTTTCATTCAAACCAAAATGGTTGGACTCAATGTTTGATTAATTCAGAATGGTCATACTGAATGTTTGATCAACTCAGAATAGTCAAACTGAATGATCGAACATTTCAGAATTGTCAAACTCAATTTTCATTCAAACCAAAATGGTTGGACTCAATGTTTGATTAGCTCAGAATGGTCATACTAAATGTTTGACCAAATCAGAATAGTCAAACTCAATGATCGAACATTTCAGAATTGTCAAACTCAATTTTCATTCAAACCAAAATGGTTGGACTCAATGTTTGATTAATTCAGAATGGTCATACGGAATGTTTCATCAACTCAGAATAGTCAAACTCAATGATCGAACATTTCAGAATTGTCAAACTCAATTTTCATTCAAACCAAAATGGTTGGACTCAATGTTTGATTAGCTCTGAATGGTCATACTAAATGTTTGACCAAATCAGAATAGTCAAACTCAATGATCGAACATTTCAGAATTGTCAAACTCAATGATCGAACATTTCAGAATTGTCAAACTCAATTTTCATTCAAACCAAAATGGTTGGACTCAATGTTTGATAATTTCAGAATGGTCATACTGAATGTTTGACCAAATCAGAATAGTCAAACTCAATGATCGAACATTTCAGAATTGTCAAACTCAATTTTCAATCAAACCAAAATGGTTGGACTGAATGTTTGATTAACTCAGATTGGTCAAACAGAATGTCTGATCAACTCAGAATAGTCAGACTCAATGATCGATCATCTCAGAATTGTCAAACTCAATGATCGAACATTTCAGAATTGTCAAACTCAATTTTCATTCAAACCAAAATGGTTGGACTCAATGTTTGATTATTTCAGAATGGTCATACTGAATGTTTGATCAACTCAGAATAGTCAAACTCAATGATCGAACATTTCCGAATTGTCAAACTCAATTTTCATTCAAACCAAAATGGTTGGACTCAATGTTTGATTAGCTCAGCATGGTCATACTAAATGTTTGACCAAATCAGAATAGTCAAACTCAATGATCGAACATTTCAGAATTGTCAAACTCAATGATCGAACATTTCAGAATTGTCAAACTCCATTTTCATTCAAACCAAAATGGTTGGATTCAATGTTTGATTAATTCAGAATGGTCATACTGAATGTTTGACCAAATCAGAATAGTCAAACTCAATGATCGAACATTTCAGAATTGTCAAACTCAATTTTCAATCAAACCAAAATGGTTGGACTGAATGTTTGATTAACTCAGATTGGTCAACAGAATGTCTGATCAACTCAGAATAGTCAGACTCAATGATCGATCATCTCAGAATTGTCAAACTCAATGATCGAACATTTCAGAATTGTCAAACTCAATTTTCATTCAAACCAAAATGGTTGGACTCAATGTTTGATTAATTCAGAATGGTCATATGGAATGTTTCATCAACTCAGAATAGTCAAACTCAATGATCGAACATTTCAGAATTGTCAAACTCAATTTTCATTCAAACCAAAATGGTTGGACTCAATGTTTGATTAATTCAGAATGGTCATATTGAATGTTTCAGAATAGTCAAACTCAATGATCGAACATTTCCGAATTGTCAAACTCAATTTTCATTCAAACCAAAATGGTTGGACTCAATGTTTGATTAGCTCAGAATGGTCATACTAAATGTTTGACCAAATCAGAATAGTCAAACTCAATGATCGAACATTTCAGAATTGTCAAACTCAATGATCCAACATTTCAGAATTGTCAAACTCAATTTTCATTCAAACCAAAATGGTTGGACTCAATGTTTGATTAATTCAGAATGGTCATACTGAATGTTTGATCAACTCAGAATAGTCAAACTGAATGATCGAACATTTCAGAATTGTCAAACTCAATTTTCATTCAAACCAAAATGGTTGGACTCAATGTTTGATTAGCTCAGAGTGGTCATACTAAATGTTTGACCAAATCAGAATAGTCAAACTCAATGATCGAACATTTCAGAATTGTCAAACTCAATTTTCATTCAAACCAAAATGGTTGGACTCAATGTTTGATTAATTCAGAATGGTCATATTGAATGTTTCAGAATAGTCAAACTCAATGATCGAACATTTCCGAATTGTCAAACTCAATTTTCATTCAAACCAAAATGGTTGGACTCAATGTTTGATTAGCTCAGAATGGTCATACTAAATGTTTGACCAAATCAGAATAGTCAAACTCAATGATCGAACATTTCAGAATTGTCAAACTCAATGATCCAACATTTCAGAATTGTCAAACTCAATTTTCATTCAAACCAAAATGGTTGGACTCAATGTTTGATTAATTCAGAATGGTCATACTGAATGTTTGATCAACTCAGAATAGTCAAACTGAATGATCGAACATTTCAGAATTGTCAAACTCAATTTTCATTCAAACCAAAATGGTTGGACTCAATGTTTGATTAGCTCAGAATGGTCATACTAAATGTTTGACCAAATCAGAATAGTCAAACTCAATGATCGAACATTTCAGAATTGTCAAACTCAATTTTCATTCAAACCAAAATGGTTGGACTCAATGTTTGATTAATTCAGAATGGTCATACGGAATGTTTCATCAACTCAGAATAGTCAAACTCAATGATCGAACATTTCAGAATTGTCAAACTCAATTTTCATTCAAACCAAAATGGTTGGACTCAATGTTTGATTAGCTCTGAATGGTCATACTAAATGTTTGACCAAATCAGAATAGTCAAACTCAATGATCGAACATTTCAGAATTGTCAAACTCAATGATCGAACATTTCAAAATTGTCAAACTCAATTTTCATTCAAACCAAAATGGTTGGACTCAATGTTTGATTAATTCAGAATGGTCATATTGAATGTTTCAGAATAGTCAAACTCAATGATCGAACATTTCCGAATTGTCAAACTCAATTTTCATTCAAACCAAAATGGTTGGACTCAATGTTTGATTAATTCAGAATGGTCATACTGAATGTTTGACCAAATCAGAATAGTCAAACTCAATGATCGAACATTTCAGAATTGTCAAACTCAATTTTCAATCAAACCAAAATGGTTGGACTGAATGTTTGATTAACTCAGATTGGTCAACAGAATGTCTGATCAACTCAGAATAGTCAGACTCAATGATCGATCATCTCAGAATTGTCAAACTCAATGATCGAACATTTCAGAATTGTCAAACTCAATTTTCATTCAAACCAAAATGGTTGGACTCAATGTTTGATTAATTCAGAATGGTCATATGGAATGTTTCATCAACTCAGAATAGTCAAACTCAATGATCGAACATTTCCGAATTGTCAAACTCAATTTTCATTCAAACCAAAATGGTTGGACTCAATGTTTGATTAGCTCAGAATGGTCATACTAAATGTTTGACCAAATCAGAATAGTCAAACTCAATGATCGAACATTTCAGAATTGTCAAACTCAATGATCCAACATTTCAGAATTGTCAAACTCAATTTTCATTCAAACCAAAATGGTTGGACTCAATGTTTGATTAATTCAGAATGGTCATACTGAATGTTTGATCAACTCAGAATAGTCAAACTGAATGATCGAACATTTCAGAATTGTCAAACTCAATTTTCATTCAAACCAAAATGGTTGGACTCAATGTTTGATTAGCTCAGAGTGGTCATACTAAATGTTTGACCAAATCAGAATAGTCAAACTCAATGATCGAACATTTCAGAATTGTCAAACTCAATTTTCATTCAAACCAAAATGGTTGGACTCAATGTTTGATTAATTCAGAATGGTCATATTGAATGTTTCAGAATAGTCAAACTCAATGATCGAACATTTCCGAATTGTCAAACTCAATTTTCATTCAAACCAAAATGGTTGGACTCAATGTTTGATTAGCTCAGAATGGTCATACTAAATGTTTGACCAAATCAGAATAGTCAAACTCAATGATCGAACATTTCAGAATTGTCAAACTCAATGATCCAACATTTCAGAATTGTCAAACTCAATTTTCATTCAAACCAAAATGGTTGGACTCAATGTTTGATTAATTCAGAATGGTCATACTGAATGTTTGATCAACTCAGAATAGTCAAACTGAATGATCGAACATTTCAGAATTGTCAAACTCAATTTTCATTCAAACCAAAATGGTTGGACTCAATGTTTGATTAGCTCAGAATGGTCATACTAAATGTTTGACCAAATCAGAATAGTCAAACTCAATGATCGAACATTTCCGAATTGTCAAACTCAATTTTCATTCAAACCAAAATGGTTGGACTCAATGTTTGATTAGCTCAGAATGGTCATACTAAATGTTTGACCAAATCAGAATAGTCAAACTCAATGATCGAACATTTCAGAATTGTCAAACTCAATGATCCAACATTTCAGAATTGTCAAACTCAATTTTCATTCAAACCAAAATGGTTGGACTCAATGTTTGATTAATTCAGAATGGTCATACTGAATGTTTGATCAACTCAGAATAGTCAAACTGAATGATCGAACATTTCAGAATTGTCAAACTCAATTTTCATTCAAACCAAAATGGTTGGACTCAATGTTTGATTAGCTCAGAATGGTCATACTAAATGTTTGACCAAATCAGAATAGTCAAACTCAATGATCGAACATTTCAGAATTGTCAAACTCAATTTTCATTCAAACCAAAATGGTTGGACTCAATGTTTGATTAATTCAGAATGGTCATACGGAATGTTTCATCAACTCAGAATAGTCAAACTCAATGATCGAACATTTCAGAATTGTCAAACTCAATTTTCATTCAAACCAAAATGGTTGGACTCAATGTTTGATTAGCTCTGAATGGTCATACTAAATGTTTGACCAAATCAGAATAGTCAAACTCAATGATCGAACATTTCAGAATTGTCAAACTCAATGATCGAACATTTCAAAATTGTCAAACTCAATTTTCATTCAAACCAAAATGGTTGGACTCAATGTTTGATTAATTCAGAATGGTCATATTGAATGTTTCAGAATAGTCAAACTCAATGATCGAACATTTCCGAATTGTCAAACTCAATTTTCATTCAAACCAAAATGGTTGGACTCAATGTTTGATTAATTCAGAATGGTCATACTGAATGTTTGACCAAATCAGAATAGTCAAACTCAATGATCGAACATTTCAGAATTGTCAAACTCAATTTTCAATCAAACCAAAATGGTTGGACTGAATGTTTGATTAACTCAGATTGGTCAACAGAATGTCTGATCAACTCAGAATAGTCAGACTCAATGATCGATCATCTCAGAATTGTCAAACTCAATGATCGAACATTTCAGAATTGTCAAACTCAATTTTCATTCAAACCAAAATGGTTGGACTCAATGTTTGATTAATTCAGAATGGTCATATGGAATGTTTCATCAACTCAGAATAGTCAAACTCAATGATCGAACATTTCCGAATTGTCAAACTCAATTTTCATTCAAACCAAAATGGTTGGACTCAATGTTTGATTAGCTCAGAATGGTCATACTAAATGTTTGACCAAATCAGAATAGTCAAACTCAATGATCGAACATTTCAGAATTGTCAAACTCAATGATCCAACATTTCAGAATTGTCAAACTCAATTTTCATTCAAACCAAAATGGTTGGACTCAATGTTTGATTAATTCAGAATGGTCATACTGAATGTTTGATCAACTCAGAATAGTCAAACTGAATGATCGAACATTTCAGAATTGTCAAACTCAATTTTCATTCAAACCAAAATGGTTGGACTCAATGTTTGATTAGCTCAGAGTGGTCATACTAAATGTTTGACCAAATCAGAATAGTCAAACTCAATGATCGAACATTTCAGAATTGTCAAACTCAATTTTCATTCAAACCAAAATGGTTGGACTCAATGTTTGATTAATTCAGAATGGTCATATTGAATGTTTCAGAATAGTCAAACTCAATGATCGAACATTTCCGAATTGTCAAACTCAATTTTCATTCAAACCAAAATGGTTGGACTCAATGTTTGATTAGCTCAGAATGGTCATACTAAATGTTTGACCAAATCAGAATAGTCAAACTCAATGATCGAACATTTCAGAATTGTCAAACTCAATGATCCAACATTTCAGAATTGTCAAACTCAATTTTCATTCAAACCAAAATGGTTGGACTCAATGTTTGATTAATTCAGAATGGTCATACTGAATGTTTGATCAACTCAGAATAGTCAAACTGAATGATCGAACATTTCAGAATTGTCAAACTCAATTTTCATTCAAACCAAAATGGTTGGACTCAATGTTTGATTAGCTCAGAATGGTCATACTAAATGTTTGACCAAATCAGAATAGTCAAACTCAATGATCGAACATTTCAGAATTGTCAAACTCAATTTTCATTCAAACCAAAATGGTTGGACTCAATGTTTGATTAATTCAGAATGGTCATACGGAATGTTTCATCAACTCAGAATAGTCAAACTCAATGATCGAACATTTCAGAATTGTCAAACTCAATTTTCATTCAAACCAAAATGGTTGGACTCAATGTTTGATTAGCTCTGAATGGTCATACTAAATGTTTGACCAAATCAGAATAGTCAAACTCAATGATCGAACATTTCAGAATTGTCAAACTCAATGATCGAACATTTCAAAATTGTCAAACTCAATTTTCATTCAAACCAAAATGGTTGGACTCAATGTTTGATTAATTCAGAATGGTCATATTGAATGTTTCAGAATAGTCAAACTCAATGATCGAACATTTCCGAATTGTCAAACTCAATTTTCATTCAAACCAAAATGGTTGGACTCAATGTTTGATTAATTCAGAATGGTCATACTGAATGTTTGACCAAATCAGAATAGTCAAACTCAATGATCGAACATTTCAGAATTGTCAAACTCAATTTTCAATCAAACCAAAATGGTTGGACTGAATGTTTGATTAACTCAGATTGGTCAACAGAATGTCTGATCAACTCAGAATAGTCAGACTCAATGATCGATCATCTCAGAATTGTCAAACTCAATGATCGAACATTTCAGAATTGTCAAACTCAATTTTCATTCAAACCAAAATGGTTGGACTCAATGTTTGATTAATTCAGAATGGTCATATGGAATGTTTCATCAACTCAGAATAGTCAAACTCAATGATCGAACATTTCAGAATTGTCAAACTCAATTTTCATTCAAACCAAAATGGTTGGACTCAATGTTTGATTAATTCAGAATGGTCATATTGAATGTTTCAGAATAGTCAAACTCAATGATCGAACATTTCCGAATTGTCAAACTCAATTTTCATTCAAACCAAAATGGTTGGACTCAATGTTTGATTAGCTCAGAATGGTCATACTAAATGTTTGACCAAATCAGAATAGTCAAACTCAATGATCGAACATTTCAGAATTGTCAAACTCAATGATCCAACATTTCAGAATTGTCAAACTCAATTTTCATTCAAACCAAAATGGTTGGACTCAATGTTTGATTAATTCAGAATGGTCATACTGAATGTTTGATCAACTCAGAATAGTCAAACTGAATGATCGAACATTTCAGAATTGTCAAACTCAATTTTCATTCAAACCAAAATGGTTGGACTCAATGTTTGATTAGCTCAGAGTGGTCATACTAAATGTTTGACCAAATCAGAATAGTCAAACTCAATGATCGAACATTTCAGAATTGTCAAACTCAATTTTCATTCAAACCAAAATGGTTGGACTCAATGTTTGATTAATTCAGAATGGTCATATTGAATGTTTCAGAATAGTCAAACTCAATGATCGAACATTTCCGAATTGTCAAACTCAATTTTCATTCAAACCAAAATGGTTGGACTCAATGTTTGATTAGCTCAGAATGGTCATACTAAATGTTTGACCATATCAGAATAGTCAAACTCAATGATCGAACATTTCAGAATTGTCAAACTCAATGATCCAACATTTCAGAATTGTCAAACTCAATTTTCATTCAAACCAAAATGGTTGGACTCAATGTTTGATTAATTCAGAATGGTCATACTGAATGTTTGATCAACTCAGAATAGTCAAACTGAATGATCGAACATTTCAGAATTGTCAAACTCAATTTTCATTCAAACCAAAATGGTTGGACTCAATGTTTGATTAGCTCAGAATGGTCATACTAAATGTTTGACCAAATCAGAATAGTCAAACTCAATGATCGAACATTTCAGAATTGTCAAACTCAATTTTCATTCAAACCAAAATGGTTGGACTCAATGTTTGATTAATTCAGAATGGTCATACGGAATGTTTCATCAACTCAGAATAGTCAAACTCAATGATCGAACATTTCAGAATTGTCAAACTCAATTTTCATTCAAACCAAAATGGTTGGACTCAATGTTTGATTAGCTCTGAATGGTCATACTAAATGTTTGACCAAATCAGAATAGTCAAACTCAATGATCGAACATTTCAGAATTGTCAAACTCAATGATCGAACATTTCAAAATTGTCAAACTCAATTTTCATTCAAACCAAAATGGTTGGACTCAATGTTTGATTAATTCAGAATGGTCATATTGAATGTTTCAGAATAGTCAAACTCAATGATCGAACATTTCCGAATTGTCAAACTCAATTTTCATTCAAACCAAAATGGTTGGACTCAATGTTTGATTAGCTCAGAATGGTCATACTAAATGTTTGATCAACTCAGAATAGTCAAACTCAATGATCGAACATTTCCGAATTGTCAAACTCAATTTTCATTCAAACCAAAATGGTTGGACTCAATGTTTGATTAGCTCAGAATGGTCATACTAAATGTTTGACCAAATCAGAATAGTCAAACTCAATGATCGAACATTTCAGAATTGTCAAACTCAATGATCGAACATTTCAGAATTGTCAAACTCAATTTTCATTCAAACCAAAATGGTTGGACTCAATGTTTGATAATTTCAGAATGGTCATACTGAATGTTTGACCAAATCAGAATAGTCAAACTCAATGATCGAACATTTCAGAATTGTCAAACTCAATTTTCAATCAAACCAAAATGGTTGGACTGAATGTTTGATTAACTCAGATTGGTCAAACAGAATGTCTGATCAACTCAGAATAGTCAGACTCAATGATCGATCATCTCAGAATTGTCAAACTCAATGATCGAACATTTCAGAATTGTCAAACTCAATTTTCATTCAAACCAAAATGGTTGGACTCAATGTTTGATTAATTCAGAATGGTCATACTGAATGTTTAATTAACTCAGAATAGTCAAACTCAATGATCGAACATTTCCGAATTGTCAAACTCAATTTTCATTCAAACCAAAATGGTTGGACTCAATGTTTGATTAGCTCAGCATGGTCATACTAAATGTTTGACCAAATCAGAATAGTCAAACTCAATGATCGAACATTTCAGAATTGTCAAACTCAATGATCGAACATTTCAGAATTGTCAAACTCCATTTTCATTCAAACCAAAATGGTTGGATTCAATGTTTGATTAATTCAGAATGGTCATACTGAATGTTTGACCAAATCAGAATAGTCAAACTCAATGATCGAACATTTCAGAATTGTCAAACTCAATTTTCAATCAAACCAAAATGGTTGGACTGAATGTTTGATTAACTCAGATTGGTCAACAGAATGTCTGATCAACTCAGAATAGTCAGACTCAATGATCGATCATCTCAGAATTGTCAAACTCAATGATCGAACATTTCAGAATTGTCAAACTCAATTTTCATTCAAACCAAAATGGTTGGACTCAATGTTTGATTAATTCAGAATGGTCATATGGAATGTTTCATCAACTCAGAATAGTCAAACTCAATGATCGAACATTTCAGAATTGTCAAGCTCAATTTTCATTCAAACCAAAATGGTTGGACTCAATGTTTGATTAATTCAGAATGGTCATATTGAATGTTTCAGAATAGTCAAACTCAATGATCGAACATTTCCGAATTGTCAAACTCAATTTTCATTCAAACCAAAATGGTTGGACTCAATGTTTGATTAGCTCAGAATGGTCATACTAAATGTTTGACCAAATCAGAATAGTCAAACTCAATGATCGAACATTTCAGAATTGTCAAACTCAATGATCCAACATTTCAGAATTGTCAAACTCAATTTTCATTCAAACCAAAATGGTTGGACTCAATGTTTGATTAATTCAGAATGGTCATACTGAATGTTTGATCAACTCAGAATAGTCAAACTGAATGATCGAACATTTCAGAATTGTCAAACTCAATTTTCATTCAAACCAAAATGGTTGGACTCAATGTTTGATTAGCTCAGAGTGGTCATACTAAATGTTTGACCAAATCAGAATAGTCAAACTCAATGATCGAACATTTCAGAATTGTCAAACTCAATTTTCATTCAAACCAAAATGGTTGGACTCAATGTTTGATTAATTCAGAATGGTCATATTGAATGTTTCAGAATAGTCAAACTCAATGATCGAACATTTCCGAATTGTCAAACTCAATTTTCATTCAAACCAAAATGGTTGGACTCAATGTTTGATTAATTCAGAATGGTCATACTGAATGTTTGACCAAATCAGAATAGTCAAACTCAATGATCGAACATTTCAGAATTGTCAAACTCAATTTTCAATCAAACCAAAATGGTTGGACTGAATGTTTGATTAACTCAGATTGGTCAACAGAATGTCTGATCAACTCAGAATAGTCAGACTCAATGATCGATCATCTCAGAATTGTCAAACTCAATGATCGAACATTTCAGAATTGTCAAACTCAATTTTCATTCAAACCAAAATGGTTGGACTCAATGTTTGATTAATTCAGAATGGTCATATGGAATGTTTCATCAACTCAGAATAGTCAAACTCAATGATCGAACATTTCCGAATTGTCAAACTCAATTTTCATTCAAACCAAAATGGTTGGACTCAATGTTTGATTAGCTCAGAATGGTCATACTAAATGTTTGACCAAATCAGAATAGTCAAACTCAATGATCGAACATTTCAGAATTGTCAAACTCAATGATCCAACATTTCAGAATTGTCAAACTCAATTTTCATTCAAACCAAAATGGTTGGACTCAATGTTTGATTAATTCAGAATGGTCATACTGAATGTTTGATCAACTCAGAATAGTCAAACTGAATGATCGAACATTTCAGAATTGTCAAACTCAATTTTCATTCAAACCAAAATGGTTGGACTCAATGTTTGATTAGCTCAGAGTGGTCATACTAAATGTTTGACCAAATCAGAATAGTCAAACTCAATGATCGAACATTTCAGAATTGTCAAACTCAATTTTCATTCAAACCAAAATGGTTGGACTCAATGTTTGATTAATTCAGAATGGTCATATTGAATGTTTCAGAATAGTCAAACTCAATGATCGAACATTTCCGAATTGTCAAACTCAATTTTCATTCAAACCAAAATGGTTGGACTCAATGTTTGATTAGCTCAGAATGGTCATACTAAATGTTTGACCAAATCAGAATAGTCAAACTCAATGATCGAACATTTCAGAATTGTCAAACTCAATGATCCAACATTTCAGAATTGTCAAACTCAATTTTCATTCAAACCAAAATGGTTGGACTCAATGTTTGATTAATTCAGAATGGTCATACTGAATGTTTGATCAACTCAGAATAGTCAAACTGAATGATCGAACATTTCAGAATTGTCAAACTCAATTTTCATTCAAACCAAAATGGTTGGACTCAATGTTTGATTAGCTCAGAATGGTCATACTAAATGTTTGACCAAATCAGAATAGTCAAACTCAATGATCGAACATTTCAGAATTGTCAAACTCAATTTTCATTCAAACCAAAATGGTTGGACTCAATGTTTGATTAATTCAGAATGGTCATACGGAATGTTTCATCAACTCAGAATAGTCAAACTCAATGATCGAACATTTCAGAATTGTCAAACTCAATTTTCATTCAAACCAAAATGGTTGGACTCAATGTTTGATTAGCTCTGAATGGTCATACTAAATGTTTGACCAAATCAGAATAGTCAAACTCAATGATCGAACATTTCAGAATTGTCAAACTCAATGATCGAACATTTCAAAATTGTCAAACTCAATTTTCATTCAAACCAAAATGGTTGGACTCAATGTTTGATTAATTCAGAATGGTCATATTGAATGTTTCAGAATAGTCAAACTCAATGATCGAACATTTCCGAATTGTCAAACTCAATTTTCATTCAAACCAAAATGGTTGGACTCAATGTTTGATTAATTCAGAATGGTCATACTGAATGTTTGACCAAATCAGAATAGTCAAACTCAATGATCGAACATTTCAGAATTGTCAAACTCAATTTTCAATCAAACCAAAATGGTTGGACTGAATGTTTGATTAACTCAGATTGGTCAACAGAATGTCTGATCAACTCAGAATAGTCAGACTCAATGATCGATCATCTCAGAATTGTCAAACTCAATGATCGAACATTTCAGAATTGTCAAACTCAATTTTCATTCAAACCAAAATGGTTGGACTCAATGTTTGATTAATTCAGAATGGTCATATGGAATGTTTCATCAACTCAGAATAGTCAAACTCAATGATCGAACATTTCAGAATTGTCAAACTCAATTTTCATTCAAACCAAAATGGTTGGACTCAATGTTTGATTAATTCAGAATGGTCATATTGAATGTTTCAGAATAGTCAAACTCAATGATCGAACATTTCCGAATTGTCAAACTCAATTTTCATTCAAACCAAAATGGTTGGACTCAATGTTTGATTAGCTCAGAATGGTCATACTAAATGTTTGACCAAATCAGAATAGTCAAACTCAATGATCGAACATTTCAGAATTGTCAAACTCAATGATCCAACATTTCAGAATTGTCAAACTCAATTTTCATTCAAACCAAAATGGTTGGACTCAATGTTTGATTAATTCAGAATGGTCATACTGAATGTTTGATCAACTCAGAATAGTCAAACTGAATGATCGAACATTTCAGAATTGTCAAACTCAATTTTCATTCAAACCAAAATGGTTGGACTCAATGTTTGATTAGCTCAGAGTGGTCATACTAAATGTTTGACCAAATCAGAATAGTCAAACTCAATGATCGAACATTTCAGAATTGTCAAACTCAATTTTCATTCAAACCAAAATGGTTGGACTCAATGTTTGATTAATTCAGAATGGTCATATTGAATGTTTCAGAATAGTCAAACTCAATGATCGAACATTTCCGAATTGTCAAACTCAATTTTCATTCAAACCAAAATGGTTGGACTCAATGTTTGATTAGCTCAGAATGGTCATACTAAATGTTTGACCATATCAGAATAGTCAAACTCAATG
Source organism: Alitta virens (assembly GCA_932294295.1). Taxonomy (NCBI): domain Eukaryota; kingdom Metazoa; phylum Annelida; class Polychaeta; order Phyllodocida; family Nereididae; genus Alitta; species Alitta virens. Next base: position 9,812,525 of record OW028581.1, read on the forward strand.
ATCGAACATTTCAGAATTGTCAAACTCAATGATCCAACATTTCAGAATTGTCAAACTCAATTTTCATTCAAACCAAAATGGTTGGACTCAATGTTTGATTAATTCAGAATGGTCATACTGAATGTTTGATCAACTCAGAATAGTCAAACTGAATGATCGAACATTTCAGAATTGTCAAACTCAATTTTCATTCAAACCAAAATGGTTGGACTCAATGTTTGATTAGCTCAGAATGGTCATACTAAATGTTTGACCAAATCAGAATAGTCAAACTCAATGATCGAACATTTCAGAATTGTCAAACTCAATTTTCATTCAAACCAAAATGGTTGGACTCAATGTTTGATTAATTCAGAATGGTCATACGGAATGTTTCATCAACTCAGAATAGTCAAACTCAATGATCGAACATTTCAGAATTGTCAAACTCAATTTTCATTCAAACCAAAATGGTTGGACTCAATGTTTGATTAGCTCTGAATGGTCATACTAAATGTTTGACCAAATCAGAATAGTCAAACTCAATGATCGAACATTTCAGAATTGTCAAACTCAATGATCGAACATTTCAAAATTGTCAAACTCAATTTTCATTCAAACCAAAATGGTTGGACTCAATGTTTGATTAATTCAGAATGGTCATATTGAATGTTTCAGAATAGTCAAACTCAATGATCGAACATTTCCGAATTGTCAAACTCAATTTTCATTCAAACCAAAATGGTTGGACTCAATGTTTGATTAGCTCAGAATGGTCATACTAAATGTTTGATCAACTCAGAATAGTCAAACTCAATGATCGAACATTTCCGAATTGTCAAACTCAATTTTCATTCAAACCAAAATGGTTGGACTCAATGTTTGATTAGCTCAGAATGGTCATACTAAATGTTTGACCAAATCAGAATAGTCAAACTCAATGATCGAACATTTCAGAATTGTCAAACTCAATGATCGAACATTTCAGAATTGTCAAACTCAATTTTCATTCAAACCAAAATGGTTGGACTCAATGTTTGATAATTTCAGAATGGTCATACTGAATGTTTGACCAAATCAGAATAGTCAAACTCAATGATCGAACATTTCAGAATTGTCAAACTCAATTTTCAATCAAACCAAAATGGTTGGACTGAATGTTTGATTAACTCAGATTGGTCAAACAGAATGTCTGATCAACTCAGAATAGTCAGACTCAATGATCGATCATCTCAGAATTGTCAAACTCAATGATCGAACATTTCAGAATTGTCAAACTCAATTTTCATTCAAACCAAAATGGTTGGACTCAATGTTTGATTAATTCAGAATGGTCATACTGAATGTTTAATTAACTCAGAATAGTCAAACTCAATGATCGAACATTTCCGAATTGTCAAACTCAATTTTCATTCAAACCAAAATGGTTGGACTCAATGTTTGATTAGCTCAGCATGGTCATACTAAATGTTTGACCAAATCAGAATAGTCAAACTCAATGATCGAACATTTCAGAATTGTCAAACTCAATGATCGAACATTTCAGAATTGTCAAACTCCATTTTCATTCAAACCAAAATGGTTGGATTCAATGTTTGATTAATTCAGAATGGTCATACTGAATGTTTGACCAAATCAGAATAGTCAAACTCAATGATCGAACATTTCAGAATTGTCAAACTCAATTTTCAATCAAACCAAAATGGTTGGACTGAATGTTTGATTAACTCAGATTGGTCAACAGAATGTCTGATCAACTCAGAATAGTCAGACTCAATGATCGATCATCTCAGAATTGTCAAACTCAATGATCGAACATTTCAGAATTGTCAAACTCAATTTTCATTCAAACCAAAATGGTTGGACTCAATGTTTGATTAATTCAGAATGGTCATATGGAATGTTTCATCAACTCAGAATAGTCAAACTCAATGATCGAACATTTCAGAATTGTCAAGCTCAATTTTCATTCAAACCAAAATGGTTGGACTCAATGTTTGATTAATTCAGAATGGTCATATTGAATGTTTCAGAATAGTCAAACTCAATGATCGAACATTTCCGAATTGTCAAACTCAATTTTCATTCAAACCAAAATGGTTGGACTCAATGTTTGATTAGCTCAGAATGGTCATACTAAATGTTTGACCAAATCAGAATAGTCAAACTCAATGATCGAACATTTCAGAATTGTCAAACTCAATGATCCAACATTTCAGAATTGTCAAACTCAATTTTCATTCAAACCAAAATGGTTGGACTCAATGTTTGATTAATTCAGAATGGTCATACTGAATGTTTGATCAACTCAGAATAGTCAAACTGAATGATCGAACATTTCAGAATTGTCAAACTCAATTTTCATTCAAACCAAAATGGTTGGACTCAATGTTTGATTAGCTCAGAGTGGTCATACTAAATGTTTGACCAAATCAGAATAGTCAAACTCAATGATCGAACATTTCAGAATTGTCAAACTCAATTTTCATTCAAACCAAAATGGTTGGACTCAATGTTTGATTAATTCAGAATGGTCATACGGAATGTTTCATCAACTCAGAATAGTCAAACTCAATGATCGAACATTTCAGAATTGTCAAACTCAATTTTCATTCAAACCAAAATGGTTGGACTCAATGTTTGATTAGCTCTGAATGGTCATACTAAATGTTTGACCAAATCAGAATAGTCAAACTCAATGATCGAACATTTCAGAATTGTCAAACTCAATGATCGAACATTTCAAAATTGTCAAACTCAATTTTCATTCAAACCAAAATGGTTGGACTCAATGTTTGATTCATTCAGAATGGTCATATTGAATGTTTCAGAATAGTCAAACTCAATGATCGAACATTTCCGAATTGTCAAACTCAATTTTCATTCAAACCAAAATGGTTGGACTCAATGTTTGATTAGCTCAGAATGGTCATACTAAATGTTTGACCAAATCAGAATAGTCAAACTCAATGATCGAACATTTCAGAATTGTCAAACTCAATGATCCAACATTTCAGAATTGTCAAACTCAATTTTCATTCAAACCAAAATGGTTGGACTCAATGTTTGATTAATTCAGAATGGTCATACTGAATGTTTGACCAAATCAGAATTGTCAAACTGAATGATCGAACATTTCAGAATTGTCAAACGCAATTTTCAATCAAGCCAAAATGGTTGGAATCAATGTATGATTATCTCAGAATGGTCATACTAAATGTTTGACCAAATCAGAATAGTCAAACTCAATGATCGAACATTTCAGAATTGTCAAACTCAATGATCGAACATTTCAGAATTGTCAAACTCAATTTTCATTCAAACCAAAATGGTTGGACTCAATGTTTGATTAATTCCGAATGGTCATACTGAATGTTTGACCAAATCAGAATAGTCAAACTGAATGATCGAACATTTCAGAATTGTCAAACGCAATTTTCAATCAAACCAAAATGGTTGGACTCAATGTATGATTATCTGAGAATGGTCATACTGGATGTTTGATCAACTCAGAATAGTCAGACTCAATGATCGATCATCTCAGAATTGTCAAACTCAATGATCGAACATTTCAGAATTGTCAAACTCAATTTTCATTCAAACCAAAATGGTTGGACTCAATGTTTGATTAATTCAGAATGGTCATACTAAATGTTTGACCAAATCAGAATAGTCAAACTCAATGATCGAACATTTCAGAATTGTCAAACTCAATGATCGAACATTTCAGAATTGTCAAACTCAATTTTCATTCAAACCAAAATGGTTGGACTCAATCTTTGATTAATTCAGAATGGTCATACTGAATGTTTGACAAAATCAGAATTGTCAAACTCAATGATCGAACATTTCAGAATTGTCAAACTCAATTTTCAATCAAACCAAAATGGTTGGACTCAATGTATGATTATCTCAGAATGGTCATACTGAATGTTTGATCAACTCAGAATAGTCAGACTCAATGATCGATCATCTCAGAATTGTCAAACTCAATGATCGAACATTTCAGAATTGTCAAACTCAATTTTCATTCAAACCAAAATGGTTGGACTCAATGTTTGATTAATTCAGAATGGTCATACTGAATGTTTGACCAAATCAGAATAGTCAAACTCAATGATCGAACATTTCCGAATTGTCAAACTCAATTTTCATTCAAACCAAAATGGTTGGACTGAAGGTTTGATTAACTCAGATTGGTCAAACAGAATGTCTGATCAACTCAGAATAGTCAGACTCAATGATCGATCATCTCAGAATTGTCAAACTCAATGATCGAACATTTCCGAATTGTCAAACTCAATTTTCATTCAAACCAAAATGGTTGGACTCAATGTTTGATTAGCTCAGAATGGTCATACTAAATGTTTGACCAAATCAGAATAGTCAAACTCAATGATCGAACATTTCAGAATTGTCAAACTCAATGATCGAACATTTCAGAATTGTCAAACTCCATTTTCATTCAAACCAAAATGGTTGGACTCAATGTTTGATTAATTCAGAATGGTCATACTAAATGTTTGACCAAATCAGAATAGTCAAACTCAATGATCGAACATTTCAGAATTGTCAAACTCAATTTTCATTCAAACCAAAATGGTTGGACTCAATGTTTGATTAATTCAGAATGGTCATACGGAATGTTTCATCAACTCAGAATAGTCAAACTCAATGATCGAACATTTCAGAATTGTCAAACTCAATTTTCATTCAAACCAAAATGGTTGGACTCAATGTTTGATTAGCTCTGAATGGTCATACTAAATGTTTGACCAAATCAGAATAGTCAAACTCAATGATCGAACATTTCAGAATTGTCAAACTCAATGATCGAACATTTCAAAATTGTCAAACTCAATTTTCATTCAAACCAAAATGGTTGGACTCAATGTTTGATTAATTCAGAATGGTCATACTGAATGTTTCAGAATAGTCAAACTCAATGATCGAACATTTCCGAATTGTCAAACTCAATTTTCATTCAAACCAAAATGGTTGGACTCAATGTTTGATTAGCTCAGAATGGTCATACTAAATGTTTGACCAAATCAGAATAGTCAAACTCAATGATCGAACATTTCAGAATTGTCAAACTCAATGATCCAACATTTCAGAATTGTCAAACTCAATTTTCATTCAAACCAAAATGGTTGGACTCAATGTTTGATTAATTCAGAATGGTCATACGGAATGTTTCATCAACTCAGAATAGTCAAACTCAATGATCGAACATTTCAGAATTGTCAAACTCAATTTTCATTCAAACCAAAATGGTTGGACTCAATGTTTGATTAGCTCTGAATGGTCATACTAAATGTTTGACCAAATCAGAATAGTCAAACTCAATGATCGAACATTTCAGAATTGTCAAACTCAATGATCGAACATTTCAAAATTGTCAAACTCAATTTTCATTCAAACCAAAATGGTTGGACTCAATGTTTGATTAATTCAGAATGGTCATATTGAATGTTTCAGAATAGTCAAACTCAATGATCGAACATTTCCGAATTGTCAAACTCAATTTTCATTCAAACCAAAATGGTTGGACTCAATGTTTGATTAGCTCAGAATGGTCATACTAAATGTTTGACCAAATCAGAATAGTCAAACTCAATGATCGAACATTTCAGAATTGTCAAACTCAATGATCCAACATTTCAGAATTGTCAAACTCAATTTTCATTCAAACCAAAATGGTTGGACTCAATGTTTGATTAATTCAGAATGGTCATACTGAATGTTTGACCAAATCAGAATTGTCAAACTGAATGATCGAACATTTCAGAATTGTCAAACGCAATTTTCAATCAAACCAAAATGGTTGGAATCAATGTATGATTATCTCAGAATGGTCATACTGAATGTTTGATCAACTCAGAATAGTCAGACTCAATGATCGATCATCTCAGAATTGTCAAACTCAATGATCGAACATTTCAGAATTGTCAAACTCAATTTTCATTCAAACCAAAATGGTTGGACTCAATGTTTGATTAATTCAGAATGGTCATACTGAATGTTTGATCAACTCAGAATAGTCAAACTCAATGATCGAACATTTCCGAATTGTCAAACTCAATTTTCATTCAAACCAAAATGGTTGGACTCAATGTTTGATTAGCTCAGCATGGTCATACTAAATGTTTGACCAAATCAGAATAGTCAAACTCAATGATCGAACATTTCAGAATTGTCAAACTCAATGATCGAACATTTCAGAATTGTCAAACTCCATTTTCATTCAAACCAAAATGGTTGGATTCAATGTTTGATTAATTCAGAATGGTCATACTGAATGTTTGACCAAATCAGAATAGTCAAACTCAATGATCGAACATTTCAGAATTGTCAAACTCAATTTTCAATCAAACCAAAATGGTTGGACTGAATGTTTGATTAACTCAGATTGGTCAACAGAATGTCTGATCAACTCAGAATAGTCAGACTCAATGATCGATCATCTCAGAATTGTCAAACTCAATGATCGAACATTTCAGAATTGTCAAACTCAATTTTCATTCAAACCAAAATGGTTGGACTCAATGTTTGATTAATTCAGAATGGTCATATGGAATGTTTCATCAACTCAGAATAGTCAAACTCAATGATCGAACATTTCAGAATTGTCAAACTCAATTTTCATTCATACCAAAATGGTTGGACTCAATGTTTGATTAGCTCAGAATGGTCATACTAAATGTTTGACCAAATCAGAATAGTCAAACTCAATGATCGAACATTTCAGAATTGTCAAACTCAATGATCGAACATTTCAGAATTGTCAAACTCAATTTTCATTCAAACCAAAATGGTTGGACTCAATGTTTGATTAATTCAGAATGGTCATATTGAATGTTTGATCAACTCAGAAGAGTCAAACTCAATGATCGAACATTTCCGAATTGTCAAACTCAATTTTCATTTAAACCAAAATGGTTGGACTCAATGTTTGATTAGCTCAGAATGGTCATACTAAATGTTTGACCAAATCAGAATAGTCAAACTCAATGATCGAACATTTCAGAATTGTCAAACTCAATGATCGAACATTTCAGAATTGTCAAACTCAATTTTCATTCAAAACCAAAATGGTTGGACTCAATGTTTGATTAATTCCGAATGGTCATACTGAATGTTTGACCAAATCAGAATAGTCAAACTGAATGATCGAACATTTCAGAATTGTCAAACGCAATTTTCAATCAAACCAAAATGGTTGGACTCAATGTATGATTATCTGAGAATGGTCATACTGGATGTTTGATCAACTCAGAATAGTCAGACTCAATGATCGATCATCTCAGAATTGTCAAACTCAATGATCGAACATTTCAGAATTGTCAAACGCAATTTTCAATCAAACCAAAATGGTTGGAATCAATGTATGATTATCTCAGAATGGTCATACTGAATGTTTGATCAACTCAGAATAGTCAGACTCAATGATCGATCATCTCAGAATTGTCAAACTCAATGATCGAACATTTCAGAATTGTCAAACTCAATTTTCATTCAAACCAAAATGGTTGGACTCAATGTTTGATTAATTCAGAATGGTCATACTGAATGTTTGATCAACTCAGAATAGTCAAACTCAATGATCGAACATTTCCGAATTGTCAAACTCAATTTTCATTCAAACCAAAATGGTTGGACTCAATGTTTGATTAGCTCAGAATGGTCATACTAAATGTTTGACCAAATCAGAATAGTCAAACTCAATGATCGAACATTTCAGAATTGTCAAACTCAATGATCGAACATTTCAGAATTGTCAAACTCAATTTTCATTCAAACCAAAATGGTTGGACTCAATGTTTGATAATTTCAGAATGGTCATACTGAATGTTTGACCAAATCAGAATAGTCAAACTCAATGATCGAACATTTCAGAATTGTCAAACTCAATTTTCAATCAAACCAAAATGGTTGGACTGAATGTTTGATTAACTCAGATTGGTCAACAGAATGTCTGATCAACTCAGAATAGTCAGACTCAATGATCGATCATCTCAGAATTGTCAAACTCAATGATCGAACATTTCAGAATTGTCAAACTCAATTTTCATTCAAACCAAAATGGTTGGACTCAATGTTTGATTAATTCAGAATGGTCATATGGAATGTTTCATCAACTCAGAATAGTCAAACTCAATGATCGAACATTTCAGAATTGTCAAACTCAATTTTCATTCAAACCAAAATGGTTGGACTCAATGTTTGATTAATTCAGAATGGTCATATGGAATGTTTCATCAACTCAGAATAGTCAAACTCAATGATCGAACATTTCAGAATTGTCAAACTCAATTTTCATTCATACCAAAATGGTTGGACTCAATGTTTGATTAGCTCAGAATGGTCATACTAAATGTTTGACCAAATCAGAATAGTCAAACTCAATGATCGAACATTTCAGAATTGTCAAACTCAATGATCGAACATTTCAGAATTGTCAAACTCAATTTTCATTCAAACCAAAATGGTTGGACTCAATGTTTGATTAATTCAGAATGGTCATATTGAATGTTTGATCAACTCAGAAGAGTCAAACTCAATGATCGAACATTTCCGAATTGTCAAACTCAATTTTCATTTAAACCAAAATGGTTGGACTCAATGTTTGATTAGCTCAGAATGGTCATACTAAATGTTTGACCAAATCAGAATAGTCAAACTCAATGATCGAACATTTCAGAATTGTCAAACTCAATGATCGAACATTTCAGAATTGTCAAACTCAATTTTCATTCAAACCAAAATGGTTGGACTCAATGTTTGATTAATTCCGAATGGTCATACTGAATGTTTGACCAAATCAGAATAGTCAAACTGAATGATCGAACATTTCAGAATTGTCAAACGCAATTTTCAATCAAACCAAAATGGTTGGACTCAATGTATGATTATCTGAGAATGGTCATACTGGATGTTTGATCAACTCAGAATAGTCAGACTCAATGATCGATCATCTCAGAATTGTCAAACTCAATGATCGAACATTTCAGAATTGTCAAACGCAATTTTCAATCAAACCAAAATGGTTGGAATCAATGTATGATTATCTCAGAATGGTCATACTGAATGTTTGATCAACTCAGAATAGTCAGACTCAATGATCGATCATCTCAGAATTGTCAAACTCAATGATCGAACATTTCAGAATTGTCAAACTCAATTTTCATTCAAACCAAAATGGTTGGACTCAATGTTTGATTAATTCAGAATGGTCATACTGAATGTTTGATCAACTCAGAATAGTCAAACTCAATGATCGAACATTTCCGAATTGTCAAACTCAATTTTCATTCAAACCAAAATGGTTGGACTCAATGTTTGATTAGCTCAGAATGGTCATACTAAATGTTTGACCAAATCAGAATAGTCAAACTCAATGATCGAACATTTCAGAATTGTCAAACTCAATGATCGAACATTTCAGAATTGTCAAACTCAATTTTCATTCAAACCAAAATGGTTGGACTCAATGTTTGATAATTTCAGAATGGTCATACTGAATGTTTGACCAAATCAGAATAGTCAAACTCAATGATCGAACATTTCAGAATTGTCAAACTCAATTTTCAATCAAACCAAAATGGTTGGACTGAATGTTTGATTAACTCAGATTGGTCAACAGAATGTCTGATCAACTCAGAATAGTCAGACTCAATGATCGATCATCTCAGAATTGTCAAACTCAATGATCGAACATTTCAGAATTGTCAAACTCAATTTTCATTCAAACCAAAATGGTTGGACTCAATGTTTGATTAATTCAGAATGGTCATATGGAATGTTTCATCAACTCAGAATAGTCAAACTCAATGATCGAACATTTCAGAATTGTCAAACTCAATTTTCATTCAAACCAAAATGGTTGGACTCAATGTTTGATTAATTCAGAATGGTCATATTGAATGTTTCAGAATAGTCAAACTCAATGATCGAACATTTCCGAATTGTCAAACTCAATTTTCATTCAAACCAAAATGGTTGGACTCAATGTTTGATTAGCTCAGAATGGTCATACTAAATGTTTGACCAAATCAGAATAGTCAAACTCAATGATCGAACATTTCAGAATTGTCAAACTCAATGATCCAACATTTCAGAATTGTCAAACTCAATTTTCATTCAAACCAAAATGGTTGGACTCAATGTTTGATTAATTCAGAATGGTCATACTGAATGTTTGATCAACTCAGAATAGTCAAACTGAATGATCGAACATTTCAGAATTGTCAAACTCAATTTTCATTCAAACCAAAATGGTTGGACTCAATGTTTGATTAGCTCAGAGTGGTCATACTAAATGTTTGACCAAATCAGAATAGTCAAACTCAATGATCGAACATTTCAGAATTGTCAAACTCAATTTTCATTCAAACCAAAATGGTTGGACTCAATGTTTGATTGATTCAGAATGGTCATATTGAATGTTTCAGAATAGTCAAACTCAATGATCGAACATTTCCGAATTGTCAAACTCAATTTTCATTCAAACCAAAATGGTTGGACTCAATGTTTGATTAGCTCAGAATGGTCATACTAAATGTTTGACCAAATCAGAATAGTCAAACTCAATGATCGAACATTTCAGAATTGTCAAACTCAATGATCCAACATTTCAGAATTGTCAAACTCAATTTTCATTCAAACCAAAATGGTTGGACTCAATGTTTGATTAATTCAGAATGGTCATACTGAATGTTTGATCAACTCAGAATAGTCAAACTGAATGATCGAACATTTCAGAATTGTCAAACTCAATTTTCATTCAAACCAAAATGGTTGGACTCAATGTTTGATTAGCTCAGAATGGTCATACTAAATGTTTGACCAAATCAGAATAGTCAAACTCAATGATCGAACATTTCAGAATTGTCAAACTCAATTTTCATTCAAACCAAAATGGTTGGACTCAATGTTTGATTAATTCAGAATGGTCATACGGAATGTTTCATCAACTCAGAATAGTCAAACTCAATGATCGAACATTTCAGAATTGTCAAACTCAATTTTCATTCAAACCAAAATGGTTGGACTCAATGTTTGATTAGCTCTGAATGGTCATACTAAATGTTTGACCAAATCAGAATAGTCAAACTCAATGATCGAACATTTCAGAATTGTCAAACTCAATGATCGAACATTTCAAAATTGTCAAACTCAATTTTCATTCAAACCAAAATGGTTGGACTCAATGTTTGATTAATTCAGAATGGTCATATTGAATGTTTCAGAATAGTCAAACTCAATGATCGAACATTTCCGAATTGTCAAACTCAATTTTCATTCAAACCAAAATGGTTGGACTCAATGTTTGATTAGCTCAGAATGGTCATACTAAATGTTTGATCAACTCAGAATAGTCAAACTCAATGATCGAACATTTCCGAATTGTCAAACTCAATTTTCATTCAAACCAAAATGGTTGGACTCAATGTTTGATTAGCTCAGAATGGTCATACTAAATGTTTGACCAAATCAGAATAGTCAAACTCAATGATCGAACATTTCAGAATTGTCAAACTCAATGATCGAACATTTCAGAATTGTCAAACTCAATTTTCATTCAAACCAAAATGGTTGGACTCAATGTTTGATAATTTCAGAATGGTCATACTGAATGTTTGACCAAATCAGAATAGTCAAACTCAATGATCGAACATTTCAGAATTGTCAAACTCAATTTTCAATCAAACCAAAATGGTTGGACTGAATGTTTGATTAACTCAGATTGGTCAAACAGAATGTCTGATCAACTCAGAATAGTCAGACTCAATGATCGATCATCTCAGAATTGTCAAACTCAATGATCGAACATTTCAGAATTGTCAAACTCAATTTTCATTCAAACCAAAATGGTTGGACTCAATGTTTGATTAATTCAGAATGGTCATACTGAATGTTTAATTAACTCAGAATAGTCAAACTCAATGATCGAACATTTCCGAATTGTCAAACTCAATTTTCATTCAAACCAAAATGGTTGGACTCAATGTTTGATTAGCTCAGCATGGTCATACTAAATGTTTGACCAAATCAGAATAGTCAAACTCAATGATCGAACATTTCAGAATTGTCAAACTCAATGATCGAACATTTCAGAATTGTCAAACTCCATTTTCATTCAAACCAAAATGGTTGGATTCAATGTTTGATTAATTCAGAATGGTCATACTGAATGTTTGACCAAATCAGAATAGTCAAACTCAATGATCGAACATTTCAGAATTGTCAAACTCAATTTTCAATCAAACCAAAATGGTTGGACTGAATGTTTGATTAACTCAGATTGGTCAACAGAATGTCTGATCAACTCAGAATAGTCAGACTCAATGATCGATCATCTCAGAATTGTCAAACTCAATGATCGAACATTTCAGAATTGTCAAACTCAATTTTCATTCAAACCAAAATGGTTGGACTCAATGTTTGATTAATTCAGAATGGTCATATGGAATGTTTCATCAACTCAGAATAGTCAAACTCAATGATCGAACATTTCAGAATTGTCAAGCTCAATTTTCATTCAAACCAAAATGGTTGGACTCAATGTTTGATTAATTCAGAATGGTCATATTGAATGTTTCAGAATAGTCAAACTCAATGATCGAACATTTCCGAATTGTCAAACTCAATTTTCATTCAAACCAAAATGGTTGGACTCAATGTTTGATTAGCTCAGAATGGTCATACTAAATGTTTGACCAAATCAGAATAGTCAAACTCAATGATCGAACATTTCAGAATTGTCAAACTCAATGATCCAACATTTCAGAATTGTCAAACTCAATTTTCATTCAAACCAAAATGGTTGGACTCAATGTTTGATTAATTCAGAATGGTCATACTGAATGTTTGATCAACTCAGAATAGTCAAACTGAATGATCGAACATTTCAGAATTGTCAAACTCAATTTTCATTCAAACCAAAATGGTTGGACTCAATGTTTGATTAGCTCAGAGTGGTCATACTAAATGTTTGACCAAATCAGAATAGTCAAACTCAATGATCGAACATTTCAGAATTGTCAAACTCAATTTTCATTCAAACCAAAATGGTTGGACTCAATGTTTGATTAATTCAGAATGGTCATACGGAATGTTTCATCAACTCAGAATAGTCAAACTCAATGATCGAACATTTCAGAATTGTCAAACTCAATTTTCATTCAAACCAAAATGGTTGGACTCAATGTTTGATTAGCTCTGAATGGTCATACTAAATGTTTGACCAAATCAGAATAGTCAAACTCAATGATCGAACATTTCAGAATTGTCAAACTCAATGATCGAACATTTCAAAATTGTCAAACTCAATTTTCATTCAAACCAAAATGGTTGGACTCAATGTTTGATTCATTCAGAATGGTCATATTGAATGTTTCAGAATAGTCAAACTCAATGATCGAACATTTCCGAATTGTCAAACTCAATTTTCATTCAAACCAAAATGGTTGGACTCAATGTTTGATTAGCTCAGAATGGTCATACTAAATGTTTGACCAAATCAGAATAGTCAAACTCAATGATCGAACATTTCAGAATTGTCAAACTCAATGATCCAACATTTCAGAATTGTCAAACTCAATTTTCATTCAAACCAAAATGGTTGGACTCAATGTTTGATTAATTCAGAATGGTCATACTGAATGTTTGACCAAATCAGAATTGTCAAACTGAATGATCGAACATTTCAGAATTGTCAAACGCAATTTTCAATCAAACCAAAATGGTTGGAATCAATGTATGATTATCTGAGAATGGTCATACTGGATGTTTGATCAACTCAGAATAGTCAGACTCAATGATCGATCATCTCAGAATTGTCAAACTCAATGATCGAACATTTCAGAATTGTCAAACTCAATTTTCATTCAAACCAAAATGGTTGGACTCAATGTTTGATTAATTCAGAATGGTCATACTAAATGTTTGACCAAATCAGAATAGTCAAACTCAATGATCGAACATTTCAGAATTGTCAAACTCAATGATCGAACATTTCAGAATTGTCAAACTCAATTTTCATTCAAACCAAAATGGTTGGACTCAATCTTTGATTAATTCAGAATGGTCATACTGAATGTTTGACAAAATCAGAATTGTCAAACTCAATGATCGAACATTTCAGAATTGTCAAACTCAATTTTCAATCAAACCAAAATGGTTGGACTCAATGTATGATTATCTCAGAATGGTCATACTGAATGTTTGATCAACTCAGAATAGTCAGACTCAATGATCGATCATCTCAGAATTGTCAAACTCAATGATCGAACATTTCAGAATTGTCAAACTCAATTTTCATTCAAACCAAAATGGTTGGACTCAATGTTTGATTAATTCAGAATGGTCATACTGAATGTTTGACCAAATCAGAATAGTCAAACTCAATGATCGAACATTTCCGAATTGTCAAACTCAATTTTCATTCAAACCAAAATGGTTGGACTGAAGGTTTGATTAACTCAGATTGGTCAAACAGAATGTCTGATCAACTCAGAATAGTCAGACTCAATGATCGATCATCTCAGAATTGTCAAACTCAATGATCGAACATTTCCGAATTGTCAAACTCAATTTTCATTCAAACCAAAATGGTTGGACTCAATGTTTGATTAGCTCAGAATGGTCATACTAAATGTTTGACCAAATCAGAATAGTCAAACTCAATGATCGAACATTTCAGAATTGTCAAACTCAATGATCGAACATTTCAGAATTGTCAAACTCCATTTTCATTCAAACCAAAATGGTTGGACTCAATGTTTGATTAATTCAGAATGGTCATACTAAATGTTTGACCAAATCAGAATAGTCAAACTCAATGATCGAACATTTCAGAATTGTCAAACTCAATTTTCATTCAAACCAAAATGGTTGGACTCAATGTTTGATTAATTCAGAATGGTCATACGGAATGTTTCATCAACTCAGAATAGTCAAACTCAATGATCGAACATTTCAGAATTGTCAAACTCAATTTTCATTCAAACCAAAATGGTTGGACTCAATGTTTGATTAGCTCTGAATGGTCATACTAAATGTTTGACCAAATCAGAATAGTCAAACTCAATGATCGAACATTTCAGAATTGTCAAACTCAATGATCGAACATTTCAAAATTGTCAAACTCAATTTTCATTCAAACCAAAATGGTTGGACTCAATGTTTGATTAATTCAGAATGGTCATACTGAATGTTTCAGAATAGTCAAACTCAATGATCGAACATTTCCGAATTGTCAAACTCAATTTTCATTCAAACCAAAATGGTTGGACTCAATGTTTGATTAGCTCAGAATGGTCATACTAAATGTTTGACCAAATCAGAATAGTCAAACTCAATGATCGAACATTTCAGAATTGTCAAACTCAATGATCCAACATTTCAGAATTGTCAAACTCAATTTTCATTCAAACCAAAATGGTTGGACTCAATGTTTGATTAATTCAGAATGGTCATACGGAATGTTTCATCAACTCAGAATAGTCAAACTCAATGATCGAACATTTCAGAATTGTCAAACTCAATTTTCATTCAAACCAAAATGGTTGGACTCAATGTTTGATTAGCTCTGAATGGTCATACTAAATGTTTGACCAAATCAGAATAGTCAAACTCAATGATCGAACATTTCAGAATTGTCAAACTCAATGATCGAACATTTCAAAATTGTCAAACTCAATTTTCATTCAAACCAAAATGGTTGGACTCAATGTTTGATTAATTCAGAATGGTCATACTGAATGTTTGATCAACTCAGAATAGTCAAACTGAATGATCGAACATTTCAGAATTGTCAAACTCAATTTTCATTCAAACCAAAATGGTTGGACTCAATGTTTGATTAGCTCAGAATGGTCATACTAAATGTTTGACCAAATCAGAATAGTCAAACTCAATGATCGAACATTTCAGAATTGTCAAACTCAATTTTCATTCAAACCAAAATGGTTGGACTCAATGTTTGATTAATTCAGAATGGTCATACGGAATGTTTCATCAACTCAGAATAGTCAAACTCAATGATCGAACATTTCAGAATTGTCAAACTCAATTTTCATTCAAACCAAAATGGTTGGACTCAATGTTTGATTAGCTCTGAATGGTCATACTAAATGTTTGACCAAATCAGAATAGTCAAACTCAATGATCGAACATTTCAGAATTGTCAAACTCAATGATCGAACATTTCAAAATTGTCAAACTCAATTTTCATTCAAACCAAAATGGTTGGACTCAATGTTTGATTAATTCAGAATGGTCATATTGAATGTTTCAGAATAGTCAAACTCAATGATCGAACATTTCCGAATTGTCAAACTCAATTTTCATTCAAACCAAAATGGTTGGACTCAATGTTTGATTAGCTCAGAATGGTCATACTAAATGTTTGATCAACTCAGAATAGTCAAACTCAATGATCGAACATTTCCGAATTGTCAAACTCAATTTTCATTCAAACCAAAATGGTTGGACTCAATGTTTGATTAGCTCAGAATGGTCATACTAAATGTTTGACCAAATCAGAATAGTCAAACTCAATGATCGAACATTTCAGAATTGTCAAACTCAATGATCGAACATTTCAGAATTGTCAAACTCAATTTTCATTCAAACCAAAATGGTTGGACTCAATGTTTGATAATTTCAGAATGGTCATACTGAATGTTTGACCAAATCAGAATAGTCAAACTCAATGATCGAACATTTCAGAATTGTCAAACTCAATTTTCAATCAAACCAAAATGGTTGGACTGAATGTTTGATTAACTCAGATTGGTCAAACAGAATGTCTGATCAACTCAGAATAGTCAGACTCAATGATCGATCATCTCAGAATTGTCAAACTCAATGATCGAACATTTCAGAATTGTCAAACTCAATTTTCATTCAAACCAAAATGGTTGGACTCAATGTTTGATTAATTCAGAATGGTCATACTGAATGTTTAATTAACTCAGAATAGTCAAACTCAATGATCGAACATTTCCGAATTGTCAAACTCAATTTTCATTCAAACCAAAATGGTTGGACTCAATGTTTGATTAGCTCAGCATGGTCATACTAAATGTTTGACCAAATCAGAATAGTCAAACTCAATGATCGAACATTTCAGAATTGTCAAACTCAATGATCGAACATTTCAGAATTGTCAAACTCCATTTTCATTCAAACCAAAATGGTTGGATTCAATGTTTGATTAATTCAGAATGGTCATACTGAATGTTTGACCAAATCAGAATAGTCAAACTCAATGATCGAACATTTCAGAATTGTCAAACTCAATTTTCAATCAAACCAAAATGGTTGGACTGAATGTTTGATTAACTCAGATTGGTCAACAGAATGTCTGATCAACTCAGAATAGTCAGACTCAATGATCGATCATCTCAGAATTGTCAAACTCAATGATCGAACATTTCAGAATTGTCAAACTCAATTTTCATTCAAACCAAAATGGTTGGACTCAATGTTTGATTAATTCAGAATGGTCATATGGAATGTTTCATCAACTCAGAATAGTCAAACTCAATGATCGAACATTTCAGAATTGTCAAGCTCAATTTTCATTCAAACCAAAATGGTTGGACTCAATGTTTGATTAATTCAGAATGGTCATATTGAATGTTTCAGAATAGTCAAACTCAATGATCGAACATTTCCGAATTGTCAAACTCAATTTTCATTCAAACCAAAATGGTTGGACTCAATGTTTGATTAGCTCAGAATGGTCATACTAAATGTTTGACCAAATCAGAATAGTCAAACTCAATGATCGAACATTTCAGAATTGTCAAACTCAATGATCCAACATTTCAGAATTGTCAAACTCAATTTTCATTCAAACCAAAATGGTTGGACTCAATGTTTGATTAATTCAGAATGGTCATACTGAATGTTTGATCAACTCAGAATAGTCAAACTGAATGATCGAACATTTCAGAATTGTCAAACTCAATTTTCATTCAAACCAAAATGGTTGGACTCAATGTTTGATTAGCTCAGAGTGGTCATACTAAATGTTTGACCAAATCAGAATAGTCAAACTCAATGATCGAACATTTCAGAATTGTCAAACTCAATTTTCATTCAAACCAAAATGGTTGGACTCAATGTTTGATTAATTCAGAATGGTCATACGGAATGTTTCATCAACTCAGAATAGTCAAACTCAATGATCGAACATTTCAGAATTGTCAAACTCAATTTTCATTCAAACCAAAATGGTTGGACTCAATGTTTGATTAGCTCTGAATGGTCATACTAAATGTTTGACCAAATCAGAATAGTCAAACTCAATGATCGAACATTTCAGAATTGTCAAACTCAATGATCGAACATTTCAAAATTGTCAAACTCAATTTTCATTCAAACCAAAATGGTTGGACTCAATGTTTGATTCATTCAGAATGGTCATATTGAATGTTTCAGAATAGTCAAACTCAATGATCGAACATTTCCGAATTGTCAAACTCAATTTTCATTCAAACCAAAATGGTTGGACTCAATGTTTGATTAGCTCAGAATGGTCATACTAAATGTTTGACCAAATCAGAATAGTCAAACTCAATGATCGAACATTTCAGAATTGTCAAACTCAATGATCCAACATTTCAGAATTGTCAAACTCAATTTTCATTCAAACCAAAATGGTTGGACTCAATGTTTGATTAATTCAGAATGGTCATACTGAATGTTTGACCAAATCAGAATTGTCAAACTGAATGATCGAACATTTCAGAATTGTCAAACGCAATTTTCAATCAAACCAAAATGGTTGGAATCAATGTATGATTATCTGAGAATGGTCATACTGGATGTTTGATCAACTCAGAATAGTCAGACTCAATGATCGATCATCTCAGAATTGTCAAACTCAATGATCGAACATTTCAGAATTGTCAAACTCAATTTTCATTCAAACCAAAATGGTTGGACTCAATGTTTGATTAATTCAGAATGGTCATACTAAATGTTTGACCAAATCAGAATAGTCAAACTCAATGATCGAACATTTCAGAATTGTCAAACTCAATGATCGAACATTTCAGAATTGTCAAACTCAATTTTCATTCAAACCAAAATGGTTGGACTCAATCTTTGATTAATTCAGAATGGTCATACTGAATGTTTGACAAAATCAGAATTGTCAAACTCAATGATCGAACATTTCAGAATTGTCAAACTCAATTTTCAATCAAACCAAAATGGTTGGACTCAATGTATGATTATCTCAGAATGGTCATACTGAATGTTTGATCAACTCAGAATAGTCAGACTCAATGATCGATCATCTCAGAATTGTCAAACTCAATGATCGAACATTTCAGAATTGTCAAACTCAATTTTCATTCAAACCAAAATGGTTGGACTCAATGTTTGATTAATTCAGAATGGTCATACTGAATGTTTGACCAAATCAGAATAGTCAAACTCAATGATCGAACATTTCCGAATTGTCAAACTCAATTTTCATTCAAACCAAAATGGTTGGACTGAAGGTTTGATTAACTCAGATTGGTCAAACAGAATGTCTGATCAACTCAGAATAGTCAGACTCAATGATCGATCATCTCAGAATTGTCAAACTCAATGATCGAACATTTCCGAATTGTCAAACTCAATTTTCATTCAAACCAAAATGGTTGGACTCAATGTTTGATTAGCTCAGAATGGTCATACTAAATGTTTGACCAAATCAGAATAGTCAAACTCAATGATCGAACATTTCAGAATTGTCAAACTCAATGATCGAACATTTCAGAATTGTCAAACTCCATTTTCATTCAAACCAAAATGGTTGGACTCAATGTTTGATTAATTCAGAATGGTCATACTAAATGTTTGACCAAATCAGAATAGTCAAACTCAATGATCGAACATTTCAGAATTGTCAAACTCAATTTTCATTCAAACCAAAATGGTTGGACTCAATGTTTGATTAATTCAGAATGGTCATACGGAATGTTTCATCAACTCAGAATAGTCAAACTCAATGATCGAACATTTCAGAATTGACAAACTCAATTTTCATTCAAACCAAAATGGTTGGACTCAATGTTTGATTAGCTCTGAATGGTCATACTAAATGTTTGACCAAATCAGAATAGTCAAACTCAATGATCGAACATTTCAGAATTGTCAAACTCAATGATCGAACATTTCAAAATTGTCAAACTCAATTTTCATTCAAACCAAAATGGTTGGACTCAATGTTTGATTAATTCAGAATGGTCATACTGAATGTTTCAGAATAGTCAAACTCAATGATCGAACATTTCCGAATTGTCAAACTCAATTTTCATTCAAACCAAAATGGTTGGACTCAATGTTTGATTAGCTCAGAATGGTCATACTAAATGTTTGACCAAATCAGAATAGTCAAACTCAATGATCGAACATTTCAGAATTGTCAAACTCAATGATCCAACATTTCAGAATTGTCAAACTCAATTTTCATTCAAACCAAAATGGTTGGACTCAATGTTTGATTAATTCAGAATGGTCATACGGAATGTTTCATCAACTCAGAATAGTCAAACTCAATGATCGAACATTTCAGAATTGTCAAACTCAATTTTCATTCAAACCAAAATGGTTGGACTCAATGTTTGATTAGCTCTGAATGGTCATACTAAATGTTTGACCAAATCAGAATAGTCAAACTCAATGATCGAACATTTCAGAATTGTCAAACTCAATGATCGAACATTTCAAAATTGTCAAACTCAATTTTCATTCAAACCAAAATGGTTGGACTCAATGTTTGATTAATTCAGAATGGTCATATTGAATGTTTCACAATAGTCAAACTCAATGATCGAACATTTCCGAATTGTCAAACTCAATTTTCATTCAAACCAAAATGGTTGGACTCAATGTTTGATTAGCTCAGAATGGTCATACTAAATGTTTGACCAAATCAGAATAGTCAAACTCAATGATCGAACATTTCAGAATTGTCAAACTCAATGATCCAACATTTCAGAATTGTCAAACTCAATTTTCATTCAAACCAAAATGGTTGGACTCAATGTTTGATTAATTCAGAATGGTCATACTGAATGTTTGACCAAATCAGAATTGTCAAACTGAATGATCGAACATTTCAGAATTGTCAAACGCAATTTTCAATCAAACCAAAATGGTTGGAATCAATGTATGATTATCTCAGAATGGTCATACTGAATGTTTGATCAACTCAGAATAGTCAGACTCAATGATCGATCATCTCAGAATTGTCAAACTCAATGATCGAACATTTCAGAATTGTCAAACTCAATTTTCATTCAAACCAAAATGGTTGGACTCAATGTTTGATTAATTCAGAATGGTCATACTGAATGTTTGATCAACTCAGAATAGTCAAACTCAATGATCGAACATTTCCGAATTGTCAAACTCAATTTTCATTCAAACCAAAATGGTTGGACTCAATGTTTGATTAGCTCAGCATGGTCATACTAAATGTTTGACCAAATCAGAATAGTCAAACTCAATGATCGAACATTTCAGAATTGTCAAACTCAATGATCGAACATTTCAGAATTGTCAAACTCCATTTTCATTCAAACCAAAATGGTTGGATTCAATGTTTGATTAATTCAGAATGGTCATACTGAATGTTTGACCAAATCAGAATAGTCAAACTCAATGATCGAACATTTCAGAATTGTCAAACTCAATTTTCAATCAAACCAAAATGGTTGGACTGAATGTTTGATTAACTCAGATTGGTCAACAGAATGTCTGATCAACTCAGAATAGTCAGACTCAATGATCGATCATCTCAGAATTGTCAAACTCAATGATCGAACATTTCAGAATTGTCAAACTCAATTTTCATTCAAACCAAAATGGTTGGACTCAATGTTTGATTAATTCAGAATGGTCATATGGAATGTTTCATCAACTCAGAATAGTCAAACTCAATGATCGAACATTTCAGAATTGTCAAACTCAATTTTCATTCATACCAAAATGGTTGGACTCAATGTTTGATTAGCTCAGAATGGTCATACTAAATGTTTGACCAAATCAGAATAGTCAAACTCAATGATCGAACATTTCAGAATTGTCAAACTCAATGATCGAACATTTCAGAATTGTCAAACTCAATTTTCATTCAAACCAAAATGGTTGGACTCAATGTTTGATTAATTCAGAATGGTCATATTGAATGTTTGATCAACTCAGAAGAGTCAAACTCAATGATCGAACATTTCCGAATTGTCAAACTCAATTTTCATTTAAACCAAAATGGTTGGACTCAATGTTTGATTAGCTCAGAATGGTCATACTAAATGTTTGACCAAATCAGAATAGTCAAACTCAATGATCGAACATTTCAGAATTGTCAAACTCAATGATCGAACATTTCAGAATTGTCAAACTCAATTTTCATTCAAACCAAAATGGTTGGACTCAATGTTTGATTAATTCCGAATGGTCATACTGAATGTTTGACCAAATCAGAATAGTCAAACTGAATGATCGAACATTTCAGAATTGTCAAACGCAATTTTCAATCAAACCAAAATGGTTGGACTCAATGTATGATTATCTGAGAATGGTCATACTGGATGTTTGATCAACTCAGAATAGTCAGACTCAATGATCGATCATCTCAGAATTGTCAAACTCAATGATCGAACATTTCAGAATTGTCAAACGCAATTTTCAATCAAACCAAAATGGTTGGAATCAATGTATGATTATCTCAGAATGGTCATACTGAATGTTTGATCAACTCAGAATAGTCAGACTCAATGATCGATCATCTCAGAATTGTCAAACTCAATGATCGAACATTTCAGAATTGTCAAACTCAATTTTCATTCAAACCAAAATGGTTGGACTCAATGTTTGATTAATTCAGAATGGTCATACTGAATGTTTGATCAACTCAGAATAGTCAAACTCAATGATCGAACATTTCCGAATTGTCAAACTCAATTTTCATTCAAACCAAAATGGTTGGACTCAATGTTTGATTAGCTCAGAATGGTCATACTAAATGTTTGACCAAATCAGAATAGTCAAACTCAATGATCGAACATTTCAGAATTGTCAAACTCAATGATCGAACATTTCAGAATTGTCAAACTCAATTTTCATTCAAACCAAAATGGTTGGACTCAATGTTTGATAATTTCAGAATGGTCATACTGAATGTTTGACCAAATCAGAATAGTCAAACTCAATGATCGAACATTTCAGAATTGTCAAACTCAATTTTCAATCAAACCAAAATGGTTGGACTGAATGTTTGATTAACTCAGATTGGTCAAACAGAATGTCTGATCAACTCAGAATAGTCAGACTCAATGATCGATCATCTCAGAATTGTCAAACTCAATGATCGAACATTTCAGAATTGTCAAACTCAATTTTCATTCAAACCAAAATGGTTGGACTCAATGTTTGATTAATTCAGAATAGTCATACTGAATGTTTGATCAACTCAGAATAGTCAAACTCAATGATCGAACATTTCCGAATTGTCAAACTCAATTTTCATTCAAACCAAAATGGTTGGACTCAATGTTTGATTAGCTTAGCATGGTCATACTAAATGTTTGACCAAATCAGAATAGTCAAACTCAATGATCGAACATTTCAGAATTGTCAAACTCAATGATCGAACATTTCAGAATTGTCAAACTCCATTTTCATTCAAACCAAAATGGTTGGATTCAATGTTTGATTAATTCAGAATGGTCATACTGAATGTTTGACCAAATCAGAATAGTCAAACTCAATGATCGAACATTTCAGAATTGTCAAACTCAATTTTCAATCAAACCAAAATGGTTGGACTGAATGTTTGATTAACTCAGATTGGTCAACAGAATGTCTGATCAACTCAGAATAGTCAGACTCAATGATCGATCATCTCAGAATTGTCAAACTCAATGATCGAACATTTCAGAATTGTCAAACTCAATTTTCATTCAAACCAAAATGGTTGGACTCAATGTTTGATTAATTCAGAATGGTCATACTGAATGTTTGATCAACTCAGAATAGTCAAACTCAATGATCGAACATTTCAGAATTGTCAAACTCAATTTTCATTCAAACCAAAATGGTTGGACTCAATGTTTGATTAGCTCCGAATGGTCATACTAAATGTTTGACCAAATCAGAATAGTCAAACTCAATGATCGAACATTTCAGAATTGTCAAACTCAATGATCGAACATTTCAGAATTGTCAAACTCAATTTTCATTCAAACCAAAATGGTTGGACTCAATGTTTGATAATTTCAGAATGGTCATACTGAATGTTTGACCAAATCAGAATAGTCAAACTCAATGATCGAACATTTCAGAATTGTCAAACTCAATTTTCAATCAAACCAAAATGGTTGGACTGAATGTTTGATTAACTCAGATTGGTCAAACAGAATGTCTGATCAACTCAGAATAGTCAGACTCAATGATCGATCATCTCAGAATTGTCAAACTCAATGATCGAACATTTCAGAATTGTCAAACTCAATTTTCATTCAAACCAAAATGGTTGGACTCAATGTTTGATTAATTCAGAATAGTCATACTGAATGTTTGATCAACTCAGAATAGTCAAACTCAATGATCGAACATTTCCGAATTGTCAAACTCAATTTTCATTCAAACCAAAATGGTTGGACTCAATGTTTGATTAGCTTAGCATGGTCATACTAAATGTTTGACCAAATCAGAATAGTCAAACTCAATGATCGAACATTTCAGAATTGTCAAACTCAATGATCGAACATTTCAGAATTGTCAAACTCCATTTTCATTCAAACCAAAATGGTTGGATTCAATGTTTGATTAATTCAGAATGGTCATACTGAATGTTTGACCAAATCAGAATAGTCAAACTCAATGATCGAACATTTCAGAATTGTCAAACTCAATTTTCAATCAAACCAAAATGGTTGGACTGAATGTTTGATTAACTCAGATTGGTCAACAGAATGTCTGATCAACTCAGAATAGTCAGACTCAATGATCGATCATCTCAGAATTGTCAAACTCAATGATCGAACATTTCAGAATTGTCAAACTCAATTTTCATTCAAACCAAAATGGTTGGACTCAATGTTTGATTAATTCAGAATGGTCATATGGAATGTTTCATCAACTCAGAATAGTCAAACTCAATGATCGAACATTTCAGAATTGTCAAACTCAATTTTCATTCAAACCAAAATGGTTGGACTCAATGTTTGATTAGCTCAGAATGGTCATACTAAATGTTTGACCAAATCAGAATAGTCAAACTCAATGATCGAACATTTCAGAATTGTCAAACTCAATGATCGAACATTTCAGAATTGTCAAACTCAATTTTCATTCAAACCAAAATGGTTGGACTCAATGTTTGATTAATTCAGAATGGTCATATTGAATGTTTGATCAACTCAGAAGAGTCAAACTCAATGATCGAACATTTCCGAATTGTCAAACTCAATTTTCATTTAAACCAAAATGGTTGGACTCAATGTTTGATTAGCTCAGAATGGTCATACTAAATGTTTGACCAAATCAGAATAGTCAAACTCAATGATCGAACATTTCAGAATTGTCAAACTCAATGATCGAACATTTCAGAATTGTCAAACTCAATTTTCATTCAAACCAAAATGGTTGGACTCAATGTTTGATTAATTCCGAATGGTCATACTGAATGTTTGACCAAATCAGAATAGTCAAACTGAATGATCGAACATTTCAGAATTGTCAAACGCAATTTTCAATCAAACCAAAATGGTTGGACTCAATGTATGATTATCTGAGAATGGTCATACTGGATGTTTGATCAACTCAGAATAGTCAGACTCAATGATCGATCATCTCAGAATTGTCAAACTCAATGATCGAACATTTCAGAATTGTCAAACTCAATTTTCATTCAAACCAAAATGGTTGGACTCAATGTTTGATTAATTCAGAATGGTCATACGGAATGTTTCATCAACTCAGAATAGTCAAACTCAATGATCGAACATTTCAGAATTGTCAAACTCAATTTTCAATCAAACCAAAATGGTTGGACTCAATGTATGATTATCTCAGAATGGTCATACTGAATGTTTGATCAACTCAGAATAGTCAGACTCAATGATCGATCATCTCAGAATTGTCAAACTCAATGATCGAACATTTCAGAATTGTCAAACTCAATTTTCATTCAAACCAAAATGGTTGGACTCAATGTTTGATTAATTCAGAATGGACATACTGAATGTTTGACCAAATCAGAATAGTCAAACTCAATGATCGAACATTTCCGAATTGTCAAACTCAATTTTCATTCAAACCAAAATGGTTGGACTGAAGGTTTGATTAACTCAGATTGGCCTAACAGAATGTCTGATCAACTCAGAATAGTCAGACTCAATGATCGATCATCTCAGAATTGTCAAACTCAATGATCGAACATTTCCGAATTGTCAAACTCAATTTTCATTCAAACCAAAATGGTTGGACTCAATGTTTGATTAGCTCAGAATGGTCATACTAAATGTTTGACCAAATCAGAATAGTCAAACTCAATGATCGAACATTTCAGAATTGTCAAACTCAATGATCGAACATTTCAGAATTGTCAAACTCCATTTTCATTCAAACCAAAATGGTTGGACTCAATGTTTGATTAATTCAGAATGGTCATACTAAATGTTTGACCAAATCAGAATAGTCAAACTCAATGATCGAACATTTCAGATTTGTCAAACTCAATTTTCATTCAAACCAAAATGGTTGGACTCAATGTTTGATTAATTCAGAATGGTCATACGGAATGTTTCATCAACTCAGAATAGTCAAACTCAATGATCGAACATTTCAGAATTGTCAAACTCAATTTTCATTCAAACCAAAATGGTTGGACTCAATGTTTGATTAGCTCTGAATGGTCATACTAAATGTTTGACCAAATCAGAATAGTCAAACTCAATGATCGAACATTTCAGAATTGTCAAACTCAATGATCGAACATTTCAAAATTGTCAAACTCAATTTTCATTCAAACCAAAATGGTTGGACTCAATGTTTGATTAATTCAGAATGGTCATACTGAATGTTTCAGAATAGTCAAACTCAATGATCGAACATTTCCGAATTGTCAAACTCAATTTTCATTCAAACCAAAATGGTTGGACTCAATGTTTGATTAGCTCAGAATGGTCATACTAAATGTTTGACCAAATCAGAATAGTCAAACTCAATGATCGAACATTTCAGAATTGTCAAACTCAATGATCCAACATTTCAGAATTGTCAAACTCAATTTTCATTCAAACCAAAATGGTTGGACTCAATGTTTGATTAATTCAGAATGGTCATACGGAATGTTTCATCAACTCAGAATAGTCAAACTCAATGATCGAACATTTCAGAATTGTCAAACTCAATTTTCATTCAAACCAAAATGGTTGGACTCAATGTTTGATTAGCTCTGAATGGTCATACTAAATGTTTGACCAAATCAGAATAGTCAAACTCAATGATCGAACATTTCAGAATTGTCAAACTCAATGATCGAACATTTCAAAATTGTCAAACTCAATTTTCATTCAAACCAAAATGGTTGGACTCAATGTTTGATTAATTCAGAATGGTCATATAGAATGTTTCAGAATAGTCAAACTCAATGATCGAACATTTCCGAATTGTCAAACTCAATTTTCATTCAAACCAAAATGGTTGGACTCAATGTTTGATTAGCTCAGAATGGTCATACTAAATGTTTGACCAAATCAGAATAGTCAAACTCAATGATCGAACATTTCAGAATTGTCAAACTCAATGATCCAACATTTCAGAATTGTCAAACTCAATTTTCATTCAAACCAAAATGGTTGGACTCAATGTTTGATTAATTCAGAATGGTCATACTGAATGTTTGACCAAATCAGAATTGTCAAACTGAATGATCGAACATTTCAGAATTGTCAAACGCAATTTTCAATCAAACCAAAATGGTTGGAATCAATGTATGATTATCTCAGAATGGTCATACTGAATGTTTGATCAACTCAGAATAGTCAGACTCAATGATCGATCATCTCAGAATTGTCAAACTCAATGATCGAACATTTCAGAATTGTCAAACTCAATTTTCATTCAAACCAAAATGGTTGGACTCAATGTTTGATTAATTCAGAATGGTCATACTGAATGTTTGATCAACTCAGAATAGTCAAACTCAATGATCGAACATTTCCGAATTGTCAAACTCAATTTTCATTCAAACCAAAATGGTTGGACTCAATGTTTGATTAGCTCAGCATGGTCATACTAAATGTTTGACCAAATCAGAATAGTCAAACTCAATGATCGAACATTTCAGAATTGTCAAACTCAATGATCGAACATTTCAGAATTGTCAAACTCCATTTTCATTCAAACCAAAATGGTTGGATTCAATGTTTGATTAATTCAGAATGGTCATACTGAATGTTTGACCAAATCAGAATAGTCAAACTCAATGATCGAACATTTCAGAATTGTCAAACTCAATTTTCAATCAAACCAAAATGGTTGGACTGAATGTTTGATTAACTCAGATTGGTCAACAGAATGTCTGATCAACTCAGAATAGTCAGACTCAATGATCGATCATCTCAGAATTGTCAAACTCAATGATCGAACATTTCAGAATTGTCAAACTCAATTTTCATTCAAACCAAAATGGTTGGACTCAATGTTTGATTAATTCAGAATGGTCATATGGAATGTTTCATCAACTCAGAATAGTCAAACTCAATGATCGAACATTTCAGAATTGTCAAACTCAATTTTCATTCAAACCAAAATGGTTGGACTCAATGTTTGATTAGCTCAGAATGGTCATACTAAATGTTTGACCAAATCAGAATAGTCAAACTCAATGATCGAACATTTCAGAATTGTCAAACTCAATGATCGAACATTTCAGAATTGTCAAACTCAATTTTCATTCAAACCAAAATGGTTGGACTCAATGTTTGAATAATTCAGAATGGTCATATTGAATGTTTGATCAACTCAGAAGAGTCAAACTCAATGATCGAACATTTCCGAATTGTCAAACTCAATTTTCATTTAAACCAAAATGGTTGGACTCAATGTTTGATTAGCTCAGAATGGTCATACTAAATGTTTGACCAAATCAGAATAGTCAAACTCAATGATCGAACATTTCAGAATTGTCAAACTCAATGATCGAACATTTCAGAATTGTCAAACTCAATTTTCATTCAAACCAAAATGGTTGGACTCAATGTTTGATTAATTCCGAATGGTCATACTGAATGTTTGACCAAATCAGAATAGTCAAACTGAATGATCGAACATTTCAGAATTGTCAAACGCAATTTTCAATCAAACCAAAATGGTTGGACTCAATGTATGATTATCTGAGAATGGTCATACTGGATGTTTGATCAACTCAGAATAGTCAGACTCAATGATCGATCATCTCAGAATTGTCAAACTCAATGATCGAACATTTCAGAATTGTCAAACTCAATTTTCATTCAAACCAAAATGGTTGGACTCAATGTTTGATTAATTCAGAATGGTCATACTAAATGTTTGACCAAATCAGAATAGTCAAACTCATTGATCGAACATTTCAGAATTGTCAAACTCAATGATCGAACATTTCAGAATTGTCAAACTCAATTTTCATTCAAACCAAAATGGTTGGACTCAATCTTTGATTAATTCAGAATGGTCATACTGAATGTTTGACAAAATCAGAATTGTCAAACTCAAAGATCGAACATTTCAGAATTGTCAAACTCAATTTTCAATCAAACCAAAATGGTTGGACTCAATGTATGATTATCTCAGAATGGTCATACTGAATGTTTGATCAACTCAGAATAGTCAGACTCAATGATCGATCATCTCAGAATTGTCAAACTCAATGATCGAACATTTCAGAATTGTCAAACTCAATTTTCATTCAAACCAAAATGGTTGGACTCAATGTTTGATTAATTCAGAATGGTCATACTGAATGTTTGACCAAATCAGAATAGTCAAACTCAATGATCGAACATTTCCGAATTGTCAAACTCAATTTTCATTCAAACCAAAATGGTTGGACTGAAGGTTTGATTAACTCAGATTGGTCAAACAGAATGTCTGATCAACTCAGAATAGTCAGACTCAATGATCGATCATCTCAGAATTGTCAAACTCAATGATCGAACATTTCCGAATTGTCAAACTCAATTTTCATTCAAACCAAAATGGTTGGACTCAATGTTTGATTAGCTCAGAATGGTCATACTAAATGTTTGACCAAATCAGAATAGTCAAACTCAATGATCGAACATTTCAGAATTGTCAAACTCAATGATCGAACATTTCAGAATTGTCAAACTCCATTTTCATTCAAACCAAAATGGTTGGACTCAATGTTTGATTAATTCAGAATGGTCATACTAAATGTTTCATCAACTCAGAATAGTCAAACTCAATGATCGAACATTTCAGAATTGTCAAACTCAATTTTCATTCAAACCAAAATGGTTGGACTCAATGTTTGATTAATTCAGAATGGTCATACGGAATGTTTCATCAACTCAGAATAGTCAAACTCAATGATCGAACATTTCAGAATTGTCAAACTCAATTTTCATTCAAACCAAAATGGTTGGACTCAATGTTTGATTAGCTCTGAATGGTCATACTAAATGTTTGACCAAATCAGAATAGTCAAACTCAATGATCGAACATTTCAGAATTGTCAAACTCAATGATCGAACATTTCAAAATTGTCAAACTCAATTTTCATTCAAACCAAAATGGTTGGACTCAATGTTTGATTAATTCAGAATGGTCATACTGAATGTTTCTGAATAGTCAAACTCAATGATCGAACATTTCCGAATTGTCAAACTCAATTTTCATTCAAACCAAAATGGTTGGACTCAATGTTTGATTAGCTCAGAATGGTCATACTAAATGTTTGACCAAATCAGAATAGTCAAACTCAATGATCGAACATTTCAGAATTGTCAAACTCAATGATCCAACATTTCAGAATTGTCAAACTCAATTTTCATTCAAACCAAAATGGTTGGACTCAATGTTTGATTAATTCAGAATGGTCATACTGAATGTTTGATCAACTCAGAATAGTCAAACTGAATGATCGAACATTTCAGAATTGTCAAACTCAATTTTCATTCAAACCAAAATGGTTGGACTCAATGTTTGATTAGCTCAGAATGGTCATACTAAATGTTTGACCAAATCAGAATAGTCAAACTCAATGATCGAACATTTCAGAATTGTCAAACTCAATTTTCATTCAAACCAAAATGGTTGGACTCAATGTTTGATTAGCTCTGAATGGTCATACTAAATGTTTGACCAAATCAGAATAGTCAAACTCAATGATCGAACATTTCAGAATTGTCAAACTCAATGATCGAACATTTCAAAATTGTCAAACTCAATTTTCATTCAAACCAAAATGGTTGGACTCAATGTTTGATTAATTCAGAATGGTCATATAGAATGTTTCAGAATAGTCAAACTCAATGATCGAACATTTCCGAATTGTCAAACTCAATTTTCATTCAAACCAAAATGGTTGGACTCAATGTTTGATTAGCTCAGAATGGTCATACTAAATGTTTGACCAAATCAGAATAGTCAAACTCAATGATCGAACATTTCAGAATTGTCAAACTCAATGATCCAACATTTCAGAATTGTCAAACTCAATTTTCATTCAAACCAAAATGGTTGGACTCAATGTTTGATTAATTCAGAATGGTCATACTGAATGTTTGACCAAATCAGAATTGTCAAACTGAATGATCGAACATTTCAGAATTGTCAAACGCAATTTTCAATCAAACCAAAATGGTTGGAATCAATGTATGATTATCTCAGAATGGTCATACTGAATGTTTGATCAACTCAGAATAGTCAGACTCAATGATCGATCATCTCAGAATTGTCAAACTCAATGATCGAACATTTCAGAATTGTCAAACTCAATTTTCATTCAAACCAAAATGGTTGGACTCAATGTTTGATTAATTCAGAATGGTCATACTGAATGTTTGATCAACTCAGAATAGTCAAACTCAATGATCGAACATTTCCGAATTGTCAAACTCAATTTTCATTCAAACCAAAATGGTTGGACTCAATGTTTGATTAGCTCAGCATGGTCATACTAAATGTTTGACCAAATCAGAATAGTCAAACTCAATGATCGAACATTTCAGAATTGTCAAACTCAATGATCGAACATTTCAGAATTGTCAAACTCCATTTTCATTCAAACCAAAATGGTTGGATTCAATGTTTGATTAATTCAGAATGGTCATACTGAATGTTTGACCAAATCAGAATAGTCAAACTCAATGATCGAACATTTCAGAATTGTCAAACTCAATTTTCAATCAAACCAAAATGGTTGGACTGAATGTTTGATTAACTCAGATTGGTCAACAGAATGTCTGATCAACTCAGAATAGTCAGACTCAATGATCGATCATCTCAGAATTGTCAAACTCAATGATCGAACATTTCAGAATTGTCAAACTCAATTTTCATTCAAACCAAAATGGTTGGACTCAATGTTTGATTAATTCAGAATGGTCATATGGAATGTTTCATCAACTCAGAATAGTCAAACTCAATGATCGAACATTTCAGAATTGTCAAACTCAATTTTCATTCAAACCAAAATGGTTGGACTCAATGTTTGATTAGCTCAGAATGGTCATACTAAATGTTTGACCAAATCAGAATAGTCAAACTCAATGATCGAACATTTCAGAATTGTCAAACTCAATGATCGAACATTTCAGAATTGTCAAACTCAATTTTCATTCAAACCAAAATGGTTGGACTCAATGTTTGATTAATTCAGAATGGTCATATTGAATGTTTGATCAACTCAGAAGAGTCAAACTCAATGATCGAACATTTCCGAATTGTCAAACTCAATTTTCATTTAAACCAAAATGGTTGGACTCAATGTTTGATTAGCTCAGAATGGTCATACTAAATGTTTGACCAAATCAGAATAGTCAAACTCAATGATCGAACATTTCAGAATTGTCAAACTCAATGATCGAACATTTCAGAATTGTCAAACTCAATTTTCATTCAAACCAAAATGGTTGGACTCAATGTTTGATTAATTCCGAATGGTCATACTGAATGTTTGACCAAATCAGAATAGTCAAACTGAATGATCGAACATTTCAGAATTGTCAAACGCAATTTTCAATCAAACCAAAATGGTTGGACTCAATGTATGATTATCTGAGAATGGTCATACTGGATGTTTGATCAACTCAGAATAGTCAGACTCAATGATCGATCATCTCAGAATTGTCAAACTCAATGATCGAACATTTCAGAATTGTCAAACTCAATTTTCATTCAAACCAAAATGGTTGGACTCAATGTTTGATTAATTCAGAATGGTCATACTAAATGTTTGACCAAATCAGAATAGTCAAACTCATTGATCGAACATTTCAGAATTGTCAAACTCAATGATCGAACATTTCAGAATTGTCAAACTCAATTTTCATTCAAACCAAAATGGTTGGACTCAATCTTTGATTAATTCAGAATGGTCATACTGAATGTTTGACAAAATCAG
The DNA here is from genome assembly GCA_932294295.1 of Alitta virens. Lineage (NCBI taxonomy): Eukaryota > Metazoa > Annelida > Polychaeta > Phyllodocida > Nereididae > Alitta > Alitta virens. The sequence continues at coordinate 9,846,159 of OW028581.1, forward strand.
AATTGTCAAACTCAAAGATCGAACATTTCAGAATTGTCAAACTCAATTTTCAATCAAACCAAAATGGTTGGACTCAATGTATGATTATCTCAGAATGGTCATACTGAATGTTTGATCAACTCAGAATAGTCAGACTCAATGATCGATCATCTCAGAATTGTCAAACTCAATGATCGAACATTTCAGAATTGTCAAACTCAATTTTCATTCAAACCAAAATGGTTGGACTCAATGTTTGATTAATTCAGAATGGTCATACTGAATGTTTGACCAAATCAGAATAGTCAAACTCAATGATCGAACATTTCCGAATTGTCAAACTCAATTTTCATTCAAACCAAAATGGTTGGACTGAAGGTTTGATTAACTCAGATTGGTCAAACAGAATGTCTGATCAACTCAGAATAGTCAGACTCAATGATCGATCATCTCAGAATTGTCAAACTCAATGATCGAACATTTCCGAATTGTCAAACTCAATTTTCATTCAAACCAAAATGGTTGGACTCAATGTTTGATTAGCTCAGAATGGTCATACTAAATGTTTGACCAAATCAGAATAGTCAAACTCAATGATCGAACATTTCAGAATTGTCAAACTCAATGATCGAACATTTCAGAATTGTCAAACTCCATTTTCATTCAAACCAAAATGGTTGGACTCAATGTTTGATTAATTCAGAATGGTCATACTAAATGTTTCATCAACTCAGAATAGTCAAACTCAATGATCGAACATTTCAGAATTGTCAAACTCAATTTTCATTCAAACCAAAATGGTTGGACTCAATGTTTGATTAATTCAGAATGGTCATACGGAATGTTTCATCAACTCAGAATAGTCAAACTCAATGATCGAACATTTCAGAATTGTCAAACTCAATTTTCATTCAAACCAAAATGGTTGGACTCAATGTTTGATTAGCTCTGAATGGTCATACTAAATGTTTGACCAAATCAGAATAGTCAAACTCAATGATCGAACATTTCAGAATTGTCAAACTCAATGATCGAACATTTCAAAATTGTCAAACTCAATTTTCATTCAAACCAAAATGGTTGGACTCAATGTTTGATTAATTCAGAATGGTCATACTGAATGTTTCTGAATAGTCAAACTCAATGATGGAACATTTCCGAATTGTCAAACTCAATTTTCATTCAAACCAAAATGGTTGGACTCAATGTTTGATTAGCTCAGAATGGTCATACTAAATGTTTGACCAAATCAGAATAGTCAAACTCAATGATCGAACATTTCAGAATTGTCAAACTCAATGATCCAACATTTCAGAATTGTCAAACTCAATTTTCATTCAAACCAAAATGGTTGGACTCAATGTTTGATTAATTCAGAATGGTCATACTGAATGTTTGATCAACTCAGAATAGTCAAACTGAATGATCGAACATTTCAGAATTGTCAAACTCAATTTTCATTCAAACCAAAATGGTTGGACTCAATGTTTGATTAGCTCAGAATGGTCATACTAAATGTTTGACCAAATCAGAATAGTCAAACTCAATGATCGAACATTTCAGAATTGTCAAACTCAATTTTCATTCAAACCAAAATGGTTGGACTCAATGTTTGATTAATTCAGAATGGTCATACGGAATGTTTCATCAACTCAGAATAGTCAAACTCAATGATCGAACATTTCAGAATTGTCAAACTCAATTTTCATTCAAACCAAAATGGTTGGGCTCAATCTTTGATTAACTCAGATTGGTCAAACAGAATGTCTGATGAACTCAGAATAGTCAGACTCAATGATCGATCATCTCAGAATTGTCAAACTCAATGATCGAACATTTCAGAATTGTCAAACTCAATTTTCATTCAAACCAAAATGGTCATACTGAATGTTTGATCAACTCAGAATAGTCAAACTCAATGATCGAACATTTCCGAATTGTCAAACTCAATTTTCATTCAAACCAAAATGGTTGGACTCAATGTTTGATTAGCTTAGAATGGTCATTCTAAATGTTTGACCAAATCAGAATAGTCAAACTCAATGATCGAACATTTCAGAATTGTCAAACTCAATGATCGAACATTTCAGAATTGTCAAACTCCATTTTCATTCAAACCAAAATGGTTGGACTCAATGTTTGATTAATTCAGAATGGTCATACTGAATGTTTGACCAAATCAGAATAGTCAGACTCAATGATCGATCATCTCAGAATTGTCAAACTCAATGATCGAACATTTCAGAATTGTCAAACTCAATTTTCATTCAAACCAAAATGGTTGGACTCAATGTTTGATTAATTCAGAATGGTCATACTGAATGTTTGACCAAATCAGAATAGTCAAACTCAATGATCGAACATTTCAGAATTGTCAAACTCAATTTTCAATCAAACCAAAATGGTTGGACTGAATGTTTGATTAACTCAGATTGGTCAAACAGAATGTCTGATCAACTCAGAATAGTCAGACTCAATGATCGATCATCTCAGAATTGTCAAACTCAATGATCGAACATTTCAGAATTGTCAAACTCAATTTTCATTCAAACCAAAATGGTTGGACTCAATGTTTGATTAATTCAGAATGGTCATACGGAATGTTTCATCAACTCAGAATAGTCAAACTCAATGATCGAACATTTCAGAATTGTCAAACTCAATTTTCATTCAAACCAAAATGGTTGGACTCAATGTTTGATTAGCTCTGAATGGTCATACTAAATGTTTGACCAAATCAGAATAGTCAAACTCAATGATCGAACATTTCAGAATTGTCAAACTCAATGATCGAACATTTCAAAATTGTCAAACTCAATTTTCATTCAAACCAAAATGGTTGGACTCAATGTTTGATTAATTCAGAATGGTCATATTGAATGTTTCAGAATAGTCAAACTCAATGATCGAACATTTCCGAATTGTCAAACTCAATTTTCATTCAAACCAAAATGGTTGGACTCAATGTTTGATTAGCTCAGAATGGTCATACTAAATGTTTGACCAAATCAGAATAGTCAAACTCAATGATCGAACATTTCAGAATTGTCAAACTCAATGATCGAACATTTCAGAATTGTCAAACTCAATTTTCATTCAAACCAAAATGGTTGGACTCAATGTTTGATTAATTCAGAATGGTCATACTGAATGTTTGACCAAATCAGAATTGTCAAACTGAATGATCGAACATTTCAGAATTGTCAAACGCAATTTTCAATCAAACCAAAATGGTTGGAATCAATGTATGATTATCTCAGAGTGGTCATACTGAATGTTTGATCAACTCAGAATAGTCAGACTCAATGATCGATCATCTCAGAATTGTCAAACTCAATGATCGAACATTTCAGAATTGTCAAACTCAATTTTCATTCAAACCAAAATGGTTGGACTCAATGTTTGATTAATTCAGAATGGTCATACTGAATGTTTGATCAACTCAGAATAGTCAAACTCAATGATCGAACATTTCCGAATTGTCAAACTCAATTTTCATTCAAACCAAAATGGTTGGACTCAATGTTTGATTAGCTCAGAATGGTCATACTAAATGTTTGACCAAATCAGAATAGTCAAACTCAATGATCGAACATTTCAGAATTGTCAAACTCAATGATCGAACATTTCAGAATTGTCAAACTCAATTTTCATTCAAACCAAAATGGTTGGACTCAATGTTTGATAATTTCAGAATGGTCATACTGAATGTTTGACCAAATCAGAATAGTCAAACTCAATGATCGAACATTTCAGAATTGTCAAACTCAATTTTCAATCAAACCAAAATGGTTGGACTGAATGTTTGATTAACTCAGATTGGTCAAACAGAATGTCTGATCAACTCAGAATAGTCAGACTCAATGATCGATCATCTCAGAATTGTCAAACTCAATGATCGAACATTTCAGAATTGTCAAACTCAATTTTCATTCAAACCAAAATGGTTGGACTCAATGTTTGATTAATTCAGAATGGTCATACTGAATGTTTGATCAACTCAGAATAGTCAGACTCAATGATCGATCATCTCAGAATTGTCAAACTCAATGATCGAACATTTCAGAATTGTCAAACTCAATTTTCATTCAAACCAAAATGGTTGGACTCAATGTTTGATTAATTCAGAATGGTCATACTGAATGTTTGACCAAATCAGAATAGTCAAACTCAATGATCGAACATTTCAGAATTGTCAAACTCAATTTTCAATCAAACCAAAATGGTTGGACTGAATGTTTGATTAACTCAGATTGGTCAAACAGAATGTCTGATCAACTCAGAATAGTCAGACTCAATGATCGATCATCTCAGAATTGTCAAACTCAATGATCGAACATTTCAGAATTGTCAAACTCAATTTTCATTCAAACCAAAATGGTTGGACTCAATGTTTGATTAATTCAGAATGGTCATACGGAATGTTTCATCAACTCAGAATAGTCAAACTCAATGATCGAACATTTCAGAATTGTCAAACTCAATTTTCATTCAAACCAAAATGGTTGGACTCAATGTTTGATTAGCTCTGAATGGTCATACTAAATGTTTGACCAAATCAGAATAGTCAAACTCAATGATCGAACATTTCAGAATTGTCAAACTCAATGATCGAACATTTCAAAATTGTCAAACTCAATTTTCATTCAAACCAAAATGGTTGGACTCAATGTTTGATTAATTGAGAATGGTCATATTGAATGTTTCAGAAGAGTCAAACTCAATGATCGAACATTTCCGAATTGTCAAACTGAATTTTCATTCAAACCAAAATGGTTGGACTCAATGTTTGATTAGCTCAGAATGGTCATACTAAATGTTTGACCAAATCAGAATAGTCAAACTCAATGATCGAACATTTCAGAATTGTCAAACTCAATGATCGAACATTTCAGAATTGTCAAACTCAATTTTCATTCAAACCAAAATGGTTGGACTCAATGTTTGATTAATTCAGAATGGTCATACTGAATGTTTGACCAAATCAGAATTGTCAAACTGAATGATCGAACATTTCAGAATTGTCAAACGCAATTTTCAATCAAACCAAAATGGTTGGAATCAATGTATGATTATCTCAGAGTGGTCATACTGAATGTTTGATCAACTCAGAATAGTCAGACTCAATGATCGATCATCTCAGAATTGTCAAACTCAATGATCGAACATTTCAGAATTGTCAAACTCAATTTTCATTCAAACCAAAATGGTTGGACTCAATGTTTGATTAATTCAGAATGGTCATACTGAATGTTTGATCAACTCAGAATAGTCAAACTCAATGATCGAACATTTCCGAATTGTCAAACTCAATTTTCATTCAAACCAAAATGGTTGGACTCAATGTTTGATTAGCTCAGAATGGTCATACTAAATGTTTGACCAAATCAGAATAGTCAAACTCAATGATCGAACATTTCAGAATTGTCAAACTCAATGATCGAACATTTCAGAATTGTCAAACTCCATTTTCTTTCAAACCAAAATGGTTGGACTCAATGTTTGATAAATTCAGAATGGTCATCCTGAATGTTTGACCAAATCAGAATAGTCAAAGTCAATGATTGAACAATTCAGAATTGTCAAACTCAATTTTCAATCAAACCAAAATGGTTGGACTGAATGTTTGATTAACTCAGATTGGTCAAACAGAATGTGTGATCAACTCAGAAGAGTCAGACTCAATGATCGATCATCTCAGAATTGTCAAACTCAATGATCGAACATTTCAGAATTGTCAAACTCAATTTTCATTCAAACCAAAATGGTTGGACTCAATGTTTGATTAATTCCGAATGGTCATCCTGAATGTTTGACCAAATCAGAATAGTCAAACTGAATGATCGAACATTTCAGAATTGTCAAACGCAATTTTCAATCAAACCAAAATGGTTGGACTGAATGTTTGATTAACTCAGATTGGTCAAACAGAATGTCTGATCAACTCAGAATAGTCAGACTCAATGATCGATCATCTCAGAATTGTCAAACTCAATGATCGAACATTTCAGAATTGTCAAACTCAATTTTCATTCAAACCAAAATGGTTGGACTCAATGTTTGATTAATTCAGAATGGTCATACGGAATGTTTCATCAACTCAGAATAGTCAAACTCAATGATCGAACATTTCCGAATTGTCAAATTCAATTTTCATTCAAACCAAAATGGTTGGACTCAATGTTTGATTAGCTCTGAATGGTCATACTAAATGTTTGACCAAATCAGAATAGTCAAACTCAATGATCGAACATTTCAGAATTGTCAAACTCAATGATCGAACATTTCAAAATTGTCAAACTCAATTTTCATTCAAACCAAAATGGTTGGACTCAATGTTTGATTAATTCAGAATGGTCATATTGAATGTTTCAGAATAGTCAAACTCAATGTTCGAACATTTCCGAATTGTCAAACTCAATTTTCATTCAAACCAAAATGGTTGGACTCAATGTTTGATTAGCTCAGAATGGTCATACTAAATGTTTGACCAAATCAGAATAGTCAAACTCAATGATCGAACATTTCAGAATTGTCAAACTCAATGATCGAACATTTCAGAATTGTCAAACTCAATTTTCATTCAAACCAAAATGGTTGGACTCAATGTTTGATTAATTCAGAATGGTCATACTGAATGTTTGACCAAATCAGAATTGTCAAACTGAATGATCGAACATTTCAGAATTGTCAAACGCAATTTTCAATCAAACCAAAATGGTTGGAATCAATGTATGATTATCTCAGAGTGGTCATACTGAATGTTTGATCAACTCAGAATAGTCAGACTCAATGATCGATCATCTCAGAATTGTCAAACTCAATGATCGAACATTTCAGAATTGTCAAACTCAATTTTCATTCAAACCAAAATGGTTGGACTCAATGTTTGATTAATTCAGAATGGTCATACTGAATGTTTGATCAACTCAGAATAGTCAAACTCAATGATCGAACATTTCCGAATTGTCAAACTCAATGATCGAACATTTCCGAATTGTCAAACTCAATTTTCATTCAAACCAAAATGGTTGGACTCAATGTTTGATTAATTCAGAATGGTCATACTGAATGTTTGACCAAATCAGAATTGTCAAACTGAATGATCGAACATTTCAGAATTGTCAAACGCAATTTTCAATCAAACCAAAATGGTTGGAATCAATGTATGATTATCTCAGAATGGTCATACTGAATGTTTGATCAACTCAGAATAGTCAGACTCAATGATCGATCATCTCAGAATTGTCAAACTCAATGATCGAACATTTCAGAATTGTCAAACTCAATTTTCATTCAAACCAAAATGGTTGGACTCAATGTTTGATTAATTCAGAATGGTCATACTGAATGTTTGATCAACTCAGAATAGTCAAACTCAACGATCGAACATTTCCGAATTGTCAAACTCAATTTTCATTCAAACCAAAATGGTTAGACTCAATGTTTGATTAGCTCAGAATGGTCATACTAAATGTTTGACCAAATCAGAATAGTCAAACTCAATGATCGAACATTTCAGAATTGTCAAACTCAATGATCGAACATTTCAGAATTGTCAAACTCCATTTTCATTCAAACCAAAATGGTTGGACTCAATGTTTGATTAATTCAGAATGGTCATACTGAATGTTTGACCAAATCAGAATAGTCAAACTCAATGATCGAACATTTCAGAATTGTCAAACTCAATTTTCAATCAAACCAAAATGGTTGGACTGAATGTTTGATTAACTCAGATTGGTCAACAGAATGTCTGATCAACTCAGAATAGTCAGACTCAATGATCGATCATCTCAGAATTGTCAAACTCAATGATCGAACATTTCAGAATTGTCAAACTCAATTTTCATTCAAACCAAAATGGTTGGACTCAATGTTTGATAAATTCAGAATGGTCATATGGAATGTTTCATCAACTCAGAATAGTCAAACTCAATGATCGAACATTTCAGAATTGTCAAACTCAATTTTCATTCAAACCAAAATGGTTGGACTCAATGTTTGATTAGCTCAGAATGGTCATACTAAATGTTTGACCAAATCAGAATAGTCAAACTCAATGATCGAACATTTCAGAATTGTCAAACTCAATGATCGAACATTTCAGAATTGTCAAACTCAATTTTCATTCAAACCAAAATGGTTGGACTCAATGTTTGATTAATTCAGAATGGTCATATTGAATGTTTGATCAACTCAGAAGAGTCAAACTCAATGATCGAACATTTCCGAATTGTCAAATTCAATTTTCATTTAAACCAAAATGGTTGGACTCAATGTTTGATTAGCTCAGAATGGTCATACTAAATGTTTGACCAAATCAGAATAGTCAAACTCAATGATCGAACATTTCAGAATTGTCAAACTCAATGATTGAACATTTCAGAATTGTCAAACTCAATTTTCATTCAAACCAAAATGGTTGGACTCAATGTTTGATTAATTCCGAATGGTCATCCTGAATGTTTGACCAAATCAGAATAGTCAAACTCAATGATCGAACATTTCAGAATTGTCAAACTCAATTTTCATTCAAACCAAAATGGTTGGACTCAATGTTTGATTAATTCAGAATGGTCATACGGAATGTTTCATCAACTCAGAATAGTCAAACTCAATGATCGAACATTTCAGAATTGTCAAACTCAATTTTCATTCAAACCAAAATGGTTGGACTCAATGTTTGATTAGCTCTGAATGGTCATACTAAATGTTTGACCAAATCAGAATAGTCAAACTCAATGATCGAACATTTCAGAATTGTCAAACTCAATGATCGAACATTTCAAAATTGTCAAACTCAATTTTCATTCAAACCAAAATGGTTGGACTCAATGTTTGATTAATTCAGAATGGTCATATTGAATGTTTCAGAATAGTCAAACTCAATGATCGAACATTTCCGAATTGTCAAACTCAATTTTCATTCAAACCAAAATGGTTGGACTCAATGTTTGATTAGCTCAGAATGGTCATACTAAATGTTTGACCAAATCAGAATAGTCAAACTCAATGATCGAACATTTCAGAATTGTCAAACTCAATGATCGAACATTTCAGAATTGTCAAACTCAATTTTCATTCAAACCAAAATGGTTGGACTCAATGTTTGATTAATTCAGAATGGTCATACTGAATGTTTGACCAAATCAGAATTGTCAAACTGAATGATCGAACATTTCAGAATTGTCAAACGCAATTTTCAATCAAACCAAAATGGTTGGAATCAATGTATGATTATCTCAGAGTGGTCATACTGAATGTTTGATCAACTCAGAATAGTCAGACTCAATGATCGATCATCTCAGAATTGTCAAACTCAATGATCGAACATTTCAGAATTGTCAAACTCAATTTTCATTCAAACCAAAATGGTTGGACTCAATGTTTGATTAATTCAGAATGGTCATACTGAATGTTTGATCAACTCAGAATAGTCAAACTCAATGATCGAACATTTCCGAATTGTCAAACTCAATGATCGAACATTTCAGAATTGTCAAACTCAATTTTCATTCAAACCAAAATGGTTGGACTCAATGTTTGATTAATTCAGAATGGTCATACTGAATGTTTGACCAAATCAGAATTGTCAAACTCAATGATCGAACATTTCAGAATTGTCAAACGCAATTTTCAATCAAACCAAAATGGTTGGAATCAATGTATGATTATCTCAGAATGGTCATACTGAATGTTTGATTAATTCAGAATAGTCAGACTCAATGATCGATCATCTCAGAATTGTCAAACTCAATGATCGAACATTTCAGAATTGTCAAACTCAATTTTCATTCAAACCAAAATGGTTGGACTCAATGTTTGATTAATTCAGAATGGTCATACTGAATGTTTGATCAACTCAGAATAGTCAAACTCAACGATCGAACATTTCCGAATTGTCAAACTCAATTTTCATTCAAACCAAAATGGTTAGACTCAATGTTTGAATAGCTCAGAATGGTCATACTAAATGTTTGACCAAATCAGAATAGTCAAACTCAATGATCGAACATTTCAGAATTGTCAAACTCAATGATCGAACATTTCAGAATTGTCAAACTCCATTTTCATTCAAACCAAAATGGTTGGACTCAATGTTTGATTAATTCAGAATGGTCATACTGAATGTTTCATCAACTCAGAATAGTCAAACTCAATGATCGAACATTTCAGAATTGTCAAACTCAATTTTCAATCAAACCAAAATGGTTGGACTCAATGTTTGATAAATTCAGAATGGTCATATGGAATGTTTCATCAACTCAGAATAGTCAAACTCAATGATCGAACATTTCAGAATTGTCAAACTCAATTTTCATTCAAACCAAAATGGTTGGACTCAATGTTTGATTAGCTCAGAATGGTCATACTAAATGTTTGACCAAATCAGAATAGTCAAACTCAATGATCGAACATTTCAGAATTGTCAAACTCAATGATCGAACATTTCAGAATTGTCAAACTCAATTTTCATTCAAACCAAAATGGTTGGACTCAATGTTTGATTAATTCAGAATGGTCATATTGAATGTTTGATCAACTCAGAAGAGTCAAACTCAATGATCGAACATTTCCGAATTGTCAAATTCAATTTTCATTTAAACCAAAATGGTTGGACTCAATGTTTGATTAGCTCAGAATGGTCATACTAAATGTTTGACCAAATCAGAATAGTCAAACTCAATGATCGAACATTTCAGAATTGTCAAACTCAATGATTGAACATTTCAGAATTGTCAAACTCAATTTTCATTCAAACCAAAATGGTTGGACTCAATGTTTGATTAATTCCGAATGGTCATCCTGAATGTTTGACCAAATCAGAATAGTCAAACTCAATGATCGAACATTTCAGAATTGTCAAACTCAATTTTCATTCAAACCAAAATGGTTGGACTCAATGTTTGATTAATTCAGAATGGTCATACGGAATGTTTCATCAACTCAGAATAGTCAAACTCAATGATCGAACATTTCAGAATTGTCAAACTCAATTTTCATTCAAACCAAAATGGTTGGACTCAATGTTTGATTAGCTCTGAATGGTCATACTAAATGTTTGACCAAATCAGAATAGTCAAACTCAATGATCGAACATTTCAGAATTGTCAAACTCAATGATCGAACATTTCAAAATTGTCAAACTCAATTTTCATTCAAACCAAAATGGTTGGACTCAATGTTTGATTAATTCAGAATGGTCATATTGAATGTTTCAGAATAGTCAAACTCAATGATCGAACATTTCCGAATTGTCAAACTCAATTTTCATTCAAACCAAAATGGTTGGACTCAATGTTTGATTAATTCAGAATGGTCATACTGAATGTTTGATCAACTCAGAATAGTCAAACTCAATGATCGAACATTTCCGAATTGTCAAACTCAATGATCGAACATTTCAGAATTGTCAAACTCAATTTTCATTCAAACCAAAATGGTTGGACTCAATGTTTGATTAATTCAGAATGGTCATATTGAATGTTTCAGAATAGTCAAACTCAATGATCGAACATTTCAGAATTGTCAAACTCAATGATCGAACATTTCAGAATTGTCAAACTCAATTTTCATTCAAACCAAAATGGTTGGACTCAATGTTTGATTAATTCAGAATGGTCATACTGAATGTTTGACCAAATCAGAATTGTCAAACTGAATGATCGAACATTTCAGAATTGTCAAACGCAATTTTCAATCAAACCAAAATGGTTGGAATCAATGTATGATTATCTCAGAGTGGTCATACTGAATGTTTGATCAACTCAGGATAGTCAGACTCAATGATCGATCATCTCAGAATTGTCAAACTCAATGATCGAACATTTCAGAATTGTCAAACTCAATTTTCATTCAAACCAAAATGGTTGGACTCAATGTTTGATTAATTCAGAATGGTCATACTGAATGTTTGATCAACTCAGAATAGTCAAACTCAATGATCGAACATTTCCGAATTGTCAAACTCAATGATCGAACATTTCAGAATTGTCAAACTCAATTTTCATTCAAACCAAAATGGTTGGACTCAATGTTTGATTAATTCAGAATGGTCATACTGAATGTTTGACCAAATCAGAATTGTCAAACTCAATGATCGAACATTTCAGAATTGTCAAACGCAATTTTCAATCAAACCAAAATGGTTGGAATCAATGTATGATTATCTCAGAATGGTCATACTGAATGTTTGATTAATTCAGAATAGTCAGACTCAATGATCGATCATCTCAGAATTGTCAAACTCAATGATCGAACATTTCAGAATTGTCAAACTCAATTTTCATTGAAACCAAAATGGTTGGACTCAATGTTTGATTAATTCAGAATGGTCATACTGAATGTTTGATCAACTCAGAATAGTCAAACTCAACGATCGAACATTTCCGAATTGTCAAACTCAATTTTCAATCAAACCAAAATGGTTAGACTCAATGTTTGATTAGCTCAGAATGGTCATACTAAATGTTTGACCAAATCAGAATAGTCAAACTCAATGATCGAACATTTCAGAATTGTCAAACTCAATGATCGAACATTTCAGAATTGTCAAACTCCATTTTCATTCAAACCAAAATGGTTGGACTCAATGTTTGATTAATTCAGAATGGTCATACTGAATGTTTGACCAAATCAGAATAGTCAAACTCAATGATCGAACATTTCAGAATTGTCAAACTCAATTTTCAATCAAACCAAAATGGTTGGACTGAATGTTTGATTAACTCAGATTGGTCAACAGAATGTCTGATCAACTCAGAATAGTCAGACTCAATGATCGATCATCTCAGAATTGTCAAACTCAATGATCGAACATTTCAGAATTGTCAAACTCAATTTTCATTCAAACCAAAATGGTTGGACTCAATGTTTGATAAATTCAGAATGGTCATATGGAATGTTTCATCAACTCAGAATAGTCAAACTCAATGATCGAACATTTCAGAATTGTCAAACTCAATTTTCATTCAAACCAAAATGGTTGGACTCAATGTTTGATTAGCTCAGAATGGTCATACTAAATGTTTGACCAAATCAGAATAGTCAAACTCAATGATCGAACATTTCAGAATTGTCAAACTCAATGATCGAACATTTCAGAATTGTCAAACTCAATTTTCATTCAAACCAAAATGGTTGGACTCAATGTTTGATTAATTCAGAATGGTCATATTGAATGTTTGATCAACTCAGAAGAGTCAAACTCAATGATCGAACATTTCCGAATTGTCAAATTCAATTTTCATTTAAACCAAAATGGTTGGACTCAATGTTTGATTAGCTCAGAATGGTCATACTAAATGTTTGACCAAATCAGAATAGTCAAACTCAATGATCGAACATTTCAGAATTGTCAAACTCAATGATCGAACATTTCAGAATTGTCAAACTCAATTTTCATTCAAACCAAAATGGTTGGACTCAATGTTTGATTAATTCCGAATGGTCATCCTGAATGTTTGACCAAATCAGAATAGTCAAACTGAATGATCGAACATTTCAGAATTGTCAAACGCAATTTTCAATCAAACCAAAATGGTTGGACTGAATGTTTGATTAACTCAGATTGGTCAAACAGAATGTCTGATCAACTCAGAATAGTCAGACTCAATGATCGATCATCTCAGAATTGTCAAACTCAATGATCGAACATTTCAGAATTGTCAAACTCAATTTTCATTCAAACCAAAATGGTTGGACTCAATGTTTGATTAATTCAGAATGGTCATACGGAATGTTTCATCAACTCAGAATAGTCAAACTCAATGATCGAACATTTCAGAATTGTCAAACTCAATTTTCATTCAAACCAAAATGGTTGGACTCAATGTTTGATTAGCTCTGAATGGTCATACTAAATGTTTGACCAAATCAGAATAGTCAAACTCAATGATCGAACATTTCAGAATTGTCAAACTCAATGATCGAACATTTCAAAATTGTCAAACTCAATTTTCATTCAAACCAAAATGGTTGGACTCAATGTTTGATTAATTCAGAATGGTCATATTGAATGTTTCAGAATAGTCAAACTCAATGATCGAACATTTCCGAATTGTCAAACTCAATTTTCATTCAAACCAAAATGGTTGGACTCAATGTTTGATTAGCTCAGAATGGTCATACTAAATGTTTGACCAAATCAGAATAGTCAAACTCAATGATCGAACATTTCAGAATTGTCAAACTCAATGATCGAACATTTCAGAATTGTCAAACTCAATTTTCATTCAAACCAAAATGGTTGGACTCAATGTTTGATTAATTCAGAATGGTCATACTGAATGTTTGACCAAATCAGAATTGTCAAACTGAATGATCGAACATTTCAGAATTGTCAAACGCAATTTTCAATCAAACCAAAATGGTTGGAATCAATGTATGATTATCTCAGAGTGGTCATACTGAATGTTTGATCAACTCAGAATAGTCAGACTCAATGATCGATCATCTCAGAATTGTCAAACTCAATGATCGAACATTTCAGAATTGTCAAACTCAATTTTCATTCAAACCAAAATGGTTGGACTCAATGTTTGATAAATTCAGAATGGTCATATGGAATGTTTCATCAACTCAGAATAGTCAAACTCAATGATCGAACATTTCAGAATTGTCAAACTCAATTTTCATTCAAACCAAAATGGTTGGACTCAATGTTTGATTAGCTCAGAATGGTCATACTAAATGTTTGACCAAATCAGAATAGTCAAACTCAATGATCGAACATTTCAGAATTGTCAAACTCAATGATCGAACATTTCAGAATTGTCAAACTCAATTTTCATTCAAACCAAAATGGTTGGACTCAATGTTTGATTAATTCAGAATGGTCATATTGAATGTTTGATCAACTCAGAAGAGTCAAACTCAATGATCGAACATTTCCGAATTGTCAAATTCAATTTTCATTTAAACCAAAATGGTTGGACTCAATGTTTGATTAGCTCAGAATGGTCATACTAAATGTTTGACCAAATCAGAATAGTCAAACTCAATGATCGAACATTTCAGAATTGTCAAACTCAATGATCGAACATTTCAGAATTGTCAAACTCAATTTTCATTCAAACCAAAATGGTTGGACTCAATGTTTGATTAATTCCGAATGGTCATCCTGAATGTTTGACCAAATCAGAATAGTCAAACTGAATGATCGAACATTTCAGAATTGTCAAACGCAATTTTCAATCAAACCAAAATGGTTGGACTGAATGTTTGATTAACTCAGATTGGTCAAACAGAATGTCTGATCAACTCAGAATAGTCAGACTCAATGATCGATCATCTCAGAATTGTCAAACTCAATGATCGAACATTTCAGAATTGTCAAACTCAATTTTCATTCAAACCAAAATGGTTGGACTCAATGTTTGATTAATTCAGAATGGTCATACGGAATGTTTCATCAACTCAGAATAGTCAAACTCAATGATCGAACATTTCAGAATTGTCAAACTCAATTTTCATTCAAACCAAAATGGTTGGACTCAATGTTTGATTAGCTCTGAATGGTCATACTAAATGTTTGACCAAATCAGAATAGTCAAACTCAATGATCGAACATTTCAGAATTGTCAAACTCAATGATCGAACATTTCAAAATTGTCAAACTCAATTTTCATTCAAACCAAAATGGTTGGACTCAATGTTTGATTAATTCAGAATGGTCATATTGAATGTTTCAGAATAGTCAAACTCAATGATCGAACATTTCCGAATTGTCAAACTCAATTTTCATTCAAACCAAAATGGTTGGACTCAATGTTTGATTAGCTCAGAATGGTCATACTAAATGTTTGACCAAATCAGAATAGTCAAACTCAATGATCGAACATTTCAGAATTGTCAAACTCAATGATCGAACATTTCAGAATTGTCAAACTCAATTTTCATTCAAACCAAAATGGTTGGACTCAATGTTTGATTAATTCAGAATGGTCATACTGAATGTTTGACCAAATCAGAATTGTCAAACTGAATGATCGAACATTTCAGAATTGTCAAACGCAATTTTCAATCAAACCAAAATGGTTGGAATCAATGTATGATTATCTCAGAGTGGTCATACTGAATGTTTGATCAACTCAGAATAGTCAGACTCAATGATCGATCATCTCAGAATTGTCAAACTCAATGATCGAACATTTCAGAATTGTCAAACTCAATTTTCATTCAAACCAAAATGGTTGGACTCAATGTTTGATTAATTCAGAATGGTCATACTGAATGTTTGATCAACTCAGAATAGTCAAACTCAATGATCGAACATTTCCGAATTGTCAAACTCAATGATCGAACATTTCAGAATTGTCAAACTCAATTTTCATTCAAACCAAAATGGTTGGACTCAATGTTTGATTAATTCAGAATGGTCATACTGAATGTTTGACCAAATCAGAATTGTCAAACTGAATGATCGAACATTTCAGAATTGTCAAACGCAATTTTCAATCAAACCAAAATGGTTGGAATCAATGTATGATTATCTCAGAATGGTCATACTGAATGTTTGATCAACTCAGAATAGTCAGACTCAATGATAGATCATCTCAGAATTGTCAAACTCAATGATCGAACATTTCAGAATTGTCAAACTCAATTTTCATTCAAACCAAAATGGTTGGACTCAATGTTTGATTAATTCAGAATGGTCATACTGAATGTTTGATCAACTCAGAATAGTCAAACTCAACGATCGAACATTTCCGAATTGTCAAACTCAATTTTCATTCAAACCAAAATGGTTGGACTCAATGTTTGATTAGCTCAGAATGGTCATACTAAATGTTTGACCAAATCAGAATAGTCAAACTCAATGATCGAACATTTCAGAATTGTCAAACTCAATGATCGAACATTTCAGAATTGTCAAACTCAATTTTCATTCAAACCAAAATGGTTGGACTCAATGTTTGATAATTTCAGAATGGTCATACTGAATGTTTGACCAAATCAGAATAGTCAAACTCAATGATCGAACATTTCAGAATTGTCAAACTCAATTTTCAATCAAACCAAAATGGTTGGACTGAATGTTTGATTAACTCAGATTGGTCAAACAGAATGTCTGATCAACTCAGAATAGTCAGACTCAATGATCGATCATCTCAGAATTGTCAAACTCAATGATCGAACATTTCAGAATTGTCAAACTCAATTTTCATTCAAACCAAAATGGTTGGACTCAATGTTTGATTAATTCAGAATGGTCATACTGAATGTTTGATCAACTCAGAATAGTCAAACTCAATGATCGAACATTTCCGAATTGTCAAACTCAATTTTCATTCAAACCAAAATGGTTGGACTCAATGTTTGATTAGCTCAGCATGGTCATACTAAATGTTTGACCAAATCAGAATAGTCAAACTGAATGATCGAACATTTCAGAATTGTCAAACTCAATGATCGAACATTTCAGAATTGTCAAACTCCATTTTCATTCAAACCAAAATGGTTGGACTCAATGTTTGATTAATTCAGAATGGTCATACTGAATGTTTGACCAAATCAGAATAGTCAAACTCAATGATCGAACATTTCAGAATTGTCAAACTCAATTTTCAATCAAACCAAAATGGTTGGACTGAATGTTTGATTAACTCAGATTGGTCAACAGAATGTCTGATCAACTCAGAATAGTCAGACTCAATGATCGATCATCTCAGAATTGTCAAACTCAATGATCGAACATTTCAGAATTGTCAAACTCAATTTTCATTCAAACCAAAATGGTTGGACTCAATGTTTGATTAGCTCAGAATGGTCATACTAAATGTTTGACCAAATCAGAATAGTCAAACTCAATGATCGAACATTTCAGAATTGTCAAACTCAATGATCGAACATTTCAGAATTGTCAAACTCAATTTTCATTCAAACCAAAATGGTTGGACTCAATGTTTGATTAATTCAGAATGGTCATATTGAATGTTTGATCAACTCAGAAGAGTCAAACTCAATGATCGAACATTTCCGAATTGTCAAACTCAATTTTCATTTAAACCAAAATGGTTGGACTCAATGTTTGATTAGCTCAGAATGGTCATACTAAATGTTTGACCAAATCAGAATAGTCAAACTCAATGATCGAACATTTCAGAATTGTCAAACTCAATGATCGAACATTTCAGAATTGTCAAACTCAATTTTCATTCAAACCAAAATGGTTGGACTCAATGTTTGATTAATTCCGAATGGTCATACTGAATGTTTGACCAAATCAGAATAGTCAAACTGAATGATCGAACATTTCAGAATTGTCAAACGCAATTTTCAATCAAACCAAAATGGTTGGACTCAATGTATGATTATCTGAGAATGGTCATACTGGATGTTTGATCAACTCAGAATAGTCAGACTCAATGATCGATCATCTCAGAATTGTCAAACTCAATGATCGAACATTTCAGAATTGTCAAACTCAATTTTCATTCAAACCAAAATGGTTGGACTCAATGTTTGATTAATTCAGAATGGTCATACTGAATGTTTGATCAACTCAGAATAGTCAAACTCAATGATCGAACATTTCAGAATTGTCAAACTCAATTTTCATTCAAACCAAAATGGTTGGACTCAATGTTTGATTAGCTCAGCATGGTCATACTAAATGTTTGACCAAATCAGAATAGTCAAACTCAATGATCGAACATTTCAGAATTGTCAAACTCAATGATCGAACATTTCAAAATTGTCAAACTCCATTTTCATTCAAACCAAAATGGTTGGACTCAATGTTTGATTAATTCAGAATGGTCATACTGAATGTTTGACCAAATCAGAATAGTCAAACTCAATGATCGAACATTTCAGAATTGTCAAACTCAATTTTCAATCAAACCAAAATGGTTGGACTGAATGTTTGATTAACTCAGATTAGTCAACAGAATGTCTGATCAACTCAGAATAGTCAGACTCAATGATCGATCATCTCAGAATTGTCAAACTCAATGATCGAACATTTCAGAATTGTCAAACTCAATTTTCATTCAAACCAAAATGGTTGGACTCAATGTTTGATTAATTCAGAATGGTCATACTGAATGTTTGACCAAATCAGAATAGTCAAACTGAATGATCGAACATTTCAGAATTGTCAAACGCAATTTTCAATCAAACCAAAATGGTTGGACTCAATGTATGATTATCTGAGAATGGTCATACTGGATGTTTGATCAACTCAGAATAGTCAGACTCAATGATCGATCATCTCAGAATTGTCAAACTCAATGATCGAACATTTCAGAATTGTCAAACTCAATTTTCATTCAAACCAAAATGGTTGGACTCAATGTTTGATTAATTCAGAATGGTCATACTGAATGTTTGATCAACTCAGAATAGTCAAACTCAATGATCGAACATTTCAGAATTGTCAAACTCAATTTTCATTCAAACCAAAATGGTTGGACTCAATGTTTGATTAGCTCAGCATGGTCATACTAAATGTTTGACCAAATCAGAATAGTCAAACTCAATGATCGAACATTTCAGAATTGTCAAACTCAATGATCGAACATTTCAGAATTGTCAAACTCCATTTTCATTCAAACCAAAATGGTTGGACTCAATGTTTGATTAATTCAGAATGGTCATACTGAATGTTTGACCAAATCAGAATAGTCAAACTCAATGATCGAACATTTCAGAATTGTCAAACTCAATTTTCAATCAAACCAAAATGGTTGGACTGAATGTTTGATTAACTCAGATTGGTCAACAGAATGTCTGATCAACTCAGAATAGTCAGACTCAATGATCGATCATCTCAGAATTGTCAAACTCAATGATCGAACATTTCAGAATTGTCAAACTCAATTTTCATTCAAACCAAAATGGTTGGACTCAATGTTTGATTAATTCAGAATGGTCATATGGAATGTTTCATCAACTCAGAATAGTCAAACTCAATGATCGAACATTTCAGAATTGTCAAACTCAATTTTCATTTAAACCAAAATGGTTGGACTCAATGTTTGATTAGCTCAGAATGGTCATACTAAATGTTTGACCAAATCAGAATAGTCAAACTCAATGATCGAACATTTCAGAATTGTCAAACTCAATGATCGAACATTTCAGAATTGTCAAACTCAATTTTCATTCAAACCAAAATGGTTGGACTCAATGTTTGATTAATTCAGAATGGTCATATTGAATGTTTGATCAACTCAGAAGAGTCAAACTCAATGATCGAACATTTCCGAATTGTCAAACTCAATTTTCATTTAAACCAAAATGGTTGGACTCAATGTTTGATTAGCTCAGAATGGTCATACTAAATGTTTGACCAAATCAGAATAGTCAAACTCAATGATCGAACATTTCAGAATTGTCAAACTCAATGATCGAACATTTCAGAATTGTCAAACTCAATTTTCATTCAAACCAAAATGGTTGGACTCAATGTTTGATTAATTCAGAATGGTCATACTGAATGTTTGACAAAATCAGAATTGTCAAACTCAATGATCGAACATTTCAGAATTGTCAAACTCAATTTTCAATCAAACCAAAATGGTTGGACTCAATGTATGATTATCTCAGAATGGTCATACTGAATGTTTGATCAACTCAGAATAGTCAGACTCAATGATCGATCATCTCAGAATTGTCAAACTCAATGATCGAACATTTCAGAATTGTCAAACTCAATTTTCATTCAAACCAAAATGGTTGGACTCAATGTTTGATTAATTCAGAATGGTCATACTGAATGTTTGACCAAATCAGAATAGTCAAACTCAATGATCGAACATTTCCGAATTGTCAAACTCAATTTTCATTCAAACCAAAATGGTTGGACTGAATGTTTGATTAACTCAGATTGGTCAAACAGAATGTCTGATCAACTCAGAATAGTCAGACTCAATGATCGATCATCTCAGAATTGTCAAACTCAATGATCGAACATTTCAGAATTGTCAAACGCAATTTTCATTCAAACCAAAATGGTTGGACTGAATGTTTGATTAACTCAGATTGGTCAAACAGAATGTCTGATCAACTCAGAATAGTCAGACTCAATGATCGATCATCTCAGAATTGTCAAACTCAATGATCGAACATTTCAGAATTGTCAAACTCAATTTTCATTCCAACCAAAATGGTTGGACTCAATGTTTTGATTAATTCAGAATGGTCAAACAGAATGTCTGATCAACTCAGAATAGTCAGACTCAATGATCGATCATCTCAGAATTGTCAAACTCAATGATCGAACATTTCAGAATTGTCAAACTCAATTTTCATTCAAACCAAAATGGTTGGACTCAATGTTTGATTAATTCAGAATGGTCATACTGAATGTTTGATCAACTCAGAATAGTCAAACTCAATGATCGAACATTTCCGAATTGTCAAACTCAATTTTCATTCAAACCAAAATGGTTGGACTCAATGTTTGATTAATTCAGAATGGTCATACTGAATGTTTGACCAAATCAGAATAGTCAAACTCAATGATCGAACATTTCAGAATTGTCAAACTCAATTTTCAATCAAACCAAAATGGTTGGACTGAATGTTTGATTAACTCAGATTGGTCAAACAGAATGTCTGATCAACTCAGAATAGTCAGACTCAATGATCGATCATCTCAGAATTGTCAAACTCAATGATCGAACATTTCAGAATTGTCAAACTCAATTTTCATTCAAACCAAAATGGTTGGACTCAATGTTTGATTAGCTCTGAATGGTCATACTAAATGTTTGACCAAATCAGAATAGTCAAACTCAATGATCGAACATTTCAGAATTGTCAAACTCAATGATCGAACATTTCAAAATTGTCAAACTCAATTTTCATTCAAACCAAAATGGTTGGACTCAATGTTTGATTAATTCAGAATGGTCATATTGAATGTTTCAGAATAGTCAAACTCAATGATCGAACATTTCCGAATTGTCAAACTCAATTTTCATTCAAACCAAAATGGTTGGACTCAATGTTTGATTAGCTCAGAATGGTCATACTAAATGTTTGACCAAATCAGAATAGTCAAACTCAATGATCGAACATTTCAGAATTGTCAAACTCAATGATCGAACATTTCAGAATTGTCAAACTCAATTTTCATTCAAACCAAAATGGTTGGACTCAATGTTTGATTAATTCAGAATGGTCATACTGAATGTTTGACCAAATCAGAATTGTCAAACTGAATGATCGAACATTTCAGAATTGTCAAACGCAATTTTCAATCAAACCAAAATGGTTGGAATCAATGTATGATTATCTCAGAGTGGTCATACTGAATGTTTGATCAACTCAGAATAGTCAGACTCAATGATCGATCATCTCAGAATTGTCACACTCAATGATCGAACATTTCAGAATTGTCAAACTCAATTTTCATTCAAACCAAAATGGTTGGACTCAATGTTTGATTAATTCAGAATGGTCATACTGAATGTTTGACCAAATCAGAATAGTCAAACTCAATGATCGAACATTTCAGAATTGTCAAACTCAATTTTCAATCAAACCAAAATGGTTGGACTGAATGTTTGATTAACTCAGATTGGTCAACAGAATGTCTGATCAACTCAGAATAGTCAGACTCAATGATCGATCATCTCAGAATTGTCAAACTCAATGATCGAACATTTCAGAATTGTCAAACTCAATTTTCATTCAAACCAAAATGGTTGGACTCAATGTTTGATTAGCTCAGAATGGTCATACTAAATGTTTGACCAAATCAGAATAGTCAAACTCAATGATCGAACATTTCAGAATTGTCAAACTCAATGATCGAACATTTCAGAATTGTCAAACTCAATTTTCATTCAAACCAAAATGGTTGGACTCAATGTTTGATTAATTCAGAATGGTCATATTGAATGTTTGATCAACTCAGAAGAGTCAAACTCAATGATCGAACATTTCCGAATTGTCAAACTCAATTTTCATTTAAACCAAAATGGTTGGACTCAATGTTTGATTAGCTCAGAATGGTCATACTAAATGTTTGACCAAATCAGAATAGTCAAACTCAATGATCGAACATTTCAGAATTGTCAAACTCAATGATCGAACATTTCAGAATTGTCAAACTCAATTTTCATTCAAACCAAAATGGTTGGACTCAATGTTTGATTAATTCCGAATGGTCATACTGAATGTTTGACCAAATCAGAATAGTCAAACTGAATGATCGAACATTTCAGAATTGTCAAACGCAATTTTCAATCAAACCAAAATGGTTGGACTCAATGTATGATTATCTGAGAATGGTCATACTGGATGTTTGATCAACTCAGAATAGTCAGACTCAATGATCGATCATCTCAGAATTGTCAAACTCAATGATCGAACATTTCAGAATTGTCAAACTCAATTTTCATTCAAACCAAAATGGTTGGACTCAATGTTTGATTAATTCAGAATGGTCATACTGAATGTTTGATCAACTCAGAATAGTCAAACTCAATGATCGAACATTTCAGAATTGTCAAACTCAATTTTCATTCAAACCAAAATGGTTGGACTCAATGTTTGATTAGCTCAGCATGGTCATACTAAATGTTTGACCAAATCAGAATAGTCAAACTCAATGATCGAACATTTCAGAATTGTCAAACTCAATGATCGAACATTTCAGAATTGTCAAACTCCATTTTCATTCAAACCAAAATGGTTGGACTCAATGTTTGATTAATTCAGAATGGTCATACTGAATGTTTGACCAAATCAGAATAGTCAAACTCAATGATCGAACATTTCAGAATTGTCAAACTCAATTTTCAATCAAACCAAAATGGTTGGACTGAATGTTTGATTAACTCAGATTGGTCAACAGAATGTCTGATCAACTCAGAATAGTCAGACTCAATGATCGATCATCTCAGAATTGTCAAACTCAATGATCGAACATTTCAGAATTGTCAAACTCAATTTTCATTCAAACCAAAATGGTTGGACTCAATGTTTGATTAATTCAGAATGGTCATATGGAATGTTTCATCAACTCAGAATAGTCAAACTCAATGATCGAACATTTCAGAATTGTCAAACTCAATTTTCATTTAAACCAAAATGGTTGGACTCAATGTTTGATTAGCTCAGAATGGTCATACTAAATGTTTGACCAAATCAGAATAGTCAAACTCAATGATCGAACATTTCAGAATTGTCAAACTCAATGATCGAACATTTCAGAATTGTCAAACTCAATTTTCATTCAAACCAAAATGGTTGGACTCAATGTTTGATTAATTCAGAATGGTCATATTGAATGTTTGATCAACTCAGAAGAGTCAAACTCAATGATCGAACATTTCAGAATTGTCAAACTCAATTTTCATTCAAACCAAAATGGTTGGACTCAATGTTTGATTAATTCCGAATGGTCATACTGAATGTTTGACCAAATCAGAATAGTCAAACTGAATGATCGAACATTTCAGAATTGTCAAACGCAATTTTCAATCAAACCAAAATGGTTGGACTCAATGTATGATTATCTGAGAATGGTCATACTGGATGTTTGATCAACTCAGAATAGTCAGCCTCAATGATCGATCATCTCAGAATTGTCAAACTCAATGATCGAACATTTCAGAATTGTCAAACTCAATTTTCATTCAAACCAAAATGGTTGGACTCAATGTTTGATTAATTCAGAATGGTCATACTGAATGTTTGATCAACTCAGAATAGTCAAACTCAATGATCGAACATTTCAGAATTGTCAAACTCAATTTTCATTCAAACCAAAATGGTTGGACTCAATGTTTGATTAGCTCAGCATGGTCATACTAAATGTTTGACCAAATCAGAATAGTCAAACTCAATGATCGAACATTTCAGAATTGTCAAACTCAATGATCGAACATTTCAGAATTGTCAAACTCCATTTTCATTCAAACCAAAATGGTTGGACTCAATGTTTGATTAATTCAGAATGGTCATACTGAATGTTTGACCAAATCAGAATAGTCAAACTCAATGATCGAACATTTCAGAATTGTCAAACTCAATTTTCAATCAAACCAAAATGGTTGGACTGAATGTTTGATTAACTCAGATTGGTCAACAGAATGTCTGATCAACTCAGAATAGTCAGACTCAATGATCGATCATCTCAGAATTGTCAAACTCAATGATCGAACATTTCAGAATTGTCAAACTCAATTTTCATTCAAACCAAAATGGTTGGACTCAATGTTTGATTAATTCAGAATGGTCATATGGAATGTTTCATCAACTCAGAATAGTCAAACTCAATGATCGAACATTTCAGAATTGTCAAACTCAATTTTCATTTAAACCAAAATGGTTGGACTCAATGTTTGATTAGCTCAGAATGGTCATACTAAATGTTTGACCAAATCAGAATAGTCAAACTCAATGATCGAACATTTCAGAATAGTCAGACTCAATGATCGATCATCTCAGAATTGTCAAACTCAATGATCGAACATTTCAGAATTGTCAAACGCAATTTTCATTCAAACCAAAATGGTTGGACTGAATGTTTGATTAACTCAGATTGGTCAAACAGAATGTCTGATCAACTCAGAATAGTCAGACTCAATGATCGATCATCTCAGAATTGTCAAACTCAATGATCGAACATTTCAGAATTGTCAAACTCAATTTTCATTCCAACCAAAATGGTTGGACTCAATGTTTTGATTAATTCAGAATGGTCAAACAGAATGTCTGATCAACTCAGAATAGTCAGACTCAATGATCGATCATCTCAGAATTGTCAAACTCAATGATCGAACATTTCAGAATTGTCAAACTCAATTTTCATTCAAACCAAAATGGTTGGACTCAATGTTTGATTAATTCAGAATGGTCATACTGAATGTTTGATCAACTCAGAATAGTCAAACTCAATGATCGAACATTTCCGAATTGTCAAACTCAATTTTCATTCAAACCAAAATGGTTGGACTCAATGTTTGATTAATTCAGAATGGTCATACTGAATGTTTGACCAAATCAGAATAGTCAAACTCAATGATCGAACATTTCAGAATTGTCAAACTCAATTTTCAATCAAACCAAAATGGTTGGACTGAATGTTTGATTAACTCAGATTGGTCAAACAGAATGTCTGATCAACTCAGAATAGTCAGACTCAATGATCGATCATCTCAGAATTGTCAAACTCAATGATCGAACATTTCAGAATTGTCAAACTCAATTTTCATTCAAACCAAAATGGTTGGACTCAATGTTTGATTAGCTCTGAATGGTCATACTAAATGTTTGACCAAATCAGAATAGTCAAACTCAATGATCGAACATTTCAGAATTGTCAAACTCAATGATCGAACATTTCAAAATTGTCAAACTCAATTTTCATTCAAACCAAAATGGTTGGACTCAATGTTTGATTAATTCAGAATGGTCATATTGAATGTTTCAGAATAGTCAAACTCAATGATCGAACATTTCCGAATTGTCAAACTCAATTTTCATTCAAACCAAAATGGTTGGACTCAATGTTTGATTAGCTCAGAATGGTCATACTAAATGTTTGACCAAATCAGAATAGTCAAACTCAATGATCGAACATTTCAGAATTGTCAAACTCAATGATCGAACATTTCAGAATTGTCAAACTCAATTTTCATTCAAACCAAAATGGTTGGACTCAATGTTTGATTAATTCAGAATGGTCATACTGAATGTTTGACCAAATCAGAATTGTCAAACTGAATGATCGAACATTTCAGAATTGTCAAACGCAATTTTCAATCAAACCAAAATGGTTGGAATCAATGTATGATTATCTCAGAGTGGTCATACTGAATGTTTGATCAACTCAGAATAGTCAGACTCAATGATCGATCATCTCAGAATTGTCACACTCAATGATCGAACATTTCAGAATTGTCAAACTCAATTTTCATTCAAACCAAAATGGTTGGACTCAATGTTTGATTAATTCAGAATGGTCATACTGAATGTTTGACCAAATCAGAATAGTCAAACTCAATGATCGAACATTTCAGAATTGTCAAACTCAATTTTCAATCAAACCAAAATGGTTGGACTGAATGTTTGATTAACTCAGATTGGTCAACAGAATGTCTGATCAACTCAGAATAGTCAGACTCAATGATCGATCATCTCAGAATTGTCAAACTCAATGATCGAACATTTCAGAATTGTCAAACTCAATTTTCATTCAAACCAAAATGGTTGGACTCAATGTTTGATTAGCTCAGAATGGTCATACTAAATGTTTGACCAAATCAGAATAGTCAAACTCAATGATCGAACATTTCAGAATTGTCAAACTCAATGATCGAACATTTCAGAATTGTCAAACTCAATTTTCATTCAAACCAAAATGGTTGGACTCAATGTTTGATTAATTCAGAATGGTCATATTGAATGTTTGATCAACTCAGAAGAGTCAAACTCAATGATCGAACATTTCCGAATTGTCAAACTCAATTTTCATTTAAACCAAAATGGTTGGACTCAATGTTTGATTAGCTCAGAATGGTCATACTAAATGTTTGACCAAATCAGAATAGTCAAACTCAATGATCGAACATTTCAGAATTGTCAAACTCAATGATCGAACATTTCAGAATTGTCAAACTCAATTTTCATTCAAACCAAAATGGTTGGACTCAATGTTTGATTAATTCCGAATGGTCATACTGAATGTTTGACCAAATCAGAATAGTCAAACTGAATGATCGAACATTTCAGAATTGTCAAACGCAATTTTCAATCAAACCAAAATGGTTGGACTCAATGTATGATTATCTGAGAATGGTCATACTGGATGTTTGATCAACTCAGAATAGTCAGACTCAATGATCGATCATCTCAGAATTGTCAAACTCAATGATCGAACATTTCAGAATTGTCAAACTCAATTTTCATTCAAACCAAAATGGTTGGACTCAATGTTTGATTAATTCAGAATGGTCATACTGAATGTTTGATCAACTCAGAATAGTCAAACTCAATGATCGAACATTTCAGAATTGTCAAACTCAATTTTCATTCAAACCAAAATGGTTGGACTCAATGTTTGATTAGCTCAGCATGGTCATACTAAATGTTTGACCAAATCAGAATAGTCAAACTCAATGATCGAACATTTCAGAATTGTCAAACTCAATGATCGAACATTTCAGAATTGTCAAACTCCATTTTCATTCAAACCAAAATGGTTGGACTCAATGTTTGATTAATTCAGAATGGTCATACTGAATGTTTGACCAAATCAGAATAGTCAAACTCAATGATCGAACATTTCAGAATTGTCAAACTCAATTTTCAATCAAACCAAAATGGTTGGACTGAATGTTTGATTAACTCAGATTGGTCAACAGAATGTCTGATCAACTCAGAATAGTCAGACTCAATGATCGATCATCTCAGAATTGTCAAACTCAATGATCGAACATTTCAGAATTGTCAAACTCAATTTTCATTCAAACCAAAATGGTTGGACTCAATGTTTGATTAATTCAGAATGGTCATATGGAATGTTTCATCAACTCAGAATAGTCAAACTCAATGATCGAACATTTCAGAATTGTCAAACTCAATTTTCATTTAAACCAAAATGGTTGGACTCAATGTTTGATTAGCTCAGAATGGTCATACTAAATGTTTGACCAAATCAGAATAGTCAAACTCAATGATCGAACATTTCAGAATTGTCAAACTCAATGATCGAACATTTCAGAATTGTCAAACTCAATTTTCATTCAAACCAAAATGGTTGGACTCAATGTTTGATTAATTCAGAATGGTCATATTGAATGTTTGATCAACTCAGAAGAGTCAAACTCAATGATCGAACATTTCAGAATTGTCAAACTCAATTTTCATTCAAACCAAAATGGTTGGACTCAATGTTTGATTAATTCCGAATGGTCATACTGAATGTTTGACCAAATCAGAATAGTCAAACTGAATGATCGAACATTTCAGAATTGTCAAACGCAATTTTCAATCAAACCAAAATGGTTGGACTCAATGTATGATTATCTGAGAATGGTCATACTGGATGTTTGATCAACTCAGAATAGTCAGCCTCAATGATCGATCATCTCAGAATTGTCAAACTCAATGATCGAACATTTCAGAATTGTCAAACTCAATTTTCATTCAAACCAAAATGGTTGGACTCAATGTTTGATTAATTCAGAATGGTCATACTGAATGTTTGATCAACTCAGAATAGTCAAACTCAATGATCGAACATTTCAGAATTGTCAAACTCAATTTTCATTCAAACCAAAATGGTTGGACTCAATGTTTGATTAGCTCAGCATGGTCATACTAAATGTTTGACCAAATCAGAATAGTCAAACTCAATGATCGAACATTTCAGAATTGTCAAACTCAATGATCGAACATTTCAGAATTGTCAAACTCCATTTTCATTCAAACCAAAATGGTTGGACTCAATGTTTGATTAATTCAGAATGGTCATACTGAATGTTTGACCAAATCAGAATAGTCAAACTCAATGATCGAACATTTCAGAATTGTCAAACTCAATTTTCAATCAAACCAAAATGGTTGGACTGAATGTTTGATTAACTCAGATTGGTCAACAGAATGTCTGATCAACTCAGAATAGTCAGACTCAATGATCGATCATCTCAGAATTGTCAAACTCAATGATCGAACATTTCAGAATTGTCAAACTCAATTTTCATTCAAACCAAAATGGTTGGACTCAATGTTTGATTAATTCAGAATGGTCATATGGAATGTTTCATCAACTCAGAATAGTCAAACTCAATGATCGAACATTTCAGAATTGTCAAACTCAATTTTCATTTAAACCAAAATGGTTGGACTCAATGTTTGATTAGCTCAGAATGGTCATACTAAATGTTTGACCAAATCAGAATAGTCAAACTCAATGATCGAACATTTCAGAATTGTCAAACTCAATGATCGAACATTTCAGAATTGTCAAACTCAATTTTCATTCAAACCAAAATGGTTGGACTCAATGTTTGATTAATTCAGAATGGTCATATTGAATGTTTGATCAACTCAGAAGAGTCAAACTCAATGATCGAACATTTCCGAATTGTCAAACTCAATTTTCATTTAAACCAAAATGGTTGGACTCAATGTTTGATTAGCTCAGAATGGTCATACTAAATGTTTGACCAAATCAGAATAGTCAAACTCAATGATCGAACATTTCAGAATTGTCAAACTCAATGATCGAACATTTCAGAATTGTCAAACTCAATTTTCATTCAAACCAAAATGGTTGGACTCAATGTTTGATTAATTCAGAATGGTCATACTGAATGTTTGACAAAATCAGAATTGTCAAACTCAATGATCGAACATTTCAGAATTGTCAAACTCAATTTTCAATCAAACCAAAATGGTTGGACTCAATGTATGATTATCTCAGAATGGTCATACTGAATGTTTGATCAACTCAGAATAGTCAGACTCAATGATCGATCATCTCAGAATTGTCAAACTCAATGATCGAACATTTCAGAATTGTCAAACTCAATTTTCATTCAAACCAAAATGGTTGGACTCAATGTTTGATTAATTCAGAATGGTCATACTGAATGTTTGACCAAATCAGAATAGTCAAACTCAATGATCGAACATTTCCGAATTGTCAAACTCAATTTTCATTCAAACCAAAATGGTTGGACTGAATGTTTGATTAACTCAGATTGGTCAAACAGAATGTCTGATCAACTCAGAATAGTCAGACTCAATGATCGATCATCTCAGAATTGTCAAACTCAATGATCGAACATTTCAGAATTGTCAAACTCAATTTTCATTCAAACCAAAATGGTTGGACTCAATGTTTGATTAATTCAGAATGGTCATACTGAATGTTTGATCAACTCAGAATAGTCAAACTCAATGATCGAACATTTCCGAATTGTCAAACTCAATTTTCATTCAAACCAAAATGGTTGGACTCAATGTTTGATTAATTCAGAATGGTCATACTGAATGTTTGACCAAATCAGAATAGTCAAACTCAATGATCAAACATTTCCGAATTGTCAAACTCAATTTTCATTCAAACCAAAATGGTTGGACTGAATGTTTGATTAACTCAGATTGGTCAAACAGAATGTCTGATCAACTCAGAATAGTCAGACTCAATGATCGATCATCTCAGAATTGTCAAACTCAATGATCGAACATTTCAGAATTGTCAAACTCAATTTTCATTCAAACCAAAATGGTTGGACTCAATGTTTGATTAATTCAGAATGGTCATACTGAATGTTTGATCAACTCAGAATAGTCAAACTCAATGATCGAACATTTCCGAATTGTCAAACTCAATTTTCATTCAAACCAAAATGGTTGGACTCAATGTTTGATTAATTCAGAATGGTCATACTGAATGTTTGACCAAATCAGAATAGTCAAACTCAATGATCGAACATTTCAGAATTGTCAAACTCAATTTTCAATCAAACCAAAATGGTTGGACTGAATGTTTGATTAACTCAGATTGGTCAAACAGAATGTCTGATCAACTCAGAATAGTCAGACTCAATGATCGATCATCTCAGAATTGTCAAACTCAATGATCGAACATTTCAGAATTGTCAAACTCAATTTTCATTCAAACCAAAATGGTTGGACTCAATGTTTGATTAGCTCTGAATGGTCATACTAAATGTTTGACCAAATCAGAATAGTCAAACTCAATGATCGAACATTTCAGAATTGTCAAACTCAATGATCGAACATTTCAAAATTGTCAAACTCAATTTTCATTCAAACCAAAATGGTTGGACTCAATGTTTGATTAATTCAGAATGGTCATATTGAATGTTTCAGAATAGTCAAACTCAATGATCGAACATTTCCGAATTGTCAAACTCAATTTTCATTCAAACCAAAATGGTTGGACTCAATGTTTGATTAGCTCAGAATGGTCATACTAAATGTTTGACCAAATCAGAATAGTCAAACTCAAAGATCGAACATTTCTGAATTGTCAAACTCAATGATCGAACATTTCAGAATTGTCAAACTCAATTTTCCTTTAAACCAAAATGGTTGGACTCAATGTTTGATTAGCTCAGAATGGTCATACTAAATGTTTGACCAAATCAGAATAGTCAAACTCAATGATCGAACATTTCAGAATTGTCAAACTCAATGATCGAACATTTCAGAATTGTCAAACTCAATTTTCATTCAAACCAAAATGGTTGGACTCAATGTTTGATTAATTCAGAATGGTCATATTGAATGTTTGATCAACTCAGAAGAGTCAAACTCAATGATCGAACATTTCCGAATTGTCAAACTCAATTTTCATTTAAACCAAAATGGTTGGACTCAATGTTTGATTAGCTCAGAATGGTCATACTAAATGTTTGACCAAATCAGAATAGTCAAACTCAATGATCGAACATTTCAGAATTGTCAAACTCAATGATCGAACATTTCAGAATTGTCAAACTCAATTTTCATTCAAACCAAAATGGTTGGACTCAATGTTTGATTAATTCAGAATGGTCATACTGAATGTTTGACAAAATCAGAATTGTCAAACTCAATGATCGAACATTTCAGAATTGTCAAACTCAATTTTCAATCAAACCAAAATGGTTGGACTCAATGTATGATTATCTCAGAATGGTCATACTGAATGTTTGATCAACTCAGAATAGTCAGACTCAATGATCGATCATCTCAGAATTGTCAAACTCAATGATCGAACATTTCAGAATTGTCAAACTCAATTTTCATTCAAACCAAAATGGTTGGACTCAATGTTTGATTAATTCAGAATGGTCATACTGAATGTTTGACCAAATCAGAATAGTCAAACTCAATGATCGAACATTTCCGAATTGTCAAACTCAATTTTCATTCAAACCAAAATGGTTGGACTGAATGTTTGATTAACTCAGATTGGTCAAACAGAATGTCTGATCAACTCAGAATAGTCAGACTCAATGATCGATCATCTCAGAATTGTCAAACTCAATGATCGAACATTTCAGAATTGTCAAACTCAATTTTCATTCCAACCAAAATGGTTGGACTCAATGTTTGATTAATTCAGAATGGTCAAACAGAATGTCTGATCAACTCAGAATAGTCAGACTCAATGATCGATCATCTCAGAATTGTCAAACTCAATGATCGAACATTTCAGAATTGTCAAACTCAATTTTCATTCAAACCAAAATGGTTGGACTCAATGTTTGATTAATTCAGAATGGTCATACTGAATGTTTGACCAAATCAGAATAGTCAAACTCAATGATCGAACATTTCAGAATTGTCAAACTCAATTTTCAATCAAACCAAAATGGTTGGACTGAATGTTTGATTAACTCAGATTGGTCAAACAGAATGTCTGATCAACTCAGAATAGTCAGACTCAATGATCGATCATCTCAGAATTGTCAAACTCAATGATCGAACATTGCAGAATTGTCAAACTCAATTTTCATTCAAACCAAAATGGTTGGACTCAATGTTTGATTAGCTCTGAATGGTCATACTAAATGTTTGACCAAATCAGAATAGTCAAACTCAATGATCGAACATTTCAGAATTGTCAAACTCAATGATCGAACATTTCAAAATTGTCAAACTCAATTTTCATTCAAACCAAAATGGTTGGACTCAATGTTTGATTAATTCAGAATGGTCATATTGAATGTTTCAGAATAGTCAAACTCAATGATCGAACATTTCCGAATTGTCAAACTCAATTTTCATTCAAACCAAAATGGTTGGACTCAATGTTTGATTAGCTCAGAATGGTCATACTAAATGTTTGACCAAATCAGAATAGTCAAACTCAATGATCGAACATTTCAGAATTGTCAAACTCAATGATCGAACATTTCAGAATTGTCAAACTCAATTTTCATTCAAACCAAAATGGTTGGACTCAATGTTTGATTAATTCAGAATGGTCATACTGAATGTTTGACCAAATCAGAATTGTCAAACTGAATGATCGAACATTTCAGAATTGTCAAACGCAATTTTCAATCAAACCAAAATGGTTGGAATCAATGTATGATTATCTCAGAGTGGTCATACTGAATGTTTGATCAACTCAGAATAGTCAGACTCAATGATCGATCATCTCAGAATTGTCACACTCAATGATCGAACATTTCAGAATTGTCAAACTCAATTTTCATTCAAACCAAAATGGTTGGACTCAATGTTTGATTAATTCAGAATGGTCATACTGAATGTTTGATCAACTCAGAATAGTCAGACTCAATGATCGATCATCTCAGAATTGTCAAACTCAATGATCGAACATTTCAGAATTGTCAAACTCAATTTTCATTCAAACCAAAATGGTTGGACTCAATGTTTGATTAATTCAGAATGGTCATACTGAATGTTTGACCAAATCAGAATAGTCAAACTCAATGATCGAACATTTCCGAATTGTCAAACTCAATTTTCATTCAAACCAAAATGGTTGGACTGAATGTTTGATTAACTCAGATTGGTCAAACAGAATGTCTGATCAACTCAGAATAGTCAGACTCAATGATCGATCATCTCAGAATTGTCAAACTCAATGATCGAACATTTCAGAATTGTCAAACTCAATTTTCATTCAAACCAAAATGGTTGGACTCAATGTTTGATTAATTCAGAATGGTCATACTGAATGTTTGATCAACTCAGAATAGTCAAACTCAATGATCGAACATTTCCGAATTGTCAAACTCAATTTTCATTCAAACCAAAATGGTTGGACTCAATGTTTGATTAATTCAGAATGGTCATACTGAATGTTTGACCAAATCAGAATAGTCAAACTCAATGATCGAACATTTCAGAATTGTCAAACTCAATTTTCAATCAAACCAAAATGGTTGGACTGAATGTTTGATTAACTCAGATTGGTCAAACAGAATGTCTGATCAACTCAGAATAGTCAGACTCAATGATCGATCATCTCAGAATTGTCAAACTCAATGATCGAACATTTCAGAATTGTCAAACTCAATTTTCATTCAAACCAAAATGGTTGGACTCAATGTTTGATTAGCTCTGAATGGTCATACTAAATGTTTGACCAAATCAGAATAGTCAAACTCAATGATCGAACATTTCAGAATTGTCAAACTCAATGATCGAACATTTCAAAATTGTCAAACTCAATTTTCATTCAAACCAAAATGGTTGGACTCAATGTTTGATTAATTCAGAATGGTCATATTGAATGTTTCAGAATAGTCAAACTCAATGATCGAACATTTCCGAATTGTCAAAATCAATTTTCATTCAAACCAAAATGGTTGGACTCAATGTTTGATTAGCTCAGAATGGTCATACTAAATGTTTGACCAAATCAGAATAGTCAAACTCAATGATCGAACATTTCTGAATTGTCAAACTCAATGATCGAACATTTCAGAATTGTCAAACTCAATTTTCATTTAAACCAAAATGGTTGGACTCAATGTTTGATTAGCTCAGAATGGTCATACTAAATGTTTGACCAAATCAGAATAGTCAAACTCAATGATCGAACATTTCAGAATTGTCAAACTCAATGATCGAACATTTCAGAATTGTCAAACTCAATTTTCATTCAAACCAAAATGGTTGGACTCAATGTTTGATTAATTCAGAATGGTCATATTGAATGTTTGATCAACTCAGAAGAGTCAAACTCAATGATCGAACATTTCCGAATTGTCAAACTCAATTTTCATTTAAACCAAAATGGTTGGACTCAATGTTTGATTAGCTCAGAATGGTCATACTAAATGTTTGACCAAATCAGAATAGTCAAACTCAATGATCGAACATTTCAGAATTGTCAAACTCAATGATCGAACATTTCAGAATTGTCAAACTCAATTTTCATTCAAACCAAAATGGTTGGACTCAATGTTTGGTTAATTCAGAATGGTCATACTGAATGTTTGACAAAATCAGAATTGTCAAACTCAATGATCGAACATTTCAGAATTGTCAAACTCAATTTTCAATCAAACCAAAATGGTTGGACTCAATGTATGATTATCTCAGAATGGTCATACTGAATGTTTGATCAACTCAGAATAGTCAGACTCAATGATCGATCATCTCAGAATTGTCAAACTCAATGATCGAACATTTCAGAATTGTCAAACTCAATTTTCATTCAAACCAAAATGGTTGGACTCAATGTTTGATTAATTCAGAATGGTCATACTGAATGTTTGACCAAATCAGAATAGTCAAACTCAATGATCGAACATTTCCGAATTGTCAAACTCAATTTTCATTCAAACCAAAATGGTTGGACTGAATGTTTGATTAACTCAGATTGGTCAAACAGAATGTCTGATCAACTCAGAATAGTCAGACTCAATGATCGATCATCTCAGAATTGTCAAACTCAATGATCGAACATTTCAGAATTGTCAAACTCAATTTTCATTCCAACCAAAATGGTTGGACTCAATGTTTGATTAATTCAGAATGGTCAAACAGAATGTCTGATCAACTCAGAATAGTCAGACTCAATGATCGATCATCTCAGAATTGTCAAACTCAACGATCGAACATTTCAGAATTGTCAAACTCAATTTTCATTCAAACCAAAATGGTTGGACTCAATGTTTGATTAATTCAGAATGGTCATATTGAATGTTTGATCAACTCAGAAGAGTCAAACTCAATGATCGAACATTTCCGAATTGTCAAACTCAATTTTCATTTAAACCAAAATGGTTGGACTCAATGTTTGATTAGCTCAGAATGGTCATACTAAATGTTTGACCAAATCAGAATAGTCAAACTCAATGATCGAACATTTCAGAATTGTCAAACTCAATGATCGAACATTTCAGAATTGTCAAACTCAATTTTCATTCAAACCAAAATGGTTGGACTCAATGTTTGGTTAATTCAGAATGGTCATACTGAATGTTTGACAAAATCAGAATTGTCAAACTCAATGATCGAACATTTCAGAATTGTCAAACTCAATTTTCAATCAAACCAAAATGGTTGGACTCAATGTATGATTATCTCAGAATGGTCATACTGAATGTTTGATCAACTCAGAATAGTCAGACTCAATGATCGATCATCTCAGAATTGTCAAACTCAATGATCGAACATTTCAGAATTGTCAAACTCAATTTTCATTCAAACCAAAATGGTTGGACTCAATGTTTGATTAATTCAGAATGGTCATACTGAATGTTTGACCAAATCAGAATAGTCAAACTCAATGATCGAACATTTCCGAATTGTCAAACTCAATTTTCATTCAAACCAAAATGGTTGGACTGAATGTTTGATTAACTCAGATTGGTCAAACAGAATGTCTGATCAACTCAGAATAGTCAGACTCAATGATCGATCATCTCAGAATTGTCAAACTCAATGATCGAACATTTCAGAATTGTCAAACTCAATTTTCATTCCAACCAAAATGGTTGGACTCAATGTTTGATTAATTCAGAATGGTCAAACAGAATGTCTGATCAACTCAGAATAGTCAGACTCAATGATCGATCATCTCAGAATTGTCAAACTCAACGATCGAACATTTCAGAATTGTCAAACTCAATTTTCATTCAAACCAAAATGGTTGGACTCAATGTTTGATTAATTCAGAATGGTCATACTGAATGTTTGATCAACTCAGAATAGTCAAACTCAATGATCGAACATTTCCGAATTGTCAAACTCAATTTTCATTCAAACCAAAATGGTTGGACTCAATGTTTGATTAATTCAGAATGGTCATACTGAATGTTTGACCAAATCAGAATAGTCAAACTCAATGATCGAACATTTCAGAATTGTCAAACTCAATTTTCAATCAAACCAAAATGGTTGGACTGAATGTTTGATTAACTCAGATTGGTCAAACAGAATGTCTGATCAACTCAGAATAGTCAGACTCAATGATCGATCATCTCAGAATTGTCAAACTCAATGATCGAACATTTCAGAATTGTCAAACTCAATTTTCATTCAAACCAAAATGGTTGGACTCAATGTTTGATTAGCTCTGAATGGTCATACTAAATGTTTGACCAAATCAGAATAGTCAAACTCAATGATCGAACATTTCAGAATTGTCAAACTCAATGATCGAACATTTCAAAATTGTCAAACTCAATTTTCATTCAAACCAAAATGGTTGGACTCAATGTTTGATTAATTCAGAATGGTCATATTGAATGTTTCAGAATAGTCAAACTCAATGATCGAACATTTCCGAATTGTCAAACTCAATTTTCATTCAAACCAAAATGGTTGGACTCAATGTTTGATTAGCTCAGAATGGTCATACTAAATGTTTGACCAAATCAGAATAGTCAAACTCAATGATCGAACATTTCAGAATTGTCAAACTCAATGATCGAACATTTCAGAATTGTCAAACTCAATTTTCATTCAAACCAAAATGGTTGGACTCAATGTTTGATTAATTCAGAATGGTCATACTGAATGTTTGACCAAATCAGAATTGTCAAACTGAATGATCGAACATTTCAGAATTGTCAAACGCAATTTTCAATCAAACCAAAATGGTTGGAATCAATGTATGATTATCTCAGAGTGGTCATACTGAATGTTTGATCAACTCAGAATAGTCAGACTCAATGATCGATCATCTCAGAATTGTCACACTCAATGATCGAACATTTCAGAATTGTCAAACTCAATTTTCATTCAAACCAAAATGGTTGGACTCAATGTTTGATTAATTCAGAATGGTCATACTGAATGTTTGATCAACTCAGAATAGTCAAACTCAATGATCGAACATTTCAGAATTGTCAAACTCAATGATCGAACATTTCAGAATTGTCAAACTCCATTTTCATTCAAACCAAAATGGTTGGACTCAATGTTTGATTAATTCAGAATGGTCATACTGAATGTTTGACCAAATCAGAATAGTCAAACTCAATGATCGAACATTTCAGAATTGTCAAACTCAATTTTCAATCAAACCAAAATGGTTGGACTGAATGTTTGATTAACTCAGATTGGTCAACAGAATGTCTGATCAACTCAGAATAGTCAAACTCAATGATCGATCATCTCAGAATTGTCAAACTCAATGATCGAACATTTCAGAATTGTCAAACTCAATTTTCATTCAAACCAAAATGGTTGGACTCAATGTTTGATTAATTCAGAATGGTCATATGGAATGTTTCATCAACTCAGAATAGTCAAACTCAATGATCGAACATTTCAGAATTGTCAAACTCAATTTTCATTCAAACCAAAATGGTTGGACTCAATGTTTGATTAGCTCAGAATGGTCATACTAAATGTTTGACCAAATCAGAATAGTCAAACTCAATGATCGAACATTTCAGAATTGTCAAACTCAATGATCGAACATTTCAGAATTGTCAAACTCAATTTTCATTCAAACCAAAATGGTTGGACTCAATGTTTGATTAATTCAGAATGGTCATACTGAATGTTTGACAAAATCAGAATTGTCAAACTCAATGATCGAACATTTCAGAATTGTCAAACTCAATTTTCAATCAAACCAAAATGGTTGGACTCAATGTATGATTATCTCAGAATGGTCATACTGAATGTTTGATCAACTCAGAATAGTCAGACTCAATGATCGATCATCTCAGAATTGTCAAACTCAATGATCGAACATTTCAGAATTGTCAAACTCAATTTTCATTCAAACCAAAATGGTTGGACTCAATGTTTGATTAATTCAGAATGGTCATACTGAATGTTTGACCAAATCAGAATAGTCAAACTCAATGATCGAACATTTCCGAATTGTCAAACTCAATTTTCATTCAAACCAAAATGGTTGGACTGAATGTTTGATTAACTCAGATTGGTCAAACAGAATGTCTGATCAACTCAGAATAGTCAGACTCAATGATCGATCATCTCAGAATTGTCAAACTCAATGATCGAACATTTCAGAATTGTCAAACGCAATTTTCATTCAAACCAAAATGGTTGGACTGAATGTTTGATTAACTCAGATTGGTCAAACAGAATGTCTGATCAACTCAGAATAGTCAGACTCAATGATCGATCATCTCAGAATTGTCAAACTCAATGATCGAACATTTCAGAATTGTCAAACTCAATTTTCATTCCAACCAAAATGGTTGGACTCAATGTTTGATTAATTCAGAATGGTCAAACAGAATGTCTGATCAACTCAGAATAGTCAGACTCAATGATCGATCATCTCAGAATTGTCAAACTCAATGATCGAACATTTCAGAATTGTCAAACTCAATTTTCATTCAAACCAAAATGGTTGGACTCAATGTTTGATTAATTCAGAATGGTCATATTGAATGTTTGATCAACTCAGAAGAGTCAAACTCAATGATCGAACATTTCCGAATTGTCAAATTCAATTTTCATTTAAACCAAAATGGTTGGACTCAATGTTTGATTAGCTCAGAATGGTCATACTAAATGTTTGACCAAATCAGAATAGTCAAACTCAATGATCGAACATTTCAGAATTGTCAAACTCAATGATCGAACATTTCAGAATTGTCAAACTCAATTTTCATTCAAACCAAAATGGTTGGACTCAATGTTTGATTAATTCCGAATGGTCATCCTGAATGTTTGACCAAATCAGAATAGTCAAACTGAATGATCGAACATTTCAGAATTGTCAAACGCAATTTTCAATCAAACCAAAATGGTTGGACTGAATGTTTGATTAACTCAGATTGGTCAAACAGAATGTCTGATCAACTCAGAATAGTCAGACTCAATGATCGATCATCTCAGAATTGTCAAACTCAATGATCGAACATTTCAGAATTGTCAAACTCAATTTTCATTCAAACCAAAATGGTTGGACTCAATGTTTGATTAATTCAGAATGGTCATACGGAATGTTTCATCAACTCAGAATAGTCAAACTCAATGATCGAACATTTCAGAATTGTCAAACTCAATTTTCATTCAAACCAAAATGGTTGGACTCAATGTTTGATTAGCTCTGAATGGTCATACTAAATGTTTGACCAAATCAGAATAGTCAAACTCAATGATCGAACATTTCAGAATTGTCAAACTCAATGATCGAACATTTCAAAATTGTCAAACTCAATTTTCATTCAAACCAAAATGGTTGGACTCAATGTTTGATTAATTCAGAAAGGTCATATTGAATGTTTCAGAATAGTCAAACTCAATGATCGAACATTTCCGAATTGTCAAACTCAATTTTCATTCAAACCAAAATGGTTGGACTCAATGTTTGATTAATTCAGAATGGTCATATTGAATGTTTGATCAACTCAGAAGAGTCAAACTCAATGATCGAACATTTCCGAATTGTCAAACTCAATTTTCATTCAAACCAAAATGGTTGGACTCAATGTTTGATTAGCTCAGAATGGTCATACTAAATGTTTGACCAAATCAGAATAGTCAAACTCAATGATCGAACATTTCAGAATTGTCAAACTCAATGATCGAACATTTCAGAATTGTCAAACTCAATTTTCATTCAAACCAAAATGGTTGGACTCAATGTTTGATTAATTCCGAATGGTCATACTGAATGTTTGACCAAATCAGAATAGTCAAACTGAATGATCGAACATTTCAGAATTGTCAAACGCAATTTTCAATCAAACCAAAATGGTTGGACTCAATGTATGATTATCTGATAATGGTCATACTGGATGTTTGATCAACTCAGAATAGTCAGACTCAATGATCGATCATCTCAGAATTGTCAAACTCAATGATCGAACATTTCAGAATTGTCAAACTCAATTTTCATTCAAACCAAAATGGTTGGACTCAATGTTTGATTAATTCAGAATGGTCATACTGAATGTTTGATCAACTCAGAATAGTCAAACTCAATGATCGAACATTTCCGAATTGTCAAACTCAATTTTCATTCAAACCAAAATGGTTGGACTCAATGTTTGATTAGCTCAGCATGGTCATACTAAATGTTTGACCAAATCAGAATAGTCAAACTCAATGATCGAACATTTCAGAATTGTCAAACTCAATGATCGAACATTTCAGAATTGTCAAACTCCATTTTCATTCAAACCAAAATGGTTGGACTCAATGTTTGATTAATTCAGAATGGTCATACTGAATGTTTGACCAAATCAGAATAGTCAAACTCAATGATCGAACATTTCAGAATTGTCAAACTCAATTTTCAATCAAACCAAAATGGTTGGACTGAATGTTTGATTAACTCAGATTGGTCAACAGAATGTCTGATCAACTCAGAATAGTCAGACTCAATGATCGATCATCTCAGAAATGTCAAACTCAATGATCGAACATTTCAGAATTGTCAAACTCAATTTTCATTCAAACCAAAATGGTTGGACTCAATGTTTGATTAATTCAGAATGGTCATATGGAATGTTTCATCAACTCAGAATAGTCAAACTCAATGATCGAACATTTCAGAATTGTCAAACTCAATTTTCATTCAAACCAAAATGGTTGGACTCAATGTTTGATTAGCTCAGAATGGTCATACTAAATGTTTGACCAAATCAGAATAGTCAAACTCAATGATCGAACATTTCAGAATTGTCAAACTCAATGATCGAACATTTCAGAATTGTCAAACTCAATTTTCATTCAAACCAAAATGGTTGGACTCAATGTTTGATTAATTCAGAATGGTCATATTGAATGTTTGCTCAACTCAGAAGAGTCAAACTCAATGATCGAACATTTCCGAATTGTCAAACTCAATTTTCATTTAATCCAAAATGGTTGGACTCAATGTTTGATTAGCTCAGAATGGTCATACTAAATGTTTGACCAAATCAGAATAGTCAAACTCAATGATCGAACATTTCAGAATTGTCAAACTCAATGATCGAACATTTCAGAATTGTCAAACTCAATTTTCATTCAAACCAAAATGGTTGGACTCAATGTTTGATTAATTCAGAATGGTCATACTGAATGTTTGACAAAATCAGAATTGTCAAACTCAATGATCGAACA
Source organism: Alitta virens (assembly GCA_932294295.1). Lineage (NCBI taxonomy): Eukaryota > Metazoa > Annelida > Polychaeta > Phyllodocida > Nereididae > Alitta > Alitta virens. The sequence goes on from OW028581.1 coordinate 9,889,104, forward strand.
TTTCCGAATTGTCAAACTCAATTTTCAATCAAACCAAAATGGTTGGACTCAATGTATGATTATCTCAGAATGGTCATACTGAATGTTTGATCAACTCAGAATAGTCAGACTCAATGAACGATCATCTCAGAATTGTCAAACTCAATGATAGAACATTTCAGAATTGTCAAACTCAATTTTCATTCAAACCAAAATGGTTGGACTCAATGTTTGATTAATTCAGAATGGTCATACTGAATGTTTGATCAACTCAGAATAGTCAAACTCAATGATCGAACATTTCCGAATTGTCAAACTCAATTTTCATTCAAACCAAAATGGTTGGACTCAATGTTTGATTAGCTCAGCATGGTCATACTAAATGTTTGACCAAATCAGAATAGTCAAACTCAATGATCGAACATTTCAGAATTGTCAAACTCAATGATCGAACATTTCAGAATTGTCAAACTCCATTTTCATTCAAACCAAAATGGTTGGACTCAATGTTTGATTAATTCAGAATGGTCATACTGAATGTTTGACCAAATCAGAATAGTCAAACTCAATGATCGAACATTTCAGAATTGTCAAACTCAATTTTCAATCAAACCAAAATGGTTGGACTGAATGTTTGATTAACTCAGATTGGTCAACAGAATGTCTGATCAACTCAGAATAGTCAGACTCAATGATCGATCATCTCAGAAATGTCAAACTCAATGATCGAACATTTCAGAATTGTCAAACTCAATTTTCATTCAAACCAAAATGGTTGGACTCAATGTTTGATTAATTCAGAATGGTCATATGGAATGTTTCATCAACTCAGAATAGTCAAACTCAATGATCGAACATTTCAGAATTGTCAAACTCAATTTTCATTCAAACCAAAATGGTTGGACTCAATGTTTGATTAGCTCAGAATGGTCATACTAAATGTTTGACCAAATCAGAATAGTCAAACTCAATGATCGAACATTTCAGAATTGTCAAACTCAATGATCGAACATTTCAGAATTGTCAAACTCAATTTTCATTCAAACCAAAATGGTTGGACTCAATGTTTGATTAATTCAGAATGGTCATATTGAATGTTTGCTCAACTCAGAAGAGTCAAACTCAATGATCGAACATTTCCGAATTGTCAAACTCAATTTTCATTTAATCCAAAATGGTTGGACTCAATGTTTGATTAGCTCAGAATGGTCATACTAAATGTTTGACCAAATCAGAATAGTCAAACTCAATGATCGAACATTTCAGAATTGTCAAACTCAATGATCGAACATTTCAGAATTGTCAAACTCAATTTTCATTCAAACCAAAATGGTTGGACTCAATGTTTGATTAATTCAGAATGGTCATACTGAATGTTTGACAAAATCAGAATTGTCAAACTCAATGATCGAACATTTCCGAATTGTCAAACTCAATTTTCAATCAAACCAAAATGGTTGGACTCAATGTATGATTATCTCAGAATGGTCATACTGAATGTTTGATCAACTCAGAATAGTCAGACTCAATGAACGATCATCTCAGAATTGTCAAACTCAATGATAGAACATTTCAGAATTGTCAAACTCAATTTTCATTCAAACCAAAATGGTTGGACTCAATGTTTGATTAATTCAGAATGGTCATACTGAATGTTTGACCAAATCAGAATAGTCAAACTCAATGATCGAACATTTCCGAATTGTCAAACTCAATTTTCATTCAAACCAAAATGGTTGGACTGAATGTTTGATTAACTCAGATTGGTCAAACAGAATGTCTGATCAACTCAGAATAGTCAGACTCAATGATCGATCATCTCAGAATTGTCAAACTCAATGATCGAACATTTCAGAATTGTCAAACGCAATTTTCATTCAAACCAAAATGGTTGGACTGAATGTTTGATTAACTCAGATTGGTCAAACAGAATGTCTGATCAACTCAGAATAGTCAGACTCAATGATCGATCATCTCAGAATTGTCAAACTCAATGATCGAACATTTCAGAATTGTCAAACTCAATTTTCATTCCAACCAAAATGGTTGGACTCAATGTTTGATTAATTCAGAATGGTCAAACAGAATGTCTGATCAACTCAGAATAGTCAGACTCAATGATCGATCATCTCAGAATTGTCAAACTCAATGATCGAACATTTCAGAATTGTCAAACTCAATGATCGAACATTTCAGAATTGTCAAACTCCATTTTCATTCAAACCAAAATGGTTGGACTCAATGTTTGATTAATTCAGAATGGTCATACTGAATGTTTGATCAACTCAGAATAGTCAAACTCAATGATCGAACATTTCAGAATTGTCAAACTCAATTTTCATTCAAACCAAAATGGTTGGACTCAATGTTTGATTAGCTCTGAATGGTCATACTAAATGTTTGACCAAATCAGAATAGTCAAACTCAATGATCGAACATTTCAGAATTGTCAAACTCAATGATCGAACATTTCAGAATTGTGAAACTCAATTTTCATTCAAACCAAAATGGTTGGACTCAATGTTTGATAATTTCAGAATGGTCATACTGAATGTTTGACCAAATCAGAATAGTCAAACTCAATGATCGAACATTTCAGAATTGTCAAACTCAATTTTCAATCAAACCAAAATGGTTGGACTGAATGTTTGATTAATTCAGAATGGTCATACGGAATGTTTCATCAACTCAGAATAGTCAAACTCAATGATCGAACATTTCAGAATTGTCAAACTCAATTTTCATTCAAACCAAAATGGTTGGACTCAATGTTTGATTAGCTCTGAATGGTCATACTAAATGTTTGACCAAATCAGAATAGTCAAACTCAATGATCGAACATTTCAGAATTGTCAAACTCAATGATCGAACATTTCAAAATTGTCAAACTCAATTTTCATTCAAACCAAAATGGTTGGACTCAATGTTTGATTAATTCAGAAAGGTCATATTGAATGTTTCAGAATAGTCAAACTCAATGATCGATCATTTCCGAATTGTCAAACTCAATTTTCATTCAAACCAAAATGGTTGGACTCAATGTTTGATTAGCTCAGAATGGTCATACTAAATGTTTGACCAAATCAGAATAGTCAAACTCAATGATCGAACATTTCAGAATTGTCAAACTCAATGATCGAACATTTCAGACTTGTCAAACTCAATTTTCATTCAAACCAAAATGGTTGGACTCAATGTTTGATTAATTCAGAATGGTCATACTGAATGTTTGGCCAAATCAGAATTGTCAAACTGAACGATCGAACATTTCAGAATTGTCAAACGCAATTTTCAATCAAACCAAAATGGTTGGAATCTATGTATGATTATCTCAGAATGGTCATACTGAATGTTTGATCAACTCAGAATAGTCAGACTCAATGATCGATCATCTCAGAATTGTCAAACTCAATGATCGAACATTTCAGAATTGTCAAACTCAATTTTCATTCAAACCAAAATGGTTGGACTCAATGTTTGATTAATTCAGAATGGTCATACTGAATGTTTGATCAACTCAGAATAGTCAAACTCAACGATCGAACATTTCCGAATTGTCAAACTCAATTTTCATTCAAACCAAAATGGTTGGACTCAATGTTTGATTAGCTCAGAATGGTCATACTAAATGTTTGACCAAATCAGAATAGTCAAACTCAATGATCGAACATTTCAGAATTGTCAAACTCAATGATCGAACATTTCAGAATTGTCAAACTCAATTTTCATTCAAACCAAAATGGTTGGACTCAATGTTTGATAATTTCAGAATGGTCATACTGAATGTTTGACCAAATCAGAATAGTCAAACTCAATGATCGAACATTTCAGAATTGTCAAACTCAATTTTCAATCAAACCAAAATGGTTGGACTGAATGTTTGATTAACTCAGATTGGTCAAACAGAATGTCTGATCAACTCAGAATAGTCAGACTCAATGATCGATCATCTCAGAATTGTCAAACTCAATGATCGAACATTTCAGAATTGTCAAACTCAATTTTCATTCAAACCAAAATGGTTGGACTCAATGTTTGATTAATTCAGAATGGTCATACTGAATGTTTGATCAACTCAGAATAGTCAAACTCAATGATCGAACATTTCCGAATTGTCAAACTCAATTTTCATTCAAACCAAAATGGTTGGACTCAATGTTTGATTAGCTCAGCATGGTCATACTAAATGTTTGACCAAATCAGAATAGTCAAACTCAATGATCGAACATTTCAGAATTGTCAAACTCAATGATCGAACATTTCAGAATTGTCAAACTCCATTTTCATTCAAACCAAAATGGTTGGACTCAATGTTTGATTAATTCAGAATGGTCATACTGAATGTTTGACCAAATCAGAATAGTCAAACTCAATGATCGAACATTTCAGAATTGTCAAACTCAATTTTCAATCAAACCAAAATGGTTGGACTGAATGTTTGATTAACTCAGATTGGTCAACAGAATGTCTGATCAACTCAGAATAGTCAGACTCAATGATCGATCATCTCAGAATTGTCAAACTCAATGATCGAACATTTCAGAATTGTCAAACTCAATTTTCATTCAAACCAAAATGGTTGGACTCAATGTTTGATTAATTCAGAATGGTCATATGGAATGTTTCATCAACTCAGAATAGTCAAACTCAATGATCGAACATTTCAGAATTGTCAAACTCAATTTTCATTAAAAAACCAAAATGGTTGGACTCAATGTTTGATTAGCTCAGAATGGTCATACTAAATGTTTGACCAAATCAGAATAGTCAAACTCAATGATCGAACATTTCAGAATTGTCAAACTCAATGATCGAACATTTCAGAATTGTCAAACTCAATTTTCATTCAAACCAAAATGGTTGGACTCAATGTTTGATTAATTCAGAATGGTCATATTGAATGTTTGATCAACTCAGAAGAGTCAAACTCAATGATCGAACATTTCCGAATTGTCAAACTCAATTTTCATTCAAACCAAAATGGTTGGACTCAATGTTTGATTAGCTCAGAATGGTCATACTAAATGTTTGACCAAATCAGAATAGTCAAACTCAATGATCGAACATTTCAGAATTGTCAAACTCAATGATCGAACATTTCAGAATTGTCAAACTCAATTTTCATTCAAACCAAAATGGTTGGACTCAATGTTTGATTAATTCCGAATGGTCATACTGAATGTTTGACCAAATCAGAATAGTCAAACTGAATGATCGAACATTTCAGAATTGTCAAACGCAATTTTCAATCAAACCAAAATGGTTGGACTCAATGTATGATTATCTGATAATGGTCACACTGGATGTTTGATCAACTCAGAATAGTCAGACTCAATGATCGATCATCTCAGAATTGTCAAACTCAATGATCGAACATTTCAGAATTGTCAAACTCAATTTTCATTCAAACCAAAATGGTTGGACTCAATGTTTGATTAATTCAGAATGGTCATACTGAATGTTTGATCAACTCAGAATAGTCAAACTCAATGATCGAACATTTCCGAATTGTCAAACTCAATTTTCATTCAAACCAAAATGGTTGGACTCAATGTTTGATTAGCTCAGCATGGTCATACTAAATGTTTGACCAAATCAGAATAGTCAAACTCAATGATCGAACATTTCAGAATTGTCAAACTCAATGATCGAACATTTCAGAATTGTCAAACTCCATTTTCATTCAAACCAAAATGGTTGGACTCAATGTTTGATTAATTCAGAATGGTCATACTGAATGTTTGACCAAATCAGAATAGTCAAACTCAATGATCGAACATTTCAGAATTGTCAAACTCAATTTTCAATCAAACCAAAATGGTTGGACTGAATGTTTGATTAACTCAGATTGGTCAACAGAATGTCTGATCAACTCAGAATAGTCAGACTCAATGATCGATCATCTCAGAAATGTCAAACTCAATGATCGAACATTTCAGAATTGTCAAACTCAATTTTCATTCAAACCAAAATGGTTGGACTCAATGTTTGATTAATTCAGAATGGTCATATGGAATGTTTCATCAACTCAGAATAGTCAAACTCAATGATCGAACATTTCAGAATTGTCAAACTCAATTTTCATTCAAACCAAAATGGTTGGACTCAATGTTTGATTAGCTCAGAATGGTCATACTAAATGTTTGACCAAATCAGAATAGTCAAACTCAATGATCGAACATTTCAGAATTGTCAAACTCAATGATCGAACATTTCAGAATTGTCAAACTCAATTTTCATTCAAACCAAAATGGTTGGACTCAATGTTTGATTAATTCAGAATGGTCATATTGAATGTTTGCTCAACTCAGAAGAGTCAAACTCAATGATCGAACATTTCCGAATTGTCAAACTCAATTTTCATTTAATCCAAAATGGTTGGACTCAATGTTTGATTAGCTCAGAATGGTCATACTAAATGTTTGACCAAATCAGAATAGTCAAACTCAATGATCGAACATTTCAGAATTGTCAAACTCAATGATCGAACATTTCAGAATTGTCAAACTCAATTTTCATTCAAACCAAAATGGTTGGACTCAATGTTTGATTAATTCAGAATGGTCATACTGAATGTTTGACAAAATCAGAATTGTCAAACTCAATGATCGAACATTTCCGAATTGTCAAACTCAATTTTCAATCAAACCAAAATGGTTGGACTCAATGTATGATTATCTCAGAATGGTCATACTGAATGTTTGATCAACTCAGAATAGTCAGACTCAATGATCGATCATCTCAGAATTGTCAAACTCAATGATAGAACATTTCAGAATTGTCAAACTCAATTTTCATTCAAACCAAAATGGTTGGACTCAATGTTTGATTAATTCAGAATGGTCATACTGAATGTTTGACCAAATCAGAATAGTCAAACTCAATGATCGAACATTTCCGAATTGTCAAACTCAATTTTCATTCAAACCAAAATGGTTGGACTGAATGTTTGATTAACTCAGATTGGTCAAACAGAATGTCTGATCAACTCAGAATAGTCAGACTCAATGATCGATCATCTCAGAATTGTCAAACTCAATGATCGAACATTTCAGAATTGTCAAACGCAATTTTCATTCAAACCAAAATGGTTGGACTGAATGTTTGATTAACTCAGATTGGTCAAACAGAATGTCTGATCAACTCAGAATAGTCAGACTCAATGATCGATCATCTCAGAATTGTCAAACTCAATGATCGAACATTTCAGAATTGTCAAACTCAATTTTCATTCCAACCAAAATGGTTGGACTCAATGTTTGATTAATTCAGAATGGTCAAACAGAATGTCTGATCAACTCAGAATAGTCAGACTCAATGATCGATCATCTCAGAATTGTCAAACTCAATGATCGAACATTTCAGAATTGTCAAACTCAATGATCGAACATTTCAGAATTGTCAAACTCCATTTTCATTCAAACCAAAATGGTTGGACTCAATGTTTGATTAATTCAGAATGGTCATACTGAATGTTTGATCAACTCAGAATAGTCAAACTCAATGATCGAACATTTCAGAATTGTCAAACTCAATTTTCATTCAAACCAAAATGGTTGGACTCAATGTTTGATTAGCTCTGAATGGTCATACTAAATGTTTGACCAAATCAGAATAGTCAAACTCAATGATCGAACATTTCAGAATTGTCAAACTCAATGATCGAACATTTCAGAATTGTGAAACTCAATTTTCATTCAAACCAAAATGGTTGGACTCAATGTTTGATTAATTCAGAATGGTCATACTGAATGTTTGACCAAATCAGAATTGTCAAACTGAATGATCGAACATTTCAGAATTGTCAAACGCAATTTTCAATCAAACCAAAATGGTTGGACTCAATGTTTGATTAGCTCAGAATGGTCATACTAAATGTTTGACCAAATCAGAATAGTCAAACTCAATGATCGAACATTTCAGAATTGTCAAACTCAATGATCGAACATTTCAGAATTGTCAAACTCAATTTTCATTCAAACCAAAATGGTTGGACTCAATGTTTGATTAATTCAGAATGGTCATACTGAATGTTTGACAAAATCAGAATTGTCAAACTCAATGATCGAACATTTCCGAATTGTCAAACTCAATTTTCAATCAAACCAAAATGGTTGGACTCAATGTATGATTATCTCAGAATGGTCATACTGAATGTTTGATCAACTCAGAATAGTCAGACTCAATGATCGATCATCTCAGAATTGTCAAACTCAATGATAGAACATTTCAGAATTGTCAAACTCAATTTTCATTCAAACCAAAATGGTTGGACTCAATGTTTGATTAATTCAGAATGGTCATACTGAATGTTTGACCAAATCAGAATAGTCAAACTCAATGATCGAACATTTCCGAATTGTCAAACTCAATTTTCATTCAAACCAAAATGGTTGGACTGAATGTTTGAATAACTCAGATTGGTCAAACAGAATGTCTGATCAACTCAGAATAGTCAGACTCAATGATCGATCATCTCAGAATTGTCAAACTCAATGATCGAACATTTCAGAATTGTCAAACGCAATTTTCATTCAAACCAAAATGGTTGGACTGAATGTTTGATTAACTCAGATTGGTCAAACAGAATGTCTGATCAACTCAGAATAGTCAGACTCAATGATCGATCATCTCAGAATTGTCAAACTCAATGATCGAACATTTCAGAATTGTCAAACTCAATTTTCATTCCAACCAAAATGGTTGGACTCAATGTTTGATTAATTCAGAATGGTCAAACAGAATGTCTGATCAACTCAGAATAGTCAGACTCAATGATCGATCATCTCAGAATTGTCAAACTCAATGATCGAACATTTCAGAATTGTCAAACTCAATGATCGAACATTTCAGAATTGTCAAACTCCATTTTCATTCAAACCAAAATGGTTGGACTCAATGTTTGATTAATTCAGAATGGTCATACTGAATGTTTGATCAACTCAGAATAGTCAAACTCAATGATCGAACATTTCAGAATTGTCAAACTCAATTTTCATTCAAACCAAAATGGTTGGACTCAATGTTTGATTAGCTCTGAATGGTCATACTAAATGTTTGACCAAATCAGAATAGTCAAACTCAATGATCGAACATTTCAGAATTGTCAAACTCAATGATCGAACATTTCAGAATTGTCAAACTCAATTTTCATTCAAACCAAAATGGTTGGACTCAATGTTTGATTAATTCAGAATGGTCATACTGAATGTTTGACCAAATCAGAATTGTCAAACTGAATGATCGAACATTTCAGAATTGTCAAACGCAATTTTCAATCAAACCAAAATGGTTGGACTCAATGTTTGATTAGCTCAGAATGGTCATACTAAATGTTTGACCAAATCAGAATAGTCAAACTCAATGATCGAACATTTCAGAATTGTCAAACTCAATGATCGAACATTTCAGAATTGTCAAACTCAATTTTCATTCAAACCAAAATGGTTGGACTCAATGTTTGATTAATTCAGAATGGTCATACTGAATGTTTGACAAAATCAGAATTGTCAAACTCAATGATCGAACATTTCCGAATTGTCAAACTCAATTTTCAATCAAACCAAAATGGTTGGACTCAATGTATGATTATCTCAGAATGGTCATACTGAATGTTTGATCAACTCAGAATAGTCAGACTCAATGATCGATCATCTCAGAATTGTCAAACTCAATGATAGAACATTTCAGAATTGTCAAACTCAATTTTCATTCAAACCAAAATGGTTGGACTCAATGTTTGATTAATTCAGAATGGTCATACTGAATGTTTGACCAAATCAGAATAGTCAAACTCAATGATCGAACATTTCCGAATTGTCAAACTCAATTTTCATTCAAACCAAAATGGTTGGACTGAATGTTTGATTAACTCAGATTGGTCAAACAGAATGTCTGATCAACTCAGAATAGTCAGACTCAATGATCGATCATCTCAGAATTGTCAAACTCAATGATCGAACATTTCAGAATTGTCAAACGCAATTTTCATTCAAACCAAAATGGTTGGACTGAATGTTTGATTAACTCAGATTGGTCAAACAGAATGTCTGATCAACTCAGAATAGTCAGACTCAATGATCGATCATCTCAGAATTGTCAAACTCAATGATCGAACATTTCAGAATTGTCAAACTCAATTTTCATTCCAACCAAAATGGTTGGACTCAATGTTTGATTAATTCAGAATGGTCAAACAGAATGTCTGATCAACTCAGAATAGTCAGACTCAATGATCGATCATCTCAGAATTGTCAAACTCAATGATCGAACATTTCAGAATTGTCAAACTCAATGATCGAACATTTCAGAATTGTCAAACTCCATTTTCATTCAAACCAAAATGGTTGGACTCAATGTTTGATTAATTCAGAATGGTCATACTGAATGTTTGATCAACTCAGAATAGTCAAACTCAATGATCGAACATTTCAGAATTGTCAAACTCAATTTTCATTCAAACCAAAATGGTTGGACTCAATGTTTGATTAGCTCTGAATGGTCATACTAAATGTTTGACCAAATCAGAATAGTCAAACTCAATGATCGAACATTTCAGAATTGTCAAACTCAATGATCGAACATTTCAGAATTGTCAAACTCAATTTTCATTCAAACCAAAATGGTTGGACTCAATGTTTGATTAATTCAGAATGGTCATACTGAATGTTTGACCAAATCAGAATTGTCAAACTGAATGATCGAACATTTCAGAATTGTCAAACGCAATTTTCAATCAAACCAAAATGGTTGGAATCAATGTATGATTATCTCAGAGTGGTCATACTGAATGTTTGATCAACTCAGAATAGTCAGACTCAATGATCGATCATCTCAGAATTGTCACACTCAATGATCGAACATTTCAGAATTGTCAAACTCAATTTTCATTCAAACCAAAATGGTTGGACTCAATGTTTGATTAATTCAGAATGGTCATACTGAATGTTTGATCAACTCAGAATAGTCAAACTCAATGATCGAACATTTCCGAATTGTCAAACTCAATTTTCATTCAAACCAAAATGGTTGGACTCAATGTTTGATTAGCTCAGCATGGTCATACTAAATGTTTGACCAAATCAGAATAGTCAAACTCAATGATCGAACATTTCAGAATTGTCAAACTCAATGATCGAACATTTCAGAATTGTCAAACTCCATTTTCATTCAAACCAAAATGGTTGGACTCAATGTTTGATTAATTCAGAATGGTCATACTGAATGTTTGACCAAATCAGAATAGTCAAACTCAATGATCGAACATTTCAGAATTGTCAAACTCAATTTTCAATCAAACCAAAATGGATGGACTGAATGTTTGATTAACTCAGATTGGTCAACAGAATGTCTGATCAACTCAGAATAGTCAAACTCAATGATTGATCATCTCAGAATTGTCAAACTCAATGATCGAACATTTCAGAATTGTCAAACTCAATTTTCATTCAAACCAAAATGGTTGGACTCAATGTTTGATTAATTCAGAATGGTCATATGGAATGTTTCATCAACTCAGAATAGTCAAACTCAATGATCGAACATTTCAGAATTGTCAAACTCAATTTTCATTCAAACCAAAATGGTTGGACTCAATGTTTGATTAGCTCAGAATGGTCATACTAAATGTTTGACCAAATCAGAATAGTCAAACTCAATGATCGAACATTTCAGAATTGTCAAACTCAATGATCGAACATTTCAGAATTGTCAAACTCAATTTTCATTCAAACCAAAATGGTTGGACTTAATGTTTGATTAATTCAGAATGGTCATACTGAATGTTTGACAAAATCAGAATTGTCAAACTCAATGATCGAACATTTCAGAATTGTCAAACTCAATTTTCAATCAAACCAAAATGGTTGGACTCAATGTATGATTATCTCAGAATGGTCATACTGAATGTTTGATCAACTCAGAATAGTCAGACTCAATGATCGATCATCTCAGAATTGTCAAACTCAATGATCGAACATTTCAGAATTGTCAAACTCCATTTTCATTCAAACCAAAATGGTTGGACTCAATGTTTGATTAATTCAGAATGGTCATACTGAATGTTTGACCAAATCAGAATAGTCAAACTCAATGATCGAACATTTCAGAATTGTCAAACTCAATTTTCAATCAAACCAAAATGGATGGACTGAATGTTTGATTAACTCAGATTGGTCAACAGAATGTCTGATCAACTCAGAATAGTCAAACTCAATGATTGATCATCTCAGAATTGTCAAACTCAATGATCGAACATTTCAGAATTGTCAAACTCAATTTTCATTCAAACCAAAATGGTTGGACTCAATGTTTGATTAATTCAGAATGGTCATATGGAATGTTTCATCAACTCAGAATAGTCAAACTCAATGATCGAACATTTCAGAATTGTCAAACTCAATTTTCATTCAAACCAAAATGGTTGGACTCAATGTTTGATTAGCTCAGAATGGTCATACTAAATGTTTGACCAAATCAGAATAGTCAAACTCAATGATCGAACATTTCAGAATTGTCAAACTCAATGATCGAACATTTCAGAATTGTCAAACTCAATTTTCATTCAAACCAAAATGGTTGGACTTAATGTTTGATTAATTCAGAATGGTCATACTGAATGTTTGACAAAATCAGAATTGTCAAACTCAATGATCGAACATTTCAGAATTGTCAAACTCAATTTTCAATCAAACCAAAATGGTTGGACTCAATGTATGATTATCTCAGAATGGTCATACTGAATGTTTGATCAACTCAGAATAGTCAGACTCAATGATCGATCATCTCAGAATTGTCAAACTCAATGATCGAACATTTCAGAATTGTCAAACTCAATTTTCATTCAAACCAAAATGGTTGGACTCAATGTTTGATTAATTCAGAATGGTCATACTGAATGTTTGACCAAATCAGAATAGTCAAACTCAATGATCGAACATTTCCGAATTGTCAAACTCAATTTTCATTCAAACCAAAATGGTTGGACTGAATGTTTGATTAACTCAGATTGGTCAAACAGAATGTCTGATCAACTCAGAATAGTCAGACTCAATGATCGATCATCTCAGAATTGTCAAACTCAATGATCGAACATTTCAGAATTGTCAAACGCAATTTTCATTCAAACCAAAATGGTTGGACTGAATGTTTGATTAACTCAGATTGGTCAAACAGAATGTCTGATCAACTCAGAATAGTCAGACTCAATGATCGATCATCTCAGAATTGTCAAACTCAATGATCGAACATTTCAGAATTGTCAAACTCAATTTTCATTCCAACCAAAATGGTTGGACTCAATGTTTGATTAATTCAGAATGGTCAAACAGAATGTCTGATCAACTCAGAATAGTCAGACTCAATGATCGATCATCTCAGAATTGTCAAACTCAATGATCGAACATTTCAGAATTGTCAAACTCAATTTTCATTCAAACCAAAATGGTTGGACTCAATGTTTGATTAATTCAGAATGGTCATATTGAATGTTTCATCAACTCAGAAGAGTCAAACTCAATGATCGAACATTTCCGAATTGTCAAATTCAATTTTCATTTAAACCAAAATGGTTGGACTCAATGTTTGATTAGCTCAGAATGGTCATACTAAATGTTTGACCAAATCAGAATAGTCAAACTCAATGATCGAACATTTCAGAATTGTCAAACTCAATGATCGAACATTTCAGAATTGTCAAACTCAATTTTCATTCAAACCAAAATGGTTGGACTCAATGTTTGATTAATTCCGAATGGTCATCCTGAATGTTTGACCAAATCAGAATAGTCAAACTGAATGATCGAACATTTCAGAATTGTCAAACGCAATTTTCAATCAAACCAAAATGGTTGGACTGAATGTTTGATTAACTCAGATTGGTCAAACAGAATGTCTGATCAACTCAGAATAGTCAGACTCAATGATCGATCATCTCAGAATTGTCAAACTCAATGATCGAACATTTCAGAATTGTCAAACTCAATTTTCATTCAAACCAAAATGGTTGGACTCAATGTTTGATTAATTCAGAATGGTCATACGGAATGTTTCATCAACTCAGAATAGTCAAACTCAATGATCGAACATTTCAGAATTGTCAAACTCAATTTTCATTCAAACCAAAATGGTTGGACTCAATGTTTGATTAGCTCTGAATGGTCATACTAAATGTTTGACCAAATCAGAATAGTCAAACTCAATGATCGAACATTTCAGAATTGTCAAACTCAATGATCGAACATTTCAAAATTGTCAAACTCAATTTTCATTCAAACCAAAATGGTTGGACTCAATGTTTGATTAATTCAGAAAGGTCATATTGAATGTTTCAGAATAGTCAAACTCAATGATCGAACATTTCCGAATTGTCAAACTCAATTTTCATTCAAACCAAAATGGTTGGACTCAATGTTTGAATAGCTCAGAATGGTCATACTAAATGTTTGACCAAATCAGAATAGTCAAACTCAATGATCGAACATTTCAGAATTGTCAAACTCAATGATCGAACATTTCAGAATTGTCAAACTCAATTTTCATTCAAACCAAAATGGTTGGACTCAATGTTTGATTAATTCAGAATGGTCATACTGAATGTTTGACCAAATCAGAATTGTCAAACTGAATGATCGAACATTTCAGAATTGTCAAACGCAATTTTCAATCAAACCAAAATGGTTGGAATCAATGTATGATTATCTGAGAATGGTCATACTGAATGTTTGATCAACTCAGAATAGTCAGACTCAATGATCGATCATCTCAGAATTGTCAAACTCAATGATCGAACATTTCAGAATTGTCAAACTCAATTTTCATTCAAACCAAAATGGTTGGACTCAATGTTTGATTAATTCAGAATGGTCATACTGAATGTTTGATCAACTCAGAATAGTCAAACTCAACGATCGAACATTTCCGAATTGTCAAACTCAATTTTCATTCAAACCAAAATGGTTGGACTCAATGTTTGATTAGCTCAGAATGGTCATACTAAATGTTTGACCAAATCAGAATAGTCAAACTCAATGATCGAACATTTCAGAATTGTCAAACTCAATGATCGAACATTTCAGAATTGTCAAACTCAATTTTCATTCAAACCAAAATGGTTGGACTCAATGTTTGATAATTTCAGAATGGTCATACTGAATGTTTGACCAAATCAGAATAGTCAAACTCAATGATCGAACATTTCAGAATTGTCAAACTCAATTTTCAATCAAACCAAAATGGTTGGACTGAATGTTTGATTAACTCAGATTGGTCAAACAGAATGTCTGATCAACTCAGAATTGTCAGACTCAATGATCGATCATCTCAGAATTGTCAAACTCAATGATCGAACATTTCAGAATTGTCAAACTCCATTTTCATTCAAACCAAAATGGTTGGACTCAATGTTTGATTAATTCAGAATGGTCATACTGAATGTTTGATCAACTCAGAATAGTCAAACTCAATGATCGAACATTTCCGAATTGTCAAACTCAATTTTCATTCAAACCAAAATGGTTGGACTCAATGTTTGATTAGCTCAGCATGGTCATACTAAATGTTTGACCAAATCAGAATAGTCAAACTCAATGATCGAACATTTCAGAATTGTCAAACTCAATGATCGAACATTTCAGAATTGTCAAACTCCATTTTCATTCAAACCAAAATGGTTGGACTCAATGTTTGATTAATTCAGAATGGTCATACTGAATGTTTGACCAAATCAGAATAGTCAAACTCAATGATCGAACATTTCAGAATTGTCAAACTCAATTTTCAATCAAACCAAAATGGTTGGACTGAATGTTTGATTAACTCAGATTGGTCAACAGAATGTCTGATCAACTCAGAATAGTCAGACTCAATGATCGATCATCTCAGAATTGTCAAACTCAATGATCGAACATTTCAGAATTGTCAAACTCAATTTTCATTCAAACCAAAATGGTTGGACTCAATGTTTGATTAATTCAGAATGGTCTTATGGAATGTTTCATCAACTCAGAATAGTCAAACTCAATGATCGAACATTTCAGAATTGTCAAACTCAATTTTCATTCAAACCAAAATGGTTGGACTCAATGTTTGATTAGCTCAGAATGGTCATACTAAATGTTTGACCAAATCAGAATAGTCAAACTCAATGATCGAACATTTCAGAATTGTCAAACTCAATGATCGAACATTTCAGAATTGTCAAACTCAATTTTCATTCAAACCAAAATGGTTGGACTCAATGTTTGATTAATTCAGAATGGTCATATTGAATGTTTGATCAACTCAGAAGAGTCAAACTCAATGATCGAACATTTCCGAATTTTCAAACTCAATTTTCATTTAAACCAAAATGGTTGGACTCAATGTTTGATTAGCTCAGAATGGTCATACTAAATGTTTGACCAAATCAGAATAGTCAAACTCAATGATCGAACATTTCAGAATTGTCAAACTCAATGATCGAACATTTCAGAATTGTCAAACTCAATTTTAATTTAAACCAAAATGGTTGGACTCAATGTTTGATTAATTCCGAATGGTCATACTGAATGTTTGACCAAATCAGAATAGTCAAACTGAATGATCGAACATTTCAGAATTGTCAAACGCAATTTTCAATCAAACCAAAATGGTTGGACTCAATGTATGATTATCTGAGAATGGTCATACTGGATGTTTGATCAACTCAGAATAGTCAGACTCAATGATCAATCATCTCAGAATTGTCAAACTCAATGATCGAACATTTCAGAATTGTCAAACTCAATTTTCATTCAAACCAAAATGGTTGGACTCAATGTTTGATTAATTCAGAATGGTCATACTGAATGTTTGATCAACTCAGAATAGTCAAACTCAATGATCGAACATTTCAGAATTGTCAAACTCAATTTTCATTCAAACCAAAATGGTTGGACTCAATGTTTGATTAGCTCAGCATGGTCATACTAAATGTTTGACCAAATCAGAATAGTCAAACTCAATGATCGAACATTTCAGAATTGTCAAACTCAATGATCGAACATTTCAGAATTGTCAAACTCCATTTTCATTCAAACCAAAATGGTTGGACTCAATGTTTGATTAATTCAGAATGGTCATACTGAATGTTTGACCAAATCAGAATAGTCAAACTCAATGATCGAACATTTCAGAATTGTCAAACTCAATTTTCAATCAAACCAAAATGGTTGGACTGAATGTTTGATTAACTCAGATTGGTCAACAGAATGTCTGATCAACTCAGAATAGTCAGACTCAATGATCGATCATCTCAGAATTGTCAAACTCAATGATCGAACATTTCAGAATTGTCAAACTCAATTTTCATTCAAACCAAAATGGTTGGACTCAATGTTTGATTAATTCAGAATGGTCATATGGAATGTTTCATCAACTCAGAATAGTCAAACTCAATGATCGAACATTTCAGAATTGTCAAACTCAATTTTCATTCAAACCAAAATGGTTGGACTCAATGTTTGATTAGCTCAGAATGGTCATACTAAATGTTTGACCAAATCAGAATAGTCAAACTCAATGATCGAACATTTCAGAATTGTCAAACTCAATGATCGAACATTTCAGAATTGTCAAACTCAATTTTCATTCAAACCAAAATGGTTGGACTCAATGTTTGATTAATTCAGAATGGTCATATTGAATGTTTGATCAACTCAGAAGAGTCAAACTCAATGATCGAACATTTCCGAATTGTCAAACTCAATTTTCATTTAAACCAAAATGGTTGGACTCAATGTTTGATTAGCTCAGAATGGTCATACTAAATGTTTGACCAAATCAGAATAGTCAAACTCAATGATCGAACATTTCAGAATTGTCAAACTCAATGATCGAACATTTCAGAATTGTCAAACTCAATTTTCATTCAAACCAAAATGGTTGGACTCAAAGTTTGATTAATTCAGAATGGTCATACTGAATGTTTGACAAAATCAGAATTGTCAAACTCAATGATCGAACATTTCCGAATTGTCAAACTCAATTTTCAATCAAACCAAAATGGTTGGACTCAATGTATGATTATCTCAGAATGGTCATACTGAATGTTTGATCAACTCAGAATAGTCAGACTCAATGATCGATCATCTCAGAATTGTCAAACTCAATGATCGAACATTTCAGAATTGTCAAACTCAATTTTCATTCAAACCAAAATGGTTGGACTCAATGTTTGATTAATTCAGAATGGTCATACTGAATGTTTGACCAAATCAGAATAGTCAAACTCAATGATCGAACATTTCCGAATTGTCAAACTCAATTTTCATTCAAACCAAAATGGTTGGACTGAATGTTTGATTAACTCAGATTGGTCAAACAGAATGTCTGATCAACTCAGAATAGTCAGACTCAATGATCGATCATCTCAGAATTGTCAAACTCAATGATCGAACATTTCAGAATTGTCAAACGCAATTTTCATTCAAACCAAAATGGTTGGACTGAATGTTTGATTAACTCAGATTGGTCAAACAGAATGTCTGATCAACTCAGAATAGTCAGACTCAATGATCGATCATCTCAGAATTGTCAAACTCAATGATCGAACATTTCAGAATTGTCAAACTCAATTTTCATTCCAACCAAAATGGTTGGACTCAATGTTTGATTAATTCAGAATGGTCAAACAGAATGTCTGATCAACTCAGAATAGTCAGACTCAATGATCGATCATCTCAGAATTGTCAAACTCAATGATCGAACATTTCAGAATTGTCAAACTCAATTTTCATTCAAACCAAAATGGTTGGACTCAATGTTTGATTAATTCAGAATGGTCATACTGAATGTTTGATCAACTCAGAATAGTCAAACTCAATGATCGAACATTTCCGAATTGTCAAACTCAATTTTCATTCAAACCAAAATGGTTGGACTCAATGTTTGATTAATTCAGAATGGTCATACTGAATGTTTGACCAAATCAGAATAGTCAAACTCAATGATCGAACATTTCAGAATTGTCAAACTCAATTTTCAATCAAACCAAAATGGTTGGACTGAATGTTTGATTAACTCAGATTGGTCAAACAGAATGTCTGATCAACTCAGAATAGTCAGACTCAATGATCGATCATCTCAGAATTGTCAAACTCAATGATCGAACATTTCAGAATTGTCAAACTCAATTGTCATTCAAACCAAAATGGTTGGACTCAATGTTTGATTAGCTCTGAATGGTCATACTAAATGTTTGACCAAATCAGAATAGTCAAACTCAATGATCGAACATTTCAGAATTGTCAAACTCAATGATCGAACATTTCAAAATTGTCAAACTCAATTTTCATTCAAACCAAAATGGTTGGACTCAATGTTTGATTCATTCAGAATGGTCATATTGAATGTTTCAGAATAGTCAAACTCAATGATCGAACATTTCAGAATTGTCAAACTCAATTTTCATTCAAACCAAAATGGTTGGACTCAATGTTTGATTAGCTCAGAATGGTCATACTAAATGTTTGACCAAATCAGAATAGTCAAACTCAATGATCGAACATTTCAGAATTGTCAAACTCAATGATCGAACATTTCAGAATTGTCAAACTCAATTTTCATTCAAACCAAAATGGTTGGACTCAATGTTTGATTAATTCAGAATGGTCATTCTGAATGTTTGACCAAATCAGAATTGTCAAACTGAATGATCGAACATTTCAGAATTGTCAAACGCAATTTTCAATCAAACCAAAATGGTTGGAATCAATGTATGATTATCTCAGAGTGGTCATACTGAATGTTTGATCAACTCAGTATAGTCAGACTCAATGATCGATCATCTCAGAATTGTCAAACTCAATGATCGAACATTTCAGAATTGTCAAACTCAATTTTCATTCAAACCAAAATGGTTGGACTCAATGTTTGATTAATTCAGAATGGTCATATGGAATGTTTCATCAACTCAGAATAGTCAAACTCAATGATCGAACATTTCAGAATTGTCAAACTCAATTTTCATTCAAACCAAAATGGTTGGACTCAATGTTTGATTAGCTCAGAATGGTCATACTAAATGTTTGACCAAATCAGAATAGTCAAACTCAATGATCGAACATTTCAGAATTGTCAAACTCAATGATCGAACATTTCAGAATTGTCAAACTCAATTTTCATTCAAACCAAAATGGTTGGACTCAATGTTTGATTAATTCAGAATGGTCATACTGAATGTTTGACAAAATCAGAATTGTCAAACTCAATGATCGAACATTTCAGAATTGTCAAACTCAATTTTCAATCAAATCAAAATGGTTGGACTCAATGTATGATTATCTCAGAATGGTCATACTGAATGTTTGATCAACTCAGAATAGTCAGACTCAATGATCGATCATCTCAGAATTGTCAAACTCAATGATCGAACATTTCAGAATTGTCAAACTCAATTTTCATTCAAACCAAAATGGTTGGACTCAATGTTTGATTAATTCAGAATGGTCATACTGAATGTTTGACCAAATCAGAATAGTCAAACTCAATGATCGAACATTTCCGAATTGTCAAACTCAATTTTCATTCAAACCAAAATGGTTGGACTGAATGTTTGATTAACTCAGATTGGTCAAACAGAATGTCTGATCAACTCAGAATAGTCAGACTCAATGATCGATCATCTCAGAATTGTCAAACTCAATGATCGAACATTTCAGAATTGTCAAACGCAATTTTCATTCAAACCAAAATGGTTGGACTGAATGTTTGATTAACTCAGATTGGTCAAACAGAATGTCTGATCAACTCAGAATAGTCAGACTCAATGATCGATCATCTCAGAATTGTCAAACTCAATGATCGAACATTTCAGAATTGTCAAACTCAATTTTCATTCCAACCAAAATGGTTGGACTCAATGTTTGATTAATTCAGAATGGTCAAACAGAATGTCTGATCAACTCAGAATAGTCAGACTCAATGATCGATCATCTCAGAATTGTCAAACTCAATGATCGAACATTTCAGAATTGTCAAACTCAATTTTCATTCAAACCAAAATGGTTGGACTCAATGTTTGATTAATTCAGAATGGTCATATTGAATGTTTCATCAACTCAGAAGAGTCAAACTCAATGATCGAACATTTCCGAATTGTCAAATTCAATTTTCATTTAAACCAAAATGGTTGGACTCAATGTTTGATTAGCTCAGAATGGTCATACTAAATGTTTGACCAAATCAGAATAGTCAAACTCAATGATCGAACATTTCAGAATTGTCAAACTCAATGATCGAACATTTCAGAATTGTCAAACTCAATTTTCATTCAAACCAAAATGGTTGGACTCAATGTTTGATTAATTCCGAATGGTCATCCTGAATGTTTGACCAAATCAGAATAGTCAAACTGAATGATCGAACATTTCAGAATTGTCAAACGCAATTTTCAATCAAACCAAAATGGTTGGACTGAATGTTTGATTAACTCAGATTGGTCAAACAGAATGTCTGATCAACTCAGAATAGTCAGACTCAATGATCGATCATCTCAGAATTGTCAAACTCAATGATCGAACATTTCAGAATTGTCAAACTCAATTTTCATTCAAACCAAAATGGTTGGACTCAATGTTTGATTAATTCAGAATGGTCATACGGAATGTTTCATCAACTCAGAATAGTCAAACTCAATGATCGAACATTTCAGAATTGTCAAACTCAATTTTCATTCAAACCAAAATGGTTGGACTCAATGTTTGATTAGCTCTGAATGGTCATACTAAATGTTTGACCAAATCAGAATAGTCAAACTCAATGATCGAACATTTCAGAATTGTCAAACTCAATGATCGAACATTTCAAAATTGTCAAACTCAATTTTCATTCAAACCAAAATGGTTGGACTCAATGTTTGATTAATTCAGAAAGGTCATATTGAATGTTTCAGAATAGTCAAACTCAACGATCGAACATTTCCGAATTGTCAAACTCAATTTTCATTCAAACCAAAATGGTTGGACTCAATGTTTGATTAGCTCAGAATGGTCATACTAAATGTTTGACCAAATCAGAATAGTCAAACTCAATGATCGAACATTTCAGAATTGTCAAACTCAATGATCGAACATTTCAGAATTGTCAAACTCAATTTTCATTCAAACCAAAATGGTTGGACTCAATGTTTGATAATTTCAGAATGGTCATACTGAATGGCTGACCAAATCAGAATAGTCAAACTCAATGATCGAACATTTCAGAATTGTCAAACTCAATTTTCAATCAAACCAAAATGGTTGGACTGAATGTTTGATTAACTCAGATTGGTCAAACAGAATGTCTGATCAACTCAGAATTGTCAGACTCAATGATCGATCATCTCAGAATTGTCAAACTCAATGATCGAACATTTCAGAATTGTCAAACTCAATTTTCATTCAAACCAAAATGGTTGGACTCAATGTTTGATTAATTCAGAATGGTCATACTGAATGTTTGATCAACTCAGAATAGTCAAACTCAATGATCGAACATTTCCGAATTGTCAAACTCAATTTTCATTCAAACCAAAATGGTTGGACTCAATGTTTGATTAGCTCAGCATGGTCATACTAAATGTTTGACCAAATCAGAATAGTCAAACTCAATGATCGAACATTTCAGAATTGTCAAACTCAATGATCGAACATTTCAGAATTGTCAAACTCCATTTTCATTCAAACCAAAATGGTTGGACTCAATGTTTGATTAATTCAGAATGGTCATACTGAATGTTTGACCAAATCAGAATAGTCAAACTCAATGATCGAACATTTCAGAATTGTCAAACTCAATTTTCAATCAAACCAAAATGGTTGGACTGAATGTTTGATTAACTCAGATTGGTCAACAGAATGTCTGATCAACTCAGAATAGTCAGACTCAATGATCGATCATCTCAGAATTGTCAAACTCAATGATCGAACATTTCAGAATTGTCAAACTCAATTTTCATTCAAACCAAAATGGTTGGACTCAATGTTTGATTAATTCAGAATGGTCATATGGAATGTTTCATCAACTCAGAATAGTCAAACTCAATGATCGAACATTTCAGAATTGTCAAACTCAATTTTCATTCAAACCAAAATGGTTGGACTCAATGTTTGATTAGCTCAGAATGGTCATACTAAATGTTTGACCAAATCAGAATAGTCAAACTCAATGATCGAACATTTCAGAATTGTCAAACTCAATGATCGAACATTTCAGAATTGTCAAACTCAATTTTCATTCAAACCAAAATGGTTGGACTCAATGTTTGATTAATTCAGAATGGTCATATTGAATGTTTGATCAACTCAGAAGAGTCAAACTCAATGATCGAACATTTCCGAATTTTCAAACTCAATTTTCATTTAAACCAAAATGGTTGGACTCAATGTTTGATTAGCTCAGAATGGTCATACTAAATGTTTGACCAAATCAGAATAGTCAAACTCAATGATCGAACATTTCAGAATTGTCAAACTCAATGATCGAACATTTCAGAATTGTCAAACTCAATTTTAATTTAAACCAAAATGGTTGGACTCAATGTTTGATTAATTCCGAATGGTCATACTGAATGTTTGACCAAATCAGAATAGTCAAACTGAATGATCGAACATTTCAGAATTGTCAAACGCAATTTTCAATCAAACCAAAATGGTTGGACTCAATGTATGATTATCTGAGAATGGTCATACTGGATGTTTGATCAACTCAGAATAGTCAGACTCAATGATCAATCATCTCAGAATTGTCAAACTCAATGATCGAACATTTCAGAATTGTCAAACTCAATTTTCATTCAAACCAAAATGGTTGGACTCAATGTTTGATTAATTCAGAATGGTCATACTGAATGTTTGATCAACTCAGAATAGTCAAACTCAATGATCGAACATTTCAGAATTGTCAAACTCAATTTTCATTCAAACCAAAATGGTTGAACTCAATGTTTGATTAGCTCAGCATGGTCATACTAACTGTTTGACCAAATCAGAATAGTCAAACTCAATGATCGAACATTTCAGAATTGTCAAACTCAATGATCGAACATTTCAGAATTGTCAAACTCCATTTTCATTCAAACCAAAATGGTTGGACTCAATGTTTGATTAATTCAGAATGGTCATACTGAATGTTTGACCAAATCAGAATAGTCAAACTCAATGATCGAACATTTCAGAATTGTCAAACTCAATTTTCAATCAAACCAAAATGGTTGGACTGAATGTTTGATTAACTCAGATTGGTCAACAGAATGTCTGATCAACTCAGAATAGTCAGACTCAATGATCGATCATCTCAGAATTGTCAAACTCAATGATCGAACATTTCAGAATTGTCAAACTCAATTTTCATTCAAACCAAAATGGTTGGACTCAATGTTTGATTAATTCAGAATGGTCATATGGAATGTTTCATCAACTCAGAATAGTCAAACTCAATGATCGAACATTTCAGAATTGTCAAACTCAATTTTCATTCAAACCAAAATGGTTGGACTCAATGTTTGATTAGCTCAGAATGGTCATACTAAATGTTTGACCAAATCAGAATAGTCAAACTCAATGATCGAACATTTCAGAATTGTCAAACTCAATGATCGAACATTTCAGAATTGTCAAACTCAATTTTCATTCAAACCAAAATGGTTGGACTCAATGTTTGATTAATTCAGAATGGTCATATTGAATGTTTCATCAACTCAGAAGAGTCAAACTCAATGATCGAACATTTCCGAATTGTCAAACTCAATTTTCATTTAAACCAAAATGGTTGGACTCAATGTTTGATTAGCTCAGAATGGTCATACTAAATGTTTGACCAAATCAGAATAGTCAAACTCAATGATCGAACATTTCAGAATTGTCAAACTCAATGATCGAACATTTCAGAATTGTCAAACTCAATTTTCATTCAAACCAAAATGGTTGGACTCAAAGTTTGATTAATTCAGAATGGTCATACTGAATGTTTGACAAAATCAGAATTGTCAAACTCAATGATCGAACATTTCCGAATTGTCAAACTCAATTTTCAATCAAACCAAAATGGTTGGACTCAATGTATGATTATCTCAGAATGGTCATACTGAATGTTTGATCAACTCAGAATAGTCAGACTCAATGATCGATCATCTCAGAATTGTCAAACTCAATGATCGAACATTTCAGAATTGTCAAACTCAATTTTCATTCAAACCAAAATGGTTGGACTCAATGTTTGATTAATTCAGAATGGTCATACTGAATGTTTGACCAAATCAGAATAGTCAAACTCAATGATCGAACATTTCCGAATTGTCAAACTCAATTTTCATTCAAACCAAAATGGTTGGACTGAATGTTTGATTAACTCAGATTGGTCAAACAGAATGTCTGATCAACTCAGAATAGTCAGACTCAATGATCGATCATCTCAGAATTGTCAAACTCAATGATCGAACATTTCAGAATTGTCAAACGCAATTTTCATTCAAACCAAAATGGTTGGACTGAATGTTTGATTAACTCAGATTGGTCAAACAGAATGTCTGATCAACTCAGAATAGTCAGACTCAATGATCGATCATCTCAGAATTGTCAAACTCAATGATCGAACATTTCAGAATTGTCAAACTCAATTTTCATTCCAACCAAAATGGTTGGACTCAATGTTTGATTAATTCAGAATGGTCAAACAGAATGTCTGATCAACTCAGAATAGTCAGACTCAATGATCGATCATCTCAGAATTGTCAAACTCAATGATCGAACATTTCAGAATTGTCAAACTCAATTTTCATTCAAACCAAAATGGTTGGACTCAATGTTTGATTAATTCAGAATGGTCATACTGAATGTTTGATCAACTCAGAATAGTCAAACTCAATGATCGAACATTTCCGAATTGTCAAACTCAATTTTCATTCAAACCAAAATGGTTGGACTCAATGTTTGATTAATTCAGAATGGTCATACTGAATGTTTGACCAAATCAGAATAGTCAAACTCAATGATCGAACATTTCAGAATTGTCAAACTCAATTTTCAATCAAACCAAAATGGTTGGACTGAATGTTTGATTAACTCAGATTGGTCAAACAGAATGTCTGATCAACTCAGAATAGTCAGACTCAATGATCGAACATTTCAGAATTGTCAAACTCAATTTTCATTCAAACCAAAATGGTTGGACTCAATGTTTGATTAATTCAGAATGGTCATATTGAATGTTTCATCAACTCAGAAGAGTCAAACTCAATGATCGAACATTTCCGAATTGTCAAACTCAATTTTCATTTAAACCAAAATGGTTGGACTCAATGTTTGATTAGCTCAGAATGGTCATACTAAATGTTTGACCAAATCAGAATAGTCAAACTCAATGATCGAACATTTCAGAATTGTCAAACTCAATGATCGAACATTTCAGAATTGTCAAACTCAATTTTCATTCAAACCAAAATGGTTGGACTCAAAGTTTGATTAATTCAGAATGGTCATACTGAATGTTTGACAAAATCAGAATTGTCAAACTCAATGATCGAACATTTCCGAATTGTCAAACTCAATTTTCAATCAAACCAAAATGGTTGGACTCAATGTATGATTATCTCAGAATGGTCATACTGAATGTTTGATCAACTCAGAATAGTCAGACTCAATGATCGATCATCTCAGAATTGTCAAACTCAATGATCGAACATTTCAGAATTGTCAAACTCAATTTTCATTCAAACCAAAATGGTTGGACTCAATGTTTGATTAATTCAGAATGGTCATACTGAATGTTTGACCAAATCAGAATAGTCAAACTCAATGATCGAACATTTCCGAATTGTCAAACTCAATTTTCATTCAAACCAAAATGGTTGGACTGAATGTTTGATTAACTCAGATTGGTCAAACAGAATGTCTGATCAACTCAGAATAGTCAGACTCAATGATCGATCATCTCAGAATTGTCAAACTCAATGATCGAACATTTCAGAATTGTCAAACGCAATTTTCATTCAAACCAAAATGGTTGGACTGAATGTTTGATTAACTCAGATTGGTCAAACAGAATGTCTGATCAACTCAGAATAGTCAGACTCAATGATCGATCATCTCAGAATTGTCAAACTCAATGATCGAACATTTCAGAATTGTCAAACTCAATTTTCATTCCAACCAAAATGGTTGGACTCAATGTTTGATTAATTCAGAATGGTCAAACAGAATGTCTGATCAACTCAGAATAGTCAGACTCAATGATCGATCATCTCAGAATTGTCAAACTCAATGATCGAACATTTCAGAATTGTCAAACTCAATTTTCATTCAAACCAAAATGGTTGGACTCAATGTTTGATTAATTCAGAATGGTCATACTGAATGTTTGATCAACTCAGAATAGTCAAACTCAATGATCGAACATTTCCGAATTGTCAAACTCAATTTTCATTCAAACCAAAATGGTTGGACTCAATGTTTGATTAATTCAGAATGGTCATACTGAATGTTTGACCAAATCAGAATAGTCAAACTCAATGATCGAACATTTCAGAATTGTCAAACTCAATTTTCAATCAAACCAAAATGGTTGGACTGAATGTTTGATTAACTCAGATTGGTCAAACAGAATGTCTGATCAACTCAGAATAGTCAGACTCAATGATCGATCATCTCAGAATTGTCAAACTCAATGATCGAACATTTCAGAATTGTCAAACTCAATTTTCATTCAAACCAAAATGGTTGGACTCAATGTTTGATTAGCTCTGAATGGTCATACTAAATGTTTGACCAAATCAGAATAGTCAAACTCAATGATCGAACATTTCAGAATTGTCAAACTCAATGATCGAACATTTCAAAATTGTCAAACTCAATTTTCATTCAAACCAAAATGGTTGGACTCAATGTTTGATTCATTCAGAATGGTCATATTGAATGTTTCAGAATAGTCAAACTCAATGATCGAACATTTCAGAATTGTCAAACTCAATTTTCATTCAAACCAAAATGGTTGGACTCAATGTTTGATTAGCTCAGAATGGTCATACTAAATGTTTGACCAAATCAGAATAGTCAAACTCAATGATCGAACATTTCAGAATTGTCAAACTCAATGATCGAACATTTCAGAATTGTCAAACTCAATTTTCATTCAAACCAAAATGGTTGGACTCAATGTTTGATTAATTCAGAATGGTCATTCTGAATGTTTGACCAAATCAGAATTGTCAAACTGAATGATCGAACATTTCAGAATTGTCAAACGCAATTTTCAATCAAACCAAAATGGTTGGAATCAATGTATGATTATCTCAGAGTGGTCATACTGAATGTTTGATCAACTCAGTATAGTCAGACTCAATGATCGATCATCTCAGAATTGTCAAACTCAATGATCGAACATTTCAGAATTGTCAAACTCAATTTTCATTCAAACCAAAATGGTTGGACTCAATGTTTGATTAATTCAGAATGGTCATACTGAATGTTTGATCAACTCCGAATAGTCAAACTCAATGATCGAACATTTCAGAATTGTCAAACTCAATTTTCATTCAAACCAAAATGGTTGGACTCAATGTTTGATTAGCTCAGCATGGTCATACTAAATGTTTGACCAAATCAGAATAGTCAAACTCAATGATCGAACATTTCAGAATTGTCAAACTCAATGATCGAACATTTCAGAATTGTCAAACTCCATTTTCATTCAAACCAAAATGGTTGGACTCAATGTTTGATTAATTCAGAATGGTCATACTGAATGTTTGACCAAATCAGAATAGTCAAACTCAATGATCGAACATTTCAGAATTGTCAAACTCAATTTTCAATCAAACCAAAATGGTTGGACTGAATGTTTGATTAACTCAGATTGGTCAACAGAATGTCTGATCAACTCAGAATAGTCAGACTCAATGATCGATCATCTCAGAATTGTCAAACTCAATGATCGAACATTTCAGAATTGTCAAACTCAATTTTCATTCAAACCAAAATGGTTGGACTCAATGTTTGATTAATTCAGAATGGTCATATGGAATGTTTCATCAACTCAGAATAGTCAAACTCAATGATCGAACATTTCAGAATTGTCAAACTCAGTTTTCATTCAAACCAAAATGGTTGGACTCAATGTTTGATTAGCTCAGAATGGTCATACTAAATGTTTGACCAAATCAGAATAGTCAAACTCAATGATCGAACATTTCAGAATTGTCAAACTCAATTTTCAATCAAACCAAAATGGTTGGACTCAATGTATGATTATCTCAGAATGGTCATACTGAATGTTTGATCAACTCAGAATAGTCAGACTCAATGATCGATCATCTCAGAATTGTCAAACTCAATGATCGAACATTTCAGAATTGTCAAACTCAATTTTCATTCAAACCAAAATGGTTGGACTCAATGTTTGATTAATTCAGAATGGTCATACTGAATGTTTGACCAAATCAGAATAGTCAAACTCAATGATCGAACATTTCCGAATTGTCAAACTCAATTTTCATTCAAACCAAAATGGTTGGACTGAATGTTTGATTAACTCAGATTGGTCAAACAGAATGTCTGATCAACTCAGAATAGTCAGACTCAATGATCGATCATCTCAGAATTGTCAAACTCAATGATCGAACATTTCAGAATTGTCAAACGCAATTTTCATTTAAACCAAAATGGTTGGACTGAATGTTTGATTAACTCAGATTGGTCAAACAGAATGTCTGATCAACTCAGAATAGTCAGACTCAATGATCGATCATCTCAGAATTGTCAAACTCAATGATCGAACATTTCAGAATTGTCAAACTCAATTTTCATTCCAACCAAAATGGTTGGACTCAATGTTTGATTAATTCAGAATGGTCAAACAGAATGTCTGATCAACTCAGAATAGTCAGACTCAATGATCGATCATCTCAGAATTGTCAAACTCAATGATCGAACATTTCAGAATTGTCAAACTCAATTTTCATTCAAACCAAAATGGTTGGACTCAATGTTTGATTAATTCAGAATGGTCATACTGAATGTTTGATCAACTCAGAATAGTCAAACTCAATGATCGAACATTTCCGAATTGTCAAACTCAATTTTCATTCAAACCAAAATGGTTGGACTCAATGTTTGATTAATTCAGAATGGTCATACTGAATGTTTGACCAAATCAGAATAGTCAAACTCAATGATCGAACATTTCAGAATTGTCAAACTCAATTTTCAATCAAACCAAAATGGTTGGACTGAATGTTTGATTAACTCAGATTGGTCAAACAGAATGTCTGATCAACTCAGAATAGTCAGACTCAATGATCGATCATCTCAGAATTGTCAAACTCAATGATCGAACATTTCAGAATTGTCAAACTCAATTTTCATTCAAACCAAAATGGTTGGACTCAATGTTTGATTAATTCAGAATGGTCATACGAAATGTTTCATCAACTCAGAATAGTCAAACTCAATGATCGAACATTTCAGAATTGTCAAACTCAATTTTCATTCAAACCAAAATGGTTGGACTCAATGTTTGATTACCTCTGAATGGTCATACTAAATGTTTGACCAAATCAGAATAGTCAAACTCAATGATCGAACATTTCAGAATTGTCAAACTCAATGATCGAACATTTCAAAATTGTCAAACTCAATTTTCATTCAAACCAAAATGGTTGGACTCAATGTTTGATTAATTCAGAATGGTCATATTGAATGTTTCAGAATAGTCAAACTCAATGATCGAACATTTCCGAATTGTCAAACTCAATTTTCATTCAAACCAAAATGGTTGGACTCAATGTTTGATTAGCTCAGAATGGTCATACTAAATGTTTGACCAAATCAGAATAGTCAAACTCAATGATCGAACATTTCAGAATTGTCAAACTCAATGATCGAACATTTCAGAATTGTCAAACTCAATTTTCATTCAAACCAAAATGGTTGGACTCAATGTTTGATAATTTCAGAATGGTCATACTGAATGTTTGACCAAATCAGAATAGTCAAACTCAATGATCGAACATTTCAGAATTGTCAAACTCAATTTTCAATCAAACCAAAATGGTTGGACTGAATGTTTGATTAACTCAGATTGGTCAAACAGAATGTCTGATCAACTCAGAATTGTCAGACTCAATGATCGATCATCTCAGAATTGTCAAACTCAATGATCGAACATTTCAGAATTGTCAAACTCAATTTTCATTCAAACCAAAATGGTTGGACTCAATGTTTGATTAATTCAGAATGGTCATACTGAATGTTTGATCAACTCAGAATAGTCAAACTCAATGATCGAACATTTCCGAATTGTCAAACTCAATTTTCATTCAAACCAAAATGGTTGGACTCAATGTTTGATTAGCTCAGCATGGTCATACTAAATGTTTGACCAAATCAGAATAGTCAAACTCAATGATCGAACATTTCAGAATTGTCAAACTCAATGATCGAACATTTCAGAATTGTCAAACTCCATTTTCATTCAAACCAAAATGGTTGGACTCAATGTTTGATTAATTCAGAATGGTCATACTGAATGTTTGACCAAATCAGAATAGTCAAACTCAATGATCGAACATTTCAGAATTGTCAAACTCAATTTTCAATCAAACCAAAATGGTTGGACTGAATGTTTGATTAACTCAGATTGGTCAACAGAATGTCTGATCAACTCAGAATAGTCAGACTCAATGATCGATCATCTCAGAATTGTCAAACTCAATGATCGAACATTTCAGAATTGTCAAACTCAATTTTCATTCAAACCAAAATGGTTGGACTCAATGTTTGATTAATTCAGAATGGTCATATGGAATGTTTCATCAACTCAGAATAGTCAAACTCAATGATCGAACATTTCAGAATTGTCAAACTCAATTTTCATTCAAACCAAAATGGTTGGACTCAATGTTTGATTAGCTCAGAATGGTCATACTAAATGTTTGACCAAATCAGAATAGTCAAACTCAATGATCGAACATTTCAGAATTGTCAAACTCAATGATCGAACATTTCAGAATTGTCAAACTCAATTTTCATTCAAACCAAAATGGTTGGACTCAATGTTTGATTAATTCAGAATGGTCATATTGAATGTTTGATCAACTCAGAAGAGTCAAACTCAATGATCGAACATTTCCGAATTTTCAAACTCAATTTTCATTTAAACCAAAATGGTTGGACTCAATGTTTGATTAGCTCAGAATGGTCATACTAAATGTTTGACCAAATCAGAATAGTCAAACTCAATGATCGAACATTTCAGAATTGTCAAACTCAATGATCGAACATTTCAGAATTGTCAAACTCAATTTTAATTTAAACCAAAATGGTTGGACTCAATGTTTGATTAATTCCGAATGGTCATACTGAATGTTTGACCAAATCAGAATAGTCAAACTGAATGATCGAACATTTCAGAATTGTCAAACGCAATTTTCAATCAAACCAAAATGGTTGGACTCAATGTATGATTATCTGAGAATGGTCATACTGGATGTTTGATCAACTCAGAATAGTCAGACTCAATGATCAATCATCTCAGAATTGTCAAACTCAATGATCGAACATTTCAGAATTGTCAAACTCAATTTTCATTCAAACCAAAATGGTTGGACTCAATGTTTGATTAATTCAGAATGGTCATACTGAATGTTTGATCAACTCAGAATAGTCAAACTCAATGATCGAACATTTCAGAATTGTCAAACTCAATTTTCATTCAAACCAAAATGGTTGGACTCAATGTTTGATTAGCTCAGCATGGTCATACTAAATGTTTGACCAAATCAGAATAGTCAAACTCAATGATCGAACATTTCAGAATAGTCAAACTCAATGATCGAACATTTCAGAATTGTCAAACTCAATTTTCAATCAAACCAAAATGGTTGGACTGAATGTTTGATTAACTCAGATTGGTCAACAGAATGTCTGATCAACTCAGAATAGTCAGACTCAATGATCGATCATCTCAGAATTGTCAAACTCAATGATCGAACATTTCAGAATTGTCAAACTCAATTTTCATTCAAACCAAAATGGTTGGACTCAATGTTTGATTAATTCAGAATGGTCATATGGAATGTTTCATCAACTCAGAATAGTCAAACTCAATGATCGAACATTTCAGAATTGTCAAACTCAATTTTCATTCAAACCAAAATGGTTGGACTCAATGTTTGATTAGCTCAGAATGGTCATACTAAATGTTTGACCAAATCAGAATAGTCAAACTCAATGATCGAACATTTCAGAATTGTCAAACTCAATGATCGAACATTTCAGAATTGTCAAACTCAATTTTCATTCAAACCAAAATGGTTGGACTCAATGTTTGATTAATTCAGAATGGTCATATTGAATGTTTGATCAACTCAGAAGAGTCAAACTCAATGATCGAACATTTCCGAATTGTCAAACTCAATTTTCATTTAAACCAAAATGGTTGGACTCAATGTTTGATTAGCTCAGAATGGTCATACTAAATGTTTGACCAAATCAGAATAGTCAAACTCAATGATCGAACATTTCAGAATTGTCAAACTCAATGATCGAACATTTCAGAATTGTCAAACGCAATTTTCAATCAAACCAAAATGGTTGGACTCAATGTATGATTATCTGAGAATGGTCATACTGGATGTTTGATCAACTCAGAATAGTCAGACTCAATGATCAATCATCTCAGAATTGTCAAACTCAATGATCGAACATTTCAGAATTGTCAAACTCAATTTTCATTCAAACCAAAATGGTTGGACTCAATGTTTGATTAATTCAGAATGGTCATACTGAATGTTTGATCAACTCAGAATAGTCAAACTCAATGATCGAACATTTCAGAATTGTCAAACTCAATTTTCATTCAAACCAAAATGGTTGGACTCAATGTTTGATTAGCTCAGCATGGTCATACTAAATGTTTGACCAAATCAGAATAGTCAAACTCAATGATCGAACATTTCAGAATTGTCAAACTCAATGATCGAACATTTCAGAATTGTCAAACTCCATTTTCATTCAAACCAAAATGGTTGGACTCAATGTTTGATTAATTCAGAATGGTCATACTGAATGTTTGACCAAATCAGAATAGTCAAACTCAATGATCGAACATTTCAGAATTGTCAAACTCAATTTTCAATCAAACCAAAATGGTTGGACTGAATGTTTGATTAACTCAGATTGGTCAACAGAATGTCTGATCAACTCAGAATAGTCAGACTCAATGATCGATCATCTCAGAATTGTCAAACTCAATGATCGAACATTTCAGAATTGTCAAACTCAATTTTCATTCAAACCAAAATGGTTGGACTCAATGTTTGATTAATTCAGAATGGTCATATGGAATGTTTCATCAACTCAGAATAGTCAAACTCAATGATCGAACATTTCAGAATTGTCAAACTCAATTTTCATTCAAACCAAAATGGTTGGACTCAATGTTTGATTAGCTCAGAATGGTCATACTAAATGTTTGACCAAATCAGAATAGTCAAACTCAATGATCGAACATTTCAGAATTGTCAAACTCAATGATCGAACATTTCAGAATTGTCAAACTCAATTTTCATTCAAACCAAAATGGTTGGACTCAATGTTTGATTAATTCAGAATGGTCATATTGAATGTTTGATCAACTCAGAAGAGTCAAACTCAATGATCGAACATTTCCGAATTGTCAAACTCAATTTTCATTTAAACCAAAATGGTTGGACTCAATGTTTGATTAGCTCAGAATGGTCATACTAAATGTTTGACCAAATCAGAATAGTCAAACTCAATGATCGAACATTTCAGAATTGTCAAACTCAATGATCGAACATTTCAGAATTGTCAAACTCAATTTTCATTCAAACCAAAATGGTTGGACTCAAAGTTTGATTAATTCAGAATGGTCATACTGAATGTTTGACAAAATCAGAATTGTCAAACTCAATGATCGAACATTTCCGAATTGTCAAACTCAATTTTCAATCAAACCAAAATGGTTGGACTCAATGTATGATTATCTCAGAATGGTCATACTGAATGTTTGATCAACTCAGAATAGTCAGACTCAATGATCGATCATCTCAGAATTGTCAAACTCAATGATCGAACATTTCAGAATTGTCAAACGCAATTTTCATTCAAACCAAAATGGTTGGACTGAATGTTTGATTAACTCAGATTGGTCAAACAGAATGTCTGATCAACTCAGAATAGTCAGACTCAATGATCGATCATCTCAGAATTGTCAAACTCAATGATCGAACATTTCAGAATTGTCAAACTCAATTTTCATTCCAACCAAAATGGTTGGACTCAATGTTTGATTAATTCAGAATGGTCAAACAGAATGTCTGATCAACTCAGAATAGTCAGACTCAATGATCGATCATCTCAGAATTGTCAAACTCAATGATCGAACATTTCAGAATTGTCAAACTCAATTTTCATTCAAACCAAAATGGTTGGACTCAATGTTTGATTAATTCAGAATGGTCATACTGAATGTTTGATCAACTCAGAATAGTCAAACTCAATGATCGAACATTTCCGAATTGTCAAACTCAATTTTCATTCAAACCAAAATGGTTGGACTCAATGTTTGATTAATTCAGAATGGTCATACTGAATGTTTGACCAAATCAGAATAGTCAAACTCAATGATCGAACATTTCAGAATTGTCAAACTCAATTTTCAATCAAACCAAAATGGTTGGACTGAATGTTTGATTAACTCAGATTGGTCAAACAGAATGTCTGATCAACTCAGAATAGTCAGACTCAATGATCGATCATCTCAGAATTGTCAAACTCAATGATCGAACATTTCAGAATTGTCAAACTCAATTTTCATTCAAACCAAAATGGTTGGACTCAATGTTTGATTAGCTCTGAATGGTCATACTAAATGTTTGACCAAATCAGAATAGTCAAACTCAATGATCGAACATTTCAGAATTGTCAAACTCAATGATCGAACATTTCAAAATTGTCAAACTCAATTTTCATTCAAACCAAAATGGTTGGACTCAATGTTTGATTCATTCAGAATGGTCATATTGAATGTTTCAGAATAGTCAAACTCAATGATCGAACATTTCAGAATTGTCAAACTCAATTTTCATTCAAACCAAAATGGTTGGACTCAATGTTTGATTAGCTCAGAATGGTCATACTAAATGTTTGACCAAATCAGAATAGTCAAACTCAATGATCGAACATTTCAGAATTGTCAAACTCAATGATCGAACATTTCAGAATTGTCAAACTCAATTTTCATTCAAACCAAAATGGTTGGACTCAATGTTTGATTAATTCAGAATGGTCATTCTGAATGTTTGACCAAATCAGAATTGTCAAACTGAATGATCGAACATTTCAGAATTGTCAAACGCAATTTTCAATCAAACCAAAATGGTTGGAATCAATGTATGATTATCTCAGAGTGGTCATACTGAATGTTTGATCAACTCAGTATAGTCAGACTCAATGATCGATCATCTCAGAATTGTCAAACTCAATGATCGAACATTTCAGAATTGTCAAACTCAATTTTCATTCAAACCAAAATGGTTGGACTCAATGTTTGATTAATTCAGAATGGTCATACTGAATGTTTGATCAACTCCGAATAGTCAAACTCAATGATCGAACATTTCAGAATTGTCAAACTCAATTTTCATTCAAACCAAAATGGTTGGACTCAATGTTTGATTAGCTCAGCATGGTCATACTAAATGTTTGACCAAATCAGAATAGTCAAACTCAATGATCGAACATTTCAGAATTGTCAAACTCAATGATCGAACATTTCAGAATTGTCAAACTCAATTTTCATTCAAACCAAAATGGTTGGACTCAATGTTTGATTAATTCAGAATGGTCATACTGAATGTTTGACAAAATCAGAATTGTCAAACTCAATGATCGAACATTTCAGAATTGTCAAACTCAATTTTCAATCAAACCAAAATGGTTGGACTCAATGTATGATTATCTCAGAATGGTCATACTGAATGTTTGATCAACTCAGAATAGTCAGACTCAATGATCGATCATCTCAGAATTGTCAAACTCAATGATCGAACATTTCAGAATTGTCAAACTCAATTTTCATTCAAACCAAAATGGTTGGACTCAATGTTTGATTAATTCAGAATGGTCATACTGAATGTTTGACCAAATCAGAATAGTCAAACTCAATGATCGAACATTTCCGAATTGTCAAACTCAATTTTCATTCAAACCAAAATGGTTGGACTGAATGTTTGATTAACTCAGATTGGTCAAACAGAATGTCTGATCAACTCAGAATAGTCAGACTCAATGATCGATCATCTCAGAATTGTCAAACTCAATGATCGAACATTTCAGAATTGTCAAACGCAATTTTCATTCAAACCAAAATGGTTGGACTGAATGTTTGATTAACTCAGATTGGTCAAACAGAATGTCTGATCAACTCAGAATAGTCAGACTCAATGATCGATCATCTCAGAATTGTCAAACTCAATGATCGAACATTTCAGAATTGTCAAACTCAATTTTCATTCCAACCAAAATGGTTGGACTCAATGTTTGATTAATTCAGAATGGTCAAACAGAATGTCTGATCAACTCAGAATAGTCAGACTCAATGATCGATCATCTCAGAATTGTCAAACTCAATGATCGAACATTTCAGAATTGTCAAACTCAATTTTCATTCAAACCAAAATGGTTGGACTCAATGTTTGATTAATTCAGAATGGTCATACTGAATGTTTGATCAACTCAGAATAGTCAAACTCAATGATCGAACATTTCCGAATTGTCAAACTCAATTTTCATTCAAACCAAAATGGTTGGACTCAATGTTTGATTAATTCAGAATGGTCATACTGAATGTTTGACCAAATCAGAATAGTCAAACTCAATGATCGAACATTTCAGAATTGTCAAACTCAATTTTCAATCAAACCAAAATGGTTGGACTGAATGTTTGATTAACTCAGATTGGTCAAACAGAATGTCTGATCAACTCAGAATAGTCAGACTCAATGATCGATCATCTCAGAATTGTCAAACTCAATGATCGAACATTTCAGAATTGTCAAACTCAATTTTCATTCAAACCAAAATGGTTGGACTCAATGTTTGATTAATTCAGAATGGTCATACGAAATGTTTCATCAACTCAGAATAGTCAAACTCAATGATCGAACATTTCAGAATTGTCAAACTCAATTTTCATTCAAACCAAAATGGTTGGACTCAATGTTTGATTACCTCTGAATGGTCATACTAAATGTTTGACCAAATCAGAATAGTCAAACTCAATGATCGAACATTTCAGAATTGTCAAACTCAATGATCGAACATTTCAAAATTGTCAAACTCAATTTTCATTCAAACCAAAATGGTTGGACTCAATGTTTGATTAATTCAGAATGGTCATATTGAATGTTTCAGAATAGTCAAACTCAATGATCGAACATTTCCGAATTGTCAAACTCAATTTTCATTCAAACCAAAATGGTTGGACTCAATGTTTGATTAGCTCAGAATGGTCATACTAAATGTTTGACCAAATCAGAATAGTCAAACTCAATGATCGAACATTTCAGAATTGTCAAACTCAATGATCGAACATTTCAGAATTGTCAAACTCAATTTTCATTCAAACCAAAATGGTTGGACTCAATGTTTGATTAATTCAGAATGGTCATACTGAATGTTTGACCAAATCAGAATAGTCAAACTCAATGATCGAACATTTCCGAATTGTCAAACTCAATTTTCATTCAAACCAAAATGGTTGGACTCAATGTTTGATTAGCTCAGCATGGTCATACTAAATGTTTGACCAAATCAGAATAGTCAAACTCAATGATCGAACATTTCAGAATTGTCAAACTCAATGATCGAACATTTCAGAATTGTCAAACTCCATTTTCATTCAAACCAAAATGGTTGGACTCAATGTTTGATTAATTCAGAATGGTCATACTGAATGTTTGACCAAATCAGAATAGTCAAACTCAATGATCGAACATTTCAGAATTGTCAAACTCAATTTTCAATCAAACCAAAATGGTTGGACTGAATGTTTGATTAACTCAGATTGGTCAACAGAATGTCTGATCAACTCAGAATAGTCAGACTCAATGATCGATCATCTCAGAATTGTCAAACTCAATGATCGAACATTTCAGAATTGTCAAACTCAATTTTCATTCAAACCAAAATGGTTGGACTCAATGTTTGATTAATTCAGAATGGTCATATGGAATGTTTCATCAACTCAGAATAGTCAAACTCAATGATCGAACATTTCAGAATTGTCAAACTCAATTTTCATTCAAACCAAAATGGTTGGACTCAATGTTTGATTAGCTCAGAATGGTCATACTAAATGTTTGACCAAATCAGAATAGTCAAACTCAATGATCGAACATTTCAGAATTGTCAAACTCAATGATCGAACATTTCAGAATTGTCAAACTCAATTTTCATTCAAACCAAAATGGTTGGACTGAATGTTTGATTAATTCAGAATGGTCATATTGAATGTGTGATCAACTCAGAAGAGTCAAACTCAATGATCGAACATTTCCGAATTGTCAAACTCAATTTTCATTTAAACCAAAATGGTTGGACTCAATGTTTGATTAGCTCAGAATGGTCATACTAAATGTTTGACCAAATCAGAATAGTCAAACTCAATGATCGAACATTTCAGAATTGTCAAACTCAATGATCGAACATTTCAGAATTGTCAAACTCAATTTTCATTCAAACCAAAATGGTTGGACTCAATGTTTGATTAATTCAGAATGGTCATACTGAATGTTTGACAAAATCAGAATTGTCAAACTCAATGATCGAACATTTCCGAATTGTCAAACGCAATTTTCAATCAAACCAAAATGGTTGGACTCAATGTATGATTATCTCAGAATGGTCATACTGAATGTTTGATCAACTCAGAATAGTCAGACTCAATGATCGATCATCTCAGAATTGTCAAACTCAATGATCGAACATTTCAGAATTGTCAAACTCAATTTTCATTCAAACCAAAATGGTTGGACTCAATGTTTGATTAATTCAGAATGGTCATACTGAATGTTTGACCAAATCAGAATAGTCAAACTCAATGATCGAACATTTCCGAATTGTCAAACTCAATTTTCATTCAAACCAAAATGGTTGGACTGAATGTTTGATTAACTCAGATTGGTCAAACAGAATGTCTGATCAACTCAGAATAGTCAGACTCAATGATCGATCATCTCAGAATTGTCAAACTCAATGATCGAACATTTCAGAATTGTCAAACGCAATTTTCATTCAAACCAAAATGGTTGGACTGAATGTTTGATTAACTCAGATTGGTCAAACAGAATGTCTGATCAACTCAGAATAGTCAGACTCAATGATCGATCATCTCAGAATTGTCAAACTCAATGATCGAACATTTCAGAATTGTCAAACTCAATTTTCATTCCAACCAAAATGGTTGGAATCAATGTTTGATTAATTCAGAATGGTCAAACAGAATGTCTGATCAACTCAGAATAGTCAGACTCAATGATCGATCATCTCAGAATTGTCAAACTCAATGATCGAACATTTCAGAATTGTCAAACTCAATTTTCATTCAAACCAAAATGGTTGGACTCAATGTTTGATTATCTCAGAATGGTCATACTGAATGTTTGATCAACTCAGAATAGTCAAACTCAATGATCGAACATTTCCGAATTGTCAAACTCAATTTTCATTCAAACCAAAATGGTTGGACTCAATGTTTGATTAATTCAGAATGGTCATACTGAATGTTTGAGCAAATCAGAATAGTCAAACTCAATGATCGAACATTTCAGAATTGTCAAACTCAATTTTCAATCAAACCAAAATGGTTGGACTGAATGTTTGATTAACTCAGATTGGTCAAACAGAATGTCTGATCAACTCAGAATAGTCAGACTCAATGATCGATCATCTCAGAATTGTCAAACTCAATGATCGAACATTTCAGAATTGTCAAACTCAATTTTCATTCAAACCAAAATGGTTGGACTCAATGTTTGATTAGCTCTGAATGGTCATACTAAATGTTTGACCAAATCAGAATAGTCAAACTCAATGATCGAACATTTCAGAATTGTCAAACTCAATGATCGAACATTTCAAAATTGTCAAACTCAATTTTCATTCAAACCAAAATGGTTGGACTCAATGTTTGATTCATTCAGAATGGTCATATTGAATGTTTCAGAATAGTCAAACTCAATGATCGAACATTTCCGAATTGTCAAACTCAATTTTCATTCAAACCAAAATGGTTGGACTCAATGTTTGATTAGCTCAGAATGGTCATACTAAATGTTTGACCAAATCAGAATAGTCAAACTCAATGATCGAACATTTCAGAATTGTCAAACTCAATGATCGAACATTTCAGAATTGTCAAACTCAATTTTCATTCAAACCAAAATGGTTGGACTCAATGTTTGATTAATTCAGAATGGTCATGCTGAATGTTTGACCAAATCAGAATTGTCAAACTGAATGATCGAACATTTCAGAATTGTCAAACGCAATTTTCAATCAAACCAAAATGGTTGGAATCAATGTATGATTATCTCAGAGTGGTCATACTGAATGTTTGATCAACTCAGAATAGTCAGACTCAATGATCGATCATCTCAGAATTGTCAAACTCAATGATCGAACATTTCAGAATTGTCAAACTCAATTTTCATTCAAACCAAAATGGTTGGACTCAATGTTTGATTAATTCAGAATGGTCATACTGAATGTTTGATCAACTCCGAATAGTCAAACTCAATGATCGAACATTTCAGAATTGTCAAACTCAATTTTCATTCAAACCAAAATGGTTGGACTCAATGTTTGATTAGCTCAGCATGGTCATACTAAATGTTTGACCAAATCAGAATAGTCAAACTCAATGATCGAACATTTCAGAATTGTCAAACTCAATGATCGAACATTTCAGAATTGTCAAACTCCATTTTCATTCAAACCAAAATGGTTGGACTCAATGTTTGATTAATTCAGAATGGTCATACTGAATGTTTGACCAAATCAGAATAGTCAAACTCAATGATCGAACATTTCAGAATTGTCAAACTCAATTTTCAATCAAACCAAAATGGTTGGACTGAATGTTTGATTAACTCAGATTGGTCAACAGAATGTCTGATCAACTCAGAATAGTCAGACTCAATGATCGATCATCTCAGAATTGTCAAACTCAATGATCGAACATTTCAGAATTGTCAAACTCAATTTTCATTCAAACCAAAATGGTTGGACTCAATGTTTGATTAATTCAGAATGGTCATATGGAATGTTTCATCAACTCAGAATAGTCAAACTCAATGATCGAACATTTCAGAATTGTCAAACTCAATTTTCATTCAAACCAAAATGGTTGGACTCAATGTTTGATTAGCTCAGAATGGTCATACTAAATGTTTGACCAAATCAGAATAGTCAAACTCAATGATCGAACATTTCAGAATTGT
Organism: Alitta virens; assembly: GCA_932294295.1. NCBI lineage: Eukaryota > Metazoa > Annelida > Polychaeta > Phyllodocida > Nereididae > Alitta > Alitta virens. The sequence continues at coordinate 9,931,594 of OW028581.1, forward strand.
CAAACTCAATGATCGAACATTTCAGAATTGTCAAACTCAATTTTCATTCAAACCAAAATGGTTGGACTCAATGTTTGATTAATTCAGAATGGTCATACTGAATGTTTGACAAAATCAGAATTGTCAAACTCAATGATCGAACATTTCAGAATTGTCAAACTCAATTTTCAATCAAACCAAAATGGTTGGACTCAATGTATGATTATCTCAGAATGGTCATACTGAATGTTTGATCAACTCAGAATAGTCAGACTCAATGATCGATCATCTCAGAATTGTCAAACTCAATGATCGAACATTTCAGAATTGTCAAACTCAATTTTCATTCAAACCAAAATGGTTGGACTCAATGTTTGATTAATTCAGAATGGTCATACTGAATGTTTGACCAAATCAGAATAGTCAAACTCAATGATCGAACATTTCCGAATTGTCAAACTCAATTTTCATTCAAACCAAAATGGTTGGACTGAATGTTTGATTAACTCAGATTGGTCAAACAGAATGTCTGATCAACTCAGAATAGTCAGACTCAATGATCGATCATCTCAGAATTGTCAAACTCAATGATCGAACATTTCAGAATTGTCAAACGCAATTTTCATTCAAACCAAAATGGTTGGACTGAATGTTTGATTAACTCAGATTGGTCAAACAGAATGTCTGATCAACTCAGAATAGTCAGACTCAATGATCGATCATCTCAGAATTGTCAAACTCAATGATCGAACATTTCAGAATTGTCAAACTCAATTTTCATTCCAACCAAAATGGTTGGACTCAATGTTTGATTAATTCAGAATGGTCAAACAGAATGTCTGATCAACTCAGAATAGTCAGACTCAATGATCGATCATCTCAGAATTGTCAAACTCAATGATCGAACATTTCAGAATTGTCAAACTCAATTTTCATTCAAACCAAAATGGTTGGACTCAATGTTTGATTAATTCAGAATGGTCATACTGAATGTTTGATCAACTCAGAATAGTCAAACTCAATGATCGAACATTTCCGAATTGTCAAACTCAATTTTCATTCAAACCAAAATGGTTGGACTCAATGTTTGATTAATTCAGAATGGTCATACTGAATGTTTGACCAAATCAGAATAGTCAAACTCAATGATCGAACATTTCAGAATTGTCAAACTCAATTTTCAATCAAACCAAAATGGTTGGACTGAATGTTTGATTAACTCAGATTGGTCAAACAGAATGTCTGATCAACTCAGAATAGTCAGACTCAATGATCGATCATCTCAGAATTGTCAAACTCAATGATCGAACATTTCAGAATTGTCAAACTCAATTTTCATTCAAACCAAAATGGTTGGACTCAATGTTTGATTAATTCAGAATGGTCATACGAAATGTTTCATCAACTCAGAATAGTCAAACTCAATGATCGAACATTTCAGAATTGTCAAACTCAATTTTCATTCAAACCAAAATGGTTGGACTCAATGTTTGATTACCTCTGAATGGTCATACTAAATGTTTGACCAAATCAGAATAGTCAAACTCAATGATCGAACATTTCAGAATTGTCAAACTCAATGATCGAACATTTCAAAATTGTCAAACTCAATTTTCATTCAAACCAAAATGGTTGGACTCAATGTTTGATTAATTCAGAATGGTCATATTGAAAGTTTCAGAATAGTCAAACTCAATGATCGAACATTTCCGAATTGTCAAACTCAATTTTCATTCAAACCAAAATGGTTGGACTCAATGTTTGATTAGCTCAGAATGGTCATACTAAATGTTTGACCAAATCAGAATAGTCAAACTCAATGATCGAACATTTCAGAATTGTCAAACTCAATAATCGAACATTTCAGAATTGTCAAACTCAATTTTCATTCAAACCAAAATGGTTGGACTCAATGTTTGATTAATTCAGAATGGTCATACTGAATGTTTGACCAAATCAGAATAGTCAAACTCAATGATCGAACATTTCCGAATTGTCAAACTCAATTTTCATTCAAACCAAAATGGTTGGACTCAATGTTTGATTAGCTCAGCATGGTCATACTAAATGTTTGACCAAATCAGAATAGTCAAACTCAATGATCGAACATTTCAGAATTGTCAAACTCAATGATCGAACATTTCAGAATTGTCAAACTCCATTTTCATTCAAACCAAAATGGTTGGACTCAATGTTTGATTAATTCAGAATGGTCATACTGAATGTTTGACCAAATCAGAATAGTCAAACTCAATGATCGAACATTTCAGAATTGTCAAACTCAATTTTCAATCAAACCAAAATGGTTGGACTGAATGTTTGATTAACTCAGATTGGTCAACAGAATGTCTGATCAACTCAGAATAGTCAGACTCAATGATCGATCATCTCAGAATTGTCAAACTCAATGATCGAACATTTCAGAATTGTCAAACTCAATTTTCATTCAAACCAAAATGGTTGGACTCAATGTTTGATTAATTCAGAATGGTCATATGGAATGTTTCATCAACTCAGAATAGTCAAACTCAATGATCGAACATTTCAGAATTGTCAAACTCAATTTTCATTCAAACCAAAATGGTTGGACTCAATGTTTGATTAGCTCAGAATGGTCATACTAAATGTTTGACCAAATCAGAATAGTCAAACTCAATGATCGAACATTTCAGAATTGTCAAACTCAATGATCGAACATTTCAGAATTGTCAAACTCAATTTTCATTCAAACCAAAATGGTTGGACTGAATGTTTGATTAATTCAGAATGGTCATATTGAATGTGTGATCAACTCAGAAGAGTCAAACTCAATGATCGAACATTTCCGAATTGTCAAACTCAATTTTCATTTAAACCAAAATGGTTGGACTCAATGTTTGATTAGCTCAGAATGGTCATACTAAATGTTTGACCAAATCAGAATAGTCAAACTCAATGATCGAACATTTCAGAATTGTCAAACTCAATGATCGAACATTTCAGAATTGTCAAACTCAATTTTCATTCAAACCAAAATGGTTGGACTCAATGTTTGATTAATTCAGAATGGTCATACTGAATGTTTGACAAAATCAGAATTGTCAAACTCAATGATCGAACATTTCCGAATTGTCAAACGCAATTTTCAATCAAACCAAAATGGTTGGACTCAATGTATGATTATCTCAGAATGGTCATACTGAATGTTTGATCAACTCAGAATAGTCAGACTCAATGATCGATCATCTCAGAATTGTCAAACTCAATGATCGAACATTTCAGAATTGTCAAACTCAATTTTCATTCAAACCAAAATGGTTGGACTCAATGTTTGATTAATTCAGAATGGTCATACTGAATGTTTGACCAAATCAGAATAGTCAAACTCAATGATCGAACATTTCCGAATTGTCAAACTCAATTTTCATTCAAACCAAAATGGTTGGACTGAATGTTTGATTAACTCAGATTGGTCAAACAGAATGTCTGATCAACTCAGAATAGTCAGACTCAATGATCGATCATCTCAGAATTGTCAAACTCAATGATCGAACATTTCAGAATTGTCAAACGCAATTTTCATTCAAACCAAAATGGTTGGACTGAATGTTTGATTAACTCAGATTGGTCAAACAGAATGTCTGATCAACTCAGAATAGTCAGACTCAATGATCGATCATCTCAGAATTGTCAAACTCAATGATCGAACATTTCAGAATTGTCAAACTCAATTTTCATTCCAACCAAAATGGTTGGACTCAATGTTTGATTAATTCAGAATGGTCAAACAGAATGTCTGATCAACTCAGAATAGTCAGACTCAATGATCGATCATCTCAGAATTGTCAAACTCAATGATCGAACATTTCAGAATTGTCAAACTCAATTTTCATTCAAACCAAAATGGTTGGACTCAATGTTTGATTATCTCAGAATGGTCATACTGAATGTTTGATCAACTCAGAATAGTCAAACTCAATGATCGAACATTTCCGAATTGTCAAACTCAATTTTCATTCAAACCAAAATGGTTGGACTCAATGTTTGATTAATTCAGAATGGTCATACTGAATGTTTGAGCAAATCAGAATAGTCAAACTCAATGATCGAACATTTCAGAATTGTCAAACTCAATTTTCAATCAAACCAAAATGGTTGGACTGAATGTTTGATTAACTCAGATTGGTCAAACAGAATGTCTGATCAACTCAGAATAGTCAGACTCAATGATCGATCATCTCAGAATTGTCAAACTCAATGATCGAACATTTCAGAATTGTCAAACTCAATTTTCATTCAAACCAAAATGGTTGGACTCAATGTTTGATTAGCTCTGAATGGTCATACTAAATGTTTGACCAAATCAGAATAGTCAAACTCAATGATCGAACATTTCAGAATTGTCAAACTCAATGATCGAACATTTCAAAATTGTCAAACTCAATTTTCATTCAAACCAAAATGGTTGGACTCAATGTTTGATTCATTCAGAATGGTCATATTGAATGTTTCAGAATAGTCAAACTCAATGATCGAACATTTCCGAATTGTCAAACTCAATTTTCATTCAAACCAAAATGGTTGGACTCAATGTTTGATTAGCTCAGAATGGTCATACTAAATGTTTGACCAAATCAGAATAGTCAAACTCAATGATCGAACATTTCAGAATTGTCAAACTCAATGATCGAACATTTCAGAATTGTCAAACTCAATTTTCATTCAAACCAAAATGGTTGGACTCAATGTTTGATTAATTCAGAATGGTCATGCTGAATGTTTGACCAAATCAGAATTGTCAAACTGAATGATCGAACATTTCCGAATTGTCAAACTCAATTTTCATTCAAACCAAAATGGTTGGACTCAATGTTTGATTAGCTCAGCATGGTCATACTAAATGTTTGACCAAATCAGAATAGTCAAACTCAATGATCGAACATTTCAGAATTGTCAAACTCAATGATCGAACATTTCAGAATTGTCAAACTCCATTTTCATTCAAACCAAAATGGTTGGACTCAATGTTTGATTAATTCAGAATGGTCATACTGAATGTTTGACCAAATCAGAATAGTCAAACTCAATGATCGAACATTTCAGAATTGTCAAACTCAATTTTCAATCAAACCAAAATGGTTGGACTGAATGTTTGATTAACTCAGATTGGTCAACAGAATGTCTGATCAACTCAGAATAGTCAGACTCAATGATCGATCATCTCAGAATTGTCAAACTCAATGATCGAACATTTCAGAATTGTCAAACTCAATTTTCATTCAAACCAAAATGGTTGGACTCAATGTTTGATTAATTCAGAATGGTCATATGGAATGTTTCATCAACTCAGAATAGTCAAACTCAATGATCGAACATTTCAGAATTGTCAAACTCAATTTTCATTCAAACCAAAATGGTTGGACTCAATGTTTGATTAGCTCAGAATGGTCATACTAAATGTTTGACCAAATCAGAATAGTCAAACTCAATGATCGAACATTTCAGAATTGTCAAACTCAATGATCGAACATTTCAGAATTGTCAAACTCAATTTTCATTCAAACCAAAATGGTTGGACTCAATGTTTGATTAATTCAGAATGGTCATACTGAATGTTTGACAAAATCAGAATTGTCAAACTCAATGATCGAACATTTCAGAATTGTCAAACTCAATTTTCAATCAAACCAAAATGGTTGAACTCAATGTATGATTATCTCAGAATGGTCATACTGAATGTTTGATCAACTCAGAATAGTCAGACTCAATGATCGATCATCTCAGAATTGTCAAACTCAATGATCGAACATTTCAGAATTGTCAAACTCAATTTTCATTCAAACCAAAATGGTTGGACTCAATGTTTGATTAATTCAGAATGGTCATACTGAATGTTTGACCAAATCAGAATAGTCAAACTCAATGATCGAACATTTCCGAATTGTCAAACTCAATTTTCATTCAAACCAAAATGGTTGGACTGAATGTTTGATTAACTCAGATTGGTCAAACAGAATGTCTGATCAACTCAGAATAGTCAGACTCAATGATCGATCATCTCAGAATTGTCAAACTCAATGATCGAACATTTCAGAATTGTCAAACGCAATTTTCATTCAAACCAAAATGGTTGGACTGAATGTTTGATTAACTCAGATTGGTCAAACAGAATGTCTGATCAACTCAGAATAGTCAGACTCAATGATCGATCATCTCAGAATTGTCAAACTCAATGATCGAACATTTCAGAATTGTCAAACTCAATTTTCATTCCAACCAAAATGGTTGGACTCAATGTTTGATTAATTCAGAATGGTCAAACAGAATGTCTGATCAACTCAGAATAGTCAGACTCAATGATCGATCATCTCAGAATTGTCAAACTCAATGATCGAACATTTCAGAATTGTCAAACTCAATTTTCATTCAAACCAAAATGGTTGGACTCAATGTTTGATTAATTCAGAATGGTCATACTGAATGTTTGATCAACTCAGAATAGTCAAACTCAATGATCGAACATTTCAGAATTGTCAAACTCAATTTTCATTCAAACCAAAATGGTTGGACTCAATGTTTGATTAGCTCTGAATGGTCATACTAAATGTTTGACCAAATCAGAATAGTCAAACTCAATGATCGAACATTTCAGAATTGTCAAACTCAATGATCGAACATTTCAAAATTGTCAAACTCAATTTTCATTCAAACCAAAATGGTTGGACTCAATGTTTGATTAATTCAGAATGGTCATATTGAATGTTTCAGAATAGTCAAACTCAATGATCGAACATTTCCGAATTGTCAAACTCAATTTTCATTCAAACCAAAATGGTTGGACTCAATGTTTGATTAGCTCAGAATGGTCATACTAAATGTTTGACCAAATCAGAATAGTCAAACTCAATGATCGAACATTTCAGAATTGTCAAACTCAATGATCGAACATTTCAGAATTGTCAAACTCAATTTTCATTCAAACCAAAATGGTTGGACTCAATGTTTGATTAATTCAGAATGGTCATACTGAATGTTTGACCAAATCAGAATTGTCAAACTGAATGATCGAACATTTCAGAATTGTCAAACTCAATTTTCAATCAAACCAAAATGGTTGGACTCAATGTTTGATTAATTCAGAATGGTCATACTGAATGTTTGACCAAATCAGAATAGTCAAACTCAATGATCGAACATTTCAGAATTGTCAAACTCAATTTTCAATCAAACCAAAATGGTTGGACTGAATGTTTGATTAACTCAGATTGGTCAAACAGAATGTCTGATCAACTCAGAATAGTCAGACTCAATGATCGATCATCTCAGAATTGTCAAACTCAATGATCGAACATTTCAGAATTGTCAAACTCAATTTTCATTCAAACCAAAATGGTTGGACTCAATGTTTGATTAGCTCTGAATGGTCATACTAAATGTTTGACCAAATCAGAATAGTCAAACTCAATGATCGAACATTTCAGAATTGTCAAACTCAATGATCGAACATTTCACAATTGTCAAACTCAATTTTCATTCAAACCAAAATGGTTGGACTCAATGTTTGATTCATTCAGAATGGTCATATTGAATGTTTCAGAATAGTCAAACTCAATGATCGAACATTTCAGAATTGTCAAACTCAATGATCGAACATTTCAAAATTGTCAAACTCAATTTTCATTCAAACCAAAATGGTTGGACTCAATGTTTGATTCATTCAGAATGGTCATATTGAATGTTTCAGAATAGTCAAACTCAATGATCGAACATTTCCGAATTGTCAAACTCAATTTTCATTCAAACCAAAATGGTTGGACTCAATGTTTGATTAGCTCAGAATGGTCATACTAAATGTTTGACCAAATCAGAATAGTCAAACTCAATGATCGAACATTTCAGAATTGTCAAACTCAATGATCGAACATTTCAGAATTGTCAAACTCAATTTTCATTCAAACCAAAATGGTTGGACTCAATGTTTGATTAATTCAGAATGGTCATGCTGAATGTTTGACCAAATCAGAATTGTCAAACTGAATGATCGAACATTTCCGAATTGTCAAACTCAATTTTCATTCAAACCAAAATGGTTGGACTCAATGTTTGATTAGCTCAGCATGGTCATACTAAATGTTTGACCAAATCAGAATAGTCAAACTCAATGATCGAACATTTCAGAATTGTCAAACTCAATGATCGAACATTTCAGAATTGTCAAACTCCATTTTCATTCAAACCAAAATGGTTGGACTCAATGTTTGATTAATTCAGAATGGTCATACTGAATGTTTGACCAAATCAGAATAGTCAAACTCAATGATCGAACATTTCAGAATTGTCAAACTCAATTTTCAATCAAACCAAAATGGTTGGACTGAATGTTTGATTAACTCAGATTGGTCAACAGAATGTCTGATCAACTCAGAATAGTCAGACTCAATGATCGATCATCTCAGAATTGTCAAACTCAATGATCGAACATTTCAGAATTGTCAAACTCAATTTTCATTCAAACCAAAATGGTTGGACTCAATGTTTGATTAATTCAGAATGGTCATATGGAATGTTTCATCAACTCAGAATAGTCAAACTCAATGATCGAACATTTCAGAATTGTCAAACTCAATTTTCATTCAAACCAAAATGGTTGGACTCAATGTTTGATTAGCTCAGAATGGTCATACTAAATGTTTGACCAAATCAGAATAGTCAAACTCAATGATCGAACATTTCAGAATTGTCAAACTCAATGATCGAACATTTCAGAATTGTCAAACTCAATTTTCATTCAAACCAAAATGGTTGGACTCAATGTTTGATTAATTCAGAATGGTCATACTGAATGTTTGACAAAATCAGAATTGTCAAACTCAATGATCGAACATTTCAGAATTGTCAAACTCAATTTTCAATCAAACCAAAATGGTTGAACTCAATGTATGATTATCTCAGAATGGTCATACTGAATGTTTGATCAACTCAGAATAGTCAGACTCAATGATCGATCATCTCAGAATTGTCAAACTCAATGATCGAACATTTCAGAATTGTCAAACTCAATTTTCATTCAAACCAAAATGGTTGGACTCAATGTTTGATTAATTCAGAATGGTCATACTGAATGTTTGACCAAATCAGAATAGTCAAACTCAATGATCGAACATTTCCGAATTGTCAAACTCAATTTTCATTCAAACCAAAATGGTTGGACTGAATGTTTGATTAACTCAGATTGGTCAAACAGAATGTCTGATCAACTCAGAATAGTCAGACTCAATGATCGATCATCTCAGAATTGTCAAACTCAATGATCGAACATTTCAGAATTGTCAAACGCAATTTTCATTCAAACCAAAATGGTTGGACTGAATGTTTGATTAACTCAGATTGGTCAAACAGAATGTCTGATCAACTCAGAATAGTCAGACTCAATGATCGATCATCTCAGAATTGTCAAACTCAATGATCGAACATTTCAGAATTGTCAAACTCAATTTTCATTCCAACCAAAATGGTTGGACTCAATGTTTGATTAATTCAGAATGGTCAAACAGAATGTCTGATCAACTCAGAATAGTCAGACTCAATGATCGATCATCTCAGAATTGTCAAACTCAATGATCGAACATTTCAGAATTGTCAAACTCAATTTTCATTCAAACCAAAATGGTTGGACTCAATGTTTGATTAATTCAGAATGGTCATACTGAATGTTTGATCAACTCAGAATAGTCAAACTCAATGATCGAACATTTCAGAATTGTCAAACTCAATTTTCATTCAAACCAAAATGGTTGGACTCAATGTTTGATTAGCTCTGAATGGTCATACTAAATGTTTGACCAAATCAGAATAGTCAAACTCAATGATCGAACATTTCAGAATTGTCAAACTCAATGATCGAACATTTCAAAATTGTCAAACTCAATTTTCATTCAAACCAAAATGGTTGGACTCAATGTTTGATTAATTCAGAATGGTCATATTGAATGTTTCAGAATAGTCAAACTCAATGATCGAACATTTCCGAATTGTCAAACTCAATTTTCATTCAAACCAAAATGGTTGGACTCAATGTTTGATTAGCTCAGAATGGTCATACTAAATGTTTGACCAAATCAGAATAGTCAAACTCAATGATCGAACATTTCAGAATTGTCAAACTCAATGATCGAACATTTCAGAATTGTCAAACTCAATTTTCATTCAAACCAAAATGGTTGGACTCAATGTTTGATTAATTCAGAATGGTCATACTGAATGTTTGACCAAATCAGAATTGTCAAACTGAATGATCGAACATTTCAGAATTGTCAAACTCAATTTTCAATCAAACCAAAATGGTTGGACTCAATGTTTGATTAATTCAGAATGGTCATACTGAATGTTTGACCAAATCAGAATAGTCAAACTCAATGATCGAACATTTCAGAATTGTCAAACTCAATTTTCAATCAAACCAAAATGGTTGGACTGAATGTTTGATTAACTCAGATTGGTCAAACAGAATGTCTGATCAACTCAGAATAGTCAGACTCAATGATCGATCATCTCAGAATTGTCAAACTCAATGATCGAACATTTCAGAATTGTCAAACTCAATTTTCATTCAAACCAAAATGGTTGGACTCAATGTTTGATTAGCTCTGAATGGTCATACTAAATGTTTGACCAAATCAGAATAGTCAAACTCAATGATCGAACATTTCAGAATTGTCAAACTCAATGATCGAACATTTCACAATTGTCAAACTCAATTTTCATTCAAACCAAAATGGTTGGACTCAATGTTTGATTCATTCAGAATGGTCATATTGAATGTTTCAGAATAGTCAAACTCAATGATCGAACATTTCCGAATTGTCAAACTCAATTTTCATTCAAACCAAAATGGTTGGACTCAATGTTTGATTAGCTCAGAATGGTCATACTAAATGTTTGACCAAATCAGAATAGTCAAACTCAATGATCGAACATTTCAGAATTGTCAAACTCAATGATCGAACATTTCAGAATTGTCAAACTCAATTTTCATTCAAACCAAAATGGTTGGACTCAATGTTTGATTAATTCAGAATGGTCATACTGAATGTTTGACCAAATCAGAATTGTCAAACTGAATGATCGAACATTTCAGAATTGTCAAACGCAATTTTCAATCAAACCAAAATGGTTGGAATCAATGTATGATTATCTCAGAGTGGTCATACTGAATGTTTGATCAACTCAGTATAGTCAGACTCAATGATCGATCATCTCAGAATTGTCAAACTCAATGATCGAACATTTCAGAATTGTCAAACTCAATTTTCATTCAAACCAAAATGGTTGGACTCAATGTTTGATTAATTCAGAATGGTCATACTGAATGTTTGATCAAATCCGAATAGTCAAACTCAATGATCGAACATTTCAGAATTGTCAAACTCCATTTTCATTCAAACCAAAATGGTTGGACTCAATGTTTGATTAATTCAGAATGGTCATACTGAATGTTTGACCAAATCAGAATAGTCAAACTCAATGATCGAACATTTCAGAATTGTCAAACTCAATTTTCAATCAAACCAAAATGGTTGGACTGAATGTTTGATTAACTCAGATTGGTCAACAGAATGTCTGATCAACTCAGAATAGTCAGACTCAATGATCGATCATCTCAGAATTGTCAAACTCAATGATCGAACATTTCAGAATTGTCAAACTCAATTTTCATTCAAACCAAAATGGTTGGACTCAATGTTTGATTAATTCAGAATGGTCATATGGAATGTTTCATCAACTCAGAATAGTCAAACTCAATGATCGAACATTTCAGAATTGTCAAACTCAATTTTCATTCAAACCAAAATGGTTGGACTCAATGTTTGATTAGCTCAGAATGGTCATACTAAATGTTTGACCAAATCAGAATAGTCAAACTCAATGATCGAACATTTCAGAATTGTCAAACTCAATGATCGAACATTTCAGAATTGTCAAACTCAATTTTCATTCAAACCAAAATGGTTGGACTCAATGTTTGATTAATTCAGAATGGTCATACTGAATGTTTGACAAAATCAGAATTGTCAAACTCAATGATCGAACATTTCAGAATTGTCAAACTCAATTTTCAATCAAACCAAAATGGTTGGACTCAATGTATGATTATCTCAGAATGGTCATACTGAATGTTTGATCAACTCAGAATAGTCAGACTCAATGATCGATCATCTCAGAATTGTCAAACTCAATGATCGAACATTTCAGAATTGTCAAACTCAATTTTCATTCAAACCAAAATGGTTGGACTCAATGTTTGATTAATTCAGAATGGTCATACTGAATGTTTGACCAAATCAGAATAGTCAAACTCAATGATCGAACATTTCCGAATTGTCAAACTCAATTTTCATTCAAACCAAAATGGTTGGACTAAATGTTTGATTAACTCAGATTGGTCAAACAGAATGTCTGATCAACTCAGAATAGTCCGACTCAATGATCGATCATCTCAGAATTGTCAAACTCAATGATCGAACATTTCAGAATTGTCAAACGCAATTTTCATTCAAACCAAAATGGTTGGACTGAATGTTTGATTAACTCAGATTGGTCAAACAGAATGTCTGATCAACTCAGAATAGTCAGACTCAATGATCGATCATCTCAGAATTGTCAAACTCAATGATCGAACATTTCAGAATTGTCAAACTCAATTTTCATTCCAACCAAAATGGTTGGACTCAATGTTTGATTAATTCAGAATGGTCAAACAGAATGTCTGATCAACTCAGAATAGTCAGACTCAATGATCGATCATCTCAGAATTGTCAAACTCAATGATCGAACATTTCAGAATTGTCAAACTCAATTTTCATTCAAACCAAAATGGTTGGACTCAATGTTTGATTAATTCAGAATGGTCATACTGAATGTTTGATCAACTCAGAATAGTCAAACTCAATGATCGAACATTTCCGAATTGTCAAACTCAATTTTCATTCAAACCAAAATGGTTGGACTCAATGTTTGATTAATTCAGAATGGTCATACTGAATGTTTGACCAAATCAGAATAGTCAAACTCAATGATCGAACATTTCAGAATTGTCAAACTCAATTTTCAATCAAACCAAAATGGTTGGACTGAATGTTTGATTAACTCAGATTGGTCAAACAGAATGTCTGATCAACTCAGAATAGTCAGACTCAATGATCGATCATCTCAGAATTGTCAAACTCAATGATCGAACATTTCAGAATTGTCAAACTCAATTTTCATTCAAACCAAAATGGTTGGACTCAATGTTTGATTAATTCAGAATGGTCATACGAAATGTTTCATCAACTCAGAATAGTCAAACTCAATGATCGAACATTTCAGAATTGTCAAACTCAATTTTCATTCAAACCAAAATAGTTGGACTCAATGTTTGATTAGCTCTGAATGGTCATACTAAATGTTTGACCAAATCAGAATAGTCAAACTCAATGATCGAACATTTCAGAATTGTCAAACTCAATGATCGAACATTTCAAAATTGTCAAACTCAATTTTCATTCAAACCAAAATGGTTGGACTCAATGTTTGATTAATTCAGAATGGTCATATTGAATGTTTCAGAATAGTCAAACTCAATGATCGAACATTTCCGAATTGTCAAACTCAATTTTCATTCAAACCAAAATGGTTGGACTCAATGTTTGATTAGCTCAGAATGGTCATACTAAATGTTTGACCAAATCAGAATAGTCAAACTCAATGATCGAACATTTCAGAATTGTCAAACTCAATGATCGAACATTTCAGAATTGTCAAACTCAATTTTCATTCAAACCAAAATGGTTGGACTCAATGTTTGATTAATTCAGAATGGTCATACTGAATGTTTGACCAAATCAGAATAGTCAAACTCAATGATCGAACATTTCCGAATTGTCAAACTCAATTTTCATTCAAACCAAAATGGTTGGACTCAATGTTTGATTAGCTCAGCATGGTCATACTAAATGTTTGACCAAATCAGAATAGTCAAACTCAATGATCGAACATTTCAGAATTGTCAAACTCAATGATCGAACATTTCAGAATTGTCAAACTCCATTTTCATTCAAACCAAAATGGTTGGACTCAATGTTTGATTAATTCAGAATGGTCATACTGAATGTTTGACCAAATCAGAATAGTCAAACTCAATGATCGAACATTTCAGAATTGTCAAACTCAATTTTCAATCAAACCAAAATGGTTGGACTGAATGTTTGATTAACTCAGATTGGTCAACAGAATGTCTGATCAACTCAGAATAGTCAGACTCAATGATCGATCATCTCAGAATTGTCAAACTCAATGATCGAACATTTCAGAATTGTCAAACTCAATTTTCATTCAAACCAAAATGGTTGGACTCAATGTTTGATTAATTCAGAATGGTCATATGGAATGTTTCATCAACTCAGAATAGTCAAACTCAATGATCGAACATTTCAGAATTGTCAAACTCAATTTTCATTCAAACCAAAATGGTTGGACTCAATGTTTGATTAGCTCAGAATGGTCATACTAAATGTTTGACCAAATCAGAATAGTCAAACTCAATGATCGAACATTTCAGAATTGTCAAACTCAATGATCGAACATTTCAGAATTGTCAAACTCAATTTTCATTCAAACCAAAATGGTTGGACTGAATGTTTGATTAATTCAGAATGGTCATATTGAATGTTTGATCAACTCAGAAGAGTCAAACTCAATGATCGAACATTTCCGAATTGTCAAACTCAATTTTCATTTAAACCAAAATGGTTGGACTCAATGTTTGATTAGCTCAGAATGGTCATACTAAATGTTTGACCAAATCAGAATAGTCAAACTCAATGATCGAACATTTCAGAATTGTCAAACTCAATGATCGAACATTTCAGAATTGTCAAACTCAATTTTCATTCAAACCAAAATGGTTGGACTCAATGTTTGATTAATTCAGAATGGTCATACTGAATGTTTGACAAAATCAGAATTGTCAAACTCAATGATCGAACATTTCCGAATTGTCAAACTCAATTTTCAATCAAACCAAAATGGTTGGACTCAATGTATGATTATCTCAGAATGGTCATACTGAATGTTTGATCAACTCAGAATAGTCAGACTCAATGATCGATCATCTCAGAATTGTCAAACTCAATGATCGAACATTTCAGAATTGTCAAACTCAATTTTCATTCAAACCAAAATGGTTGGACTCAATGTTTGATTAATTCAGAATGGTCATACTGAATGTTTGACCAAATCAGAATAGTCAAACTCAATGATCGAACATTTCCGAATTGTCAAACTCAATTTTCATTCAAACCAAAATGGTTGGACTGAATGTTTGATTAACTCAGATTGGTCAAACAGAATGTCTGATCAACTCAGAATAGTCAGACTCAATGATCGATCATCTCAGAATTGTCAAACTCAATGATCGAACACTTCAGAATTGTCAAACGCAATTTTCATTCAAACCAAAATGGTTGGACTGAATGTTTGATTAACTCAGATTGGTCAAACAGAATGTCTGATCAACTCAGAATAGTCAGACTCAATGATCGATCATCTCAGAATTGTCAAACTCAATGATCGAACATTTCAGAATTGTCAAACTCAATTTTCATTCCAACCAAAATGGTTGGACTCAATGTTTGATTAATTCAGAATGGTCAAACAGAATGTCTGATCAACTCAGAATAGTCAGACTCAATGATCGATCATCTCAGAATTGTCAAACTCAATGATCGAACATTTCAGAATTGTCAAACTCAATTTTCATTCAAACCAAAATGGTTGGACTCAATGTTTGATTAATTCAGAATGGTCATACTGAATGTTTGATCAACTCAGAATAGTCAAACTCAATGATCGAACATTTCCGAATTGTCAAACTCAATTTTCATTCAAACCAAAATGGTTGGACTCAATGTTTGATTAATTCAGAATGGTCATACTGAATGTTTGACCAAATCAGAATAGTCAAACTCAATGATCGAACATTTCAGAATTGTCAAACTCAATTTTCAATCAAACCAAAATGGTTGGACTGAATGTTTGATTAACTCAGATTGGTCAAACAGAATGTCTGATCAACTCAGAATAGTCAGACTCAATGATCGATCATCTCAGAATTGTCAAACTCAATGATCGAACATTTCAGAATTGTCAAACTCAATTTTCATTCAAACCAAAATGGTTGGACTCAATGTTTGATTAGCTCTGAATGGTCATACTAAATGTTTGACCAAATCAGAATAGTCAAACTCAATGATCGAACATTTCAGAATTGTCAAACTCAATGATCGAACATTTCAAAATTGTCAAACTCAATTTTCATTCAAACCAAAATGGTTGGACTCAATGTTTGATTCATTCAGAATGGTCATATTGAATGTTTCAGAATAGTCAAACTCAATGATCGAACATTTCCGAATTGTCAAACTCAATTTTCATTCAAACCAAAATGGTTGGACTCAATGTTTGATTAGCTCAGAATGGTCATACTAAATGTTTGACCAAATCAGAATAGTCAAACTCAATGATCGAACATTTCAGAATTGTCAAACTCAATGATCGAACATTTCAGAATTGTCAAACTCAATTTTCATTCAAACCAAAATGGTTGGACTCAATGTTTGATTAATTCAGAATGGTCATACTGAATGTTTGACCAAATCAGAATTGTCAAACTGAATGATCGAACATTTCAGAATTGTCAAACGCAATTTTCAATCAAACCAAAATGGTTGGAATCAATGTATGATTATCTCAGAGTGGTCATACTGAATGTTTGATCAACTCAGAATAGTCAGACTCAATGATCGATCATCTCAGAATTGTCAAACTCAATGATCGAACATTTCAGAATTGTCAAACTCAATTTTCATTCAAACCAAAATGGTTGGACTCAATGTTTGATTAATTCAGAATGGTCATACTGAATGTTTGATCAACTCGGAATAGTCAAACTCAATGATCGAACATTTCCGAATTGTCAAACTCAATTTTCATTCAAACCAAAATGGTTGGACTCAATGTTTGATTAGCTCAGCATGGTCATACTAAATGTTTGACCAAATCAGAATAGTCAAACTCAATGATCGAACATTTCAGAATTGTCAAACTCAATGATCGAACATTTCAGAATTGTCAAACTCCATTTTCATTCAAACCAAAATGGTTGGACTCAATGTTTGATTAATTCAGAATGGTCATACTGAATGTTTGACCAAATCAGAATAGTCAAACTCAATGATCGAACATTTCAGAATTGTCAAACTCAATTTTCAATCAAACCAAAATGGTTGGACTGAATGTTTGATTAACTCAGATTGGTCAACAGAATGTCTGATCAACTCAGAATAGTCAGACTCAATGATCGATCATCTCAGAATTGTCAAACTCAATGATCGAACATTTCAGAATTGTCAAACTCAATTTTCAATCAAACCAAAATGGTTGGACTCAATGTATGATTATCTCAGAATGGTCATACTGAATGTTTGATCAACTCAGAATAGTCAGACTCAATGATCGATCATCTCAGAATTGTCAAACTCAATGATCGAACATTTCAGAATTGTCAAACGCAATTTTCATTCAAACCAAAATGGTTGGACTGAATGTTTGATTAACTCAGATTGGTCAAACAGAATGTCTGATCAACTCAGAATAGTCAGACTCAATGATCGATCATCTCAGAATTGTCAAACTCAATGATCGAACATTTCAGAATTGTCAAACTCAATTTTCATTCCAACCAAAATGGTTGGACTCAATGTTTGATTAATTCAGAATGGTCAAACAGAATGTCTGATCAACTCAGAATAGTCAGACTCAATGATCGATCATCTCAGAATTGTCAAACTCAATGATCGAACATTTCAGAATTGTCAAACTCAATTTTCATTCAAACCAAAATGGTTGGACTCAATGTTTGATTAATTCAGAATGGTCATACTGAATGTTTGATCAACTCAGAATAGTCAAACTCAATGATCGAACATTTCCGAATTGTCAAACTCAATTTTCATTCAAACCAAAATGGTTGGACTCAATGTTTGATTAGCTCAGCATGGTCATACTAAATGTTTGACCAAATCAGAATAGTCAAACTCAATGATCGAACATTTCAGAATTGTCAAACTCAATGATCGAACATTTCAGAATTGTCAAACTCCATTTTCATTCAAACCAAAATGGTTGGACTCAATGTTTGATTAATTCAGAATGGTCATACTGAATGTTTGACCAAATCAGAATAGTCAAACTCAATGATCGAACATTTCAGAATTGTCAAACTCAATTTTCAATCAAACCAAAATGGTTGGACTGAATGTTTGATTAACTCAGATTGGTCAACAGAATGTCTGATCAACTCAGAATAGTCAGACTCAATGATCGATCATCTCAGAATTGTCAAACTCAATGATCGAACATTTCAGAATTGTCAAACTCAATTTTCATTCAAACCAAAATGGTTGGACTCAATGTTTGATTAATTCAGAATGGTCATATGGAATGTTTCATCAACTCAGAATAGTCAAACTCAATGATCGAACATTTCAGAATTGTCAAACTCAATTTTCATTCAAACCAAAATGGTTGGACTCAATGTTTGATTAGCTCAGAATGGTCATACTAAATGTTTGACCAAATCAGAATAGTCAAACTCAATGATCGAACATTTCAGAATTGTCAAACTCAATGATCGAACATTTCAGAATTGTCAAACTCAATTTTCATTCAAACCAAAATGGTTGGACTGAATGTTTGATTAATTCAGAATGGTCATATTGAATGTTTGATCAACTCAGAAGAGTCAAACTCAATGATCGAACATTTCCGAATTGTCAAACTCAATTTTCATTTAAACCAAAATGGTTGGACTCAATGTTTGATTAGCTCAGAATGGTCATACTAAATGTTTGACCAAATCAGAATAGTCAAACTCAATGATCGAACATTTCAGAATTGTCAAACTCAATGATCGAACATTTCAGAATTGTCAAACTCAATTTTCATTCAAACCAAAATGGTTGGACTCAATGTTTGATTAATTCAGAATGGTCATACTGAATGTTTGACAAAATCAGAATTGTCAAACTCAATGATCGAACATTTCCGAATTGTCAAACTCAATTTTCAATCAAACCAAAATGGTTGGACTCAATGTATGATTATCTCAGAATGGTCATACTGAATGTTTGATCAACTCAGAATAGTCAGACTCAATGATCGATCATCTCAGAATTGTCAAACTCAATGATCGAACATTTCAGAATTGTCAAACTCAATTTTCATTCAAACCAAAATGGTTGGACTCAATGTTTGATTAATTCAGAATGGTCATACTGAATGTTTGACCAAATCAGAATAGTCAAACTCAATGATCGAACATTTCCGAATTGTCAAACTCAATTTTCATTCAAACCAAAATGGTTGGACTGAATGTTTGATTAACTCAGATTGGTCAAACAGAATGTCTGATCAACTCAGAATAGTCAGACTCAATGATCGATCATCTCAGAATTGTCAAACTCAATGATCGAACATTTCAGAATTGTCAAACGCAATTTTCATTCAAACCAAAATGGTTGGACTGAATGTTTGATTAACTCAGATTGGTCAAACAGAATGTCTGATCAACTCAGAATAGTCAGACTCAATGATCGATCATCTCAGAATTGTCAAACTCAATGATCGAACATTTCAGAATTGTCAAACTCAATTTTCATTCCAACCAAAATGGTTGGACTCAATGTTTGATTAATTCAGAATGGTCAAACAGAATGTCTGATCAACTCAGAATAGTCAGACTCAATGATCGATCATCTCAGAATTGTCAAACTCAATGATCGAACATTTCAGAATTGTCAAACTCAATTTTCATTCAAACCAAAATGGTTGGACTCAATGTTTGATTAATTCAGAATGGTCATACTGAATGTTTGATCAACTCAGAATAGTCAAACTCAATGATCGAACATTTCCGAATTGTCAAACTCAATTTTCATTCAAACCAAAATGGTTGGACTCAATGTTTGATTAATTCAGAATGGTCATACTGAATGTTTGACCAAATCAGAATAGTCAAACTCAATGATCGAACATTTCAGAATTGTCAAACTCAATTTTCAATCAAACCAAAATGGTTGGACTGAATGTTTGATTAACTCAGATTGGTCAAACAGAATGTCTGATCAACTCAGAATAGTCAGACTCAATGATCGATCATCTCAGAATTGTCAAACTCAATGATCGAACATTTCAGAATTGTCAAACTCAATTTTCATTCAAACCAAAATGGTTGGACTCAATGTTTGATTAGCTCTGAATGGTCATACTAAATGTTTGACCAAATCAGAATAGTCAAACTCAATGATCGAACATTTCAGAATTGTCAAACTCAATGATCGAACATTTCAAAATTGTCAAACTCAATTTTCATTCAAACCAAAATGGTTGGACTCAATGTTTGATTCATTCAGAATGGTCATATTGAATGTTTCAGAATAGTCAAACTCAATGATCGAACATTTCCGAATTGTCAAACTCAATTTTCATTCAAACCAAAATGGTTGGACTCAATGTTTGATTAGCTCAGAATGGTCATACTAAATGTTTGACCAAATCAGAATAGTCAAACTCAATGATCGAACATTTCAGAATTGTCAAACTCAATGATCGAACATTTCAGAATTGTCAAACTCAATTTTCATTCAAACCAAAATGGTTGGACTCAATGTTTGATTAATTCAGAATGGTCATACTGAATGTTTGACCAAATCAGAATTGTCAAACTGAATGATCGAACATTTCAGAATTGTCAAACGCAATTTTCAATCAAACCAAAATGGTTGGAATCAATGTATGATTATCTCAGAGTGGTCATACTGAATGTTTGATCAACTCAGAATAGTCAGACTCAATGATCGATCATCTCAGAATTGTCAAACTCAATGATCGAACATTTCAGAATTGTCAAACTCAATTTTCATTCAAACCAAAATGGTTGGACTCAATGTTTGATTAATTCAGAATGGTCATACTGAATGTTTGATCAACTCGGAATAGTCAAACTCAATGATCGAACATTTCCGAATTGTCAAACTCAATTTTCATTCAAACCAAAATGGTTGGACTCAATGTTTGATTAGCTCAGCATGGTCATACTAAATGTTTGACCAAATCAGAATAGTCAAACTCAATGATCGAACATTTCAGAATTGTCAAACTCAATGATCGAACATTTCAGAATTGTCAAACTCCATTTTCATTCAAACCAAAATGGTTGGACTCAATGTTTGATTAATTCAGAATGGTCATACTGAATGTTTGACCAAATCAGAATAGTCAAACTCAATGATCGAACATTTCAGAATTGTCAAACTCAATTTTCAATCAAACCAAAATGGTTGGACTGAATGTTTGATTAACTCAGATTGGTCAACAGAATGTCTGATCAACTCAGAATAGTCAGACTCAATGATCGATCATCTCAGAATTGTCAAACTCAATGATCGAACATTTCAGAATTGTCAAACTCAATTTTCAATCAAACCAAAATGGTTGGACTCAATGTATGATTATCTCAGAATGGTCATACTGAATGTTTGATCAACTCAGAATAGTCAGACTCAATGATCGATCATCTCAGAATTGTCAAACTCAATGATCGAACATTTCAGAATTGTCAAACGCAATTTTCATTCAAACCAAAATGGTTGGACTGAATGTTTGATTAACTCAGATTGGTCAAACAGAATGTCTGATCAACTCAGAATAGTCAGACTCAATGATCGATCATCTCAGAATTGTCAAACTCAATGATCGAACATTTCAGAATTGTCAAACTCAATTTTCATTCCAACCAAAATGGTTGGACTCAATGTTTGATTAATTCAGAATGGTCAAACAGAATGTCTGATCAACTCAGAATAGTCAGACTCAATGATCGATCATCTCAGAATTGTCAAACTCAATGATCGAACATTTCAGAATTGTCAAACTCAATTTTCATTCAAACCAAAATGGTTGGACTCAATGTTTGATTAATTCAGAATGGTCATACTGAATGTTTGATCAACTCAGAATAGTCAAACTCAATGATCGAACATTTCCGAATTGTCAAACTCAATTTTCATTCAAACCAAAATGGTTGGACTCAATGTTTGATTAATTCAGAATGGTCATACTGAATGTTTGACCAAATCAGAATAGTCAAACTCAATGATCGAACATTTCAGAATTGTCAAACTCAATTTTCAATCAAACCAAAATGGTTGGACTGAATGTTTGATTAACTCAGATTGGTCAAACAGAATGTCTGATCAACTCAGAATAGTCAGACTCAATGATCGATCATCTCAGAATTGTCAAACTCAATGATCGAACATTTCAGAATTGTCAAACTCAATTTTCATTCAAACCAAAATGGTTGGACTCAATGTTTGATTAATTCAGAATGGTCATATGGAATGTTTCATCAACTCAGAATAGTCAAACTCAATGATCGAACATTTCAGAATTGTCAAACTCAATTTTCATTCAAACCAAAATGGTTGGACTCAATGTTTGATTAGCTCAGAATGGTCATACTAAATGTTTGACCAAATCAGAATAGTCAAACTCAATGATCGAACATTTCAGAATTGTCAAACTCAATTTTCAATCAAACCAAAATGGTTGGACTCAATGTATGATTATCTCAGAATGGTCATACTGAATGTTTGATCAACTCAGAATAGTCAGACTCAATGATCGATCATCTCAGAATTGTCAAACTCAATGATCGAACATTTCAGAATTGTCAAACTCAATTTTCATTCAAACCAAAATGGTTGGACTCAATGTTTGATTAATTCAGAATGGTCATACTGAATGTTTGACCAAATCAGAATAGTCAAACTCAATGATCGAACATTTCCGAATTGTCAAACTCAATTTTCATTCAAACCAAAATGGTTGGACTGAATGTTTGATTAACTCAGATTGGTCAAACAGAATGTCTGATCAACTCAGAATAGTCAGACTCAATGATCGATCATCTCAGAATTGTCAAACTCAATGATCGAACATTTCAGAATTGTCAAACGCAATTTTCATTCAAACCAAAATGGTTGGACTGAATGTTTGATTAACTCAGATTGGTCAAACAGAATGTCTGATCAACTCAGAATAGTCAGACTCAATGATCGATCATCTCAGAATTGTCAAACTCAATGATCGAACATTTCAGAATTGTCAAACTCAATTTTCATTCCAACCAAAATGGTTGGACTCAATGTTTGATTAATTCAGAATGGTCAAACAGAATGTCTGATCAACTCAGAATAGTCAGACTCAATGATCGATCATCTCAGAATTGTCAAACTCAATGATCGAACATTTCAGAATTGTCAAACTCAATTTTCATTCAAACCAAAATGGTTGGACTCAATGTTTGATTAATTCAGAATGGTCATACTGAATGTTTGATCAACTCAGAATAGTCAAACTCAATGATCGAACATTTCAGAATTGTCAAACTCAATTTTCATTCAAACCAAAATGGTTAGACTCAATGTTTGATTAGCTCTGAATGGTCATACTAAATGTTTGACCAAATCAGAATAGTCAAACTCAATGATCGAACATTTCAGAATTGTCAAACTCAATGATCGAACATTTCAAAATTGTCAAACTCAATTTTCATTCAAACCAAAATGGTTGGACTCAATGTTTGATTAATTCAGAATGGTCATATTGAATGTTTCAGAATAGTCAAACTCAATGATCGAACATTTCCGAATTGTCAAACTCAATTTTCATTCAAACCAAAATGGTTGGACTCAATGTTTGATTAGCTCAGCATGGTCATACTAAATGTTTGACCAAATCAGAATAGTCAAACTCAATGATCGAACATTTCAGAATTGTCAAACTCAATGATCGAACATTTCAGAATTGTCAAACTCCATTTTCATTCAAACCAAAATGGTTGGACTCAATGTTTGATTAATTCAGAATGGTCATACTGAATGTTTGACCAAATCAGAATAGTCAAACTCAATGATCGAACATTTCAGAATTGTCAAACTCAATTTTCAATCAAACCAAAATGGTTGGACTGAATGTTTGATTAACTCAGATTGGTCAACAGAATGTCTGATCAACTCAGAATAGTCAGACTCAATGATCGATCATCTCAGAATTGTCAAACTCAATGATCGAACATTTCAGAATTGTCAAACTCAATTTTCATTCAAACCAAAATGGTTGGACTCAATGTTTGATTAATTCAGAATGGTCATATGGAATGTTTCATCAACTCAGAATAGTCAAACTCAATGATCGAACATTTCAGAATTGTCAAACTCAATTTTCATTCAAACCAAAATGGTTGGACTCAATGTTTGATTAGCTCAGAATGGTCATACTAAATGTTTGACCAAATCAGAATAGTCAAACTCAATGATCGAACATTTCAGAATTGTCAAACTCAATTTTCAATCAAACCAAAATGGTTGGACTCAATGTATGATTATCTCAGAATGGTCATACTGAATGTTTGATCAACTCAGAATAGTCAGACTCAATGATCGATCATCTCAGAATTGTCAAACTCAATGATCGAACATTTCAGAATTGTCAAACTCAATTTTCATTCAAACCAAAATGGTTGGACTCAATGTTTGATTAATTCAGAATGGTCATACTGAATGTTTGACCAAATCAGAATAGTCAAACTCAATGATCGAACATTTCCGAATTGTCAAACTCAATTTTCATTCAAACCAAAATGGTTGGACTGAATGTTTGATTAACTCAGATTGGTCAAACAGAATGTCTGATCAACTCAGAATAGTCAGACTCAATGATCGATCATCTCAGAATTGTCAAACTCAATGATCGAACATTTCAGAATTGTCAAACGCAATTTTCATTCAAACCAAAATGGTTGGACTGAATGTTTGATTAACTCAGATTGGTCAAACAGAATGTCTGATCAACTCAGAATAGTCAGACTCAATGATCGATCATCTCAGAATTGTCAAACTCAATGATCGAACATTTCAGAATTGTCAAACTCAATTTTCATTCCAACCAAAATGGTTGGACTCAATGTTTGATTAATTCAGAATGGTCAAACAGAAGGTCTGATCAACTCAGAATAGTCAGACTCAATGATCGATCATCTCAGAATTGTCAAACTCAATGATCGAACATTTCAGAATTGTCAAACTCAATTTTCATTCAAACCAAAATGGTTGGACTCAATGTTTGATTAATTCAGAATGGTCATACTGAATGTTTGATCAACTCAGAATAGTCAAACTCAATGATCGAACATTTCAGAATTGTCAAACTCAATTTTCATTCAAACCAAAATGGTTAGACTCAATGTTTGATTAGCTCTGAATGGTCATACTAAATGTTTGACCAAATCAGAATAGTCAAACTCAATGATCGAACATTTCAGAATTGTCAAACTCAATGATCGAACATTTCAAAATTGTCAAACTCAATTTTCATTCAAACCAAAATGGTTGGACTCAATGTTTGATTAATTCAGAATGGTCATATTGAATGTTTCAGAATAGTCAAACTCAATGATCGAACATTTCCGAATTGTCAAACTCAATTTTCATTCAAACCAAAATGGTTGGACTCAATGTTTGATTAGCTCAGAATGGTCATACTAAATGTTTGACCAAATCAGAATAGTCAAACTCAATGATCGAACATTTCAGAATTGTCAAACTCAATGATCGAACATTTCAGAATTGTCAAACTCAATTTTCATTCAAACCAAAATGGTTGGACTCAATGTTTGATTAATTCAGAATGGTCATACTGAATGTTTGACCAAATCAGAATTGTCAAACTGAATGATCGAACATTTCAGAATTGTCAAACGCAATTTTCAATCAAACCAAAATGGTTGGAATCAATGTATGATTATCTCAGAGTGGTCATACTGAATGTTTGATCAACTCAGAATAGTCAGACTCAATGATCGATCATCTCAGAATTGTCAAACTCAATGATCGAACATTTCAGAATTTTCAAACTCAATTTTCATTCAAACCAAAATGGTTGGACTCAATGTTTGATTAATTCAGAATGGTCATACTGAATGTTTGATCAACTCAGAATAGTCAAACTCAATGATCGAACATTTCCGAATTGTCAAACTCAATTTTCATTCAAACCAAAATGGTTGGACTGAATGTTTGATTAACTCAGATTGGTCAACAGAATGTCTGATCAACTCAGAATAGTCAGACTCAATGATCGATCATCTCAGAATTGTCAAACTCAATGATCGAACATTTCAGAATTGTCAAACTCAATTTTCATTCAAACCAAAATGGTTGGACTCAATGTTTGATAAATTCAGAATGGTCATATGGAATGTTTCATCAACTCAGAATAGTCAAACTCAATGATCGAACATTTCAGAATTGTCAAACTCAATTTTCATTCAAACCAAAATGGTTGGACTCAATGTTTGATTAGCTCAGAATGGTCATACTAAATGTTTGACCAAATCAGAATAGTCAAACTCAATGATCGAACATTTCAGAATTGTCAAACTCAATGATCGAACATTTCAGAATTGTCAAACTCAATTTTCATTCAAACCAAAATGGTTGGACTCAATGTTTGATTAATTCAGAATGGTCATATTGAATGTTTGATCAACTCAGAAGAGTCAAACTCAATGATCGAACATTTCCGAATTGTCAAATTCAATTTTCATTTAAACCAAAATGGTTGGACTCAATGTTTGATTAGCTCAGAATGGTCATACTAAATGTTTGACCAAATCAGAATAGTCAAACTCAATGATCGAACATTTCAGAATTGTCAAACTCAATGATCGAACATTTCAGAATTGTCAAACTCAATTTTCATTCAAACCAAAATGGTTGGACTCAATGTTTGATTAATTCCGAATGGTCATACTGAATGTTTGACCAAATCAGAATAGTCAAACTGAATGATCGAACATTTCAGAATTGTCAAACGCAATTTTCAATCAAACCAAAATGGTTGGACTGAATGTTTGATTAACTCAGATTGGTCAAACAGAATGTCTGATCAACTCAGAATAGTCAGACTCAATGATCGATCATCTCAGAATTGTCAAACTCAATGATCGAACATTTCAGAATTGTCAAACTCAATTTTCATTCAAACCAAAATGGTTGGACTCAATGTTTGATTAATTCAGAATGGTCATACGGAATGTTTCATCAACTCAGAATAGTCAAACTCAATGATCGAACATTTCAGAATGGTCAAACTCAATTTTCATTCAAACCAAAATGGTTGGACTCAATGTTTGATTAGCTCTGAATGGTCATACTAAATGTTTGACCAAATCAGAATAGTCAAACTCAATGATCGAACATTTCAGAATTGTCAAACTCAATGATCGAACATTTCAAAATTGTCAAACTCAATTTTCATTCAAACCAAAATGGTTGGACTCAATGTTTGATTAATTCAGAATGGTCATATTGAATGTTTCAGAATAGTCAAACTCAATGATCGAACATTTCCGAATTGTCAAACTCAATTTTCATTCAAACCAAAATGGTTGGACTCAATGTTTGATTAGCTCAGAATGGTCATACTAAATGTTTGACCAAATCAGAATAGTCAAACTCAATGATCGAACATTTCAGAATTGTCAAACTCAATGATCGAACATTTCAGAATTGTCAAACTCAATTTTCATTCAAACCAAAATGGTTGGACTCAATGTTTGATTAATTCAGAATGGTCATACTGAATGTTTGACCAAATCAGAATTGTCAAACTGAATGATCGAACATTTCAGAATTGTCAAACGCAATTTTCAATCAAACCAAAATGGTTGGAATCAATGTATGATTATCTCAGAATGGTCATACTGAATGTTTGATCAACTCAGAATAGTCAGACTCAATGATCGATCATCTCAGAATTGTCAAACTCAATGATCGAACATTTCAGAATTGTCAAACTCAATTTTCATTCAAACCAAAATGGTTGGACTCAATGTTTGATTAATTCAGAATGGTCATACTGAATGTTTGATCAACTCAGAATAGTCAAACTCAACGATCGAACATTTCCGAATTGTCAAACTCAATTTTCATTCAAACCAAAATGGTTGGACTCAATGTTTGATTAGCTCAGAATGGTCATACTAAATGTTTGACCAAATCAGAATAGTCAAACTCAATGATCGAACATTTCAGAATTGTCAAACTCAATGATCGAACATTTCAGAATTGTCAAACTCAATTTTCATTCAAACCAAAATGGTTGGACTCAATGTTTGATAATTTCAGAATGGTCATACTGAATGTTTGACCAAATCAGAATAGTCAAACTCAATGATCGAACATTTCAGAATTGTCAAACTCAATTTTCAATCAAACCAAAATGGTTGGACTGAATGTTTGATTAACTCAGATTGGTCAAACAGAATGTCTGATCAACTCAGAATAGTCAGACTCAATGATCGATCATCTCAGAATTGTCAAACTCAATGATCGAACATTTCAGAATTGTCAAACTCAATTTTCATTCAAACCAAAATGGTTGGACTCAATGTTTGATTAATTCAGAATGGTCATACTGAATGTTTGATCAACTCAGAATAGTCAAACTCAATGATCGAACATTTCCGAATTGTCAAACTCAATTTTCATTCAAACCAAAATGGTTGGACTCAATGTTTGATTAGCTCAGCATGGTCATACTAAATGTTTGACCAAATCAGAATAGTCAAACTCAATGATCGAACATTTCAGAATTGTCAAACTCAATGATCGAACATTTCAGAATTGTCAAACTCCATTTTCATTCAAACCAAAATGGTTGGACTCAATGTTTGATTAATTCAGAATGGTCATACTGAATGTTTGACCAAATCAGAATAGTCAAACTCAATGATCGAACATTTCAGAATTGTCAAACTCAATTTTCAATCAAACCAAAATGGTTGGACTGAATGTTTGATTAACTCAGATTGGTCAAACAGAATGTCTGATCAACTCAGAATAGTCAGACTCAATGATCGATCATCTCAGAATTGTCAAACTCAATGATCGAACATTTCAGAATTGTCAAACTCAATTTTCAATCAAACCAAGATGGTTGGACTGAATGTTTGATTAACTCAGATTGGTCAAACAGAATGTTTGATCAACTCAGAATAGTCAAACTCAATGATCGAACATTTCCGAATTGTCAAACTCAATTTTCATTCAAACCAAAATGGTTGGACTCAATGTTTGATTAGCTCAGAATGGTCATACTAAATGTTTGACCAAATCAGAATAGTCAAACTCAATGATCGAACATTTCAGAATAGTCAAACTCAATGATCGAACATTTCAGAATTGTCAAACTCAATTTTCATTCAAACCAAAATGGTTGGACTCAATGTTTGATTAATTCAGAATGGTCATACTGAATGTTTGACCAAATCAGAGTAGTCAAACTCAATGATCGAACATTTCAGAATTGTCAAACTCAATTTTCAATCAAACCAAAATGGTTGGACTGAATGTTTGATTAACTCAGATTGGTCAAACAGAATGTCTGATCAACTCAGAATAGTCAGACTCAATGATCGATCATCTCAGAATTGTCAAACTCAATGATCGAACATTTCAGAATTGTCAAACTCAATTTTCATTCAAACCAAAACGGTTGGACTCAATGTTTGATTAATTCAGAATGGTCATACTGAATGTTTGATCAACTCAGAATAGTCAAACTCAATGATCGAACATTTCAGAATTGTCAAACTCAATTTTCATTCAAACCAAAATGGTTGGACTCAATGTTTGATTAGCTCAGAATGGTCATACTAAATGTTTGACCAAATCTGAATAGTCAAACTCAATGATCGAACATTTCAGAATTGTCAAACTCAATTTTCAATCAAACCAAGATGGTTGGACTGAATGTTTGATTAACTCAGATTGGTCAAACAGAATGTTTGATCAAGTCAGAATAGTCAAACTCAATGATCGAACATTTCCGAATTGTCAAACTCAATTTTCATTCAAACCAAAATGGTTGGACTCAATGTTTGATTAGCTCAGAATGGTCATACTAAATGTTTGACCAAATCAGAATAGTCAAACTCAATGATCGTACATTTCAGAATTGTCAAACTCAATGATCGAACATTTCAGAATTGTCAAACTCCATTTTCATTCAAACCAAAATGGTTGGACTCAATGTTTGATTAATTCAGAATGGTCATACTGAATGTTTGACCAAATCAGAATAGTCAAACTGAATGATCGAACATTTCAGAATTGTCAAACTCAATTTTCAATCAAACCAAAATGGTTGGACTGAATGTTTGATTAACTCAGATTGGTCAAACAGAATGTCTGATCAACTCAGAATAGTCACACTCAATGATCGATCATCTCAGAATTGTCAAACTCAATGATCGAACATTTCAGAATTGTCAAACTCAATTTTCATTCAAACCAAAACGGTTGGACTCAATGTTTGATTAATTCAGAATGGTCATACTGAATGTTTGATCAACTCAGAATAGTCAAACTCAATGATCGAACATTTCAGAATTGTCAAACTCAATTTTCATTCAAACCAAAATGGTTGGACTCAATGTTTGATTAGCTCAGAATGGTCATACTAAATGTTTGACCAAATCAGAATAGTCAAACTCAATGATCGAACATTTCAGAATTGTCAAACTCAATGATCGAACATTTCAGAATTGTCAAACTCCATTTTCTTTCAAACCAAAATGGTTGGACTCAATGTTTGATAAATTCAGAATGGTCATACTGAATGTTTGACCAAATCAGAATAGTCAAAGTCAATGATTGAACAATTCAGAATTGTCAAACTCAATTTTCAATCAAACCAAAATGGTTGGACTGAATGTTTGATTAACTCAGATTGGTCAAACAGAATGTCTGATCAACTCAGAATAGTCAGACTCAATGATCGATCATCTCAGAATTGTCAAACTCAATGATCGAACATTTCAGAATTGTCAAACTCAATTTTCATTCAAACCAAAATGGTTGGACTCAATGTTTGATTAGCTCAGAATGGTCATACTAAATGTTTGACCAAATCAGAATAGTCAAACTCAATGATCGAACATTTCAGAATTGTCAAAGTCAATGATCGAACATTTCAGAATTGTCAAACTCAATTTTCATTCAAACCAAAATGGTTGGACTCAATGTTTGATTAATTCAGAATGGTCATACTGAATGTTTGACCAAATCAGAATAGTCAAACTCAATGATCGAACATTTCAGAATTGTCAAACTCAATTTTCAATCAAACCAATATGGTTGGACTGAATGTTTGATTAAGTCAGATTGATCAAACAGAATGTCTGATCAACTCAGAATAGTCAGACTCAATGATCGATCATCTCAGAATTGTCAAACTCAATGATCGAAGATTTCAGAATTGTCAAACTCAATTTTCATTCAAACCAAAATGGTTGGACTCAATGTTTGATTAATTCAGAATGGTCATACTGAATGTTTGATCAACTCAGAATAGTCAAACTCAATGATCGAACATTTCAGAATTGTCAAACTCAATTTTCATTCAAACCAAAATGGTTGGACTCAATGTTTGATTAGCTCAGAATGGTCATACTAAATGTTTGACCAAATCAGAATAGTCAAACTCAATGATCGAACATTTCAGAATTGTCAAACTCAATGCTCGAACATTTCAGAATTGTCAAACTCAATTTTCATTCAAACCAAAATGGTTGGACTCAATGTTTGATTAATTCAGAATGGTCATACTGAATGTTTGACCAAATCAGAATAGTCAAACTGAATGATCGAACATTTCAGAATTGTCAAACTCAATTTTCATTCAAACCAAAATGGTTGGACTCAATGTTTGATTAATTCAGAATGGTCATACTGAATGTTTGACCAAATCACAATAGTCAGACTCAATGATCGATCATCTCAGAATTGTCAAACTCAATGATTGAACATTTCAGAATTGTCAAACTCAATTTTCATTCAAACCAAAATGGTTGGACTCAATGTTTGATTAATTCAGAATGGTCATCCTGAATGTTTGACCAAATCAGAATAGTCAAACTCAATTATCGAACATTTCAGAATTGTCAAACTCAATTTTCAATCAAACCAAAATGGTTGGACTGAATGTTTGATTAAGTCAGATTGGTCAAACAGAATGTCTGATCAACTCAGAATAGTCAGACTCAATGATCGATCATCTCAGAATTGTCAAACTCAATGATCGAAGATTTCAGAATTGTCAAACTCAATTTTCATTCAAACCAAAATGGTTGGACTCAATGTTTGATTAATTCAGAATGGTCATACTGAATGTTTGATCAACTCAGAATAGTCAAACTCAATGATCGAACATTTCAGAATTGTCAAACTCAATTTTCAATCAAACCAATATGGTTGGACTGAATGTTTGATTAAGTCAGATTGATCAAACAGAATGTCTGATCAACTCAGAATAGTCAGACTCAATGATCGATCATCTCAGAATTGTCAAACTCAATGATCGAAGATTTCAGAATTGTCAAACTCAATTTTCATTCAAACCAAAATGGTTGGACTCAATGTTTGATTAATTCAGAATGGTCATACTGAATGTTTGATCAACTCAGAATAGTCAAACTCAATGATCGAACATTTCAGAATTGTCAAAATCAATTTTCATTCAAACCAAAATGGTTGGACTCAATGTTTGATTAGCTCAGAATGGTCATACTAAATGTTTGACCAAATCAGAATAGTCAAACTCAATGATCGAACATTTCAGAATTGTCAAACTCAATGCTCGAACATTTCAGAATTGTCAAACTCAATTTTCATTCAAACCAAAATGGTTGGACTCAATGTTTGATTAATTCAGAATGGTCATACTGAATGTTTGATCAACTCAGAATAGTCAAACTCAATGATCGAACATTTCAGAATTGTCAAACTCAATTTTCAATCAAACCAAAATGGTTGGACTGAATGTTTGATTAACTCAGATTGGTCAAACAGAATGTCTGATCAACTCAGAATAGTCAGACTCAATGATCGATCATCTCAGAATTGTCAAACTCAATGACGAACATTTCAGAATTGTCAAACTCAATTTTCATTCAAACCAAAATGGTTGGACTCAATGTTTGATTAATTCAGAATGGTCATACTGAATGTTTGATCAACTCAGAATAGTCAAACTCAATGATCGAACATTTCAGAATTGTCAAACGCAATTTTCAATCAAACCAAAATGGTTGGACTCAATGTATGATTATCTCAGAATGGTCATACTGAATGTTTGATCAACTCAGAATAGTCAGACTCAATGATCGATCATCTCAGAATTGTCAAACTCAATGACGAACATTTCAGAATTGTCAAACTCAATTTTCATTCAAACCAAAATGGTTCGACTGAATGTTTGATTAATTCAGAATGGTCATACTGAATGTTTGATCAACTCAGAATAGTCAAACTCAATGATCGAACATTTCAGAATTGTCAAACGCAATTTTCAATCAAACCAAAATGGTTGGACTCAATGTATGATTATCTCAGAATGGTCATACTGAATGTTTGATCAACTCAGAATAGTCAGACTCAATGATCGATCATCTCAGAATTGTCAAACTCAATGATCGAACATTTCAGAATTGTCAAACTCAATTTTCATTCAAACCAAAATGGTTGGACTCAATGTTTGATTAGCTCAGAATGGTCATACTAAATGTTTGACCAAATCAGAATAGTCAAACTCAATAATCGAACATTTCAGAATTGTCAAACTCAATGATCGAACATTTCAGAATTGTCAAACTCAATTTTCATTCAAACCAAAATGGTTGGACTCAATGTTTGATTAATTCAGAATGGTCATACTGAATGTTTGACCAAATCAGAATAGTCAAACTCAATGATCGAACATTTCAGAATTGTCAAACGCAATTTTCAATCAAACCAAAATGGTTGGACTCAATGTATGATTATCTCAGAATGGTCATACTGAATGTTTGATCAACTCAGAATAGTCAGACTCAGTGATCGATCATCTCAGAATTGTCAAACTCAATGATCGAACATTTCAGAATTGTCAAACTCAATTTTCATTCAAACCAAAATGGTTGGACTCAATGTTTGATTAATTCAGAATGGTCATACTGAATGTTTGATCAACTCAGAATAGTGAAACTCAATGATCGAACATTTCCGAATTGTCAAACTCAATTTTCATACAGAACCAAAATGGTTGGACTCAATGTTTGATTAGCTCAGAATGGTCATACTAAATGTTTGACCAAATCAGAATAGTCAAACTCAATGATCGAACATTTCAGAATTGTCAAACTCAATGATCGAACATTTCAGAATTGTCAAACTCAATTTTCATTCAAACCAAAATGGTTGGACTCAATGTTTGATTAATTCAGAATGGTCATACTGAATGTTTGACCAAATCAGAATAGTCAAACTGAATGATCGAACATTTCAGAATTGTCAAACTCAATTATCAATCGAACCAAAATGGTTGGACTCAATGTATGATTATCTCAGAATGGTCATACTGAATGTTTGATCAACTCAGAATAGTCAGACTCAATGATCGATCATCTCAGAATTGTCAAACTCAATGATCGAACATTTCAGAATTGTCAAACTCAACTTTCATTCAAACCAAAATGGTTGGACTCTATGTTTGATTAATTCAGAATGGTCATACTGAATGTTTGATCAACTCAGAATAGTCAAACTGAATGATCGAACATTTCCGAATTGCCAAACTCAATTTTCATTCAAACCAAAATGGTTGGACTCAATGTTTGATTAGCTCAGAATGGTCATACTAAATGTTTGACCAAATCAGAATAGTCAAACTCAATGATCGAACATTTCAGAATTGTCAAACTCAGTGATCGAACATTTCAGAATTGTCAAACTCAATTTTCAATCAAACCAAAATGGTTGGACTCAATGTTTGATTAATTCAGAATGGTCATACTGAATGCTTGACCAAATCAGAATAGTCAAACTCAATGATCGAACATTTCAGAATTGTCAAACTCAATTTTCATTCAAACCAAAATGGTTGGACTCAATGTTTGATTAGCTCAGAATGGTCATACTAAATGTTTGACCAAATCAGAATAGTCAAACTCAATGATCGAACATTTCAGAATTGTCAAACTCAATGATCGAACATTTCAGAATTGTCAAACTCAATTTTCATTCAAACCAAAATGGTTGGACTCAATGTTTTATTAATTCAGAATGGTCATACTGAATGCTTGACCAAATCAGAATAGTCAAACTCTATGATCGAACATTTCAGAATTGTCAAACTCAATTTTCAATCAAACCAAAATGGTTGGACTGAATGTTTGATTAACTCAGATTGGTCAAACAGAATGTCTGATCAACTCAGAATAGTCAGACTCAATGATCGATCATCTCAGAATAGTCAAACTCAATGATCGAACATTTCCGAATTGTCAAACTCAATTTTCATTCAAACCAAAATGGTTGGACTCAATGTTTGATTAGCTCAGAATGGTCATACTAAATGTTTGACCAAATCAGAATAGTCAAACTCAATAATCGAACATTTCAGAATTGTCAAACTCAATGATCGAACATTTCAGAATTGTCACACTCAATTTTCATTCAAACCAAAATGGTTGGACTCAATGTTTGATTAATTCAGAATGGTCATACTGAATGTTTGACCAAATCAGAATAGTCAAACTGAATGATCGAACATTTCAGAATTGTCAAACTCAATTATCAATCGAACCAAAATGGTTGGACTCAATGTATGATTATCTCAGAA
Organism: Alitta virens; assembly: GCA_932294295.1. Taxonomy (NCBI): domain Eukaryota; kingdom Metazoa; phylum Annelida; class Polychaeta; order Phyllodocida; family Nereididae; genus Alitta; species Alitta virens. The sequence continues at coordinate 9,967,435 of OW028581.1, forward strand.
TGGTCATACTGAATGTTTGATCAACTCAGAATAGTCAGACTCAATGATCGATCATCTCAGAATTGTCAAACTCAATGATCGAACATTTCAGAATTGTCAAACTCAACTTTCATTCAAACCAAAATGGTTGGACTCTATGTTTGATTAATTCAGAATGGTCATACTGAATGTTTGATCAACTCAGAATAGTCAAACTGAATGATCGAACATTTCCGAATTGCCAAACTCAATTTTCATTCAAACCAAAATGGTTGGACTCAATGTTTGATTAGCTCAGAATGGTCATACTAAATGTTTGACCAAATCAGAATAGTCAAACTCAATGATCGAACATTTCAGAATTGTCAAACTCAGTGATCGAACATTTCAGAATTGTCAAACTCAATTTTCAATCAAACCAAAATGGTTGGACTCAATGTTTGATTAATTCAGAATGGTCATACTGAATGCTTGACCAAATCAGAATAGTCAAACTCAATGATCGAACATTTCAGAATTGTCAAACTCAATTTTCATTCAAACCAAAATGGTTGGACTCAATGTTTGATTAGCTCAGAATGGTCATACTAAATGTTTGACCAAATCAGAATAGTCAAACTCAATGATCGAACATTTCAGAATTGTCAAACTCAATGATCGAACATTTCAGAATTGTCAAACTCAATTTTCATTCAAACCAAAATGGTTGGACTCAATGTTTGATTAATTCAGAATGGTCATACTGAATGTTTGACCAAATCAGAATAGTCAAACTCTATGATCGAACATTTCAGAATTGTCAAACTCAATTTTCAATCAAACCAAAATGGTTGGACTGAATGTTTGATTAACTCAGATTGGTCAAACAGAATGTCTGATCAACTCAGAATAGTCAGACTCAATGATCGATCATCTCAGAATAGTCAAACTCAATGATCGAACATTTCCGAATTGTCAAACTCAATTTTCATTCAAACCAAAATGGTTGGACTCAATGTTTGATTAGCTCAGAATGGTCATACTAAATGTTTGACCAAATCAGAATAGTCAAACTCAATAATCGAACATTTCAGAATTGTCAAACTCAATGATCGAACATTTCAGAATTGTCACACTCAATTTTCATTCAAACCAAAATGGTTGGACTCAATGTTTGATTAATTCAGAATGGTCATACTGAATGTTTGACCAAATCAGAATAGTCAAACTCAATGATCGAACATTTCAGAATTGTCAAACGCAATTTTCAATCAAACCAAAATGGTTGGACTCAATGTATGATTATCTCAGAATGGTCATACTGAATGTTTGATCAACTCAGAATAGTCAGACTCAATGATCGATCATCTCAGAATTGTCAAACTCAATGATCGAACATTTCAGAATTGTCAAACTCAATTTTCATTCAAACCAAAATGGTTGGACTCAATGTTTGATTAATTCAGAATGGTCATACTGAATGTTTGATCAACTCAGAATAGTGAAACTCAATGATCGAACATTTCCGAATTGTCAAACTCAATTTTCATTCAAACCAAAATGGTTGGACTCAATGTTTGATTAGCTCAGAATGGTCATACTAAATGTTTGACCAAATCAGAATAGTCAAACTCAATAATCGAACATTTCAGAATTGTCAAACTCAATGATCGAACATTTCAGAATTGTCAAACTCAATTTTCATTCAAACCAAAATGGTTGGACTCAATGTTTGATTAATTCAGAATGGTCATACTGAATGTTTGACCAAATCAGAATAGTCAAACTCAATGATCGAACATTTCAGATTTGTCAAACGCAATTTTCAATCAAACCAAAATGGTTGGACTCAATGTATGATTATCTCAGAATGGTCATACTGAATGTTTGATCAACTCAGAATAGTCAGACTCAGTGATCGATCATCTCAGAATTGTCAAACTCAATGATCGAACATTTCAGAATTGTCAAACTCAATTTTCATTCAAACCAAATGGTTGGACTCAATGTTTGATTAATTCAGAATGGTCATACTGAATGTTTGATCAACTCAGAATAGTGAAACTCAATGATCGAACATTTCCGAATTGTCAAACTCAATTTTCATTCAAACCAAAATGGTTGGACTCAATGTTTGATTAGCTCAGAATGGTCATACTAAATGTTTGACCAAATCAGAATAGTCAAACTCAATGATCGAACATTTCAGAATTGTCAAACTCAATGATCGAACATTTCAGAATTGTCAAACTCAATTTTCATTCAAACCAAAATGGTTGGACTCAATGTTTGATTAATTCAGAATGGTCATACTGAATGTTTGACCAAATCAGAATAGTCAAACTGAATGATCGAACATTTCAGAATTGTCAAACTCAATTTTCAATCAAACCAAAATGGTTGGACTCAATGTATGATTATCTCAGAATGGTCATACTGAATGTTTGATCAACTCAGAATAGTCAGACTCAATGATCGATCATCTCAGAATTGTCAAACTCAATGATCGAACATTTCAGAATTGTCAAACTCAATTTTCATTCAAACCAAAATGGTTGGACTCAATGTTTGATTAATTCAGAATGGTCATACTGAATGTTTGATCAACTCAGAATAGTCAAACTGAATGATCGAACATTTCCGAATTGTCAAACTCAATTTTCATTCAAACCAAAATGGTTGGACTCAATGTTTGATTAGCTCAGAATGGTCATACTAAATGTTTGACCAAATCAGAATAGTCAAACTGAATGATCGAACATTTCAGAATTGTCAAACTCAATTTTCAATCAAACCAAAATGGTTGGACTGAATGTTTGATTAACTCAGATTGGTCAAACAGAATGTCTGATCAACTCAGAATAGTCAGACTCAATGATCGATCATCTCAGAATTGTCAAACTCAATGACGAACATTTCAGAATTGTCAAACTCAATTTTCATTCAAACCAAAATGGTTGGACTCAATGTTTGATTAATTCAGAATGGTCATACTGAATGTTTGATCAACTCAGAATAGTCAAACTCAATGATCGAACATTTCAGAATTGTCAAACGCAATTTTCAATCAAACCAAAATGGTTGGACTGAATGTATGATTATCTCAGAATGGTAATACTGAATGTTTGATCAACTCAGAATAGTCAGACTCAATGATCGATCATCTCAGAATTGTCAAACTCAATGACGAACATTTCAGAATTGTCAAACTCAATTTTCATTCAAACCAAAATGGTTGGACTCAATGTTTGATTAATTCAGAATGGTCATACTGAAAGTTTGATCAACTCAGAATAGTCAAACTCAATGATCGAACATTTCCGAATTGTCAAACTCAATTTTCATTCAAACCAAAATGGTTGGACTCAATGTTTGATTAGCTCAGAATGGTCATACTAAATGTTTGACCAAATCAGAATAGTCAAACTCAATAATCGAACATTTCAGAATTGTCAAACTCAATGATCGAACATTTCAGAATTGTCAAACTCAATTTTCATTCAAACCAAAATGGTTGGACTCAATGTATGATTATCTCAGAATGGTCATACTGAATGTTTGATCAACTCAGAATAGTCAGACTCAATGATCGATCATCTCAGAATTGTCAAACTCAATGATCGAACATTTCAGAATTGTCAAACTCAATTTTCATTCAAACCAAAATGGTTGGACTCAATGTTTGATTAATTCAGAATGGTCATAATGAATGTTTGATCAACTCAGAATAGTCAAACTCAATGATCGAACATTTCCGAATTGTCAAACTCAATTTTCATTCAAACCAAAATGGTTGGACTCAATGTTTGATTAGCTCAGAATGGTCATACTAAATGTTTGACCAAATCAGAATAGTCAAACTCAATAATCGAACATTTCAGAATTGTCAAACTCAATGATCGAACATTTCAGAATTGTCAAACTCAATTTTCATTCAAACCAAAATGGTTGGACTCAATGTTTGATTAATTCAGAATGGTCATACTGAATGTTTGACCAAATCAGAATAGTCAAACTCAATGATCGAACATTTCAGAATTGTCAAACGCAATTTTCAATCAAACCAAAATGGTTGGACTCAATGTATGATTATCTCAGAATGGTCATACTGAATGTTTGATCAACTCAGAATAGTCAGACTCAGTGATCGATCATCTCAGAATTGTCAAACTCAATGATCGAACATTTCAGAATTGTCAAACTCTATTTTCATTCAAACCAAAATGGTTGGACTCAATGTTTGATTAATTCAGAATGGTCATACTGAATGTTTGATCAACTCAGAATAGTGAAACTCAATGATCGAACATTTCCGAATTGTCAAACTCAATTTTCATTCAAACCAAAATAGTTGGACTCAATGTTTGATTAGCTCAGAATGGTCATACTAAATGTTTGACCAAATCAGAATAGTCAAACTCAATGATCGAACATTTCAGAATTGTCAAACTCAATGATCGAACATTTCAGAATTGTCAAACTCAATTTTCATTCAAACCAAAATGGTTGGACTCAATGTTTGATTAATTCAGAATGGTCATACTGAATGTTTGACCAAATCAGAATAGTCAAACTGAATGATCGAACATTTCAGAATTGTCAAACTCAATTATCAATCGAACCAAAATGGTTGGACTCAATGTATGATTATCTCAGAATGGTCATACTGAATGTTTGATCAACTCAGAACAGTCAGACTCAATGATCGATCATCTCAGAATTGTCAAACTCAATGATCGAACATTTCAGAATTGTCAAACTCAATTTTCATTCAAACCAAAATGGGTGGACTCTATGTTTGATTAATTCAGAATGGTCATACTGAATGTTTGACCAAATCAGAATTGTCAAACTCAATGATCGAACATTTCCGAATTGTCAAACTCAATTTTCAATCAAACCAAAATGGTTGGACTCAAGGTATGATTATCTCAGAATGGTCATACTGAATGTTTGATCAACTCAGAATAGTCAGACTCAGTGATCGATCATCTCAGAATTGTCAAACTCAATGATCGAACATTTCAGAATTGTCAAACTCAATTTTCATTCAAACCAAAATGGTTGGACTCAATGTTTGATTAATTCAGAATGGTCATACTGAATGTTTGATCAACTCAGAATAGTCAAACTGAATGATCGAACATTTCAGAATTGTCAAACTCAATTTTCATTCAAACCAAAATGGTTGGACTCAATGTTTGATTAATTCAGAATGGTCATACTGAATGTTTGACCAAATCAGAATAGTCAAACTCTATGATCGAACATTTCAGAATTGTCAAACTCAATTTTCAATCAAACCAAAATGGTTGGACTGAATGTTTGATTAACTCAGATTGGTCAAACAGAATGTCTGATCAACTCAGAATAGTCAGACTCAATGATCGATCATCTCAGAATAGTCAAACTCAATGATCGAACATTTCCGAATTGTCAAACTCAATTTTCATTCAAACCAAAATGGTTGGACTCAATGTTTGATTAGCTCAGAATGGTCATACTAAATGTTTGACCAAATCAGAATAGTCAAACTCAATAATCGAACATTTCAGAATTGTCAAACTCAATGATCGAACATTTCAGAATTGTCACACTCAATTTTCATTCAAACCAAAATGGTTGGACTCAATGTTTGATTAATTCAGAATGGTCATACTGAATGTTTGACCAAATCAGAATAGTCAAACTCAATGATCGAACATTTCAGAATTGTCAAACGCAATTTTCAATCAAACCAAAATGGTTGGACTCAATGTATGATTATCTCAGAATGGTCATACTGAATGTTTGATCAACTCAGAATAGTCAGACTCAATGATCGATCATCTCAGAATTGTCAAACTCAATGATCGAACATTTCAGAATTGTCAAACTCAATTTTCATTCAAACCAAAATGGTTGGACTCAATGTTTGATTAATTCAGAATGGTCATACTGAATGTTTGATCAACTCAGAATAGTGAAACTCAATGATCGAACATTTCCGAATTGTCAAACTCAATTTTCATTCAAACCAAAATGGTTGGACTCAATGTTTGATTAGCTCAGAATGGTCATACTAAATGTTTGACCAAATCAGAATAGTCAAACTCAATAATCGAACATTTCAGAATTGTCAAACTCAATGATCGAACATTTCAGAATTGTCAAACTCAATTTTCATTCAAACCAAAATGGTTGGACTCAATGTTTGATTAATTCAGAATGGTCATACTGAATGTTTGACCAAATCAGAATAGTCAAACTCAATGATCGAACATTTCAGATTTGTCAAACGCAATTTTCAATCAAACCAAAATGGTTGGACTCAATGTATGATTATCTCAGAATGGTCATACTGAATGTTTGATCAACTCAGAATAGTCAGACTCAGTGATCGATCATCTCAGAATTGTCAAACTCAATGATCGAACATTTCAGAATTGTCAAACTCAATTTTCATTCAAACCAAATGGTTGGACTCAATGTTTGATTAATTCAGAATGGTCATACTGAATGTTTGATCAACTCAGAATAGTGAAACTCAATGATCGAACATTTCCGAATTGTCAAACTCAATTTTCATTCAAACCAAAATGGTTGGACTCAATGTTTGATTAGCTCAGAATGGTCATACTAAATGTTTGACCAAATCAGAATAGTCAAACTCAATGATCGAACATTTCAGAATAGTCAAACTGAATGATCGAACATTTCAGAATTGTCAAACTCAATTTTCATTCAAACCAAAATGGTTGGACTCAATGTTTGATTAGCTCAGAATGGTCATACTAAATGTTTGACCAAATCAGAATAGTCAAACTGAATGATCGAACATTTCAGAATTGTCAAACTCAATTTTCAATCAATCCAAAATGGTTGGACTCAATGTATGATTATCTCAGAATGGTCATACTGAATGTTTGATCAACTCAGAATAGTCAGACTCAATGATCGATCATCTCAGAATTGTCAAACTCAATGATCGAACATTTCAGAATTGTCAAACTCAATTTTCATTCAAACCAAAATGGTTGGACTCAATGTTTGATTAATTCAGAATGGTCATACTGAATGTTTGATCAACTCAGAATAGTCAAACTCAATGATCGAACATTTCAGAATTGTCAAACTCAATTTTCAATCAAACCAAAATGGTTGGACTGAATGTTTGATTAACTCAGATTGGTCAAACAGAATGTCTGATCAACTCAGAATAGTCAGACTCAATGATCGATCATCTCAGAATTGTCAAACTCAATGACGAACATTTCAGAATTGTCAAACTCAATTTTCATTCAAACCAAAATGGTTGGACTCAATGTTTGATTAATTCAGAATGGTCATACTGAATGTTTGATCAACTCAGAATAGTCAAACTCAATGATCGAACATTTCAGAATTGTCAAACGCAATTTTCAATCAAACCAAAATGGTTGGACTGAATGTATGATTATCTCAGAATGGTCATACTGAATGTTTGATCAACTCAGAATAGTCAGACTCAATGATCGATCATCTCAGAATTGTCAAACTCAATGACGAACATTTCAGAATTGTCAAACTCAATTTTCATTCAAACCAAAATGGTTGGACTCAATGTTTGATTAATTCAGAATGGTCATACTGAAAGTTTGATCAACTCAGAATAGTCAAACTCAATGATCGAACATTTCCGAATTGTCAAACTCAATTTTCATTCAAACCAAAATGGTTGGACTCAATGTTTGATTAGCTCAGAATGGTCATACTAAATGTTTGACCAAATCAGAATAGTCAAACTCAATAATCGAACATTTCAGAATTGTCAAACTCAATGATCGAACATTTCAGAATTGTCAAACTCAATTTTCATTCAAACCAAAATGGTTGGACTCAATGTATGATTATCTCAGAATGGTCATACTGAATGTTTGATCAACTCAGAATAGTCAGACTCAATGATCGATCATCTCAGAATTGTCAAACTCAATGATCGAACATTTCAGAATTGTCAAACTCAATTTTCATTCAACCCAAAATGGTTGGACTCAATGTTTGATTAATTCAGAATGGTCATAATGAATGTTTGATCAACTCAGAATAGTCAAACTCAATGATCGAACATTTCCGAATTGTCAAACTCAATTTTCATTCAAACCAAAATGGTTGGACTCAATGTTTGATTAGCTCAGAATGGTCATACTAAATGTTTGACCAAATCAGAATAGTCAAACTCAATAATCGAACATTTCAGAATTGTCAAACTCAATGATCGAACATTTCAGAATTGTCAAACTCAATTTTCATTCAAACCAAAATGGTTGGACTCAATGTTTGATTAATTCAGAATGGTCATACTGAATGTTTGACCAAATCAGAATAGTCAAACTCAATGATCGAACATTTCAGAATTGTCAAACGCAATTTTCAATCAAACCAAAATGGTTGGACTCAATGTATGATTATCTCAGAATGGTCATACTGAATGTTTGATCAACTCAGAATAGTCAGACTCAGTGATCGATCATCTCAGAATTGTCAAACTCAATGATCGAACATTTCAGAATTGTCAAACTCAATTTTCATTCAAACCAAAATGGTTGGACTCAATGTTTGATTAGCTCAGAATGGTCATACTAAATGTTTGACCAAATCAGAATAGTCAAACTCAATAATCGAACATTTCAGAATTGTCAAACTCAATGATCGAACATTTCAGAATTGTCACACTCAATTTTCATTCAAACCAAAATGGTTGGACTCAATGTTTGATTAATTCAGAATGGTCATACTGAATGTTTGATCAACTCAGAATAGTCAAACTCAATGATCGAACATTTCAGAATTGTCAAACTCAATTTTCAATCAAACCAAAATGGTTGGACTGAATGTTTGATTAACTCAGATTGGTCAAACAGAATGTCTGATCAACTCAGAATAGTCAAACTCAATGATCGAACATTTCAGAATTGTCAAACTCAATGATCGAACATTTCAGAATTGTCAAACTCAATTTTCATTCAAACCAAAATGGTTGGACTCAATGTTTGATTAATTCAGAATGGTCATACTGAATGTTTGACCAAATCAGAATAGTCAAACTGAATGATCGAACATTTCAGAATTGTCAAACTCAATTTTCAATCAAACCAAAATGGTTGGACTCAATGTATGATTATCTCAGAATGGTCATACTGAATGTTTGATCAACTCAGAATAGTCAGACTCAATGATCGATCATCTCAGAATTGTCAAACTCAATGACGAACATTTCAGAATTGTCAAACTCAATTTTCATTCAAACCAAAATGGTTGGACTCAATGTTTGATTAATTCAGAATGGTCATACTGAAAGTTTGATCAACTCAGAATAGTCAAACTCAATGATCGAACATTTCCGAATTGTCAAACTCAATTTTCATTCAAACCAAAATGGTTGGACTCAATGTTTGATTAGCTCAGAATGGTCATACTAAATGTTTGACCAAATCAGAATAGTCAAACTCAATAATCGAACATTTCAGAATTGTCAAACTCAATGATCGAACATTTCAGAATTGTCAAACTCAATTTTCATTCAAACCAAAATGGTTGGACTCAATGTATGATTATCTCAGAATGGTCATACTGAATGTTTGATCAACTCAGAATAGTCAGACTCAATGATCGATCATCTCAGAATTGTCAAACTCAATGATCGAACATTTCAGAATTGTCAAACTCAATTTTCATTCAACCCAAAATGGTTGGACTCAATGTTTGATTAATTCAGAATGGTCATAATGAATGTTTGATCAACTCAGAATAGTCAAACTCAATGATCGAACATTTCCGAATTGTCAAACTCAATTTTCATTCAAACCAAAATGGTTGGACTCAATGTTTGATTAGCTCAGAATGGTCATACTAAATGTTTGACCAAATCAGAATAGTCAAACTCAATAATCGAACATTTCAGAATTGTCAAACTCAATGATCGAACATTTCAGAATTGTCAAACTCAATTTTCATTCAAACCAAAATGGTTGGACTCAATGTTTGATTAATTCAGAATGGTCATACTGAATGTTTGACCAAATCAGAATAGTCAAACTCAATGATCGAACATTTCAGAATTGTCAAACGCAATTTTCAATCAAACCAAAATGGTTGGACTCAATGTATGATTATCTCAGAATGGTCATACTGAATGTTTGATCAACTCAGAATAGTCAGACTCAGTGATCGATCATCTCAGAATTGTCAAACTCAATGATCGAACATTTCAGAATTGTCAAACTCAATTTTCATTCAAACCAAAATGGTTGGACTCAATGTTTGATTAATTCAGAATGGTCATACTGAATGTTTGATCAACTCAGAATAGTGAAACTCAATGATCGAACATTTCCGAATTGTCAAACTCAATTTTCATTCAAACCAAAATGGTTGGACTCAATGTTTGATTAGCTCAGAATGGTCATACTAAATGTTTGACCAAATCAGAATAGTCAAACTCAATGATCGAACATTTCAGAATTGTCAAACTCAATGATCGAACATTTCAGAATTGTCAAACTCAATTTTCATTCAAACCAAAATGGTTGGACTCAATGTTTGATTAATTCAGAATGGTCATACTGAATGTTTGACCAAATCAGAATAGTCAAACTGAATGATCGAACATTTCAGAATTGTCAAACTCAATTATCAATCGAACCAAAATGGTTGGACTCAATGTATGATTATCTCAGAATGGTCATACTGAATGTTTGATCAACTCAGAACAGTCAGACTCAATGATCGATCATCTCAGAATTGTCAAACTCAATGATCGAACATTTCAGAATTGTCAAACTCAATTTTCATTCAAACCAAAATGGTTGGACTCTATGTTTGATTAATTCAGAATGGTCATACTGAATGTTTGACCAAATCAGAATTGTCAAACTCAATGATCGAACATTTCCGAATTGTCAAACTCAATTTTCATTCAAACCAAAATGGTTGGACTCAATGTTTGATTAGCTCAGAATGGTCATACTAAATGTTTGACCAAATCAGAATAGTCAAACTGAATGATCGAACATTTCAGAATTGTCAAACTCAATTTTCAATCAAACCAAAATGGTTGGACTCAAGGTATGATTATCTCAGAATGGTCATACTGAATGTTTGATCAACTCAGAATAGTCAGACTCAGTGATCGATCATCTCAGAATTGTCAAACTCAATGATCGAACATTTCAGAATTGTCAAACTCAATTTTCATTCAAACCAAAATGGTTGGACTCAATGTTTGATTAATTCAGAATGGTCATACTGAATGTTTGATCAACTCAGAATAGTCAAACTGAATGATCGAACATTTCCGAATTGTCAAACTCAATTTTCATTCAAACCAAAATGGTTGGACTTAATGTTTGATTAGCTCAGAATGGTCATACTAAATGTTTGACCAAATCAGAATAGTCAAACTCAATGATCGAACATTTCAGAATTGTCAAACTCAGTGATCGAACATTTCAGAATTGTCAAACCCAATTTTCATTCAAACCAAAATGGTTGGACTCAATGTTTGATTAATTCAGAATGGTCATACTGAATGTTTGACCAAATCAGAATAGTCAAACTCAATGATCGAACATTTCAGAATTGTCAAACGCAATTTTCAATCAAACCAAAATGGTTGGACTCAATGTATGATTATCTCAGAATGGTCATACTGAATGTTTGATCAACTCAGAATAGTCAGACTCAATGATCGATCATCTCAGAATTGTCAAACTCAATGATCGAACATTTCAGAATTGTCAAACTCAATTTTCATTCAAACCAAAATGGTTGGACTCAATGTTTGATTAATTCAGAATGGTCATACTGAATGTTTGATCAACTCAGAATAGTCAAACTCAATGATCGAACATTTCCGAATTGTCAAACTCAATTTTCATTCAAACCAAAATGTTTGGACTCAATGTTTGATTAGCTCAGAATGGTCATACTAAATCTTTGACCAAATCAGAATTGTCAAACTCAATGATCGAACATTTCAGAATTGTCAAACTCAATGATCGAACATTTCAGAATTGTCAAACTCAATTTTCATTCAAACCAAAATGGTTGGACTCAATGTTTGATTAATTCAGAATGGTCATACTGAATGTTTGACCAAATCAGAATAGTCAAACTCAATGATCAATTTCAGAATTGTCAAACGCAATTTTCAATCAAACCAAAATGGTTGGACTCAATGTATGATTATCTCAGATTGGTCAAACAGAATGTCTGATCAACTCAGAATAGTCAGACTCAATGATCGATCATCTCAGAATTGTCAAACTCAATGACAAACATTTCAGAATTGTCAAACTCAATTTTCATTCAAACCAAAATGGTTGGACTCAATGTTTGATTAATTCAGAATGGTCATACTGAAAGTTTGATCAACTCAGAATAGTCAAACTCAATGATCGAACATTTCCGAATTGTCAAACTCAATTTTCATTCAAACCAAAATGGTTGGACTCAATGTTTGATTAGCTCAGAATGGTCATACTAAATGTTTGACCAAATCAGAATAGTCAAACTCAATAATCGAACATTTCAGAATTGTCAAACTCAATGATCGAACATTTCAGAATTGTCAAACTCAATTTTCATTCAAACCAAAATGGTTGGACTCAATGTATGATTATCTCAGAATGGTCATACTGAATGTTTGATCAACTCAGAATAGTCAGACTCAATGATCGATCACCTCAGAATTGTCAAACTCAATGATCGAACATTTCAGAATTGTCAAACTCAATTTTCATTCAACCCAAAATGGTTGGACTCAATGTTTGATTAATTCAGAATGGTCATAATGAATGTTTGATCAACTCAGAATAGTCAAACTCAATGATCGAACATTTCCGAATTGTCAAACTCAATTTTCATTCAAACCAAAATGGTTGGACTCAATGTTTGATTAGCTCAGAATGGTCATACTAAATGTTTGACCAAATCAGAATAGTCAAACTCAATAATCGAACATTTCAGAATTGTCAAACTCAATGATCGAACATTTCAGAATTGTCAAACTCAATTTTCATTCAAACCAAAATGGTTGGACTCAATGTTTGATTAATTCAGAATGGTCATACTGAATGTTTGACCAAATCAGAATAGTCAAACTCAATGATCGAACATTTCAGAATTGTCAAACGCAATTTTCAATCAAACCAAAATGGTTGGACTCAATGTATGATTATCTCAGAATGGTCATACTGAATGTTTGATCAACTCAGAATAGTCAGACTCAGTGATCGATCATCTCAGAATTGTCAAACTCAATGATCGAACATTTCAGAATTGTCAAACTCAATTTTCATTCAAACCAAAATGGTTGGACTCAATGTTTGATTAATTCAGAATGGTCATACTGAATGTTTGATCAACTCAGAATAGTGAAACTCAATGATCGAACATTTCCGAATTGTCAAACTCAATTTTCATTCAAACCAAAATGGTTGGACTCAATGTTTGATTAGCTCAGAATGGTCATACTAAATGTTTGACCAAATCAGAATAGTCAAACTCAATGATCGAACATTTCAGAATTGTCAAACTCAATGATCGAACATTTCAGAATTGTCAAACTCAATTTTCATTCAAACCAAAATGGTTGGACTCAATGTTTGATTAATTCAGAATGGTCATACTGAATGTTTGACCAAATCAGAATAGTCAAACTGAATGATCGAACATTTCAGAATTGTCAAACTCAATTATCAATCGAACCAAAATGGTTGGACTCAATGTATGATTATCTCAGAATGGTCATACTGAATGTTTGATCAACTCAGAACAGTCAGACTCAATGATCGATCATCTCAGAATTGTCAAACTCAATGATCGAACATTTCAGAATTGTCAAACTCAATTTTCATTCAAACCAAAATGGTTGGACTCTATGTTTGATTAATTCAGAATGGTCATACTGAATGTTTGACCAAATCAGAATTGTCAAACTCAATGATCGAACATTTCCGAATTGTCAAACTCAATTTTCATTCAAACCAAAATGGTTGGACTCAATGTTTGATTAGCTCAGAATGGTCATACTAAATGTTTGACCAAATCAGAATAGTCAAACTGAATGATCGAACATTTCAGAATTGTCAAACTCAATTTTCAATCAAACCAAAATGGTTGGACTCAAGGTATGATTATCTCAGAATGGTCATACTGAATGTTTGATCAACTCAGAATAGTCAGACTCAGTGATCGATCATCTCAGAATTGTCAAACTCAATGATCGAACATTTCAGAATTGTCAAACTCAATTTTCATTCAAACCAAAATGGTTGGACTCAATGTTTGATTAATTCAGAATGGTCATACTGAATGTTTGATCAACTCAGAATAGTCAAACTGAATGATCGAACATTTCCGAATTGTCAAACTCAATTTTCATTCAAACCAAAATGGTTGGACTTAATGTTTGATTAGCTCAGAATGGTCATACTAAATGTTTGACCAAATCAGAATAGTCAAACTCAATGATCGAACATTTCAGAATTGTCAAACTCAGTGATCGAACATTTCAGAATTGTCAAACCCAATTTTCATTCAAACCAAAATGGTTGGACTCAATGTTTGATTAATTCAGAATGGTCATACTGAATGTTTGACCAAATCAGAATAGTCAAACTCAATGATCGAACATTTCAGAATTGTCAAACGCAATTTTCAATCAAACCAAAATGGTTGGACTCAATGTATGATTATCTCAGAATGGTCATACTGAATGTTTGATCAACTCAGAATAGTCAGACTCAATGATCGATCATCTCAGAATTGTCAAACTCAATGATCGAACATTTCAGAATTGTCAAACTCAATTTTCATTCAAACCAAAATGGTTGGACTCAATGTTTGATTAATTCAGAATGGTCATACTGAATGTTTGATCAACTCAGAATAGTCAAACTCAATGATCGAACATTTCCGAATTGTCAAACTCAATTTTCATTCAAACCAAAATGTTTGGACTCAATGTTTGATTAGCTCAGAATGGTCATACTAAATCTTTGACCAAATCAGAATTGTCAAACTCAATGATCGAACATTTCAGAATTGTCAAACTCAATGATCGAACATTTCAGAATTGTCAAACTCAATTTTCATTCAAACCAAAATGGTTGGACTCAATGTTTGATTAATTCAGAATGGTCATACTGAATGTTTGACCAAATCAGAATAGTCAAACTCAATGATCAATTTCAGAATTGTCAAACGCAATTTTCAATCAAACCAAAATGGTTGGACTCAATGTATGATTATCTCAGATTGGTCAAACAGAATGTCTGATCAACTCAGAATAGTCAGACTCAATGATCGATCATCTCAGAATTGTCAAACTCAATGACGAACATTTCAGAATTGTCAAACTCAATTTTCATTCAAACCAAAATGGTTGGACTCAATGTTTGATTAATTCAGAATGGTCATACTGAATGTTTGATCAACTCAGAATAGTGAAACTCAATGATCGAACATTTTCGAATTGTCAAACTCAATTTTCATTCAAACCAAAATGGTTGGACTCAATGTTTGATTTGCTCATAATGGTCATACTAAATGTTTGACCAAATCAGTATAGTCAAACTCAATGATCGAACATTTCAGAATTGTCAAACTCAATGATCGAACATTTCAGAATTGTCAAACTCAATTTTCATTCAAACCAAAATGGTTGGACTCAATGTTTGATTAATTCAGAATGGTCATACTGAATGTTTGACCAAATCAGAATAGTCAAACTGAATGATCGAACATTTCAGAATTGTCAAACGCAATTTTCAATCAAACCAAAATGGTTGGACTCAATGTATGATTATCTCAGAATGGTCATACTGAAACTTTGATCAACTCAGAATAGTCAGACTAAATGATCGATCATCTCAGAATTGTCAAACTCAATGATCGAACATTTCAGAATTGTCAAACTCAATTTTCATTCAAACCAAAATGGTTGGACTCAATGTTTGATTAATTCAGAATGGTCATACTGAATGTTTGACCAAATCAGAATAGTCAAACTGGATGATCGAACATTTCAGAATTGTCAAACGCAATTTTCAATCAAACCAAAATGGTTGGACTCAATGTATGATTATCTCAGAATGGTCATACTGAATCTTTGATCAACTCAGAATAGTCAGACTCAATAATCGATCATCTCAGAATTGTCAAACTCAATGATCGAACATTTCAGAATTGTCAAACTCAATTTTCATTCAAACCAAAATGGTTGGACTCAATGTTTGATTAGCTCAGAATGGTCATACTAAATGTTTGACCAAATCAGAATAGTCAAACTCAATGATCGAACATTTCAGAATTGTCAAACTCAATGATCGAACATTTCAGAATTGTCAAACTCAATTTTCATTCAAACCAAAATGGTTGGACTCAATGTTTGATTAATTCAGAATGGTCATACTGAATGTTTGACCAAATCAGAATAGTCAAACTCAATGATCGAACATTTAGAATTGTCAAGCTCAATTTTCAATCAAACCAAAATGGTTGGACTGAATGTTTGAATAACTCAGATTGGTCAAACAGAATGTCTGATCAACTCAGAGTAGTCAGACTCAATGATCGATCATCTCAGAATTGTCAAACTCAATGACAAACATTTCAGAATTGTCAAACTCAATTTTCATTCAAACCAAAATGGTTGGACTCAATGTTTAATTAATTCAGAATGGTCATACTGAATGTTTGATCAACTCAGAATAGTCAAACTCAATGATCGAACATTTCAGAATTGTCAAACGCAATTTTCAATCAAACCAAAATGGTTGGACTCAATGTATGATTATCTCAGAATGGTCATACTGAATGTTTGATCAACTCAGAATAGTCAGACTCAATGATCGATCATCTCAGAATTGTCAAACTCAATGATCGAACATTTCAGAATTGTCAAACTCAATTTTCATTCAAACCAAAATGGTTGGACTCAATGTTTGATTAATTCAGAATGGTCATACTGAATGTTTGATCAACTCAGAATAGTGAAACTCAATGATCGAACATTTCCGAATTGTCAAACTCAATTTTCATTCAAACCAAAATGGTTGGACTCAATGTTTGATTTGCTCAGAATGGTCATACTAAATGTTTGACCAAATCAGAATAGTCAAACTCAATGATCGAACATTTCAGAATTGTCAAACTCAATGATCGAACATTTCCGAATTGTCAAACTCAATTTTCATTCAAACCAAAATGGTTGGACTCAATGTTTGATTAGCTCAGAATGGTCATACTAAATGTTTGACCAAATCAGAATAGTCAAACTGAATGATCGAACATTTCAGAATTGTCAAACTCAATTTTCAATCAAACCAAAATGGTTGGACTCAAGGTATGATTATCTCAGAATGGTCATACTGAATGTTTGATCAACTCAGAATAGTCAGACTCAGTGATCGATCATCTCAGAATTGTCAAACTCAATGATCGAACATTTCAGAATTGTCAAACTCAATTTTCATTCAAACCAAAATGGTTGGACTCAATGTTTGATTAATTCAGAATGGTCATACTGAATGTTTGATCAACTCAGAATAGTCAAACTGAATGATCGAACATTTCCGAATTGTCAAACTCAATTTTCATTCAAACCAAAATGGTTGGACTTAATGTTTGATTAGCTCAGAATGGTCATACTAAATGTTTGACCAAATCAGAATAGTCAAACTCAATGATCGAACATTTCAGAATTGTCAAACTCAGTGATCGAACATTTCAGAATTGTCAAACCCAATTTTCATTCAAACCAAAATGGTTGGACTCAATGTTTGATTAATTCAGAATGGTCATACTGAATGTTTGACCAAATCAGAATAGTCAAACTCAATGATCGAACATTTCACAATTGTCAAACGCAATTTTCAATCAAACCAAAATGGTTGGACTCAATGTATGATTATCTCAGAATGGTCATACTGAATGTTTGATCAACTCAGAATAGTCAGACTCAATGATCGATCATCTCAGAATTGTCAAACTCAATGATCGAACATTTCAGAATTGTCAAACTCAATTTTCATTCAAACCAAAATGGTTGGACTCAATGTTTGATTAATTCAGAATGGTCATACTGAATGTTTGATCAACTCAGAATAGTCAAACTCAATGATCGAACATTTCCGAATTGTCAAACTCAATTTTCATTCAAACCAAAATGGTTGGACTCAATGTTTGATTAGCTCAGAATGGTCATACTAAATCTTTGACCAAATCAGAATTGTCAAACTCAATGATCGAACATTTCAGAATTGTCAAACTCAATGATCGAACATTTCAGAATTGTCAAACTCAATTTTCATTCAAACCAAAATGGTTGGACTCAATGTTTGATTAATTCAGAATGGTCATACTGAATGTTTGACCAAATCAGAATAGTCAAACTCAATGATCAATTTCAGAATTGTCAAACGCAATTTTCAATCAAACCAAAATGGTTGGACTCAATGTATGATTATCTCAGATTGGTCAAACAGAATGTCTGATCAACTCAGAATAGTCAGACTCAATGATCGATCATCTCAGAATTGTCAAACTCAATGACGAACATTTCAGAATTGTCAAACTCAATTTTCATTCAAACCAAAATGGTTGGACTCAATGTTTGATTAATTCAGAATGGTCATACTGAATGTTTGATCAACTCAGAATAGTGAAACTCAATGATCGAACATTTTCGAATTGTCAAACTCAATTTTCATTCAAACCAAAATGGTTGGACTCAATGTTTGATTTGCTCATAATGGTCATACTAAATGTTTGACCAAATCAGTATAGTCAAACTCAATGATCGAACATTTCAGAATTGTCAAACTCAATGATCGAACATTTCAGAATTGTCAAACTCAATTTTCATTCAAACCAAAATGGTTGGACTCAATGTTTGATTAATTCAGAATGGTCATACTGAATGTTTGACCAAATCAGAATAGTCAAACTGAATGATCGAACATTTCAGAATTGTCAAACGCAATTTTCAATCAAACCAAAATGGTTGGACTCAATGTATGATTATCTCAGAATGGTCATACTGAAACTTTGATCAACTCAGAATAGTCAGACTAAATGATCGATCATCTCAGAATTGTCAAACTCAATGATCGAACATTTCAGAATTGTCAAACTCAATTTTCATTCAAACCAAAATGGTTGGACTCAATGTTTGATTAATTCAGAATGGTCATACTGAATGTTTGACCAAATCAGAATAGTCAAACTGAATGATCGAACATTTCAGAATTGTCAAACGCAATTTTCAATCAAACCAAAATGGTTGGACTCAATGTATGATTATCTCAGAATGGTCATACTGAATCTTTGATCAACTCAGAATAGTCAGACTCAATGATCGATCATCTCAGAATTGTCAAACTCAATGATCGAACATTTCAGAATTGTCAAACTCAATTTTCATTCAAACCAAAATGGTTGGACTCAATGTTTGATTAGCTCAGAATGGTCATACTAAATGTTTGACCAAATCAGAATAGTCAAACTCAATGATCGAACATTTCAGAATTGTCAAACTCAATGATCGAACATTTCAGAATTGTCAAACTCAATTTTCATTCAAACCAAAATGGTTGGACTCAATGTTTGATTAATTCAGAATGGTCATACTGAATGTTTGACCAAATCAGAATAGTCAAACTCAATGATCGAACATTTAGAATTGTCAAGCTCAATTTTCAATCAAACCAAAATGGTTGGACTGAATGTTTGAATAACTCAGATTGGTCAAACAGAATGTCTGATCAACTCAGAGTAGTCAGACTCAATGATCGATCATCTCAGAATTGTCAAACTCAATGACGAACATTTCAGAATTGTCAAACTCAATTTTCATTCAAACCAAAATGGTTGGACTCAATGTTTAATTAATTCAGAATGGTCATACTGAATGTTTGATCAACTCAGAATAGTCAAACTCAATGATCGAACATTTCAGAATTGTCAAACGCAATTTTCAATCAAACCAAAATGGTTGGACTCAATGTATGATTATCTCAGAATGGTCATACTGAATGTTTGATCAACTCAGAATAGTCAGACTCAATGATCGATCATCTCAGAATTGTCAAACTCAATGATCGAACATTTCAGAATTGTCAAACTCAATTTTCATTCAAACCAAAATGGTTGGACTCAATGTTTGATTAATTCAGAATGGTCATACTGAATGTTTGATCAACTCAGAATAGTGAAACTCAACGATCGAACATTTCCGAATTGTCAAACTCAATTTTCATTCAAACCAAAATGGTTGGACTCAATGTTTGATTTGCTCAGAATGGTCATACTAAATGTTTGACCAAATCAGAATAGTCAAACTCAATGATCGAACATTTCAGAATTGTCAAACTCAATGATCGAACATTTCAGAATTGTCAAACTCAATTTTCATTCAAACCAAAATGGTTGGACTCAATGTTTGATTAATTCAGAATGGTCATACTGAATGTTTGACCAAATCAGAATAGTCAAACTGAATGATCGAACATTTCAGAATTGTCAAACGCAATTTTCAATCAAACCAAAATGGTTGGACTCAATGTATGATTATCTCAGAATGGTCATACTGAATCTTTGATCAACTCAGAATAGTCAGACTCAATGATCGATCATCTCAGAATTGTCAAACTCAATGATCGAACATTTCAGAATTGTCAAACTCAATTTTCATTCAAACCAAAATGGTTGGACTCAATGTTTGATTAATTCAGAATGGTCATACTGAATGTTTGACCAAATCAGAATAGTCAAACTGAATGATCGAACATTTCAGAATTGTCAAACGCAATTTTCAATCAAACCAAAATGGTTGGACTCAATGTATGATTATCTCAGAATGGTCATACTGAATCTTTGATCAACTCAGAATAGTCAGACTCAATGATCGATCATCTCAGAATTGTCAAACTCAATGATCGCAAAATTCCAGAATTGTCAAACTCAATTTTCATTCAAACCAAAATGGTTGGACTCAATGTTTGATTAGCTCAGAATGGTCATACTAAATGATTGACCAAATCAGAATAGTCAAACTCAATGATCGAACATTTCAGAATTGTCAAACTCAATGATCGAACATTTCAGAATTGTCAAACTCAATTTTCATTCAAACCAAAATGGTTGGACTCAATGTTTGATTAATTCAGAATGGTCATACTGAATGTTTGACCAAATCAGAATAGTCAAACTCAATGATCGAATTTTTAGAATTGTCAAGCTCAATTTTCAATCAAACCAAAATGGTTGGACTGAATGTTTGATTAACTCAGATTGGTCATACAGAATGTCTGATCAACTCAGAATAGTCAGACTCAATGATCGATCATCTCAGAATTGTCAAACTCAATGACGAACATTTCAGAATTGTCAAACTCAATTTTCATTCAAACCAAAATGGTTGGACTCAATGTTTTATTAATTCAGAATGGTCATACTGAATGTTTGATCAACTCAGAATAGTCAAACTCAATGATCGAACATTTCAGAATTGTCAAACGCAATTTTCAATCAAACCAAAATGGTTGGACTCAATGTATGATTATCTCAGAATGGTCATACTGAATGTTTGATCAACTCAGAATAGTCAGACTCAATGATCGATCATCTCAGAATTGTCAAACTCAATGATCGAACATTTCAGAATTGTCAAACTCAATTTTCATTCAAACCAAAATGGTTGGACTCAATGTTTGATTAATTCAGAATGGTCATACTGAATGTTTGATCAACTCAGAATAGTCAAACTCAATGATCGAACATTTCCGAATTGTCAAACTCAATTTTCATTCAAACCAAAATGGTTGGACTGAATGTTTGATTAACTCAGATTGGTCAAACAGAATGTCTGATCAACTCAGAGTAGTCAGACTCAATGATCGATCATCTCAGAATTGTCAACCTCAATGACGAACATTTCAGAATTGTCAAACTCAATTTTCATTCAAACCAAAATGGTTGGACTCAATGTTTAATTAATTCAGAATGGTCATACTGAATGTTTGATCAACTCAGAATAGTCAAACTCAATGATCGAACATTTCAGAATTGTCAAACGCAATTTTCAATCAAACCAAAATGGTTGGACTCAATGTATGATTATCTCAGAATGGTCATACTGAATGTTTGATCAACTCAGAATAGTCAAACTCAATGATCGAACATTTAGAATTGTCAAGCTCAATTTTCAATCAAACCAAAATGGTTGGACTGAATGTTTGATTAACTCAGATTGGTCAAACAGAATGTCTGATCAACTCAGAGTAGTCAGACTCAATGATCGATCATCTCAGAATTGTCAAACTCAATGACGAACATTTCAGAATTGTCAAACTCAATTTTCATTCAAACCAAAATGGTTGGACTCAATGTTTAATTAATTCAGAATGGTCATACTGAATGTTTGATCAACTCAGAATAGTCAAACTCAATGATCGAACATTTCAGAATTGTCAAACGCAATTTTCAATCAAACCAAAATGGTTGGACTCAATGTATGATTATCTCAGAATGGTCATACTGAATGTTTGATCAACTCAGAATAGTCAGACTCAATGATCGATCATCTCAGAATTGTCAAACTCAATGATCGAACATTTCAGAATTGTCAAACTCAATTTTCATTCAAACCAAAATGGTTGGACTCAATGTTTGATTAATTCAGAATGGTCATACTGAATGTTTGATCAACTCAGAATAGTGAAACTCAATGATCGAACATTTCCGAATTGTCAAACTCAATTTTCATTCAAACCAAAATGGTTGGACTCAATGTTTGATTTGCTCAGAATGGTCATACTAAATGTTTGACCAAATCAGAATAGTCAAACTCAATGATCGAACATTTCAGAATTGTCAAACTCAATGATCGAACATTTCAGAATTGTCAAACTCAATTTTCATTCAAACCAAAATGGTTGGACTCAATGTTTGATTAATTCAGAATGGTCAAACTGAATGTTTGACCAAATCAGAATAGTCAAACTGAATGATCGAACATTTCAGAATTGTCAAACGCAATTTTCAATCAAACCAAAATGGTTGGACTCAATGTATGATTATCTCAGAATGGTCATACTGAATCTTTGATCAACTCAGAATAGTCAGACTCAATGATCGATCATCTCAGAATTGTCAAACTCAATGATCGAACATTTCAGAATTGTCAAACTCAATTTTCATTCAAACCAAAATGGTTGGACTCAATGTTTGATTAATTCAGAATGGTCATACTGAATGTTTGACCAAATCAGAATAGTCAAACTGAATGATCGAACATTTCAGAATTGTCAAACGCAATTTTCAATCAAACCAAAATGGTTGGACTCAATGTATGATTATCTCAGAATGGTCATACTGAATCTTTGATCAACTCAGAATAGTCAGACTCAATGATCGATCATCTCAGAATTGTCAAACTCAATGATCGCAAAATTCCAGAATTGTCAAACTCAATTTTCATTCAAACCAAAATGGTTGGACTCAATGTTTGATTAGCTCAGAATGGTCATACTAAATGTTTGACCAAATCAGAATAGTCAAACTCAATGATCGAACATTTCAGAATTGTCAAACTCAATGATCGAACATTTCAGAATTGTCAATCTCAATTTTCATTCAAACCAAAATGGTTGGACTCAATGTTTGATTAATTCAGAATGGTCATACTGAATGTTTGACCAAATCAGAATAGTCAAACTCAATGATCAATTTCAGAATTGTCAAACGCAATTTTCAATCAAACCAAAATGGTTGGACTCAATGTATGATTATCTCAGATTGGTCAAACAGAATGTCTGATCAACTCAGAATAGTCAGACTCAATGATCGATCATCTCAGAATTGTCAAACTCAATGACGAACATTTCAGAATTGTCAAACTCAATTTTCATTCAAACCAAAATGGTTCGACTCAATGTTTGATTAATTCAGAATGGTCATACTGAATGTTTGATCAACTCAGAATAGTGAAACTCAATGATCGAACATTTTCGAATTGTCAAACTCAATTTTCATTCAAACCAAAATGGTTGGACTCAATGTTTGATTTGCTCAGAATGGTCATACTAAATGTTTGACCAAATCAGTATAGTCAAACTCAATGATCGAACATTTCAGAATTGTCAAACTCAATGATCGAACATTTCAGAATTGTCAAACTCAATTTTCATTCAAACCAAAATGGTTGGACTCAATGTTTGATTAATTCAGAATGGTCATACTGAATGTTTGACCAAATCAGAATAGTCAAACTGAATGATCGAACATTTCAGAATTGTCAAACGCAATTTTCAATCAAACCAAAATGGTTGGACTCAATGTATGATTATCTCAGAATGGTCATACTGAATCTTTGATCAACTCAGAATAGTCAGACTAAATGATCGATCATCTCAGAATTGTCAAACTCAATGATCGAACATTTCAGAATTGTCAAACTCAATTTTCATTCAAACCAAAATGGTTGGACTCAATGTTTGATTAATTCAGAATGGTCATACTGAATGTTTGACCAAATCAGAATAGTCAAACTGAATGATCGAACATTTCAGAATTGTCAAACGCAATTTTCAATCAAACCAAAATGGTTGGACTCAATGTATGATTATCTCAGAATGGTCATACTGAATCTTTGATCAACTCAGAATAGTCAGACTCAATGATCGATCATCTCAGAATTGTCAAACTCAATGATCGAACATTTCAGAATTGTCAAACTCAATTTTCATTCAAACCAAAATGGTTGGACTCAATGTTTGATTAATTCAGAATGGTCATACTGAATGTTTGATCAACTCAGAATAGTGAAACTCAATGATCGAACATTTCAGAATTGTCAAACTCAATGATCGAACATTTCAGAATTGTCAAACTCAATTTTCATTCAAACCAAAATGGTTGGACTCAATGTTTGATTAATTCAGAATGGTCATACTGAATGTTTGACCAAATCAGAATAGTCAAACTCAATGATCGAACATTTAGAATTGTCAAGCTCAATTTTCAATCAAACCAAAATGGTTGGACTGAATGTTTGATTAACTCAGATTGGTCATACAGAATGTCTGATCAACTCAGAATAGTCAGACTCAATGATCGATCATCTCAGAATTGTCAAACTCAATGACGAACATTTCAGAATTGTCAAACTCAATTTTCATTCAAACCAAAATGGTTGGACTCAATGTTTTATTAATTCAGAATGGTCATACTGAATGTTTGATCAACTCAGAATAGTCAAACTCAATGATCGAACATTTCAGAATTGTCAAACGCAATTTTCAATCAAACCAAAATGGTTGGACTCAATGTATGATTATCTCAGAATGGTCATACTGAATGTTTGATCAACTCAGAATAGTCAGACTCAATGATCGATCATCTCAGAATTGTCAAACTCAATGATCGAACATTTCAGAATTGTCAAACTCAATTTTCATTCAAACCAAAATGGTTGGACTCAATGTTTGATTAATTCAGAATGGTCATACTGAATGTTTGATCAACTCAGAATAGTCAAACTCAATGATCGAACATTTCCGAATTGTCAAACTCAATTTTCATTCAAACCAAAATGGTTGGACTCAATGTTTGATTTGCTCAGAATGGTCATACTAAATGTTTGACCAAATCAGAATAGTCAAACTCAATGATCGAACATTTCAGAATTGTCAAACTCAATGATCGAACATTTCAGAATTGTCAAACTCAATTTTCATTCAAACCAAAATGGTTGGACTCAATGTTTGATTAATTCAGAATGGTCATACTGAATGTTTGACCAAATCAGAATAGTCAAACTCAATGATCGAACATTTAGAATTGTCAAGCTCAATTTTCAATCAAACCAAAATGGTTCGACTCAATGTTTGATTAATTCAGAATGGTCATACTGAATGTTTGATCAACTCAGAATAGTGAAACTCAATGATCGAACATTTTCGAATTGTCAAACTCAATTTTCATTCAAACCAAAATGGTTGGACTCAATGTTTGATTTGCTCAGAATGGTCATACTAAATGTTTGACCAAATCAGTATAGTCAAACTCAATGATCGAACATTTCAGAATTGTCAAACTCAATGATCGAACATTTCAGAATTGTCAAACTCAATTTTCATTCAAACCAAAATGGTTGGACTCAATGTTTGATTAATTCAGAATGGTCATACTGAATGTTTGACCAAATCAGAATAGTCAAACTGAATGATCGAACATTTCAGAATTGTCAAACGCAATTTTCAATCAAACCAAAATGGTTGGACTCAATGTATGATTATCTCAGAATGGTCATACTGAATCTTTGATCAACTCAGAATAGTCAGACTCAATGATCGATCATCTCAGAATTGTCAAACTCAATGATCGAACATTTCAGAATTGTCAAACTCAATTTTCATTCAAACCAAAATGGTTGGACTCAATGTTTGATTAATTCAGAATGGTCATACTGAATGTTTGATCAACTCAGAATAGTGAAACTCAATGATCGAACATTTCAGAATTGTCAAACTCAATGATCGAACATTTCAGAATTGTCAAACTCAATTTTCATTCAAACCAAAATGGTTGGACTCAATGTTTGATTAATTCAGAATGGTCATACTGAATGTTTGACCAAATCAGAATAGTCAAACTCAATGATCGAACATTTAGAATTGTCAAGCTCAATTTTCAATCAAACCAAAATGGTTGGACTGAATGTTTGATTAACTCAGATTGGTCATACAGAATGTCTGATCAACTCAGAATAGTCAGACTCAATGATCGATCATCTCAGAATTGTCAAACTCAATGACGAACATTTCAGAATTGTCAAACTCAATTTTCATTCAAACCAAAATGGTTGGACTCAATGTTTTATTAATTCAGAATGGTCATACTGAATGTTTGATCAACTCAGAATAGTCAAACTCAATGATCGAACATTTCAGAATTGTCAAACGCAATTTTCAATCAAACCAAAATGGTTGGACTCAATGTATGATTATCTCAGAATGGTCATACTGAATGTTTGATCAACTCAGAATAGTCAGACTCAATGATCGATCATCTCAGAATTGTCAAACTCAATGATCGAACATTTCAGAATTGTCAAACTCAATTTTCATTCAAACCAAAATGGTTGGACTCAATGTTTGATTAATTCAGAATGGTCATACTGAATGTTTGATCAACTCAGAATAGTCAAACTCAATGATCGAACATTTCCGAATTGTCAAACTCAATTTTCATTCAAACCAAAATGGTTGGACTCAATGTTTGATTTGCTCAGAATGGTCATACTAAATGTTTGACCAAATCAGAATAGTCAAACTCAATGATCGAACATTTCAGAATTGTCAAACTCAATGATCGAACATTTCAGAATTGTCAAACTCAATTTTCATTCAAACCAAAATGGTTGGACTCAATGTTTGATTAATTCAGAATGGTCATACTGAATGTTTGACCAAATCAGAATAGTCAAACTCAATGATCGAACATTTAGAATTGTCAAGCTCAATTTTCAATCAAACCAAAATGGTTCGACTCAATGTTTGATTAATTCAGAATGGTCATACTGAATGTTTGATCAACTCAGAATAGTGAAACTCAATGATCGAACATTTTCGAATTGTCAAACTCAATTTTCATTCAAACCAAAATGGTTGGACTCAATGTTTGATTTGCTCAGAATGGTCATACTAAATGTTTGACCAAATCAGTATAGTCAAACTCAATGATCGAACATTTCAGAATTGTCAAACTCAATGATCGAACATTTCAGAATTGTCAAACTCAATTTTCATTCAAACCAAAATGGTTGGACTCAATGTTTGATTAATTCAGAATGGTCATACTGAATGTTTGACCAAATCAGAATAGTCAAACTGAATGATCGAACATTTCAGAATTGTCAAACGCAATTTTCAATCAAACCAAAATGGTTGGACTCAATGTATGATTATCTCAGAATGGTCATACTGAATCTTTGATCAACTCAGAATAGTCAGACTAAATGATCGATCATCTCAGAATTGTCAAACTCAATGATCGAACATTTCAGAATTGTCAAACTCAATTTTCATTCAAACCAAAATGGTTGGACTCAATGTTTGATTAATTCAGAATGGTCATACTGAATGTTTGACCAAATCAGAATAGTCAAACTGAATGATCGAACATTTCAGAATTGTCAAACGCAATTTTCAATCAAACCAAAATGGTTGGACTCAATGTATGATTATCTCAGAATGGTCATACTGAATCTTTGATCAACTCAGAATAGTCAGACTCAATGATCGATCATCTCAGAATTGTCAAACTCAATGATCGAACATTTCAGAATTGTCAAACTCAATTTTCATTCAAACCAAAATGGTTGGACTCAATGTTTGATTAATTCAGAATGGTCATACTGAATGTTTGATCAACTCAGAATAGTGAAACTCAATGATCGAACATTTCAGAATTGTCAAACTCAATGATCGAACATTTCAGAATTGTCAAACTCAATTTTCATTCAAACCAAAATGGTTGGACTCAATGTTTGATTAATTCAGAATGGTCATACTGAATGTTTGACCAAATCAGAATAGTCAAACTCAATGATCGAACATTTAGAATTGTCAAGCTCAATTTTCAATCAAACCAAAATGGTTGGACTGAATGTTTGATTAACTCAGATTGGTCATACAGAATGTCTGATCAACTCAGAATAGTCAGACTCAATGATCGATCATCTCAGAATTGTCAAACTCAATGACGAACATTTCAGAATTGTCAAACTCAATTTTCATTCAAACCAAAATGGTTGGACTCAATGTTTTATTAATTCAGAATGGTCATACTGAATGTTTGATCAACTCAGAATAGTCAAACTCAATGATCGAACATTTCAGAATTGTCAAACGCAATTTTCAATCAAACCAAAATGGTTGGACTCAATGTATGATTATCTCAGAATGGTCATACTGAATGTTTGATCAACTCAGAATAGTCAGACTCAATGATCGATCATCTCAGAATTGTCAAACTCAATGATCGAACATTTCAGAATTGTCAAACTCAATTTTCATTCAAACCAAAATGGTTGGACTCAATGTTTGATTAATTCAGAATGGTCATACTGAATGTTTGATCAACTCAGAATAGTCAAACTCAATGATCGAACATTTCCGAATTGTCAAACTCAATTTTCATTCAAACCAAAATGGTTGGACTCAATGTTTGATTTGCTCAGAATGGTCATACTAAATGTTTGACCAAATCAGAATAGTCAAACTCAATGATCGAACATTTCAGAATTGTCAAACTCAATGATCGAACATTTCAGAATTGTCAAACTCAATTTTCATTCAAACCAAAATGGTTGGACTCAATGTTTGATTAATTCAGAATGGTCATACTGAATGTTTGACCAAATCAGAATAGTCAAACTCAATGATCGAACATTTAGAATTGTCAAGCTCAATTTTCAATCAAACCAAAATGGTTGGACTGAATGTTTGATTAACTCAGATTGGTCAAACAGAATGTCTGATCAACTCAGAGTAGTCAGACTCAATGATCGATCATCTCAGAATTGTCAAACTCAATGACGAACATTTCAGAATTGTCAAACTCAATTTTCATTCAAACCAAAATGGTTGGACTCAATGTTTAATTAATTCAGAATGGTCATACTGAATGTTTGATCAACTCAGAATAGTCAAACTCAATGATCGAACATTTCAGAATTGTCAAACGCAATTTTCAATCAAACCAAAATGGTTGGACTCAATGTATGATTATCTCAGAATGGTCATACTGAATGTTTGATCAACTCAGAATAGTCAGACTCAATGATCGATCATCTCAGAATTGTCAAACTCAATGATCGAACATTTCAGAATTGTCAAACTCAATTTTCATTCAAACCAAAATGGTTGGACTCAATGTTTGATTAATTCAGAATGGTCATACTGAATGTTTGATCAACTCAGAATAGTGAAACTCAATGATCGAACATTTTCGAATTGTCAAACTCAATTTTCATTCAAACCAAAATGGTTGGACTCAATGTTTGATTTGCTCAGAATGGTCATACTAAATGTTTGACCAAATCAGTATAGTCAAACTCAATGATCGAACATTTCAGAATTGTCAAACTCAATGATCGAACATTTCAGAATTGTCAAACTCAATTTTCATTCAAACCAAAATGGTTGGACTCAATGTTTGATTAATTCAGAATGGTCATACTGAATGTTTGACCAAATCAGAATAGTCAAACTGAATGATCGAACATTTCAGAATTGTCAAACGCAATTTTCAATCAAACCAAAATGGTTGGACTCAATGTATGATTATCTCAGAATGGTCATACTGAATCTTTGATCAACTCAGAATAGTCAGACTAAATGATCGATCATCTCAGAATTGTCAAACTCAATGATCGAACATTTCAGAATTGTCAAACTCAATTTTCATTCAAACCAAAATGGTTGGACTCAATGTTTGATTAATTCAGAATGGTCATACTGAATGTTTGACCAAATCAGAATAGTCAAACTGAATGATCGAACATTTCAGAATTGTCAAACGCAATTTTCAATCAAACCAAAATGGTTGGACTCAATGTATGATTATCTCAGAATGGTCATACTGAATCTTTGATCAACTCAGAATAGTCAGACTCAATGATCGATCATCTCAGAATTGTCAAACTCAATGATCGAACATTTCAGAATTGTCAAACTCAATTTTCATTCAAACCAAAATGGTTGGACTCAATGTTTGATTAATTCAGAATGGTCATACTGAATGTTTGATCAACTCAGAATAGTGAAACTCAATGATCGAACATTTCAGAATTGTCAAACTCAATGATCGAACATTTCAGAATTGTCAAACTCAATTTTCATTCAAACCAAAATGGTTGGACTCAATGTTTGATTAATTCAGAATGGTCATACTGAATGTTTGACCAAATCAGAATAGTCAAACTCAATGATCGAACATTTAGAATTGTCAAGCTCAATTTTCAATCAAACCAAAATGGTTGGACTGAATGTTTGATTAACTCAGATTGGTCATACAGAATGTCTGATCAACTCAGAATAGTCAGACTCAATGATCGATCATCTCAGAATTGTCAAACTCAATGACGAACATTTCAGAATTGTCAAACTCAATTTTCATTCAAACCAAAATGGTTGGACTCAATGTTTTATTAATTCAGAATGGTCATACTGAATGTTTGATCAACTCAGAATAGTCAAACTCAATGATCGAACATTTCAGAATTGTCAAACGCAATTTTCAATCAAACCAAAATGGTTGGACTCAATGTATGATTATCTCAGAATGGTCATACTGAATGTTTGATCAACTCAGAATAGTCAGACTCAATGATCGATCATCTCAGAATTGTCAAACTCAATGATCGAACATTTCAGAATTGTCAAACTCAATTTTCATTCAAACCAAAATGGTTGGACTCAATGTTTGATTAATTCAGAATGGTCATACTGAATGTTTGATCAACTCAGAATAGTCAAACTCAATGATCGAACATTTCCGAATTGTCAAACTCAATTTTCATTCAAACCAAAATGGTTGGACTCAATGTTTGATTTGCTCAGAATGGTCATACTAAATGTTTGACCAAATCAGAATAGTCAAACTCAATGATCGAACATTTCAGAATTGTCAAACTCAATGATCGAACATTTCAGAATTGTCAAACTCAATTTTCATTCAAACCAAAATGGTTGGACTCAATGTTTGATTAATTCAGAATGGTCATACTGAATGTTTGACCAAATGAGAATAGTCAAACTCAATGATCGAACATTTAGAATTGTCAAGCTCAATTTTCAATCAAACCAAAATGGTTGGACTGAATGTTTGATTAACTCAGATTGGTCAAACAGAATGTCTGATCAACTCAGAGTAGTCAGACTCAATGATCGATCATCTCAGAATTGTCAAACTCAATGACGAACATTTCAGAATTGTCAAACTCAATTTTCATTCAAACCAAAATGGTTGGACTCAATTTTTAATTAATTCAGAATGGTCATACTGAATGTTTGATCAACTCAGAATAGTCAAACTCAATGATCGAACATTTCAGAATTGTCAAACGCAATTTTCAATCAAACCAAAATGGTTGGACTCAATGTATGATTATCTCAGAATGGTCATACTGAATGTTTGATCAACTCAGAATAGTCAGACTCAATGATCGATCATCTCAGAATTGTCAAACTCAATGATCGAACATTTCAGAATTGTCAAACTCAATTTTCATTCAAACCAAAATGGTTGGACTCAATGTTTGATTAATTCAGAATGGTCATACTGAATGTTTGATCAACTCAGAATAGTGAAACTCAATGATCGAACATTTCCGAATTGTCAAACTCAATTTTCATTCAAACCAAAATGGTTGGACTCAATGTTTGATTTGCTCAGAATGGTCATACTAAATGTTTGACCAAATCAGAATAGTCAAACTCAATGATCGAACATTTCAGAATTGTCAAACTCAATGATCGAACATTTCAGAATTGTCAAACTCAATTTTCATTCAAACCAAAATGGTTGGACTCAATGTTTGATTAATTCAGAATGGTCATACTGAATGTTTGACCAAATCAGAATAGTCAAACTGAATGATCGAACATTTCAGAATTGTCAAACGCAATTTTCAATCAAACCAAAATGGTTGGACTCAATGTATGATTATCTCAGAATGGTCATACTGAATCTTTGATCAACTCAGAATAGTCAGACTCAATGATCGATCATCTCAGAATTGTCAAACTCAATGATCGAACATTTCAGAATTGTCAAACTCAATTTTCATTCAAACCAAAATGGTTGGACTCAATGTTTGATTAATTCAGAATGGTCATACTGAATGTTTGACCAAATCAGAATAGTCAAACTGAATGATCGAACATTTCAGAATTGTCAAACGCAATTTTCAATCAAACCAAAATGGTTGGACTCAATGTATGATTATCTCAGAATGGTCATACTGAATCTTTGATCAACTCAGAATAGTCAGACTCAATGATCGATCATCTCAGAATTGTCAAACTCAATGATCGCAAAATTCCAGAATTGTCAAACTCAATTTTCATTCAAACCAAAATGGTTGGACTCAATGTTTGATTAGCTCAGAATGGTCATACTAAATGTTTGACCAAATCAGAATAGTCAAACTCAATGATCGAACATTTCAGAATTGTCAAACTCAATGATCGAACATTTCAGAATTGTCAAACTCAATTTTCATTCAAACCAAAATGGTTGGACTCAATGTTTGATTAATTCAGAATGGTCATACTGAATGTTTGACCAAATCAGAATAGTCAAACTCAATGATCAATTTCAGAATTGTCAAACGCAATTTTCAATCAAACCAAAATGGTTGGACTCAATGTATGATTATCTCAGATTGGTCAAACAGAATGTCTGATCAACTCAGAATAGTCAGACTCAATGATCGATCATCTCAGAATTGTCAAACTCAATGACGAACATTTCAGAATTGTCAAACTCAATTTTCATTCAAACCAAAATGGTTGGACTCAATGTTTGATTAATTCAGAATGGTCATACTGAATGTTTGATCAACTCAGAATAGTGAAACTCAATGATCGAACATTTTCGAATTGTCAAACTCAATTTTCATTCAAACCAAAATGGTTGGACTCAATGTTTGATTTGCTCAGAATGGTCATACTAAATGTTTGACCAAATCAGTATAGTCAAACTCAATGATCGAACATTTCAGAATTGTCAAACTCAATGATCGAACATTTCAGAATTGTCAAACTCAATTTTCATTCAAACCAAAATGGTTGGACTCAATGTTTGATTAATTCAGAATGGTCATACTGAATGTTTGACCAAATCAGAATAGTCAAACTGAATGATCGAACATTTCAGAATTGTCAAACGCAATTTTCAATCAAACCAAAATGGTTGGACTCAATGTATGATTATCTCAGAATGGTCATACTGAATCTTTGATCAACTCAGAATAGTCAGACTAAATGATCGATCATCTCAGAATTGTCAAACTCAATGATCGAACATTTCAGAATTGTCAAACTCAATTTTCATTCAAACCAAAATGGTTGGACTCAATGTTTGATTAATTCAGAATGGTCATACTGAATGTTTGACCAAATCAGAATAGTCAAACTGAATGATCGAACATTTCAGAATTGTCAAACGCAATTTTCAATCAAACCAAAATGGTTGGACTCAATGTATGATTATCTCAGAATGGTCATACTGAATCTTTGATCAACTCAGAATAGTCAGACTCAATGATCGATCATCTCAGAATTGTCAAACTCAATGATCGAACATTTCAGAATTGTCAAACTCAATTTTCATTCAAACCAAAATGGTTGGACTCAATGTTTGATTAGCTCAGAATGGTCATACTAAATGTTTGACCAAATCAGAATAGTCAAACTCAATGATCGAACATTTCAGAATTGTCAAACTCAATGATCGAACATTTCAGAATTGTCAAACTCAATTTTCATTCAAACCAAAATGGTTGGACTCAATGTTTGATTAATTCAGAATGGTCATACTGAATGTTTGACCAAATCAGAATAGTCAAACTCAATGATCGAACATTTAGAATTGTCAAGCTCAATTTTCAATCAAACCAAAATGGTTGGACTGAATGTTTGAATAACTCAGATTGGTCAAACAGAATGTCTGATCAACTCAGAGTAGTCAGACTCAATGATCGATCATCTCAGAATTGTCAAACTCAATGACGAACATTTCAGAATTGTCAAACTCAATTTTCATTCAAACCAAAATGGTTGGACTCAATGTTTAATTAATTCAGAATGGTCATACTGAATGTTTGATCAACTCAGAATAGTCAAACTCAATGATCGAACATTTCAGAATTGTCAAACGCAATTTTCAATCAAACCAAAATGGTTGGACTCAATGTATGATTATCTCAGAATGGTCATACTGAATGTTTGATCAACTCAGAATAGTCAGACTCAATGATCGATCATCTCAGAATTGTCAAACTCAATGATCGAACATTTCAGAATTGTCAAACTCAATTTTCATTCAAACCAAAATGGTTGGACTCAATGTTTGATTAATTCAGAATGGTCATACTGAATGTTTGATCAACTCAGAATAGTGAAACTCAATGATCGAACATTTCCGAATTGTCAAACTCAATTTTCATTCATACCAAAATGGTTGGACTCAATGTTTGATTTGCTCAGAATGGTCATACTAAATGTTTGACCAAATCAGAATAGTCAAACTCAATGATCGAACATTTCAGAATTGTCAAACTCAATGATCGAACATTTCAGAATTGTCAAACTCAATTTTCATTCAAACCAAAATGGTTGGACTCAATGTTTGATTAATTCAGAATGGTCATACTGAATGTTTGACCAAATCAGAATAGTCAAACTGAATGATCGAACATTTCAGAATTGTCAAACGCAATTTTCAATCAAACCAAAATGGTTGGACTCAATGTATGATTATCTCAGAATGGTCATACTGAATCTTTGATCAACTCAGAATAGTCAGACTCAATGATCGATCATCTCAGAATTGTCAAACTCAATGATCGAACATTTCAGAATTGTCAAACTCAATTTTCATTCAAACCAAAATGGTTGGACTCAATGTTTGATTAATTCAGAATGGTCATACTGAATGTTTGACCAAATCAGAATAGTCAAACTGAATGATCGAACATTTCAGAATTGTCAAACGCAATTTTCAATCAAACCAAAATGGTTGGACTCAATGTATGATTATCTCAGAATGGTCATACTGAATCTTTGATCAACTCAGAATAGTCAGACTCAATGATCGATCATCTCAGAATTGTCAAACTCAATGATCGCAAAATTCCAGAATTGTCAAACTCAATTTTCATTCAAACCAAAATGGTTGGACTCAATGTTTGATTAGCTCAGAATGGTCATACTAAATGTTTAACCAAATCAGAATAGTCAAACTCAATGATCGAACATTTCAGAATTGTCAAACTCAATGATCGAACATTTCAGAATTGTCAAACTCAATTTTCATTCAAACCAAAATGGTTGGACTCAATGTTTGATTAATTCAGAATGGTCATACTGAATGTTTGACCAAATCAGAATAGTCAAACTCAATGATCGAACATTTAGAATTGTCAAGCTCAATTTTCAATCAAACCAAAATGGTTGGACTGAATGTTTGATTAACTCAGATTGGTCATACAGAATGTCTGATCAACTCAGAATAGTCAGACTCAATGATCGATCATCTCAGAATTGTCAAACTCAATGACGAACATTTCAGAATTGTCAAACTCAATTTTCATTCAAACCAAAATGGTTGGACTCAATGTTTTATTAATTCAGAATGGTCATACTGAATGTTTGATCAACTCAGAATAGTCAAACTCAATGATCGAACATTTCAGAATTGTCAAACGCAATTTTCAATCAAACCAAAATGGTTGGACTCAATGTATGATTATCTCAGAATGG
Organism: Alitta virens; assembly: GCA_932294295.1. Lineage (NCBI taxonomy): Eukaryota > Metazoa > Annelida > Polychaeta > Phyllodocida > Nereididae > Alitta > Alitta virens. The sequence continues at coordinate 10,003,968 of OW028581.1, forward strand.
TCATACTGAATGTTTGATCAACTCAGAATAGTCAGACTCAATGATCGATCATCTCAGAATTGTCAAACTCAATGATCGAACATTTCAGAATTGTCAAACTCAATTTTCATTCAAACCAAAATGGTTGGACTCAATGTTTGATTAATTCAGAATGGTCATACTGAATGTTTGATCAACTCAGAATAGTCAAACTCAATGATCGAACATTTCCGAATTGTCAAACTCAATTTTCATTCAAACCAAAATGGTTGGACTGAATGTTTGATTAACTCAGATTGGTCAAACAGAATGTCTGATCAACTCAGAGTAGTCAGACTCAATGATCGATCATCTCAGAATTGTCAACCTCAATGACGAACATTTCAGAATTGTCAAACTCAATTTTCATTCAAACCAAAATGGTTGGACTCAATGTTTAATTAATTCAGAATGGTCATACTGAATGTTTGATCAACTCAGAATAGTCAAACTCAATGATCGAACATTTCAGAATTGTCAAACGCAATTTTCAATCAAACCAAAATGGTTGGACTCAATGTATGATTATCTCAGAATGGTCATACTGAATGTTTGATCAACTCAGAATAGTCAAACTCAATGATCGAACATTTAGAATTGTCAAGCTCAATTTTCAATCAAACCAAAATGGTTGGACTGAATGTTTGATTAACTCAGATTGGTCAAACAGAATGTCTGATCAACTCAGAGTAGTCAGACTCAATGATCGATCATCTCAGAATTGTCAAACTCAATGACGAACATTTCAGAATTGTCAAACTCAATTTTCATTCAAACCAAAATGGTTGGACTCAATGTTTAATTAATTCAGAATGGTCATACTGAATGTTTGATCAACTCAGAATAGTCAGACTCAATGATCGATCATCTCAGAATTGTCAAACTCAATGATCGAACATTTCAGAATTGTCAAACTCAATTTTCAATCAAACCAAAATGGTTGGACTGAATGTTTGATTAACTCAGATTGGTCAAACAGAATGTCTGATCAACTCAGAGTAGTCAGACTCAATGATCGATCATCTCAGAATTGTCAAACTCAATGACGAACATTTCAGAATTGTCAAACTCAATTTTCAATCAAACCAAAATGGTTGGACTCAATGTATGATTATCTCAGAATGGTCATACTGAATGTTTGATCAACTCAGAATAGTCAGACTCAATGATCGATCATCTCAGAATTGTCAAACTCAATGATCGAACATTTCAGAATTGTCAAACTCAATTTTCATTCAAACCAAAATGGTTGGACTCAATGTTTGATTAATTCAGAATGGTCATACTGAATGTTTGATCAACTCAGAATAGTGAAACTCAATGATCGAACATTTCCGAATTGTCAAACTCAATTTTCATTCAAACCAAAATGGTTGGACTCAATGTTTGATTTGCTCAGAATGGTCATACTAAATGTTTGACCAAATCAGAATAGTCAAACTCAATGATCGAACATTTCAGAATTGTCAAACTCAATGATCGAACATTTCAGAATTGTCAAACTCAATTTTCATTCAAACCAAAATGGTTGGACTCAATGTTTGATTAATTCAGAATGGTCATACTGAATGTTTGACCAAATCAGAATAGTCAAACTGAATGATCGAACATTTCAGAATTGTCAAACGCAATTTTCAATCAAACCAAAATGGTTGGACTCAATGTATGATTATCTCAGAATGGTCATACTGAATCTTTGATCAACTCAGAATAGTCAGACTCAATGATCGATCATCTCAGAATTGTCAAACTCAATGATCGAACATTTCAGAATTGTCAAACTCAATTTTCATTCAAACCAAAATGGTTGGACTCAATGTTTGATTAATTCAGAATGGTCATACTGAATGTTTGACCAAATCAGAATAGTCAAACTGAATGATCGAACATTTCAGAATTGTCAAACGCAATTTTCAATCAAACCAAAATGGTTGGACTCAATGTATGATTATCTCAGAATGGTCATACTGAATCTTTGATCAACTCAGAATAGTCAGACTCAATGATCGATCATCTCAGAATTGTCAAACTCAATGATCGCAAAATTCCAGAATTGTCAAACTCAATTTTCATTCAAACCAAAATGGTTGGACTCAATGTTTGATTAGCTCAGAATGGTCATACTAAATGTTTGACCAAATCAGAATAGTCAAACTCAATGATCGAACATTTCAGAATTGTCAAACTCAATGATCGAACATTTCAGAATTGTCAAACTCAATTTTCATTCAAACCAAAATGGTTGGACTCAATGTTTGATTAATTCAGAATGGTCATACTGAATGTTTGACCAAATCAGAATAGTCAAACTCAATGATCGAACATTTAGAATTGTCAAGCTCAATTTTCAATCAAACCAAAATGGTTGGACTGAATGTTTGATTAACTCAGATTGGTCATACAGAATGTCTGATCAACTCAGAATAGTCAGACTCAATGATCGATCATCTCAGAATTGTCAAACTCAATGACGAACATTTCAGAATTGTCAAACTCAATTTTCATTCAAACCAAAATGGTTGGACTCAATGTTTTATTAATTCAGAATGGTCATACTGAATGTTTGATCAACTCAGAATAGTCAAACTCAATGATCGAACATTTCAGAATTGTCAAACGCAATTTTCAATCAAACCAAAATGGTTGGACTCAATGTATGATTATCTCAGAATGGTCATACTGAATGTTTGATCAACTCAGAATAGTCAGACTCAATGATCGATCATCTCAGAATTGTCAAACTCAATGATCGAACATTTCAGAATTGTCAAACTCAATTTTCATTCAAACCAAAATGGTTGGACTCAATGTTTGATTAATTCAGAATGGTCATACTGAATGTTTGATCAACTCAGAATAGTCAAACTCAATGATCGAACATTTCCGAATTGTCAAACTCAATTTTCATTCAAACCAAAATGGTTGGACTGAATGTTTGATTAACTCAGATTGGTCAAACAGAATGTCTGATCAACTCAGAGTAGTCAGACTCAATGATCGATCATCTCAGAATTGTCAACCTTAATGACGAACATTTCAGAATTGTCAAACTCAATTTTCATTCAAACCAAAATGGTTGGACTCAATGTTTAATTAATTCAGAATGGTCATACTGAATGTTTGATCAACTCAGAATAGTCAAACTCAATGATCGAACATTTCAGAATTGTCAAACGCAATTTTCAATCAAACCAAAATGGTTGGACTCAATGTATGATTATCTCAGAATGGTCATACTGAATGTTTGATCAACTCAGAATAGTCAAACTCAATGATCGAACATTTAGAATTGTCAAGCTCAATTTTCAATCAAACCAAAATGGTTGGACTGAATGTTTGATTAACTCAGATTGGTCAAACAGAATGTCTGATCAACTCAGAGTAGTCAGACTCAATGATCGATCATCTCAGAATTGTCAAACTCAATGACGAACATTTCAGAATTGTCAAACTCAATTTTCATTCAAACCAAAATGGTTGGACTCAATGTTTAATTAATTCAGAATGGTCATACTGAATGTTTGATCAACTCAGAATAGTCAAACTCAATGATCGAACATTTCAGAATTGTCAAACGCAATTTTCAATCAAACCAAAATGGTTGGACTCAATGTATGATTATCTCAGAATGGTCATACTGAATGTTTGATCAACTCAGAATAGTCAGACTCAATGATCGATCATCTCAGAATTGTCAAACTCAATGATCGAACATTTCAGAATTGTCAAACTCAATTTTCATTCAAACCAAAATGGTTGGACTCAATGTTTGATTAATTCAGAATGGTCATACTGAATGTTTGATCAACTCAGAATAGTGAAACTCAATGATCGAACATTTCCGAATTGTCAAACTCAATTTTCATTCAAACCAAAATGGTTGGACTCAATGTTTGATTTGCTCAGAATGGTCATACTAAATGTTTGACCAAATCAGAATAGTCAAACTCAATGATCGAACATTTCAGAATTGTCAAACTCAATGATCGAACATTTCAGAATTGTCAAACTCAATTTTCATTCAAACCAAAATGGTTGGACTCAATGTTTGATTAATTCAGAATGGTCATACTGAATGTTTGACCAAATCAGAATAGTCAAACTGAATGATCGAACATTTCAGAATTGTCAAACGCAATTTTCAATCAAACCAAAATGGTTGGACTCAATGTATGATTATCTCAGAATGGTCATACTGAATCTTTGATCAACTCAGAATAGTCAGACTCAATGATCGATCATCTCAGAATTGTCAAACTCAATGATCGAACATTTCAGAATTGTCAAACTCAATTTTCATTCAAACCAAAATGGTTGGACTCAATGTTTGATTAATTCAGAATGGTCATACTGAATGTTTGACCAAATCAGAATAGTCAAACTGAATGATCGAACATTTCAGAATTGTCAAACGCAATTTTCAATCAAACCAAAATGGTTGGACTCAATGTATGATTATCTCAGAATGGTCATACTGAATCTTTGATCAACTCAGAATAGTCAGACTCAATGATCGATCATCTCAGAATTGTCAAACTCAATGATCGCAAAATTCCAGAATTGTCAAACTCAATTTTCATTCAAACCAAAATGGTTGGACTCAATGTTTGATTAGCTCAGAATGGTCATACTAAATGTTTGACCAAATCAGAATAGTCAAACTCAATGATCGAACATTTCAGAATTGTCAAACTCAATGATCGAACATTTCAGAATTGTCAAACTCAATTTTCATTCAAACCAAAATGGTTGGACTCAATGTTTGATTAATTCAGAATGGTCATACTGAATGTTTGACCAAATCAGAATAGTCAAACTCAATGATCAATTTCAGAATTGTCAAACGCAATTTTCAATCAAACCAAAATGGTTGGACTCAATGTATGATTATCTCAGATTGGTCAAACAGAATGTCTGATCAACTCAGAATAGTCAGACTCAATGATCGATCATCTCAGAATTGTCAAACTCAATGACGAACATTTCAGAATTGTCAAACTCAATTTTCATTCAAACCAAAATGGTTGGACTCAATGTTTGATTAATTCAGAATGGTCATACTGAATGTTTGATCAACTCAGAATAGTGAAACTCAATGATCGAACATTTTCGAATTGTCAAACTCAATTTTCATTCAAACCAAAATGGTTGGACTCAATGTTTGATTTGCTCAGAATGGTCATACTAAATGTTTGACCAAATCAGTATAGTCAAACTCAACGATCGAACATTTCAGAATTGTCAAACTCAATGATCGAACATTTCAGAATTGTCAAACTCAATTTTCATTCAAACCAAAATGGTTGGACTCAATGTTTGATTAATTCAGAATGGTCATACTGAATGTTTGACCAAATCAGAATAGTCAAACTGAATGATCGAACATTTCAGAATTGTCAAACGCAATTTTCAATCAAACCAAAATGGTTGGACTCAATGTATGATTATCTCAGAATGGTCATACTGAATCTTTGATCAACTCAGAATAGTCAGACTAAATGATCGATCATCTCAGAATTGTCAAACTCAATGATCGAACATTTCAGAATTGTCAAACTCAATTTTCATTCAAACCAAAATGGTTGGACTCAATGTTTGATTAATTCAGAATGGTCATACTGAATGTTTGACCAAATCAGAATAGTCAAACTGAATGATCGAACATTTCAGAATTGTCAAACGCAATTTTCAATCAAACCAAAATGGTTGGACTCAATGTATGATTATCTCAGAATGGTCATACTGAATCTTTGATCAACTCAGAATAGTCAGACTCAATGATCGATCATCTCAGAATTGTCAAACTCAATGATCGAACATTTCAGAATTGTCAAACTCAATTTTCATTCAAACCAAAATGGTTGGACTCAATGTTTGATTAATTCAGAATGGTCATACTGAATGTTTGATCAACTCAGAATAGTGAAACTCAATGATCGAACATTTCCGAATTGTCAAACTCAATTTTCATTCAAACCAAAATGGTTGGACTCAATGTTTGATTTGCTCAGAATGGTCATACTAAATGTTTGACCAAATCAGAATAGTCAAACTCAATGATCGAACATTTCAGAATTGTCAAACTCAATGATCGAACATTTCAGAATTGTCAAACTCAATTTTCATTCAAACCAAAATGGTTGGACTCAATGTTTGATTAATTCAGAATGGTCATACTGAATGTTTGACCAAATCAGAATAGTCAAACTGAATGATCGAACATTTCAGAATTGTCAAACGCAATTTTCAATCAAACCAAAATGGTTGGACTCAATGTATGATTATCTCAGAATGGTCATACTGAATCTTTGATCAACTCAGAATAGTCAGACTCAATGATCGATCATCTCAGAATTGTCAAACTCAATGATCGAACATTTCAGAATTGTCAAACTCAATTTTCATTCAAACCAAAATGGTTGGACTCAATGTTTGATTAATTCAGAATGGTCATACTGAATGTTTGACCAAATCAGAATAGTCAAACTGAATGATCGAACATTTCAGAATTGTCAAACGCAATTTTCAATCAAACCAAAATGGTTGGACTCAATGTATGATTATCTCAGAATGGTCATACTGAATCTTTGATCAACTCAGAATAGTCAGAATCAATGATCGATCATCTCAGAATTGTCAAACTCAATGATCGCAAAATTCCAGAATTGTCAAACTCAATTTTTATTCAAACCAAAATGGTTGGACTCAATGTTTGATTAGCTCAGAATGGTCATACTAAATGTTTGACCAAATCAGAATAGTCAAACTCAATGATCGAACATTTCAGAATTGTCAAACTCAATGATCGAACATTTCAGAATTGTCAAACTCAATTTTCATTCAAACCAAAATGGTTGGACTCAATGTTTGATTAATTCAGAATGGTCATACTGAATGTTTGACCAAATCAGAATAGTCAAACTCAATGATCGAACATTTAGAATTGTCAAGCTCAATTTTCAATCAAACCAAAATGGTTGGACTGAATGTTTGATTAACTCAGATTGGTCATACAGAATGTCTGATCAACTCAGAATAGTCAGACTCAATGATCGATCATCTCAGAATTGTCAAACTCAATGACGAACATTTCAGAATTGTCAAACTCAATTTTCATTCAAACCAAAATGGTTGGACTCAATGTTTTATTAATTCAGAATGGTCATACTGAATGTTTGACCAAATCAGAATAGTCAAACTGAATGATCGAACATTTCAGAATTGTCAAACGCAATTTTCAATCAAACCAAAATGGTTGGACTCAATGTATGATTATCTCAGAATGGTCATACTGAATCTTTGATCAACTCAGAATAGTCAGACTCAATGATCGATCATCTCAGAATTGTCAAACTCAATGATCGAACATTTCAGAATTGTCAAACTCAATTTTCATTCAAACCAAAATGGTTGGACTCAATGTTTGATTAATTCAGAATGGTCATACTGAATGTTTGATCAACTCAGAATAGTGAAACTCAATGATCGAACATTTCCGAATTGTCAAACTCAATTTTCATTCAAACCAAAATGGTTGGACTCAATGTTTGATTAATTCAGAATGGTCATACTGAATGTTTGACCAAATCAGAATAGTCAAACTCAATGATCGAACATTTCAGAATTGTCAAACGCAATTTTCAATCAAACCAAAATGGTTGGACTCAATGTATGATTATCTCAGAATGGTCATACTGAATCTTTGATCAACTCAGAATAGTCAGACTCAATGATCGATCATCTCAGAATTGTCAAACTCAATGATCGAACATTTCAGAATTGTCAAACTCAATTTTCATTCAAACCAAAATGGTTGGACTCAATGTTTGATTAATTCAGAATGGTCATACTGAATGTTTGATCAACTCAGAATAGTGAAACTCAATGATCGAACATTTCCGAATTGTCAAACTCAATTTTCATTCAAACCAAAATGGTTGGACTCAATGTTTGATTTGCTCAGAATGGTCATACTAAATGTTTGACCAAATCAGAATAGTCAAACTCAATGATCGAACATTTCAGAATTGTCAAACTCAATGATCGAACATTTCAGAATTGTCAAACTCAATTTTCATTCAAACCAAAATGGTTGGACTCAATGTTTGATTAATTCAGAATGGTCATACTGAATGTTTGACCAAATCAGAATAGTCAAACTGAATGATCGAACATTTCAGAATTGTCAAACGCAATTTTCAATCAAACCAAAATGGTTGGACTCAATGTATGATTATCTCAGAATGGTCATACTGAATCTTTGATCAACTCAGAATAGTCAGACTCAATGATCGATCATCTCAGAATTGTCAAACTCAATGATCGAACATTTCAGAATTGTCAAACTCAATTTTCATTCAAACCAAAATGGTTGGACTCAATGTTTGATTAATTCAGAATGGTCATACTGAATGTTTGACCAAATCAGAATAGTCAAACTGAATGATCGAACATTTCAGAATTGTCAAACGCAATTTTCAATCAAACCAAAATGGTTGGACTCAATGTATGATTATCTCAGAATGGTCATACTGAATCTTTGATCAACTCAGAATAGTCAGACTCAATGATCGATCATCTCAGAATTGTCAAACTCAATGATCGCAAAATTCCAGAATTGTCAAACTCAATTTTTATTCAAACCAAAATGGTTGGACTCAATGTTTGATTAGCTCAGAATGGTCATACTAAATGTTTGACCAAATCAGAATAGTCAAACTCAATGATCGAACATTTCAGAATTGTCAAACTCAATGATCGAACATTTCAGAATTGTCAAACTCAATTTTCATTCAAACCAAAATGGTTGGACTCAATGTTTGATTAATTCAGAATGGTCATACTGAATGTTTGACCAAATCAGAATAGTCAAACTCAATGATCGAACATTTAGAATTGTCAAGCTCAATTTTCAATCAAACCAAAATGGTTGGACTGAATGTTTGATTAACTCAGATTGGTCATACAGAATGTCTGATCAACTCAGAATAGTCAGACTCAATGATCGATCATCTCAGAATTGTCAAACTCAATGACGAACATTTCAGAATTGTCAAACTCAATTTTCATTCAAACCAAAATGGTTGGACTCAATGTTTTATTAATTCAGAATGGTCATACTGAATGTTTGATCAACTCAGAATAGTCAAACTCAATGATCGAACATTTCAGAATTGTCAAACGCAATTTTCAATCAAACCAAAATGGTTGGACTCAATGTATGATTATCTCAGAATGGTCATACTGAATCTTTGATCAACTCAGAATAGTCAGACTCAATGATCGATCATCTCAGAATTGTCAAACTCAATGATCGAACATTTCAGAATTGTCAAACTCAATTTTCATTCAAACCAAAATGGTTGGACTCAATGTTTGATTAATTCAGAATGGTCATACTGAATGTTTGATCAACTCAGAATAGTGAAACTCAATGATCGAACATTTCCGAATTGTCAAACTCAATTTTCATTCAAACCAAAATGGTTGGACTCAATGTTTGATTTGCTCAGAATGGTCATACTAAATGTTTGACCAAATCAGAATAGTCAAACTCAATGATCGAACATTTCAGAATTGTCAAACTCAATGATCGAACATTTCAGAATTGTCAAACTCAATTTTCATTCAAACCAAAATGGTTGGACTCAATGTTTGATTAATTCAGAATGGTCATACTGAATGTTTGACCAAATCAGAATAGTCAAACTGAATGATCGAACATTTCAGAATTGTCAAACGCAATTTTCAATCAAACCAAAATGGTTGGACTCAATGTATGATTATCTCAGAATGGTCATACTGAATCTTTGATCAACTCAGAATAGTCAGACTCAATGATCGATCATCTCAGAATTGTCAAACTCAATGATCGAACATTTCAGAATTGTCAAACTCAATTTTCATTCAAACCAAAATGGTTGGACTCAATGTTTGATTAATTCAGAATGGTCATACTGAATGTTTGACCAAATCAGAATAGTCAAACTGAATGTCGAACATTTCAGAATTGTCAAACGCAATTTTCAATCAAACCAAAATGGTTGGACTCAATGTATGATTATCTCAGAATGGTCATACTGAATCTTTGATCAACTCAGAATAGTCAGACTCAATGATCGATCATCTCAGAATTGTCAAACTCAATGATCGCAAAATTCCAGAATTGTCAAACTCAATTTTTATTCAAACCAAAATGGTTGGACTCAATGTTTGATTAGCTCAGAATGGTCATACTAAATGTTTGACCAAATCAGAATAGTCAAACTCAATGATCGAACATTTCAGAATTGTCAAACTCAATGATCGAACATTTCAGAATTGTCAAACTCAATTTTCATTCAAACCAAAATGGTTGGACTCAATGTTTGATTAATTCAGAATGGTCATACTGAATGTTTGACCAAATCAGAATAGTCAAACTCAATGATCGAACATTTAGAATTGTCAAGCTCAATTTTCAATCAAACCAAAATGGTTGGACTGAATGTTTGATTAACTCAGATTGGTCATACAGAATGTCTGATCAACTCAGAATAGTCAGACTCAATGATCGATCATCTCAGAATTGTCAAACTCAATGACGAACATTTCAGAATTGTCAAACTCAATTTTCATTCAAACCAAAATGGTTGGACTCAATGTTTTATTAATTCAGAATGGTCATACTGAATGTTTGATCAACTCAGAATAGTCAAACTCAATGATCGAACATTTCAGAATTGTCAAACGCAATTTTCAATCAAACCAAAATGGTTGGACTCAATGTATGATTATCTCAGAATGGTCATACTGAATGTTTGATCAACTCAGAATAGTCAGACTCAATGATCGATCATCTCAGAATTGTCAAACTCAATGATCGAACATTTCAGAATTGTCAAACTCAATTTTCATTCAAACCAAAATGGTTGGACTCAATGTTTGATTAATTCAGAATGGTCATACTGAATGTTTGATCAACTCAGAATAGTGAAACTCAATGATCGAACATTTCCGAATTGTCAAACTCAATTTTCATTCAAACCAAAATGGTTGGACTCAATGTTTGATTTGCTCAGAATGGTCATACTAAATGTTTGACCAAATCAGAATAGTCAAACTCAATGATCGAACATTTCAGAATTGTCAAACTCAATGATCGAACATTTCAGAATTGTCAAACTCAATTTTCATTCAAACCAAAATGGTTGGACTCAATGTTTGATTAATTCAGAATGGTCATACTGAATGTTTGACCAAATCAGAATAGTCAAACTGAATGATCGAACATTTCAGAATTGTCAAACGCAATTTTCAATCAAACCAAAATGGTTGGACTCAATGTATGATTATCTCAGAATGGTCATACTGAATCTTTGATCAACTCAGAATAGTCAGACTCAATGATCGATCATCTCAGAATTGTCAAACTCAATGATCGAACATTTCAGAATTGTCAAACTCAATTTTCATTCAAACCAAAATGGTTGGACTCAATGTTTGATTAATTCAGAATGGTCATACTGAATGTTTGACCAAATCAGAATAGTCAAACTGAATGATCGAACATTTCAGAATTGTCAAACGCAATTTTCAATCAAACCAAAATGGTTGGACTCAATGTATGATTATCTCAGAATGTTCATACTGAATCTTTGATCAACTCAGAATAGTCAGACTCAATGATCGATCATCTCAGAATTGTCAAACTCAATGATCGCAAAATTCCAGAATTGTCAAACTCAATTTTTATTCAAACCAAAATGGTTGGACTCAATGTTTGATTAGCTCAGAATGGTCATACTAAATGTTTGACCAAATCAGAATAGTCAAACTCAATGATCGAACATTTCAGAATTGTCAAACTCAATGATCGAACATTTCAGAATTGTCAAACTCAATTTTCATTCAAACCAAAATGGTTGGACTCAATGTTTGATTAATTCAGAATGGTCATACTGAATGTTTGACCAAATCAGAATAGTCAAACTCAATGATCGAACATTTAGAATTGTCAAGCTCAATTTTCAATCAAACCAAAATGGTTGGACTGAATGTTTGATTAACTCAGATTGGTCATACAGAATGTCTGATCAACTCAGAATAGTCAGACTCAATGATCGATCATCTCAGAATTGTCAAACTCAATGACGAACATTTCAGAATTGTCAAACTCAATTTTCATTCAAACCAAAATGGTTGGACTCAATGTTTTATTAATTCAGAATGGTCATACTGAATGTTTGATCAACTCAGAATAGTCAAACTCAATGATCGAACATTTCAGAATTGTCAAACGCAATTTTCAATCAAACCAAAATGGTTGGACTCAATGTATGATTATCTCAGAATGGTCATACTGAATGTTTGATCAACTCAGAATAGTCAGACTCAATGATCGATCATCTCAGAATTGTCAAACTCAATGATCGAACATTTCAGAATTGTCAAACTCAATTTTCATTCAAACCAAAATGGTTGGACTCAATGTTTGATTAATTCAGAATGGTCATACTGAATGTTTGATCAACTCAGAATAGTCAAACTCAATGATCGAACATTTCCGAATTGTCAAACTCAATTTTCATTCAAACCAAAATGGTTGGACTCAATGTTTGATTTGCTCAGAATGGTCATACTAAATGTTTGACCAAATCAGAATAGTCAAACTCAATGATCGAACATTTCAGAATTGTCAAACTCAATGATCGAACATTTCAGAATTGTCAAACTCAATTTTCATTCAAACCAAAATGGTTGGACTCAATGTTTGATTAATTCAGAATGGTCATACTGAATGTTTGACCAAATCAGAATAGTCAAACTCAATGATCGAACATTTAGAATTGTCAAGCTCAATTTTCAATCAAACCAAAATGGTTGGACTGAATGTTTGATTAACTCAGATTGGTCAAACAGAATGTCTGATCAACTCAGAGTAGTCAGACTCAATGATCGAACATCTCAGAATTGTCAAACTCAATGACGAACATTTCAGAATTGTCAAACTCAATTTTCATTCAAACCAAAATGGTTGGACTCAATGTTTAATTAATTCAGAATGGTCATACTGAATGTTTGATCAACTCAGAATAGTCAAACTCAATGATCGAACATTTCAGAATTGTCAAACGCAATTTTCAATCAAACCAAAATGGTTGGACTCAATGTATGATTATCTCAGAATGGTCATACTGAATGTTTGATCAACTCAGAATAGTCAGACTCAATGATCGATCATCTCAGAATTGTCAAACTCAATGATCGAACATTTCAGAATTGTCAAACTCAATTTTCATTCAAACCAAAATGGTTGGACTCAATGTTTGATTAATTCAGAATGGTCATACTGAATGTTTGATCAACTCAGAATAGTGAAACTCAATGATCGAACATTTCCGAATTGTCAAACTCAATTTTCATTCAAACCAAAATGGTTGGACTCAATGTTTGATTTGCTCAGAATGGTCATACTAAATGTTTGACCAAATCAGAATAGTCAAACTCAATGATCGAACATTTCAGAATTGTCAAACTCAATGATCGAACATTTCAGAATTTTCAAACTCAATTTTCATTCAAACCAAAATGGTTGGACTCAATGTTTGATTAATTCAGAATGGTCATACTGAATGTTTGACCAAATCAGAATAGTCAAACTGAATGATCGAACATTTCAGAATTGTCAAACGCAATTTTCAATCAAACCAAAATGGTTGGACTCAATGTATGATTATCTCAGAATGGTCATACTGAATCTTTGATCAACTCAGAATAGTCAGACTCAATGATCGATCATCTCAGAATTGTCAAACTCAATGATCGAACATTTCAGAATTGTCAAACTCAATTTTCATTCAAACCAAAATGGTTGGACTCAATGTTTGATTAATTCAGAATGGTCATACTGAATGTTTGACCAAATCAGAATAGTCAAACTGAATGATCGAACATTTCAGAATTGTCAAACGCAATTTTCAATCAAACCAAAATGGTTGGACTCAATGTATGATTATCTCAGAATGGTCATACTGAATCTTTGATCAACTCAGAATAGTCAGACTCAATGATCGATCATCTCAGAATTGTCAAACTCAATGATCGCAAAATTCCAGAATTGTCAAACTCAATTTTCATTCAAACCAAAATGGTTGGACTCAATGTTTGATTAGCTCAGAATGGTCATACTAAATGTTTGACCAAATCAGAATAGTCAAACTCAATGATCGAACATTTCAGAATTGTCAAACTCAATGATCGAACATTTCAGAATTGTCAAACTCAATTTTCATTCAAACCAAAATGGTTGGACTCAATGTTTGATTAATTCAGAATGGTCATACTGAATGTTTGACCAAATCAGAATAGTCAAACTCAATGATCAATTTCAGAATTGTCAAACGCAATTTTCAATCAAACCAAAATGGTTGGACTCAATGTATGATTATCTCAGATTGGTCAAACAGAATGTCTGATCAACTCAGAATAGTCAGACTCAATGATCGATCATCTCAGAATTGTCAAACTCAATGACGAACATTTCAGAATTGTCAAACTCAATTTTCATTCAAACCAAAATGGTTGGACTCAATGTTTGATTAATTCAGAATGGTCATACTGAATGTTTGATCAACTCAGAATAGTGAAACTCAATGATCGAACATTTTCGAATTGTCAAACTCAATTTTCATTCAAACCAAAATGGTTGGACTCAATGTTTGATTTGCTCAGAATGGTCATACTAAATGTTTGACCAAATCAGTATAGTCAAACTCAATGATCGAACATTTCAGAATTGTCAAACTCAATGATCGAACATTTCAGAATTGTCAAACTCAATTTTCATTCAAACCAAAATGGTTGGACTCAATGTTTGATTAATTCAGAATGGTCATACTGAATGTTTGACCAAATCAGAATAGTCAAACTGAATGATCGAACATTTCAGAATTGTCAAACGCAATTTTCAATCAAACCAAAATGGTTGGACTCAATGTATGATTATCTCAGAATGGTCATACTGAATCTTTGATCAACTCAGAATAGTCAGACTAAATGATCGATCATCTCAGAATTGTCAAACTCAATGATCGAACATTTCAGAATTGTCAAACTCAATTTTCATTCAAACCAAAATGGTTGGACTCAATGTTTGATTAATTCAGAATGGTCATACTGAATGTTTGACCAAATCAGAATAGTCAAACTGAATGATCGAACATTTCAGAATTGTCAAACGCAATTTTCAATCAAACCAAAATGGTTGGACTCAATGTATGATTATCTCAGAATGGTCATACTGAATCTTTGATCAACTCAGAATAGTCAGACTCAATGATCGATCATCTCAGAATTGTCAAACTCAATGATCGAACATTTCAGAATTGTCAAACTCAATTTTCATTCAAACCAAAATGGTTGGACTCAATGTTTGATTAGCTCAGAATGGTCATACTAAATGTTTGACCAAATCAGAATAGTCAAACTCAATGATCGAACATTTCAGAATTGTCAAACTCAATGATCGAACATTTCAGAATTGTCAAACTCAATTTTCATTCAAACCAAAATGGTTGGACTCAATGTTTGATTAATTCAGAATGGTCATACTGAATGTTTGACCAAATCAGAATAGTCAAACTCAATGATCAAACATTTAGAATTGTCAAGCTCAATTTTCAATCAATCCAAAATGGTTGGACTGAATGTTTGATTAACTCAGATTGGTCATACAGAATGTCTGATCAACTCAGAATAGTCAGACTCAATGATCGATCATCTCAGAATTGTCAAACTCAATGACGAACATATCAGAATTGTCAAACTCAATTTTCATTCAAACCAAAATGGTTGGACTCAATGTTTAATTAATTCAGAATGGTCATACTGAATGTTTGATCAACTCAGAATAGTCAAACTCAATGATCGAACATTTCAGAATTGTCAAACGCAATTTTCAATCAAACCAAAATGGTTGGACTCAATGTATGATTATCTCAGAATGGTCATACTGAATGTTTGATCAACTCAGAATAGTCAGACTCAATGATCGATCATCTCAGAATTGTCAAACTCAATGATCGAACATTTCAGAATTGTCAAACTCAATTTTCATTCAAACCAAAATGGTTGGACTCAATGTTTGATTAATTCAGAATGGTCATACTGAATGTTTGATCAACTCAGAATAGTCAAACTCAATGATCGAACATTTTCGAATTGTCAAACTCAATTTTCATTCAAACCAAAATGGTTGGACTCAATGTTTGATTTGCTCAGAATGGTCATACTAAATGTTTGACCAAATCAGAATAGTCAAACTCAATGATCGAACATTTCAGAATTGTCAAACTCAATGATCGAACATTTCAGAATTGTCAAACTCAATTTTCATTCAAACCAAAATGGTTGGACTCAATGTTTGATTAATTCAGAATGGTCATACTGAATGTTTGACCAAATCAGAATAGTCAAACTCAATGATCGAACATTTAGAATTGTCAAGCTCAATTTTCAATCAAACCAAAATGGTTGGACTGAATGTTTGATTAACTCAGATTGGTCAAACAGAATGTCTGATCAACTCAGAGTAGTCAGACTCAATGATCGATCATCTCAGAATTGTCAAACTCAATGACGAACATTTCAGAATTGTCAAACTCAATTTTCATTCAAACCAAAATGGTTGGACTCAATGTTTAATTAATTCAGAATGGTCATACTGAATGTTTGATCAACTCAGAATAGTCAAACTCAATGATCGAACATTTCAGAATTGTCAAACGCAATTTTCAATCAAACCAAAATGGTTGGACTCAATGTATGATTATCTCAGATTGGTCAAACAGAATGTCTGATCAACTCAGAATAGTCAGACTCAATGATCGATCATCTCAGAATTGTCAAACTCAATGACGAACATTTCAGAATTGTCAAACTCAATTTTCATTCAAACCAAAATGGTTGGACTCAATGTTTGATTAATTCAGAATGGTCATACTGAATGTTTGATCAACTCAGAATAGTGAAACTCAATGATCGAACATTTTCGAATTGTCAAACTCAATTTTCATTCAAACCAAAATGGTTGGACTCAATGTTTGATTTGCTCAGAATGGTCATACTAAATGTTTGACCAAATCAGTATAGTCAAACTCAATGATCGAACATTTCAGAATTGTCAAACTCAATGATCGAACATTTCAGAATTGTCAAACTCAATTTTCATTCAAACCAAAATGGTTGGACTCAATGTTTGATTAATTCAGAATGGTCATTCTGAATGTTTGACCAAATCAGAATAGTCAAACTGAATGATCGAACATTTCAGAATTGTCAAACGCAATTTTCAATCAAACCAAAATGGTTGGACTCAATGTATGATTATCTCAGAATGGTCATACTGAATCTTTGATCAACTCAGAATAGTCAGACTAAATGATCGATCATCTCAGAATTGTCAAACTCAATGATCGAACATTTCAGAATTGTCAAACTCAATTTTCATTCAAACCAAAATGGTTGGACTCAATGTTTGATTAATTCAGAATGGTCATACTGAATGTTTGACCAAATCAGAATAGTCAAACTGAATGATCGAACATTTCAGAATTGTCAAACGCAATTTTCAATCAAACCAAAATGGTTGGACTCAATGTATGATTATCTCAGAATGGTCATACTGAATCTTTGATCAACTCAGAATAGTCAGACTCAATGATCGATCATCTCAGAATTGTCAAACTCAATGATCGAACATTTCAGAATTGTCAAACTCAATTTTCATTCAAACCAAAATGGTTGGACTCAATGTTTGATTAGCTCAGAATGGTCATACTAAATGTTTGACCAAATCAGAATAGTCAAACTCAATGATCGAACATTTCAGAATTGTCAAACTCAATGATCGAACATTTCAGAATTGTCAAACTCAATTTTCATTCAAACCAAAATGGTTGGACTCAATGTTTGATTAATTCAGAATGGTCATACTGAATGTTTGACCAAATCAGAATAGTCAAACTCAATGATCGAACATTTAGAATTGTCAAGCTCAATTTTCAATCAAACCAAAATGGTTGGACTGAATGTTTGATTAACTCAGATTGGTCATACAGAATGTCTGATCAACTCAGAATAGTCAGACTCAATGATCGATCATCTCAGAATTGTCAAACTCAATGACGAACATTTCAGAATTGTCAAACTCAATTTTCATTCAAACCAAAATGGTTGGACTCAATGTTTAATTAATTCAGAATGGTCATACTGAATGTTTGATCAACTCAGAATAGTCAAACTCAATGATCGAACATTTCAGAATTGTCAAACGCAATTTTCAATCAAACCAAAATGGTTGGACTCAATGTATGATTATCTCAGAATGGTCATACTGAATGTTTGATCAACTCAGAATAGTCAGACTCAATGATCGATCATCTCAGAATTGTCAAACTCAATGATCGAACATTTCAGAATTGTCAAACTCAATTTTCATTCAAACCAAAATGGTTGGACTCAATGTTTGATTAATTCAGAATGGTCATACTGAATGTTTGATCAACTCAGAATAGTCAAACTCAATGATCGAACATTTCCGAATTGTCAAACTCAATTTTCATTCAAACCAAAATGGTTGGACTCAATGTTTGATTTGCTCAGAATGGTCATACTAAATGTTTGACCAAATCAGAATAGTCAAACTCAATGATCGAACATTTCAGAATTGTCAAACTCAATGATCGAACATTTCAGAATTGTCAAACTCAATTTTCATTCAAACCAAAATGGTTGGACTCAATGTTTGATTAATTCAGAATGGTCATACTGAATGTTTGACCAAATCAGAATAGTCAAACTCAATGATCGAACATTTAGAATTGTCAAGCTCAATTTTCAATCAAACCAAAATGGTTGGACTGAATGTTTGATTAACTCAGATTGGTCATACAGAATGTCTGATCAACTCAGAATAGTCAGACTCAATGATCGATCATCTCAGAATTGTCAAACTCAATGACGAACATTTCAGAATTGTCAAACTCAATTTTCATTCAAACCAAAATGGTTGGACTCAATGTTTAATTAATTCAGAATGGTCATACTGAATGTTTGATCAACTCAGAATAGTCAAACTCAATGATCGAACATTTCAGAATTGTCAAACGCAATTTTCAATCAAACCAAAATGGTTGGACTCAATGTATGATTATCTCAGAATGGTCATACTGAATGTTTGATCAACTCAGAATAGTCAGACTCAATGATCGATCATCTCAGAATTGTCAAACTCAATGATCGAACATTTCAGAATTGTCAAACTCAATTTTCATTCAAACCAAAATGGTTGGACTCAATGTTTGATTAATTCAGAATGGTCATACTGAATGTTTGATCAACTCAGAATAGTGAAACTCAATGATCGAACATTTCCGAATTGTCAAACTCAATTTTCATTCAAACCAAAATGGTTGGACTCAATGTTTGATTTGCTCAGAATGGTCATACTAAATGTTTGACCAAATCAGAATAGTCAAACTCAATGATCGAACATTTCAGAATTGTCAAACTCAATGATCGAACATTTCAGAATTGTCAAACTCAATTTTCATTCAAACCAAAATGGTTGGACTCAATGTTTGATTAATTCAGAATGGTCATACTGAATGTTTGACCAAATCAGAATAGTCAAACTGAATGATCGAACATTTCAGAATTGTCAAACGCAATTTTCAATCAAACCAAAATGGTTGGACTCAATGTATGATTATCTCAGAATGGTCATACTGAATCTTTGATCAACTCAGAATAGTCAGACTCAATGATCGATCATCTCAGAATTGTCAAACTCAATGATCGAACATTTCAGAATTGTCAAACTCAATTTTCATTCAAACCAAAATGGTTGGACTCAATGTTTGATTAATTCAGAATGGTCATACTGAATGTTTGACCAAATCAGAATAGTCAAACTGAATGATCGAACATTTCAGAATTGTCAAACGCAATTTTCAATCAAACCAAAATGGTTGGACTCAATGTATGATTATCTCAGAATGGTCATACTGAATCTTTGATCAACTCAGAATAGTCAGACTCAATGATCGATCATCTCAGAATTGTCAAACTCAATGATCGCAAAATTCCAGAATTGTCAAACTCAATTTTCATTCAAACCAAAATGGTTGGACTCAATGTTTGATTAATTCAGAATGGTCATACTGAATGTTTGATCAACTCAGAATAGTGAAACTCAATGATCGAACATTTTCGAATTGTCAAACTCAATTTTCATTCAAACCAAAATGGTTGGACTCAATGTTTGATTTGCTCAGAATGGTCATACTAAATGTTTGACCAAATCAGTATAGTCAAACTCAATGATCGAACATTTCAGAATTGTCAAACTCAATGATCGAACATTTCAGAATTGTCAAACTCAATTTTCATTCAAACCAAAATGGTTGGACTCAATGTTTGATTAATTCAGAATGGTCATACTGAATGTTTGACCAAATCAGAATAGTCAAACTGAATGATCGAACATTTCAGAATTGTCAAACGCAATTTTCAATCAAACCAAAATGGTTGGACTCAATGTATGATTATCTCAGAATGGTCATACTGAATCTTTGATCAACTCAGAATAGTCAGACTAAATGATCGATCATCTCAGAATTGTCAAACTCAATGATCGAACATTTCAGAATTGTCAAACTCAATTTTCATTCAAACCAAAATGGTTGGACTCAATGTTTGATTAATTCAGAATGGTCATACTGAATGTTTGACCAAATCAGAATAGTCAAACTGAATGATCGAACATTTCAGAATTGTCAAACGCAATTTTCAATCAAACCAAAATGGTTGGACTCAATGTATGATTATCTCAGAATGGTCATACTGAATCTTTGATCAACTCAGAATAGTCAGACTCAATGATCGATCATCTCAGAATTGTCAAACTCAATGATCGAACATTTCAGAATTGTCAAACTCAATTTTCATTCAAACCAAAATGGTTGGACTCAATGTTTGATTAGCTCAGAATGGTCATACTAAATGTTTGACCAAATCAGAATAGTCAAACTCAATGATCGAACATTTCAGAATTGTCAAACTCAATGATCGAACATTTCAGAATTGTCAAACTCAATTTTCATTCAAACCAAAATGGTTGGACTCAATGTTTGATTAATTCAGAATGGTCATACTGAATGTTTGACCAAATCAGAATAGTCAAACTCAATGATCGAACATTTAGAATTGTCAAGCTCAATTTTCAATCAAACCAAAATGGTTGG
The DNA here is from genome assembly GCA_932294295.1 of Alitta virens. NCBI lineage: Eukaryota > Metazoa > Annelida > Polychaeta > Phyllodocida > Nereididae > Alitta > Alitta virens. The sequence goes on from OW028581.1 coordinate 10,025,270, forward strand.
ACTGAATGTTTGATTAACTCAGATTGGTCATACAGAATGTCTGATCAACTCAGAATAGTCAGACTCAATGATCGATCATCTCAGAATTGTCAAACTCAATGACGAACATTTCAGAATTGTCAAACTCAATTTTCATTCAAACCAAAATGGTTGGACTCAATGTTTAATTAATTCAGAATGGTCATACTGAATGTTTGATCAACTCAGAATAGTCAAACTCAATGATCGAACATTTCAGAATTGTCAAACGCAATTTTCAATCAAACCAAAATGGTTGGACTCAATGTATGATTATCTCAGAATGGTCATACTGAATGTTTGATCAACTCAGAATAGTCAGACTCAATGATCGATCATCTCAGAATTGTCAAACTCAATGATCGAACATTTCAGAATTGTCAAACTCAATTTTCATTCAAACCAAAATGGTTGGACTCAATGTTTGATTAATTCAGAATGGTCATACTGAATGTTTGATCAACTCAGAATAGTCAAACTCAATGATCGAACATTTCCGAATTGTCAAACTCAATTTTCATTCAAACCAAAATGGTTGGACTCAATGTTTGATTTGCTCAGAATGGTCATACTTAATGTTTGACCAAATCAGAATAGTCAAACTCAATGATCGAACATTTCAGAATGGTCAAACTCAATGATCGAACATTTCAGAATTGTCAAACTCAATTTTCATTCAAACCAAAATGGTTGGACTCAATGTTTGATTAATTCAGAATGGTCATACTGAATGTTTGACCAAATCAGAATAGTCAAACTGAATGATCGAACATTTCAGAATTGTCAAACGCAATTTTCAATCAAACCAAAATGGTTGGACTCAATGTATGATTATCTCAGAATGGTCATACTGAATCTTTGATCAACTCAGAATAGTCAGACTCAATGATCGATCATCTCAGAATTGTCAAACTCAATGATCGAACATTTCAGAATTGTCAAACTCAATTTTCATTCAAACCAAAATGGTTGGACTCAATGTTTGATTAATTCAGAATGGTCATACTGAATGTTTGACCAAATCAGAATAGTCAAACTGAATGATCGAACATTTCAGAATTGTCAAACGCAATTTTCAATCAAACCAAAATGGTTGGACTCAATGTATGATTATCTCAGAATGGTCATACTGAATCTTTGATCAACTCAGAATAGTCAGACTCAATGATCGATCATCTCAGAATTGTCAAACTCAATGATCGCAAAATTCCAGAATTGTCAAACTCAATTTTCATTCAAACCAAAATGGTTGGACTCAATGTTTGATTAGCTCAGAATGGTCATACTAAATGTTTGACCAAATCAGAATAGTCAAACTCAATGATCGAACATTTCAGAATTGTCAAACTCAATGATCGAACATTTCAGAATTGTCAAACTCAATTTTCATTCAAACCAAAATGGTTGGACTCAATGTTTGATTAATTCAGAATGGTCATACTGAATGTTTGACCAAATCAGAATAGTCAAACTCAATGATCGAACATTTAGAATTGTCAAGCTCAATTTTCAATCAAACCAAAATGGTTGGACTGAATGTTTGATTAACTCAGATTGGTCATACAGAATGTCTGATCAACTCAGAATAGTCAGACTCAATGATCGATCATCTCAGAATTGTCAAACTCAATGACGAACATTTCAGAATTGTCAAACTCAATTTTCATTCAAACCAAAATGGTTGGACTCAATGTTTAATTAATTCAGAATGGTCATACTGAATGTTTGATCAACTCAGAATAGTCAAACTCAATGATCGAACATTTCAGAATTGTCAAACGCAATTTTCAATCAAACCAAAATGGTTGGACTCAATGTATGATTATCTCAGAATGGTCATACTGAATGTTTGATCAACTCAGAATAGTCAGACTCAATGATCGATCATCTCAGAATTGTCAAACTCAATGATCGAACATTTCAGAATTGTCAAACTCAATTTTCATTCAAACCAAAATGGTTGGACTCAATGTTTGATTAATTCAGAATGGTCATACTGAATGTTTGATCAACTCAGAATAGTCAAACTCAATGATCGAACATTTCCGAATTGTCAAACTCAATTTTCATTCAAACCAAAATGGTTGGACTCAATGTTTGATTTGCTCAGAATGGTCATACTAAATGTTTGACCAAATCAGAATAGTCAAACTCAATGATCGAACATTTCAGAATTGTCAAACTCAATGATCGAACATTTCAGAATTGTCAAACTCAATTTTCATTCAAACCAAAATGGTTGGACTCAATGTTTGATTAATTCAGAATGGTCATACTGAATGTTTGACCAAATCAGAATAGTCAAACTGAATGATCGAACATTTCAGAATTGTCAAACGCAATTTTCAATCAAACCAAAATGGTTGGACTCAATGTATGATTATCTCAGAATGGTCATACTGAATCTTTGATCAACTCAGAATAGTCAGACTCAATGATCGATCATCTCAGAATTGTCAAACTCAATGATCGAACATTTCAGAATTGTCAAACTCAATTTTCATTCAAACCAAAATGGTTGGACTCAATGTTTGATTAATTCAGAATGGTCATACTGAATGTTTGACCAAATCAGAATAGTCAAACTGAATGATCGAATATTTCAGAATTGTCAAACGCAATTTTCAATCAAACCAAAATGGTTGGACTCAATGTATGATTATCTCAGAATGGTCATACTGAATCTTTGATCAACTCAGAATAGTCAGACTCAATGATCGATCATCTCAGAATTGTCAAACTCAATGATCGAACATTTCAGAATTGTCAAACTCAATTTTCATTCAAACCAAAATGGTTGGACTCAATGTTTGATTAGCTCAGAATGGTCATACTAAATGTTTGACCAAATCAGAATAGTCAAACTCAATGATCGAACATTTCAGAATTGTCAAACTCAATGATCGAACATTTCAGAATTGTCAAACTCAATTTTCATTCAAACCAAAATGGTTGGACTCAATGTTTGATTAATTCAGAATGGTCATACTGAATGTTTGACCAAATCAGAATAGTCAAACTCAATGATCGAACATTTAGAATTGTCAAGCTCAATTTTCAATCAAACCAAAATGGTTGGACTGAATGTTTGATTAACTCAGATTGGTCATACAGAATGTCTGATCAACTCAGAATAGTCAGACTCAATGATCGATCATCTCAGAATTGTCAAACTCAATGACGAACATTTCAGAATTGTCAAACTCAATTTTCATTCAAACCAAAATGGCTGGACTCAATGTTTAATTAATTCAGAATGGTCATACTGAATGTTTGATCAACTCAGAATAGTCAAACTCAATGATCGAACATTTCAGAATTGTCAAATGCAATTTTCAATCAAACCAAAATGGTTGGACTCAATGTATGATTATCTCAGAATGGTCATACTGAATGTTTGATCAACTCAGAATAGTCAGACTCAATGATCGATCATCTCAGAATTGTCAAACTCAATGATCGAACATTTCAGAATTGTCAAACTCAATTTTCATTCAAACCAAAATGGTTGGACTCAATGTTTGATTAATTCAGAATGGTCATACTGAATGTTTTATCAACTCAGAATAGTCAAACTCAATGATCGAACATTTCTGAATTGTCAAACTCAATTTTCATTCAAACCAAAATGGTTGGACTCAATGTTTGATTTGCTCAGAATGGTCATACTAAATGTTTGACCAAATCAGAATAGTCAAACTCAATGATCGAACATTTCAGAATTGTCAAACTCAATGATCGAACATTTCAGAATTGTCAAACTCAATTTTCATTCAAACCAAAATGGTTGGACTCAATGTTTGATTAATTCAGAATGGTCATACTGAATGTTTGACCAAATCAGAATAGTCAAACTGAATGATCGAACATTTCAGAATTGTCAAACGCAATTTTCAATCAAACCAAAATGGTTGGACTCAATGTATGATTATCTCAGAATGGTCATACTGAATCTTTGATCAACTCAGAATAGTCAGACTCAATGATCGATCATCTCAGAATTGTCAAACTCAATGATCGAACATTTCAGAATTGTCAAACTCAATTTTCATTCAAACCAAAATGGTTGGACTCAATGTTTGATTAGCTCAGAATGGTCATACTAAATGTTTGACCAAATCAGAATAGTCAAACTCAATGATCGAACATTTCAGAATTGTCAAACTCAATGATCGAACATTTCAGAATTGTCAAACTCAATTTTCATTCAAACCAAAATGGTTGGACTCAATGTTTGATTAATTCAGAATGGTCATACTGAATGTTTGACCAAATCAGAATAGTCAAACTCAATGATCGAACATTTAGAATTGTCAAGCTCAATTTTCAATCAAACCAAAATGGTTGGACTGAATGTTTGATTAACTCAGATTGGTCATACAGAATGTCTGATCAACTCAGAATAGTCAGACTCAATGATCGATCATCTCAGAATTGTCAAACTCAATGACGAACATTTCAGAATTGTCAAACTCAATTTTCATTCAAACCAAAATGGCTGGACTCAATGTTTAATTAATTCAGAATGGTCATACTGAATGTTTGATCAACTCAGAATAGTCAAACTCAATGATCGAACATTTCAGAATTGTCAAATGCAATTTTCAATCAAACCAAAATGGTTGGACTCAATGTATGATTATCTCAGAATGGTCATACTGAATGTTTGATCAACTCAGAATAGTCAGACTCAATGATCGATCATCTCAGAATTGTCAAACTCAATGATCGAACATTTCAGAATTGTCAAACTCAATTTTCATTCAAACCAAAATGGTTGGACTCAATGTTTGATTAATTCAGAATGGTCATACTGAATGTTTTATCAACTCAGAATAGTCAAACTCAATGATCGAACATTTCTGAATTGTCAAACTCAATTTTCATTCAAACCAAAATGGTTGGACTCAATGTTTGATTTGCTCAGAATGGTCATACTAAATGTTTGACCAAATCAGAATAGTCAAACTCAATGATCGAACATTTCAGAATTGTCAAACTCAATGATCGAACATTTCAGAATTGTCAAACTCAATTTTCATTCAAACCAAAATGGTTGGACTCAATGTTTGATTAATTCAGAATGGTCATACTGAATGTTTGACCAAATCAGAATAGTCAAACTGAATGATCGAACATTTCAGAATTGTCAAACGCAATTTTCAATCAAACCAAAATGGTTGGACTCAATGTATGATTATCTCAGAATGGTCATACTGAATCTTTGATCAACTCAGAATAGTCAGACTCAATGATCGATCATCTCAGAATTGTCAAACTCAATGATCGAACATTTCAGAATTGTCAAACTCAATTTTCATTCAAACCAAAATGGTTGGACTCAATGTTTGATTAATTCAGAATGGTCATACTGAATGTTTGACCCAATCAGAATAGTCAAACTCAATGATCGAACATTTCAGAATTGTCAAACGCAATTTTCAATCAAACCAAAATGGTTGGACTCAATGTATGATTATCTCAGAATGGTCATACTGAATCTTTGATCAACTCAGAATAGTCAGACTCAATGATCGATCATCTCAGAATTGTCAAACTCAATGATCGAACATTTCAGAATTGTCAAACTCAATTTTCATTCAAACCAAAATGGTTGGACTCAATGTTTGATTAGCTCAGAATGGTCATACTAAATGTTTGACCAAATCAGAATAGTCAAACTCAATGATCGAACATTTCAGAATTGTCAAACTCAATGATCGAACATTTCAGAATTGTCAAACTCAATTTTCATTCAAACCAAAATGGTTGGACTCAATGTTTGATTAATTCAGAATGGTCATACTGAATGTTTGACCAAATCAGAATAGTCAAACTCAATGATCGAACATTTCAGAATTGTCAAACTCAATTTTCAATCAAACCAAAATGGTTGGACTGAATGTTTGATTAACTCAGATTGGTCAAACTGAATGTTTGATCAACTCAGAATAGTCAGACTCAATGATCGATCATCTCAGAATTGTCAAACTCAATGATCGAACATTTCAGAATTGTCAAACTCAATTTCCATTCAAACCAAAATGGTTGGACTCAATGTTTGATTAATTCAGAATGGTCATACTGAATGTTTGATCAGCTCAGAATAGTCAAACTCAATGATCGAACATTTCCGAATTGTCAAACTCAATTTTCATTCAAACCAAAATGGTTGGACTCAATGTTTGATTTGCTCAGAATGATCATAGTAAATGTTTGACCAAATCAGAATAGTCAAACTCAATGATCGAACATTTCAGAATTGTCAAACTCAATGATCGAACATTTCAGAATTGTCAAACTCAATTTTCATTCAAACCAAAATGGTTGGACTCAATGTTTGATTAATTCAGAATGGTCATACTGAATGTTTGACCAAATCAGAATAGTCAAACTCAATGATCGAACATTTCAGAATTGTCAAACTCAATTTTCAATCAAACCAAAATGGTTGGACTGAATGTTTGATTAACTCAGATTGGTCAAACAGAATGTCTGATCAACTCAGAATAGTCAGACTCAATGATCGATCATCTCAGAATTGTCAAACTCAATGATCGAACATTTCAGAATTGTCAAACTCAATTTTCATTCAAACCAAAATGGTTGGACTCAATGTTTGATTAATTCAGAATGGTCATACTGAATGTTTGATCAACTCAGAATAGTCAAACTCAATGATCGAACATTTTCGAATTGTCAAACTCAATTTTCATTCAAACCAAAATGGTTGGACTCAATGTTTGATTTGCTCAGAATGGTCATACTAAATGTTTGACCAAATCAGAATAGTCAAACTCAATGATCGAACATTTCAGAATTGTCAAACTCAATGATCGAACATTTCAGAATTGTCAAACTCAATTTTCATTCAAACCAAAATGGTTGGACTCAATGTTTGATTAATTCAGAATGGTCATACTGAATGTTTGACCAAATCAGAATAGTCAAACTCAATGATCGAACATTTCAGAATTGCCAAACGCAATTTTCAATCAAACCAAAATGGTTGGACTCAATGTATGATTATCTCAGAATGGTCATACTGAATCTTTGATCAACTCAGAATAGTCAGACTCAATGATCGATCATCTCAGAATTGTCAAACTCAATGATCGAACATTTCAGAATTGTCAAACTCAATTTTCATTCAAACCAAAATGGTTGGACTCAATGTTTGATTAATTCAGAATGGTCATACTGAATGTTTGACCAAATCAGAATAGTCAAACTGAATGATCGAACATTTCAGAATTGTCAAACGCAATTTTCAATCAAACCAAAATGGTTGGACTCAATGTATGATTATCTCAGAATGGTCATACTGAATCTTTGATCAACTCAGAATAGTCAGACTCAATGATCGATCATCTCAGAATTGTCAAACTCAATGATCGAACATTTCAGAATTGTCAAACTCAATTTTCATTCAAACCAAAATGGTTGGACTCAATGTTTGATTAGCTCAGAATGGTCATACTGAATGTTTGATCAACTCAGAATAGTCAAACTCAATGACTGATCATTTCAGAATTGTCAAGCTCAGTGTTCAATAAAATCAAAATGGTGAGACTCAATGTATGATTATCTCAGAATGGTCATACTGAATGTTTGATCAACTCAGAATAGTCAAACTCAATGATCGATCATCTCAGAATTGTCAAACTCAATGATCGAACATTTCAGAATTGTCCAACTCAATTTTCATTCAAACCAAAATGGTTGGACTGAATGTTTGATTAACTCAGATTGGTCAAACAGAATGTCTGATCAACTCAGAATAGTCAGACTCAATGATCGAACATTTCAGAATTGTCAAACTCAATGATCGAACATTTCAGAATTGTCAAACTCAATTTTCATTCAAACCAAAATGGTTGGACTCAATGTTTGATTAGCTCAGAATGGTCATACTAAAAGTTTGACCAAATCAGAATAGTCAAACTCAATGATCGAACATTTCAGAATTGTCAAACTCAATGATCGAACATTTCAGAATTGTCAAACTCAATTTTCATTCAAACCAAAATGGTTGGACTCAATGTTTGATTAATTCAGAATGGTCATACTGAATGTTTGACCAAATCAGAATAGTCAAACTCAATGATCGAACATTTCAGAATTGTCAAACTCAATTTTCAATCAAACCAAAATGGTTGGACTGAATGTTTGATTAACTCAGATTGGTCAAACAGAATGTCTGATCAACTCAGAATAGTCAGACTCAATGATCGATCATCTCAGAATTGTCAAACTCAATGATCGAACATTTCAGAATTGTCAAACTCAATTTTCATTCAAACCAAAATGGTTGGACTCAATGTTTGATTAATTCAGAATGGTCATACTGAATGTTTGATCAACTCAGAATAGTCAAACTCAATGATCGAACATTTCCGAATTGTCAAACTCAATTTTCATTCAAACCAAAATGGTTGGACTCAATGTTTGATTTGCTCAGAATGGTCATACTAAATGTTTGACCAAATCAGAATAGTCAAACTCAATGATCGAACATTTCAGAATTGTCAAACGCAATTTTCAATCAAACCAAAATGGTTGGACTCAATGTATGATTATCTCAGAATGGTCATACTGAATCTTTGATCAACTCAGAATAGTCAGACTCAATGATCGATCATCTCAGAATTGTCAAACTCAATGATCGAACATTTCAGAATTGTCAAACTCAATTTTCATTCAAACCAAAATGGTTGGACTCAATGTTTGATTAATTCAGAATGGTCATACTGAATGTTTGACCAAATCAGAATAGTCAAACTGAATGATCGAACATTTCAGAATTGTCAAACGCAATTTTCAATCTAACCAAAATGGTTGGACTCAATGTATGATTATCTCAGAATGGTCATACTGAATCTTTGATCAACTCAGAATAGTCAGACTCAATGATCGATCATCTCAGAATTGTCAAACTCAATGATCGAACATTTCAGAATTGTCAAACTCAATTTTCATTCAAACCAAAATGGTTGGACTCAATGTTTGATTAGCTCAGAATGGTCATACTAAATGTTTGACCAAATCAGAATAGTCAAACTCAATGATCGAACATTTCAGAATTGTCAAACTCAATGATCGAACATTTCAGAATTGTCAAACTCAATTTTCATTCAAACCAAAATGGTTGGACTCAATGTTTGATTAATTCAGAATGGTCATACTGAATGTTTGACCAAATCAGAATTGTCAAACTGAATGATCGAACATTTCAGAATTGTCAAACGCAATTTTCAATCAAACCAAAATGGTTGGAATCAATGTATGATTATCTCAGAATGGTCATACTGAATCTTTAATCAACTCAGAATAGTCAGACTCAATGATCGATCATCTCAGAATTGTCAAACTCAATGATCGAACATTTCAGAATTGTCAAACTCAATTTTCATTCAAACCAAAATGGTTGGACTCAATGTTTGATTAATTCAGAATGGTCATACTGAATGTTTGACCAAATCAGAATAGTCAAACTGAATGATCGAACATTTCAGAATTGTCAAGCGCAATTTTCAATCAAACCAAAATGGTTGGACTCAATGTATGATTATCTCAGAATGGTCATACTGAATCTTTGATCAACTCAGAATAGTCAGACTCAATGATCGATCATCTCAGAATTGTCAAACTCAATGATCGAACATTTCAGAATTGTCAAACTCAATTTTCATTCAAACCAAAATGGTTGGACTCAATGTTTGATTAGCTCAGGATGGTCATACTGAATGTTTGATCAACTCAGAATAGTCAAACTCAATGACTGATCATTTCAGAATTGTCAAGCTCAGTGTTCAATAAAATCAAAATGGTGGGACTCAATGTATGATTATCTCAGAATGGTCATACTGAATGTTTGATCAACTCAGAATAGTCAAACTCAATGATCGATCATCTCAGAATTGTCAAACTCAATGATCGAACATTTCAGAATTGTCAAACTCAATTTTCATTCAAACCAAAATGGTTGGACTCAATGTTTGATTAATTCAGAATGGTCATACTGAATGTTTGACCAAATCAGAATAGTCAAACTGAATGATCGAATATTTCAGAATTGTCAAACGCAATTTTCAATCAAACCAAAATGGTTGGACTCAATGTATGATTATCTCAGAATGGTCATACTGAATCTTTGATCAACTCAGAATAGTCAGACTCAATGATCGATCATCTCAGAATTGTCAAACTCAATGATCGAACATTTCAGAATTGTCAAACTCAATGATCGAACATTTCAGAATTGTCAAACTCAATTTTCATTCAAACCAAAATGGTTGGACTCAATGTTTGATTAATTCAGAATGGTCATACTGAATGTTTGATCAACTCAGAATAGTCAAACTCAATGATCGAACATTTCCGAATTGTCAAACTCAATTTTCATTCAAACCAAAATGGTTGGACTCAATGTTTGATTTGCTCAGAATGGTCATACTAAATGTTTGACCAAATCAGAATAGTCAAACTCAATGATCGCACATTTCAGAATTGTCAAACTCAATGATCGAACATTTCAGAATTGTCAAACTCAATTTTCATTCAAACCAAAATGGTTGGACTCAATGTTTGATTAATTCAGAATGGTCATACTGAATGTTTGACCAAATCAGAATAGTCAAACTGAATGATCGAACATTTCAGAATTGTCAAACGCAATTTTCAATCAAACCAAAATGGTTGGACTCAATGTATGATTATCTCAGAATGGTCATACTGAATCTTTGATCAACTCAGAATAGTCAGACTCAATGATCGATCATCTCAGAATTGTCAAACTCAATGATCGAACATTTCAGAATTGTCAAACTCAATTTTCATTCAAACCAAAATGGTTTGACTCAATGTTTGATTAATTCAGAATGGTCATACTGAATGTTTGACCAAATCAAAATAGTCAAACTGAATGATCGAACATTTCAGAATTGTCAAACGCAATTTTCAATCAAACCAAAATGGTTGGACTCAATGTATGATTATCTCAAAATGGTCATACTGAATCTTTGATCAACTCAGAATAGTCAGACTCAATGATCGATCATCTCAGAATTGTCAAACTCAATGATCGAACATTTCAGAATTGTCAAACTCAATTTTCATTCAAACCAAAATGGTTGGACTCAATGTTTGATTAGCTCAGAATGGTCATACTGAATGTTTGACCAAATCAGAATAGTCAAACTCAATGATCGAACATTTCAGAATTGTCAAACTCAATGATCGAACATTTCAGAATTGTCAAACTCAATTTTCATTCAAACCAAAATGGTTGGACTCAATGTTTGATTAATTCAGAATGGTCATACTGAATGTTTGACCAAATCAGAATAGTCAAACTCAATGATCGAACATTTCAGAATTGTCAAACTCAATTTTCAATCAAACCAAAATGGTTGGACTGAATGTTTGATTTACTCAGATTGGTCAAACTGAATGTTTGATCAACTCAGAATAGTCAGACTCAATGATCGATCATCTCAGAATTGTCAAACTCAATGATCGAACATTTCAGAATTGTCAAACTCAATTTCCATTCAAACCAAAATGGTTGGACTCAATGTTTGATTAATTCAGAATGGTCATACTGAATGTTTGATCAACTCAGAATAGTCAAACTCAATGATCGAACATTTCCGAATTGTCAAACTCAATTTTCATTCAAACCAAAATGGTTGGACTCAATGTTTGATTTGCTCAGAATGATCATAGTAAATGTTTGACCAAATCAGAATAGTCAAACTCAATGATCGAACATTTCAGAATTGTCAAACTCAATGATCGAACATTTCAGAATTGTCAAACTCAATTTTCATTCAAACCAAAATGGTTGGACTCAATGTTTGATTAATTCAGAATGGTCATACTGAATGTTTGACCAAATCAGAATTGTCAAACTCAATGATCGAACATTTCAGAATTGTCAAACTCAATTTTCAATCAAACCAAAATGGTTGGACTGAATGTTTGATTAACTCAGATTGGTCAAACAGAATGTCTGATCAACTCAGAATAGTCGGACTCAATGATCGATCATCTCAGAATTGTCAAACTCAATGATCGAACATTTCAGAATTATCAAACTCAATTTTCATTCAAACCAAAATGGTTGGACTCAATGTTTGATTAATTCAGAATGGTCATACTGAATGTTTGACCAAATCAGAATAGTCAAACTGAATGATCGAACATTTCAGAATTGTCAAACGCAATTTTCAATCAAACCAAAATGGTTGGACTCAATGTATGATTATCTCAGAATGGTCATACTGAATCTTTGATCAACTCAGAATAGTCAGACTCAATGATCGATCATCTCAGAATTGTCAAACTCAATGATCGAACATTTCAGAATTGTCAAACTCAATTTTCATTCAAACCAAAATGGTTGGACTCAATGTTTGATTAGCTCAGAATGGTCATACTAAATGTTTGACCAAATCAGAATAGTCAAACTCAATGATCGAACATTTCAGAATTGTCAAACTCAATGATCGAACATTTCAGAATTGTCAAACTCAATTTTCATTCAAACCAAAATGGTTGGACTCAATGTTTGATTAATTCAGAATGGTCATACTGAATGTTTGAACAAATCAGAATAGTCAAACTCAATGATCGAACATTTCAGAATTGTCAAACTCAATTTTCAATCAAACCAAAATGGTTGGACTGAATGTTTGATTAACTCAGATTGGTCAAACTGAATGTTTGATCAACTCAGAATAGTCAGACTCAATGATCGAACATCTCAGAATTGTCAAACTCAATGATCGAACATTTCAGAATTGTCAAACTCAATTTCCATTCAAACCAAAATGGTTGGACTCAATGTTTGATTAATTCAGAATGGTCATACTGAATGTTTGATCAACTCAGAATAGTCAAACTCAATGATCGAACATTTCCGAATTGTCAAACTCAATTTTCATTCAAACCAAAATGGTTGGACTCAATGTTTGATTTGCTCAGAATGATCATGGTAAATGTTTGACCAAATCAGAATAGTCAAACTCAATGATCGAACATTTCAGAATTGTCAAACTCAATGATCGAACATTTCAGAATTGTCAAACTCAATTTTCATTCAAACCAAAATGGTTGGACTCAATGTTTGATTAATTCAGAATGGTCATACTGAATGTTTGACCAAATCAGAATTGTCAAACTCAATGATCGAACATTTCAGAATTGTCAAACTCAATTTTCAATCAAACCAAAATGGTTGGACTGAATGTTTGATTAACTCAGATTGGTCAAACAGAATGTCTGATCAACTCAGAATAGTCAGACTCAATGATCGATCATCTCAGAATTGTCAAACTCAATGATCGAACATTTCAGAATTGTCAAACTCAATTCTCATTCAAACCAAAATGGTTGGACTCAACGTTTGATTAATTCAGAATGGTCATACTGAATGTTTGATCAACTCAGAATAGTCAAACTCAATGATCGAACATTTCCGAATTGTCAAACTCAATATTCATTCAAACCAAAATGGTTGGACTCAATGTTTGATTAGCTCAGAATGGTCATACTAAATGTTTGACCAAATCAGAATAGTCAAACTCAATGATCGAACATTTCAGAATTGTCAAACTCAATGATCGAACATTTCAGAATTGTCAAACTCAATTTTCATTCAAACCAAAATGGTTGGACTCAATGTTTGATTAATTCAGAATGGTCATACTGAATGTTTGACCAAATCAGAATAGTCAAACTCAATGATCGAACATTTCAGAATTGTCAAACTCAATTTTCAATCAAACCAAAATGGTTGGAATCAATGTATGATTATCTCAGAATGGTCATACTGAATGTTTGATCAACTCAGAATAGTCAGACTCAATGATCGATCATCTCAGAATTGTCAAACTCAATGATCGAACATTTCAGAATTGCCAAACTCCATTTTCATTCAAACCAAAATGGTTGGACTCAATGTTTGATTAATTCAGAATGGTCATACTGAATGTTTGACCAAATCAGAATAGTCAAAGTCAATGATCGAACAATTCAGAATTGTCAAACTCAGTTTTCAATCAAACCAAAATGGTTGGACTGAATGTTTGATTAACTCAGATTGGTCAAACAGAATGTCTGATCAACTCAGAATAGTCAGACTCAATGATCGATCATCTCAGAATTGTCAAAATCAATGATCGAACATTTCAGAATTGTCAAACTCAATTTTCATTCAAACCAAAATGGTTGGACTCAATGTTTGATTATTTCAGAATGGTCATACTGAATGTTTGATCAACTCAGAATAGTCAAACTCAATGATCGAACATTTCAGAATTGTCAAACTCAATTTTCATTCAAACCAAAATGGTTGGACTCAATGTTTGATTAGCTCAGAATGGTCATACTAAATGTTTGACCAAATCAGAATAGTCAAACTCAATGATCGAACATTTCAGAATTGTCAAGCTCAATAATCGAACATTTCAGAATTGTCAAACTCAATTTTCATTCAAACCAAAATGGTTGGACTCAATGTTTGATTAATTCAGAATGGTCATACTGAATGTTTGATCAACTCAGAATAGTCAAACTGAATGATCGAACATTTCAGAATTGTCAAACTCAATTTTCATTCAAACCAAAATGGTTGGACTCAATGTTTGATTAATTCAGAATGGTCATACTGAATGTTTGATCAACTCAGAATAGTCAGACTCAATGATCGATCATCTCAGAATTGTCAAACTCAATGATCGAACATTTCAGAATTGTCAAACTCAATTTTCATTCAAACCAAAATGGTTGGACTCAATGTTTGATTAATTCAGAATGGTCATACTGAATGTTTGATCAACTCAGAATAGTCAAACTGAATGATCGAACATTTCCGAATTGTCAAACTCAATTTTCATTCGAACCAAAATGGTTGGACTGAATGTTTGATTAGCTCAGAATGGTCATACTAAATGTTTGACCAAATCAGAATAGTCAAACTCAATGATCGAACAATTCAGAATTGTCAAACTCAGTTTTCAATCAAACCAAAATGGTTGGACTGAATGTTTGATTAACTCAGATTGGTCAAACAGAATGTCTGATCAACTCAGAATAGTCAGACTCAATGATCGATCATCTCAGAATTGTCAAAATCAATGATCGAACATTTCAGAATTGTCAAACTCAATTTTCATTCAAACCAAAATGGTTGGACTCAATGTTTGATTATTTCAGAATGGTCATACTGAATGTTTGATCAACTCAGAATAGTCAAACTCAATGATCGAACATTTCAGAATTGTCAAACTAAATTTTCATTCAAACCAAAATGGTTGGACTGAATGTTTGATTAGCTCAGAATGGTCATACTAAATGTTTGACCAAATCAGAATAGTCAAACTCAATGATCGAACATTTCAGAATTGTCAAGCTCAATAATCGAACATTTCAGAATTGTCAAACTCAATTTTCATTCAAACCAAAATGGTTGGACTCAATGTTTGATTAATTCAGAATGGTCATACTGAATGTTTGATCAACTCAGAATAGTCAAACTGAATGATCGAACATTTCAGAATTGTCAAACTCAATTTTCATTCAAACCAAAATGGTTGGACTCAATGTTTGATTAATTCAGAATGGTCATACTGAATGTTTGATCAACTCAGAATAGTCAGACTCAATGATCGATCATCTCAGAATTGTCAAACTCAATGATCGAACTTTTCCGAATTGTCAAACTCAATTTTCATTCAAACCAAAATGGTTGGACTCAATGTTTGATTTGCTCAGAATGATCATAGTAAATGTTTGACCAAATCAGAATAGTCAAACTCAATGATCGAACATTTCAGAATTGTCAAACTCAATGATCGAACATTTCAGAATTGTCAAACTCAATTTTCATTCAAACCAAAATGGTTGGACTCAATGTTTGATTAATTCAGAATGGTCATACTGAATGTTTGACCAAATCAGAATTGTCAAACTCAATGATCGAACATTTCAGAATTGTCAAACGCAATTTTCAATCAAACCAAAATGGTTGGACTCAATGTTTGATTAATTCAGAATGGTCATACTGAATGTTTGATCAACTTAGAATAGTCAAACTCAATGATCGAACATTTCCGAATTGTCAAACTCAATTTTCATTCAAACCAAAATGGTTGGACTCAATGTTTGATTAGCTCAGAATGGTCATACTAAATGTTTGACCAAATCAGAATAGTCAAACTCAATGATCTAACATATCAGAATTGTCAAACTCAATGATCGAACATTTCAGAATTGTCAAACTCAATTTTCATTCAAACCAAAATGG
Source organism: Alitta virens (assembly GCA_932294295.1). NCBI lineage: Eukaryota > Metazoa > Annelida > Polychaeta > Phyllodocida > Nereididae > Alitta > Alitta virens. Next base: position 10,041,597 of record OW028581.1, read on the forward strand.
TTGGACTCAATGTTTGATTAATTCAGAATGGTCATACTGAATGTTTGACCAAATCAGAATAGTCAAACTCAATGATCGAACATTTCAGAATTGTCAAACGCAATTTTCAATCAAACCAAAATGGTTGGAATCAATGTATGATTATCTCAGAATGGTCATACTGAATGTTTGATCAACTCAGAATAGTCAGACTCAATGATCGATCATCTCAGAATTGTCAAACTCAATGATCGAACATTTCAGAATTGTCAAACTCAATTTTCATTCAAACCAAAATGGTTGGACTCAATGTTTGATTAATTCAGAATGGTCATACTGAATGTTTGACCAAATCAGAATAGTCAAACTCAATGATCGAACATTTCAGAATTGTCAAACTCAATGATCGAACATTTCAGAATTGTCAAACTCAATTTTCATTCAAACCAAAATGGTTGGACTCAATGTTTGATTAATTCAGAATGGTCATGCTGAATGTTTGACCAAATCAGAATAGTCAAACTCAATGATCGAACATTTCAGAATTGTCAAACTCAATTTTCATTCAAACCAAAATGGTTGGACTCAATGTTTGATTTGCTCAGAATGATCATAGTAAATATTTGACCAAATCAGAATAGTCAAACTGAATGATCGAACATTTCAGAATTGTCAAACTCAATTTTCAATCAAACCAAAATGGTTGGACTGAATGTTTGATTAACTCAGATTGGTCAAACAGAATGTCTGATCAACTCAGAATAGTCAGACTCAATGATCGATCATCTCAGAATTGTCAAACTCAATGATCGAACATTTCAGAATTATCAAACTCAATTTTCATTCAAACCAAAATGGTTGGACTCAATGTTTGATTAATTCAGAATGGTCATACTGAATGTTTGACCAAATCAGAATAGTCAAACTGAATGATCGAACATTTCAGAATTGTCAAACGCAATTTTCAATCAAACCAAAATGGTTGGACTCAATGTTTGATTAATTCAGAATGGTCATACTGAATGTTTGATCAACTCAGAATAGTCAGACTCAATGATCGATCATCTCAGAATTGTCAAACTCAATGATCGAACATTTCAGAATTGTCAAACTCAATTTTCATTCAAACCAAAATGGTTGGACTCAATGTTTGATTAATTCAGAATGGTCATACTGAATGTTTGATCAACTCAGAATAGTCAAACTGAATGATCGAACATTTCCGAATTGTCAAACTCAATTTTCATTCGAACCAAAATGGTTGGACTGAATGTTTGATTAGCTCAGAATGGTCATACTAAATGTTTGACCAAATCAGAATAGTCAAACTCAATGATCGAACATTTCAGAATTGTCAAACTCAATGATCGAACATTTCAGAATTGTCAAACTCAATTTTCATTCAAACCAAAATGGTTGGACTCAATGTTTGATTAATTCAGAATGGTCATACTGAATGTTTGACCAAATCAGAATAGTCAAACTCAATGATCGAACATTTCAGAATTGTCAAACTCAATTTTCAATCAAACCAAAATGGTTGGAATCAATGTATGATTATCTCAGAATGGTCATACTGAATGTTTGATCAACTCAGAATAGTCAGACTCAATGATCGATCATCTCAGAATTGTCAAACTCAATGATCGAACATTTCAGAATTGCCAAACTCCATTTTCATTCAAACCAAAATGGTTGGACTCAATGTTTGATTAATTCAGAATGGTCATACTGAATGTTTGACCAAATCAGAATAGTCAAAGTCAATGATCGAACAATTCAGAATTGTCAAACTCAGTTTTCAATCAAACCAAAATGGTTGGACTGAATGTTTGATTAACTCAGATTGGTCAAACAGAATGTCTGATCAACTCAGAATAGTCAGACTCAATGATCGATCATCTCAGAATTGTCAAAATCAATGATCGAACATTTCAGAATTGTCAAACTCAATTTTCATTCAAACCAAAATGGTTGGACTCAATGTTTGATTATTTCAGAATGGTCATACTGAATGTTTGATCAACTCAGAATAGTCAAACTCAATGATCGAACATTTCAGAATTGTCAAACTCAATTTTCATTCAAACCAAAATGGTTGGACTCAATGTTTGATTAGCTCAGAATGGTCATACTAAATGTTTGACCAAATCAGAATAGTCAAACTCAATGATCGAACATTTCAGAATTGTCAAAATCAATGATCGAACATTTCAGAATTGTCAAACTCAATTTTCATTCAAACCAAAATGGTTGGACTCAATGTTTGATTATTTCAGAATGGTCATACTGAATGTTTGATCAACTCAGAATAGTCAAACTGAATGATCGAACATTTCAGAATTGTCAAACTCAATTTTCATTCAAACCAAAATGGTTGGACTCAATGTTTGATTAATTCAGAATGGTCATACTGAATGTTTGATCAACTCAGAATAGTCAGACTCAATGATCGATCATCTCAGAATTGTCAAACTCAATGATCGAACATTTCAGAATTGTCAAACTCAATTTTCATTCAAACCAAAATGGTTGGACTCAATGTTTGATTAATTCAGAATGGTCATACTGAATGTTTGATCAACTCAGAATAGTCAAACTGAATGATCGAACATTTCCGAATTGTCAAACTCAATTTTCATTCGAACCAAAATGGTTGGACTGAATGTTTGATTAGCTCAGAATGGTCATACTAAATGTTTGACCAAATCAGAATAGTCAAACTCAATGATCGAACAATTCAGAATTGTCAAACTCAGTTTTCAATCAAACCAAAATGGTTGGACTGAATGTTTGATTAACTCAGATTGGTCAAACAGAATGTCTGATCAACTCAGAATAGTCAGACTCAATGATCGATCATCTCAGAATTGTCAAAATCAATGATCGAACATTTCAGAATTGTCAAACTCAATTTTCATTCAAACCAAAATGGTTGGACTCAATGTTTGATTATTTCAGAATGGTCATACTGAATGTTTGATCAACTCAGAATAGTCAAACTCAATGATCGAACATTTCAGAATTGTCAAACTAAATTTTCATTCAAACCAAAATGGTTGGACTGAATGTTTGATTAGCTCAGAATGGTCATACTAAATGTTTGACCAAATCAGAATAGTCAAACTCAATGATCGAACATTTCAGAATTGTCAAGCTCAATAATCGAACATTTCAGAATTGTCAAACTCAATTTTCATTCAAACCAAAATGGTTGGACTCAATGTTTGATTAATTCAGAATGGTCATACTGAATGTTTGATCAACTCAGAATAGTCAAACTGAATGATCGAACATTTCAGAATTGTCAAACTCAATTTTCATTCAAACCAAAATGGTTGGACTCAATGTTTGATTAATTCAGAATGGTCATACTGAATGTTTGATCAACTCAGAATAGTCAGACTCAATGATCGATCATCTCAGAATTGTCAAACTCAATGATCGAACTTTTCCGAATTGTCAAACTCAATTTTCATTCAAACCAAAATGGTTGGACTCAATGTTTGATTTGCTCAGAATGATCATAGTAAATGTTTGACCAAATCAGAATAGTCAAACTCAATGATCGAACATTTCAGAATTGTCAAACTCAATGATCGAACATTTCAGAATTGTCAAACTCAATTTTCATTCAAACCAAAATGGTTGGACTCAATGTTTGATTAATTCAGAATGGTCATACTGAATGTTTGACCAAATCAGAATTGTCAAACTCAATGATCGAACATTTCAGAATTGTCAAACGCAATTTTCAATCAAACCAAAATGGTTGGACTCAATGTTTGATTAATTCAGAATGGTCATACTGAATGTTTGATCAACTCAGAATAGTCAAACTCAATGATCGAACATTTCCGAATTGTCAAACTCAATTTTCATTCAAACCAAAATGGTTGGACTCAATGTTTGATTAGCTCAGAATGGTCATACTAAATGTTTGACCAAATCAGAATAGTCAAACTCAATGATCTAACATATCAGAATTGTCAAACTCAATGATCGAACATTTCAGAATTGTCAAACTCAATTTTCATTCAAACCAAAATGGTTGGACTCAATGTTTGATTAATTCAGAATGGTCATACTGAATGTTTGACCAAATCAGAATAGTCAAACTCAATGATCGAACATTTCAGAATTGTCAAACGCAATTTTCAATCAAACCAAAATGGTTGGAATCAATGTATGATTATCTCAGAATGGTCATACTGAATGTTTGATCAACTCAGAATAGTCAGACTCAATGATCGATCATCTCAGAATTGTCAAACTCAATGATCGAACATTTCAGAATTGTCAAACTCAATTTTCATTCAAACCAAAATGGTTGGACTCAATGTTTGATTAATTCAGAATGGTCATACTGAATGTTTGACCAAATCAGAATAGTCAAACTCAATGATCGAACATTTCAGAATTGTCAAACTCAATGATCGAACATTTCAGAATTGTCAAACTCAATTTTCATTCAAACCAAAATGGTTGGACTCAATGTTTGATTAATTCAGAATGGTCATGCTGAATGTTTGACCAAATCAGAATAGTCAAACTCAATGATCGAACATTTCAGAATTGTCAAACTCAATTTTCATTCAAACCAAAATGGTTGGACTCAATGTTTGATTTGCTCAGAATGATCATAGTAAATATTTGACCAAATCAGAATAGTCAAACTGAATGATCGAACATTTCAGAATTGTCAAACTCAATTTTCAATCAAACCAAAATGGTTGGACTGAATGTTTGATTAACTCAGATTGGTCAAACAGAATGTCTGATCAACTCAGAATAGTCAGACTCAATGATCGATCATCTCAGAATTGTCAAACTCAATGATCGAACATTTCAGAATTATCAAACTCAATTTTCATTCAAACCAAAATGGTTGGACTCAATGTTTGATTAATTCAGAATGGTCATACTGAATGTTTGACCAAATCAGAATAGTCAAACTGAATGATCGAACATTTCAGAATTGTCAAACGCAATTTTCAATCAAACCAAAATGGTTGGACTCAATGTTTGATTAATTCAGAATGGTCATACTGAATGTTTGATCAACTCAGAATAGTCAGACTCAATGATCGATCATCTCAGAATTGTCAAACTCAATGATCGAACATTTCAGAATTGTCAAACTCAATTTTCATTCAAACCAAAATGGTTGGACTCAATGTTTGATTAATTCAGAATGGTCATACTGAATGTTTGATCAACTCAGAATAGTCAAACTGAATGATCGAACATTTCCGAATTGTCAAACTCAATTTTCATTCGAACCAAAATGGTTGGACTGAATGTTTGATTAGCTCAGAATGGTCATACTAAATGTTTGACCAAATCAGAATAGTCAAACTCAATGATCGAACATTTCAGAATTGTCAAACTCAATGATCGAACATTTCAGAATTGTCAAACTCAATTTTCATTCAAACCAAAATGGTTGGACTCAATGTTTGATTAATTCAGAATGGTCATGCTGAATGTTTGACCAAATCAGAATAGTCAAACTCAATGATCGAACATTTCAGAATTGTCAAACTCAATTTTCATTCAAACCAAAATGGTTGGACTCAATGTTTGATTTGCTCAGAATGATCATAGTAAATATTTGACCAAATCAGAATAGTCAAACTCAATGATCGAACATTTCAGAATTGTCAAACTCAATGATCGAACATTTCAGAATTGTCAAACTCAATTTTCATTCAAACCAAAATGGTTGGACTCAATGTTTGATTAATTCAGAATGGTCATACTGAATGTCTGACCAAATCAGAATTGTCAAACTCAATGATCGAACATTTCAGAATTGTCAAACTCAATTTTCAATCAAACCAAAATGGTTGGACTGAATGTTTGATTAACTCAGATTGGTCAAACAGAATGTCTGATCAACTCAGAATAGTCAGACTCAATGATCGATCATCTCAGAATTGTCAAACTCAATGATCGAACATTTCAGAATTGTCAAACTCAATTCTCATTCAAACCAAAATGGTTGGACTCAATGTTTGATTAATTCAGAATGGTCATACTGAATGTTTGATCAACTCAGAATAGTCAAACTCAATGATCGAACATTTCCGAATTGTCAAACTCAATATTCATTCAAACCAAAATGGTTGGACTCAATGTTTGATTAGCTCAGAATGGTCATACTAAATGTTTGACCAAATCAGAATAGTCAAACTCAATGATCGAACATTTCAGAATTGTCAAACTCAATGATCGAACATTTCAGAATTGTCAAACTCAATTTTCATTCAAACCAAAATGGTTGGACTCAATGTTTGATTAATTCAGAATGGTCATACTGAATGTTTGACCAAATCAGAATTGTCAAACTGAATGATCGAACATTTCAGAATTGTCAAACGCAATTTTCAATCAAACCAAAATGGTTGGAACCAATGTATGATTATCTCAGAATGGTCATACTGAATGTTTGATCAACTCAGAATAGTCAGACTCAATGATCGATCATCTCAGAATTGTCAAACTCAATGATCGAACATTTCAGAATTGTCAAACTCAATTTTCATTCAAACCAAAATGGTTGGACTCAATGTTTGATTAATTCAGAATGGTCATACTGAATGTTTGATCAACTCAGAATAGTCAAACTCAATGATCGAACATTTCCGAATTGTCAAACTCAATTTTCATTCAAACCAAAACGGTTGGACTCAATGTTTGATTAGCTCAGAATGGTCATACTAAATGTTTGACCAAATCAGAATAGTCAAACTCAATGATCGATCATCTCAGAATTGTCAAACTCAATGATCGAACATTTCAGAATTGTCAAACTCAATTTTCATTCAAACCAAAATGGTTGGACTCAATGTTTGATTAATTCAGAATGGTCATACTGAATGTTTGACCAAATCAGAATAGTCAAACTCAATGATCGAACATTTCAGAATTGTCAAACGCAATTTTCAATCAAACCAAAATGGTTGGAATCAATGTATGATTATCTCAGAATGGTCATACTGAATGTTTGATCAACTCAGAATAGTCAGACTCAATGATCGATCATCTCAGAATTGTCAAACTCAATGATCGAACATTTCAGAATTGTCAAACTCCATTTTCATTCAAACCAAAATGGTTGGACTCAATGTTTGATTAATTCAGAATGGTCATACTGAATGTTTGACCAAATCAGAATAGTCAAAGTCAATGATCGAACAATTCAGAATTGTCAAACTCAGTTTTCAATCAAACCAAAATGGTTGGACTGAATGTTTGATTAACTCAGATTGGTCAAACAGAATGTCTGATCAACTCAGAATAGTCAAACTCAATGATCGAACATTTCAGAATTGTCAAACTCAATGATCGAACATTTCAGAATTGTCAAACTCAATTTTCATTCAAACCAAAATGGTTGGACTCAATGTTTGATTAATTCAGAATGGTCATGCTGAATGTTTGACCAAATCAGAATAGTCAAACTCAATGATCGAACATTTCAGAATTGTCAAACTCAATTTTCATTCAAACCAAAATGGTTGGACTCAATGTTTGATTTGCTCAGAATGATCATAGTAAATATTTGACCAAATCAGAATAGTCAAACTCAATGATCGAACATTTCAGAATTGTCAAACTCAATGATCGAACATTTCAGAATTGTCAAACTCAATTTTCATTCAAACCAAAATGGTTGGACTCAATGTTTGATTAATTCAGAATGGTCATACTGAATGTCTGACCAAATCAGAATTGTCAAACTCAATGATCGAACATTTCAGAATTGTCAAACTCAATTTTCAATCAAACCAAAATGGTTGGACTGAATGTTTGATTAACTCAGATTGGTCAAACAGAATGTCTGATCAACTCAGAATAGTCAGACTCAATGATCGATCATCTCAGAATTGTCAAACTCAATGATCGAACATTTCAGAATTGTCAAACTCAATTCTCATTCAAACCAAAATGGTTGGACTCAATGTTTGATTAATTCAGAATGGTCATACTGAATGTTTGATCAACTCAGAATAGTCAAACTCAATGATCGAACATTTCCGAATTGTCAAACTCAATATTCATTCAAACCAAAATGGTTGGACTCAATGTTTGATTAGCTCAGAATGGTCATACTAAATGTTTGACCAAATCAGAATAGTCAAACTCAATGATCGAACATTTCAGAATTGTCAAACTCAATGATCGAACATTTCAGAATTGTCAAACTCAATTTTCATTCAAACCAAAATGGTTGGACTCAATGTTTGATTAATTCAGAATGGTCATACTGAATGTTTGACCAAATCAGAATTGTCAAACTGAATGATCGAACATTTCAGAATTGTCAAACGCAATTTTCAATCAAACCAAAATGGTTGGAATCAATGTATGATTATCTCAGAATGGTCATACTGAATGTTTGATCAACTCAGAATAGTCAGACTCAATGATCGATCATCTCAGAATTGTCAAACTCAATGATCGAACATTTCAGAATTGTCAAACTCAATTTTCATTCAAACCAAAATGGTTGGACTCAATGTTTGATTAATTCAGAATGGTCATACTGAATGTTTGATCAACTCAGAATAGTCAAACTCAATGATCGAACATTTCCGAATTGTCAAACTCAATTTTCATTCAAACCAAAACGGTTGGACTCAATGTTTGATTAGCTCAGAATGGTCATACTAAATGTTTGACCAAATCAGAATAGTCAAACTCAATGATCGATCATCTCAGAATTGTCAAACTCAATGATCGAACATTTCAGAATTGTCAAACTCAATTTTCATTCAAACCAAAATGGTTGGACTCAATGTTTGATTAATTCAGAATGGTCATACTGAATGTTTGACCAAATCAGAATAGTCAAACTCAATGATCGAACATTTCAGAATTGTCAAACGCAATTTTCAATCAAACCAAAATGGTTGGAATCAATGTATGATTATCTCAGAATGGTCATACTGAATGTTTGATCAACTCAGAATAGTCAGACTCAATGATCGATCATCTCAGAATTGTCAAACTCAATGATCGAACATTTCAGAATTGTCAAACTCCATTTTCATTCAAACCAAAATGGTTGGACTCAATGTTTGATTAATTCAGAATGGTCATACTGAATGTTTGACCAAATCAGAATAGTCAAAGTCAATGATCGAACAATTCAGAATTGTCAAACTCAGTTTTCAATCAAACCAAAATGGTTGGACTGAATGTTTGATTAACTCAGATTGGTCAAACAGAATGTCTGATCAACTCAGAATAGTCAGACTCAATGATCGATCATCTCAGAATTGTCAAACTCAATGATCGCAAAATTCCAGAATTGTCAAACTCAATTTTCATTCAAACCAAAATGGTTGGACTCAATGTTTGATTAGCTCAGAATGGTCATACTAAATGTTTGACCAAATCAGAATAGTCAAACTCAATGATCGAACATTTCAGAATTGTCAAACTCAATGATCGAACATTTCAGAATTGTCAAACTCAATTTTCATTCAAACCAAAATGGTTGGACTCAATGTTTGATTAATTCAGAATGGTCATACTGAATGTTTGACCAAATCAGAATAGTCAAACTCAATGATCAATTTCAGAATTGTCAAACGCAATTTTCAATCAAACCAAAATGGTTGGACTCAATGTATGATTATCTCAGATTGGTCAAACAGAATGTCTGATCAACTCAGAATAGTCAGACTCAATGATCGATCATCTCAGAATTGTCAAACTCAATGACGAACATTTCAGAATTGTCAAACTCAATTTTCATTCAAACCAAAATGGTTGGACTCAATGTTTGATTAATTCAGAATGGTCATACTGAATGTTTGATCAACTCAGAATAGTGAAACTCAATGATCGAACATTTTCGAATTGTCAAACTCAATTTTCATTCAAACCAAAATGGTTGGACTCAATGTTTGATTTGCTCAGAATGGTCATACTAAATGTTTGACCAAATCAGTATAGTCAAACTCAATGATCGAACATTTCAGAATTGTCAAACTCAATGATCGAACATTTCAGAATTGTCAAACTCAATTTTCATTCAAACCAAAATGGTTGGACTCAATGTTTGATTAATTCAGAATGGTCATACTGAATGTTTGACCAAATCAGAATAGTCAAACTGAATGATCGAACATTTCAGAATTGTCAAACGCAATTTTCAATCAAACCAAAATGGTTGGACTCAATGTATGATTATCTCAGAATGGTCATACTGAATCTTTGATCAACTCAGAATAGTCAGACTAAATGATCGATCATCTCAGAATTGTCAAACTCAATGATCGAACATTTCAGAATTGTCAAACTCAATTTTCATTCAAACCAAAATGGTTGGACTCAATGTTTGATTAATTCAGAATGGTCATACTGAATGTTTGACCAAATCAGAATAGTCAAACTGAATGATCGAACATTTCAGAATTGTCAAACGCAATTTTCAATCAAACCAAAATGGTTGGACTCAATGTATGATTATCTCAGAATGGTCATACTGAATCTTTGATCAACTCAGAATAGTCAGACTCAATGATCGATCATCTCAGAATTGTCAAACTCAATGATCGAACATTTCAGAATTGTCAAACTCAATTTTCATTCAAACCAAAATGGTTGGACTCAATGTTTGATTAGCTCAGAATGGTCATACTAAATGTTTGACCAAATCAGAATAGTCAAACTCAATGATCGAACATTTCAGAATTGTCAAACTCAATGATCGAACATTTCAGAATTGTCAAACTCAATTTTCATTCAAACCAAAATGGTTGGACTCAATGTTTGATTAATTCAGAATGGTCATACTGAATGTTTGACCAAATCAGAATAGTCAAACTCAATGATCAAACATTTAGAATTGTCAAGCTCAATTTTCAATCAAACCAAAATGGTTGGACTGAATGTTTGATTAACTCAGATTGGTCATACAGAATGTCTGATCAACTCAGAATAGTCAGACTCAATGATCGATCATCTCAGAATTGTCAAACTCAATGACGAACATATCAGAATTGTCAAACTCAATTTTCATTCAAACCAAAATGGTTGGACTCAATGTTTAATTAATTCAGAATGGTCATACTGAATGTTTGATCAACTCAGAATAGTCAAACTCAATGATCGAACATTTCAGAATTGTCAAACGCAATTTTCAATCAAACCAAAATGGTTGGACTCAATGTATGATTATCTCAGAATGGTCATACTGAATGTTTGATCAACTCAGAATAGTCAGACTCAATGATCGATCATCTCAGAATTGTCAAACTCAATGATCGAACATTTCAGAATTGTCAAACTCAATTTTCATTCAAACCAAAATGGTTGGACTCAATGTTTGATTAATTCAGAATGGTCATACTGAATGTTTGATCAACTCAGAATAGTCAAACTCAATGATCGAACATTTCCGAATTGTCAAACTCAATTTTCATTCAAACCAAAATGGTTGGACTCAATGTTTGATTTGCTCAGAATGGTCATACTAAATGTTTGACCAAATCAGAATAGTCAAACTCAATGATCGAACATTTCAGAATTGTCAAACTCAATGATCGAACATTTCAGAATTGTCAAACTCAATTTTCATTCAAACCAAAATGGTTGGACTCAATGTTTGATTAATTCAGAATGGTCATACTGAATGTTTGACCAAATCAGAATAGTCAAACTCAATGATCGAACATTTAGAATTGTCAAGCTCAATTTTCAATCAAACCAAAATGGTTGGACTGAATGTTTGATTAACTCAGATTGGTCAAACAGAATGTCTGATCAACTCAGAGTAGTCAGACTCAATGATCGATCATCTCAGAATTGTCAAACTCAATGACGAACATTTCAGAATTGTCAAACTCAATTTTCATTCAAACCAAAATGGTTGGACTCAATGTTTAATTAATTCAGAATGGTCATACTGAATGTTTGATCAACTCAGAATAGTCAAACTCAATGATCGAACATTTCAGAATTGTCAAACGCAATTTTCAATCAAACCAAAATGGTTGGACTCAATGTATGATTATCTCAGATTGGTCAAACAGAATGTCTGATCAACTCAGAATAGTCAGACTCAATGATCGATCATCTCAGAATTGTCAAACTCAATGACGAACATTTCAGAATTGTCAAACTCAATTTTCATTCAAACCAAAATGGTTGGACTCAATGTTTGATTAATTCAGAATGGTCATACTGAATGTTTGATCAACTCAGAATAGTGAAACTCAATGATCGAACATTTTCGAATTGTCAAACTCAATTTTCATTCAAACCAAAATGGTTGGACTCAATGTTTGATTTGCTCAGAATGGTCATACTAAATGTTTGACCAAATCAGTATAGTCAAACTCAATGATCGAACATTTCAGAATTGTCAAACTCAATGATCGAACATTTCAGAATTGTCAAACTCAATTTTCATTCAAACCAAAATGGTTGGACTCAATGTTTGATTAATTCAGAATGGTCATTCTGAATGTTTGACCAAATCAGAATAGTCAAACTGAATGATCGAACATTTCAGAATTGTCAAACGCAATTTTCAATCAAACCAAAATGGTTGGACTCAATGTATGATTATCTCAGAATGGTCATACTGAATCTTTGATCAACTCAGAATAGTCAGACTAAATGATCGATCATCTCAGAATTGTCAAACTCAATGATCGAACATTTCAGAATTGTCAAACTCAATTTTCATTCAAACCAAAATGGTTGGACTCAATGTTTGATTAATTCAGAATGGTCATACTGAATGTTTGATCAACTCAGAATAGTCAAACTCAATGATCGAACATTTCCGAATTGTCAAACTCAATTTTCATTCAAACCAAAATGGTTGGACTCAATGTTTGATTTGCTCAGAATGGTCATACTAAATGTTTGACCAAATCAGAATAGTCAAACTCAATGATCGAACATTTCAGAATTGTCAAACTCAATGATCGAACATTTCAGAATTGTCAAACTCAATTTTCATTCAAACCAAAATGGTTGGACTCAATGTTTGATTAATTCAGAATGGTCATACTGAATGTTTGACCAAATCAGAATAGTCAAACTGAATGATCGAACATTTCAGAATTGTCAAACGCAATTTTCAATCAAACCAAAATGGTTGGACTCAATGTATGATTATCTCAGAATGGTCATACTGAATCTTTGATCAACTCAGAATAGTCAGACTCAATGATCGATCATCTCAGAATTGTCAAACTCAATGATCGAACATTTCAGAATTGTCAAACTCAATTTTCATTCAAACCAAAATGGTTGGACTCAATGTTTGATTAATTCAGAATGGTCATACTGAATGTTTGACCAAATCAGAATAGTCAAACTGAATGATCGAATATTTCAGAATTGTCAAACGCAATTTTCAATCAAACCAAAATGGTTGGACTCAATGTATGATTATCTCAGAATGGTCATACTGAATCTTTGATCAACTCAGAATAGTCAGACTCAATGATCGATCATCTCAGAATTGTCAAACTCAATGATCGAACATTTCAGAATTGTCAAACTCAATTTTCATTCAAACCAAAATGGTTGGACTCAATGTTTGATTAGCTCAGAATGGTCATACTAAATGTTTGACCAAATCAGAATAGTCAAACTCAATGATCGAACATTTCAGAATTGTCAAACTCAATGATCGAACATTTCAGAATTGTCAAACTCAATTTTCATTCAAACCAAAATGGTTGGACTCAATGTTTGATTAATTCAGAATGGTCATACTGAATGTTTGACCAAATCAGAATAGTCAAACTCAATGATCGAACATTTAGAATTGTCAAGCTCAATTTTCAATCAAACCAAAATGGTTGGACTGAATGTTTGATTAACTCAGATTGGTCATACAGAATGTCTGATCAACTCAGAATAGTCAGACTCAATGATCGATCATCTCAGAATTGTCAAACTCAATGACGAACATTTCAGAATTGTCAAACTCAATTTTCATTCAAACCAAAATGGCTGGACTCAATGTTTAATTAATTCAGAATGGTCATACTGAATGTTTGATCAACTCAGAATAGTCAAACTCAATGATCGAACATTTCAGAATTGTCAAATGCAATTTTCAATCAAACCAAAATGGTTGGACTCAATGTATGATTATCTCAGAATGGTCATACTGAATGTTTGATCAACTCAGAATAGTCAGACTCAATGATCGATCATCTCAGAATTGTCAAACTCAATGATCGAACATTTCAGAATTGTCAAACTCAATTTTCATTCAAACCAAAATGGTTGGACTCAATGTTTGATTAATTCAGAATGGTCATACTGAATGTTTTATCAACTCAGAATAGTCAAACTCAATGATCGAACATTTCTGAATTGTCAAACTCAATTTTCATTCAAACCAAAATGGTTGGACTCAATGTTTGATTTGCTCAGAATGGTCATACTAAATGTTTGACCAAATCAGAATAGTCAAACTCAATGATCGAACATTTCAGAATTGTCAAACTCAATGATCGAACATTTCAGAATTGTCAAACTCAATTTTCATTCAAACCAAAATGGTTGGACTCAATGTTTGATTAATTCAGAATGGTCATACTGAATGTTTGACCAAATCAGAATAGTCAAACTGAATGATCGAACATTTCAGAATTGTCAAACGCAATTTTCAATCAAACCAAAATGGTTGGACTCAATGTATGATTATCTCAGAATGGTCATACTGAATCTTTGATCAACTCAGAATAGTCAAACTCAATGATCGAACATTTCAGAATTGTCAAACTCAATTTTCATTCAAACCAAAATGGTTGGACTCAATGTTTGATTAATTCAGAATGGTCATACTGAATGTTTGACCCAATCAGAATAGTCAAACTCAATGATCGAACATTTCAGAATTGTCAAACGCAATTTTCAATCAAACCAAAATGGTTGGACTCAATGTATGATTATCTCAGAATGGTCATACTGAATCTTTGATCAACTCAGAATAGTCAGACTCAATGATCGATCATCTCAGAATTGTCAAACTCAATGATCGAACATTTCAGAATTGTCAAACTCAATTTTCATTCAAACCAAAATGGTTGGACTCAATGTTTGATTAGCTCAGAATGGTCATACTAAATGTTTGACCAAATCAGAATAGTCAAACTCAATGATCGAACATTTCAGAATTGTCAAACTCAATGATCGAACATTTCAGAATTGTCAAACTCAATTTTCATTCAAACCAAAATGGTTGGACTCAATGTTTGATTAATTCAGAATGGTCATACTGAATGTTTGACCAAATCAGAATAGTCAAACTCAATGATCGAACATTTCAGAATTGTCAAACTCAATTTTCAATCAAACCAAAATGGTTGGACTGAATGTTTGATTAACTCAGATTGGTCAAACTGAATGTTTGATCAACTCAGAATAGTCAGACTCAATGATCGATCATCTCAGAATTGTCAAACTCAATGATCGAACATTTCAGAATTGTCAAACTCAATTTCCATTCAAACCAAAATGGTTGGACTCAATGTTTGATTAATTCAGAATGGTCATACTGAATGTTTGATCAGCTCAGAATAGTCAAACTCAATGATCGAACATTTCCGAATTGTCAAACTCAATTTTCATTCAAACCAAAATGGTTGGACTCAATGTTTGATTTGCTCAGAATGATCATAGTAAATGTTTGACCAAATCAGAATAGTCAAACTCAATGATCGAACATTTCAGAATTGTCAAACTCAATGATCGAACATTTCAGAATTGTCAAACTCAATTTTCATTCAAACCAAAATGGTTGGACTCAATGTTTGATTAATTCAGAATGGTCATACTGAATGTTTGACCAAATCAGAATAGTCAAACTCAATGATCGAACATTTCAGAATTGTCAAACTCAATTTTCAATCAAACCAAAATGGTTGGACTGAATGTTTGATTAACTCAGATTGGTCAAACAGAATGTCTGATCAACTCAGAATAGTCAGACTCAATGATCGATCATCTCAGAATTGTCAAACTCAATGATCGAACATTTCAGAATTGTCAAACTCAATTTTCATTCAAACCAAAATGGTTGGACTCAATGTTTGATTAATTCAGAATGGTCATACTGAATGTTTGATCAACTCAGAATAGTCAAACTCAATGATCGAACATTTTCGAATTGTCAAACTCAATTTTCATTCAAACCAAAATGGTTGGACTCAATGTTTGATTTGCTCAGAATGGTCATACTAAATGTTTGACCAAATCAGAATAGTCAAACTCAATGATCGAACATTTCAGAATTGTCAAACTCAATGATCGAACATTTCAGAATTGTCAAACTCAATTTTCATTCAAACCAAAATGGTTGGACTCAATGTTTGATTAATTCAGAATGGTCATACTGAATGTTTGACCAAATCAGAATAGTCAAACTCAATGATCGAACATTTCAGAATTGCCAAACGCAATTTTCAATCAAACCAAAATGGTTGGACTCAATGTATGATTATCTCAGAATGGTCATACTGAATCTTTGATCAACTCAGAATAGTCAGACTCAATGATCGATCATCTCAGAATTGTCAAACTCAATGATCGAACATTTCAGAATTGTCAAACTCAATTTTCATTCAAACCAAAATGGTTGGACTCAATGTTTGATTAATTCAGAATGGTCATACTGAATGTTTGACCAAATCAGAATAGTCAAACTGAATGATCGAACATTTCAGAATTGTCAAACGCAATTTTCAATCAAACCAAAATGGTTGGACTCAATGTATGATTATCTCAGAATGGTCATACTGAATCTTTGATCAACTCAGAATAGTCAGACTCAATGATCGATCATCTCAGAATTGTCAAACTCAATGATCGAACATTTCAGAATTGTCAAACTCAATTTTCATTCAAACCAAAATGGTTGGACTCAATGTTTGATTAGCTCAGAATGGTCATACTGAATGTTTGATCAACTCAGAATAGTCAAACTCAATGACTGATCATTTCAGAATTGTCAAGCTCAGTGTTCAATAAAATCAAAATGGTGAGACTCAATGTATGATTATCTCAGAATGGTCATACTGAATGTTTGATCAACTCAGAATAGTCAAACTCAATGATCGATCATCTCAGAATTGTCAAACTCAATGATCGAACATTTCAGAATTGTCCAACTCAATTTTCATTCAAACCAAAATGGTTGGACTGAATGTTTGATTAACTCAGATTGGTCAAACAGAATGTCTGATCAACTCAGAATAGTCAGACTCAATGATCGAACATTTCAGAATTGTCAAACTCAATGATCGAACATTTCAGAATTGTCAAACTCAATTTTCATTCAAACCAAAATGGTTGGACTCAATGTTTGATTAGCTCAGAATGGTCATACTAAATGTTTGACCAAATCAGAATAGTCAAACTCAATGATCGAACATTTCAGAATTGTCAAACTCAATGATCGAACATTTCAGAATTGTCAAACTCAATTTTCATTCAAACCAAAATGGTTGGACTCAATGTTTGATTAATTCAGAATGGTCATACTGAATGTTTGACCAAATCAGAATAGTCAAACTCAATGATCGAACATTTCAGAATTGTCAAACTCAATTTTCAATCAAACCAAAATGGTTGGACTGAATGTTTGATTAACTCAGATTGGTCAAACAGAATGTCTGATCAACTCAGAATAGTCAGACTCAATGATCGATCATCTCAGAATTGTCAAACTCAATGATCGAACATTTCAGAATTGTCAAACTCAATTTTCATTCAAACCAAAATGGTTGGACTCAATGTTTGATTAATTCAGAATGGTCATACTGAATGTTTGATCAACTCAGAATAGTCAAACTCAATGATCGAACATTTCCGAATTGTCAAACTCAATTTTCATTCAAACCAAAATGGTTGGACTCAATGTTTGATTTGCTCAGAATGGTCATACTAAATGTTTGACCAAATCAGAATAGTCAAACTCAATGATCGAACATTTCAGAATTGTCAAACGCAATTTTCAATCAAACCAAAATGGTTGGACTCAATGTATGATTATCTCAGAATGGTCATACTGAATCTTTGATCAACTCAGAATAGTCAGACTCAATGATCGATCATCTCAGAATTGTCAAACTCAATGATCGAACATTTCAGAATTGTCAAACTCAATTTTCATTCAAACCAAAATGGTTGGACTCAATGTTTGATTAATTCAGAATGGTCATACTGAATGTTTGACCAAATCAGAATAGTCAAACTGAATGATCGAACATTTCAGAATTGTCAAACGCAATTTTCAATCTAACCAAAATGGTTGGACTCAATGTATGATTATCTCAGAATGGTCATACTGAATCTTTGATCAACTCAGAATAGTCAGACTCAATGATCGATCATCTCAGAATTGTCAAACTCAATGATCGAACATTTCAGAATTGTCAAACTCAATTTTCATTCAAACCAAAATGGTTGGACTCAATGTTTGATTAGCTCAGAATGGTCATACTAAATGTTTGACCAAATCAGAATAGTCAAACTCAATGATCGAACATTTCAGAATTGTCAAACTCAATGATCGAACATTTCAGAATTGTCAAACTCAATTTTCATTCAAACCAAAATGGTTGGACTCAATGTTTGATTAATTCAGAATGGTCATACTGAATGTTTGACCAAATCAGAATTGTCAAACTGAATGATCGAACATTTCAGAATTGTCAAACGCAATTTTCAATCAAACCAAAATGGTTGGAATCAATGTATGATTATCTCAGAATGGTCATACTGAATCTTTAATCAACTCAGAATAGTCAGACTCAATGATCGATCATCTCAGAATTGTCAAACTCAATGATCGAACATTTCAGAATTGTCAAACTCAATTTTCATTCAAACCAAAATGGTTGGACTCAATGTTTGATTAATTCAGAATGGTCATACTGAATGTTTGACCAAATCAGAATAGTCAAACTGAATGATCGAACATTTCAGAATTGTCAAGCGCAATTTTCAATCAAACCAAAATGGTTGGACTCAATGTATGATTATCTCAGAATGGTCATACTGAATCTTTGATCAACTCAGAATAGTCAGACCCAATGATCGATCATCTCAGAATTGTCAAACTCAATGATCGAACATTTCAGAATTGTCAAACTCAATTTTCATTCAAACCAAAATGGTTGGACTCAATGTTTGATTAGCTCAGGATGGTCATACTGAATGTTTGATCAACTCAGAATAGTCAAACTCAATGACTGATCATTTCAGAATTGTCAAGCTCAGTGTTCAATAAAATCAAAATGGTGGGACTCAATGTATGATTATCTCAGAATGGTCATACTGAATGTTTGATCAACTCAGAATAGTCAAACTCAATGATCGATCATCTCAGAATTGTCAAACTCAATGATCGAACATTTCAGAATTGTCAAACTCAATTTTCATTCAAACCAAAATGGTTGGACTCAATGTTTGATTAATTCAGAATGGTCATACTGAATGTTTGACCAAATCAGAATAGTCAAACTGAATGATCGAATATTTCAGAATTGTCAAACGCAATTTTCAATCAAACCAAAATGGTTGGACTCAATGTATGATTATCTCAGAATGGTCATACTGAATCTTTGATCAACTCAGAATAGTCAGACTCAATGATCGATCATCTCAGAATTGTCAAACTCAATGATCGAACATTTCAGAATTGTCAAACTCAATGATCGAACATTTCAGAATTGTCAAACTCAATTTTCATTCAAACCAAAATGGTTGGACTCAATGTTTGATTAATTCAGAATGGTCATACTGAATGTTTGATCAACTCAGAATAGTCAAACTCAATGATCGAACATTTCCGAATTGTCAAACTCAATTTTCATTCAAACCAAAATGGTTGGACTCAATGTTTGATTTGCTCAGAATGGTCATACTAAATGTTTGACCAAATCAGAATAGTCAAACTCAATGATCGCACATTTCAGAATTGTCAAACTCAATGATCGAACATTTCAGAATTGTCAAACTCAATTTTCATTCAAACCAAAATGGTTGGACTCAATGTTTGATTAATTCAGAATGGTCATACTGAATGTTTGACCAAATCAGAATAGTCAAACTGAATGATCGAACATTTCAGAATTGTCAAACGCAATTTTCAATCAAACCAAAATGGTTGGACTCAATGTATGATTATCTCAGAATGGTCATACTGAATCTTTGATCAACTCAGAATAGTCAGACTCAATGATCGATCATCTCAGAATTGTCAAACTCAATGATCGAACATTTCAGAATTGTCAAACTCAATTTTCATTCAAACCAAAATGGTTTGACTCAATGTTTGATTAATTCAGAATGGTCATACTGAATGTTTGACCAAATCAAAATAGTCAAACTGAATGATCGAACATTTCAGAATTGTCAAACGCAATTTTCAATCAAACCAAAATGGTTGGACTCAATGTATGATTATCTCAAAATGGTCATACTGAATCTTTGATCAACTCAGAATAGTCAGACTCAATGATCGATCATCTCAGAATTGTCAAACTCAATGATCGAACATTTCAGAATTGTCAAACTCAATTTTCATTCAAACCAAAATGGTTGGACTCAATGTTTGATTAGCTCAGAATGGTCATACTGAATGTTTGACCAAATCAGAATAGTCAAACTCAATGATCGAACATTTCAGAATTGTCAAACTCAATGATCGAACATTTCAGAATTGTCAAACTCAATTTTCATTCAAACCAAAATGGTTGGACTCAATGTTTGATTAATTCAGAATGGTCATACTGAATGTTTGACCAAATCAGAATAGTCAAACTCAATGATCGAACATTTCAGAATTGTCAAACTCAATTTTCAATCAAACCAAAATGGTTGGACTGAATGTTTGATTTACTCAGATTGGTCAAACTGAATGTTTGATCAACTCAGAATAGTCAGACTCAATGATCGATCATCTCAGAATTGTCAAACTCAATGATCGAACATTTCAGAATTGTCAAACTCAATTTCCATTCAAACCAAAATGGTTGGACTCAATGTTTGATTAATTCAGAATGGTCATACTGAATGTTTGATCAACTCAGAATAGTCAAACTCAATGATCGAACATTTCCGAATTGTCAAACTCAATTTTCATTCAAACCAAAATGGTTGGACTCAATGTTTGATTTGCTCAGAATGATCATAGTAAATGTTTGACCAAATCAGAATAGTCAAACTCAATGATCGAACATTTCAGAATTGTCAAACTCAATGATCGAACATTTCAGAATTGTCAAACTCAATTTTCATTCAAACCAAAATGGTTGGACTCAATGTTTGATTAATTCAGAATGGTCATACTGAATGTTTGACCAAATCAGAATTGTCAAACTCAATGATCGAACATTTCAGAATTGTCAAACTCAATTTTCAATCAAACCAAAATGGTTGGACTGAATGTTTGATTAACTCAGATTGGTCAAACAGAATGTCTGATCAACTCAGAATAGTCGGACTCAATGATCGATCATCTCAGAATTGTCAAACTCAATGATCGAACATTTCAGAATTATCAAACTCAATTTTCATTCAAACCAAAATGGTTGGACTCAATGTTTGATTAATTCAGAATGGTCATACTGAATGTTTGACCAAATCAGAATAGTCAAACTGAATGATCGAACATTTCAGAATTGTCAAACGCAATTTTCAATCAAACCAAAATGGTTGGACTCAATGTATGATTATCTCAGAATGGTCATACTGAATCTTTGATCAACTCAGAATAGTCAGACTCAATGATCGATCATCTCAGAATTGTCAAACTCAATGATCGAACATTTCAGAATTGTCAAACTCAATTTTCATTCAAACCAAAATGGTTGGACTCAATGTTTGATTAGCTCAGAATGGTCATACTAAATGTTTGACCAAATCAGAATAGTCAAACTCAATGATCGAACATTTCAGAATTGTCAAACTCAATGATCGAACATTTCAGAATTGTCAAACTCAATTTTCATTCAAACCAAAATGGTTGGACTCAATGTTTGATTAATTCAGAATGGTCATACTGAATGTTTGAACAAATCAGAATAGTCAAACTCAATGATCGAACATTTCAGAATTGTCAAACTCAATTTTCAATCAAACCAAAATGGTTGGACTGAATGTTTGATTAACTCAGATTGGTCAAACTGAATGTTTGATCAACTCAGAATAGTCAGACTCAATGATCGAACATCTCAGAATTGTCAAACTCAATGATCGAACATTTCAGAATTGTCAAACTCAATTTCCATTCAAACCAAAATGGTTGGACTCAATGTTTGATTAATTCAGAATGGTCATACTGAATGTTTGATCAACTCAGAATAGTCAAACTCAATGATCGAACATTTCCGAATTGTCAAACTCAATTTTCATTCAAACCAAAATGGTTGGACTCAATGTTTGATTTGCTCAGAATGATCATGGTAAATGTTTGACCAAATCAGAATAGTCAAACTCAATGATCGAACATTTCAGAATTGTCAAACTCAATGATCGAACATTTCAGAATTGTCAAACTCAATTTTCATTCAAACCAAAATGGTTGGACTCAATGTTTGATTAATTCAGAATGGTCATACTGAATGTTTGACCAAATCAGAATTGTCAAACTCAATGATCGAACATTTCAGAATTGTCAAACTCAATTTTCAATCAAACCAAAATGGTTGGACTGAATGTTTGATTAACTCAGATTGGTCAAACAGAATGTCTGATCAACTCAGAATAGTCAAAGTCAATGATCGAACAATTCAGAATTGTCAAACTCAGTTTTCAATCAAACCAAAATGGTTGGACTGAATGTTTGATTAACTCAGATTGGTCAAACAGAATGTCTGATCAACTCAGAATAGTCAGACTCAATGATCGATCATCTCAGAATTGTCAAAATCAATGATCGAACATTTCAGAATTGTCAAACTCAATTTTCATTCAAACCAAAATGGTTGGACTCAATGTTTGATTATTTCAGAATGGTCATACTGAATGTTTGATCAACTCAGAATAGTCAAACTCAATGATCGAACATTTCAGAATTGTCAAACTCAATTTTCATTCAAACCAAAATGGTTGGACTCAATGTTTGATTAGCTCAGAATGGTCATACTAAATGTTTGACCAAATCAGAATAGTCAAACTCAATGATCGAACATTTCAGAATTGTCAAGCTCAATAATCGAACATTTCAGAATTGTCAAACTCAATTTTCATTCAAACCAAAATGGTTGGACTCAATGTTTGATTAATTCAGAATGGTCATACTGAATGTTTGATCAACTCAGAATAGTCAAACTGAATGATCGAACATTTCAGAATTGTCAAACTCAATTTTCATTCAAACCAAAATGGTTGGACTCAATGTTTGATTAATTCAGAATGGTCATACTGAATGTTTGATCAACTCAGAATAGTCAGACTCAATGATCGATCATCTCAGAATTGTCAAACTCATTGATCGAACATTTCAGAATTGTCAAACTCAATTTTCATTCAAACCAAAATGGTTGGACTCAATGTTTGATTAATTCAGAATGGTCATACTGAATGTTTGATCAACTCAGAATAGTCAAACTGAATGATCGAACATTTCCGAATTGTCAAACTCAATTTTCATTCGAACCAAAATGGTTGGACTGAATGTTTGATTAGCTCAGAATGGTCATACTAAATGTTTGACCAAATCAGAATAGTCAAACTCAATGATCGAACAATTCAGAATTGTCAAACTCAGTTTTCAATCAAACCAAAATGGTTGGACTGAATGTTTGATTAACTCAGATTGGTCAAACAGAATGTCTGATCAACTCAGAATAGTCAGACTCAATGATCGATCATCTCAGAATTGTCAAAATCAATGATCGAACATTTCAGAATTGTCAAACTCAATTTTCATTCAAACCAAAATGGTTGGACTCAATGTTTGATTATTTCAGAATGGTCATACTGAATGTTTGATCAACTCAGAATAGTCAAACTCAATGATCGAACATTTCAGAATTGTCAAACTAAATTTTCATTCAAACCAAAATGGTTGGACTGAATGTTTGATTAGCTCAGAATGGTCATACTAAATGTTTGACCAAATCAGAATAGTCAAACTCAATGATCGAACATTTCAGAATTGTCAAGCTCAATAATCGAACATTTCAGAATTGTCAAACTCAATTTTCATTCAAACCAAAATGGTTGGACTCAATGTTTGATTAATTCAGAATGGTCATACTGAATGTTTGATCAACTCAGAATAGTCAAACTGAATGATCGAACATTTCAGAATTGTCAAACTCAATTTTCATTCAAACCAAAATGGTTGGACTCAATGTTTGATTAATTCAGAATGGTCATACTGAATGTTTGATCAACTCAGAATAGTCAGACTCAATGATCGATCATCTCAGAATTGTCAAACTCAATGATCGAACTTTTCCGAATTGTCAAACTCAATTTTCATTCAAACCAAAATGGTTGGACTCAATGTTTGATTTGCTCAGAATGATCATAGTAAATGTTTGACCAAATCAGAATAGTCAAACTCAATGATCGAACATTTCAGAATTGTCAAACTCAATGATCGAACATTTCAGAATTGTCAAACTCAATTTTCATTCAAACCAAAATGGTTGGACTCAATGTTTGATTAATTCAGAATGGTCATACTGAATGTTTGACCAAATCAGAATTGTCAAACTCAATGATCGAACATTTCAGAATTGTCAAACGCAATTTTCAATCAAACCAAAATGGTTGGACTCAATGTTTGATTAATTCAGAATGGTCATACTGAATGTTTGATCAACTCAGAATAGTCAAACTCAATGATCGAACATTTCCGAATTGTCAAACTCAATTTTCATTCAAACCAAAATGGTTGGACTCAATGTTTGATTAGCTCAGAATGGTCATACTAAATGTTTGACCAAATCAGAATAGTCAAACTCAATGATCTAACATATCAGAATTGTCAAACTCAATGATCGAACATTTCAGAATTGTCAAACTCAATTTTCATTCAAACCAAAATGGTTGGACTCAATGTTTGATTAATTCAGAATGGTCATACTGAATGTTTGACCAAATCAGAATAGTCAAACTCAATGATCGAACATTTCAGAATTGTCAAACGCAATTTTCAATCAAACCAAAATGGTTGGAATCAATGTATGATTATCTCAGAATGGTCATACTGAATGTTTGATCAACTCAGAATAGTCAGACTCAATGATCGATCATCTCAGAATTGTCAAACTCAATGATCGAACATTTCAGAATTGTCAAACTCAATTTTCATTCAAACCAAAATGGTTGGACTCAATGTTTGATTAATTCAGAATGGTCATACTGAATGTTTGACCAAATCAGAATAGTCAAACTCAATGATCGAACATTTCAGAATTGTCAAACTCAATGATCGAACATTTCAGAATTGTCAAACTCAATTTTCATTCAAACCAAAATGGTTGGACTCAATGTTTGATTAATTCAGAATGGTCATGCTGAATGTTTGACCAAATCAGAATAGTCAAACTCAATGATCGAACATTTCAGAATTGTCAAACTCAATTTTCATTCAAACCAAAATGGTTGGACTCAATGTTTGATTTGCTCAGAATGATCATAGTAAATATTTGACCAAATCAGAATAGTCAAACTGAATGATCGAACATTTCAGAATTGTCAAACTCAATTTTCAATCAAACCAAAATGGTTGGACTGAATGTTTGATTAACTCAGATTGGTCAAACAGAATGTCTGATCAACTCAGAATAGTCAGACTCAATGATCGATCATCTCAGAATTGTCAAACTCAATGATCGAACATTTCAGAATTATCAAACTCAATTTTCATTCAAACCAAAATGGTTGGACTCAATGTTTGATTAATTCAGAATGGTCATACTGAATGTTTGACCAAATCAGAATAGTCAAACTGAATGATCGAACATTTCAGAATTGTCAAACGCAATTTTCAATCAAACCAAAATGGTTGGACTCAATGTTTGATTAATTCAGAATGGTCATACTGAATGTTTGATCAACTCAGAATAGTCAGACTCAATGATCGATCATCTCAGAATTGTCAAACTCAATGATCGAACATTTCAGAATTGTCAAACTCAATTTTCATTCAAACCAAAATGGTTGGACTCAATGTTTGATTAATTCAGAATGGTCATACTGAATGTTTGATCAACTCAGAATAGTCAAACTGAATGATCGAACATTTCCGAATTGTCAAACTCAATTTTCATTCGAACCAAAATGGTTGGACTGAATGTTTGATTAGCTCAGAATGGTCATACTAAATGTTTGACCAAATCAGAATAGTCAAACTCAATGATCGAACATTTCAGAATTGTCAAACTCAATGATCGAACATTTCAGAATTGTCAAACTCAATTTTCATTCAAACCAAAATGGTTGGACTCAATGTTTGATTAATTCAGAATGGTCATACTGAATGTTTGACCAAATCAGAATAGTCAAACTCAATGATCGAACATTTCAGAATTGTCAAACTCAATTTTCAATCAAACCAAAATGGTTGGAATCAATGTATGATTATCTCAGAATGGTCATACTGAATGTTTGATCAACTCAGAATAGCCAGACTCAATGATCGATCATCTCAGAATTGTCAAACTCAATGATCGAACATTTCAGAATTGCCAAACTCCATTTTCATTCAAACCAAAATGGTTGGACTCAATGTTTGATTAATTCAGAATGGTCATACTGAATGTTTGACCAAATCAGAATAGTCAAAGTCAATGATCGAACAATTCAGAATTGTCAAACTCAGTTTTCAATCAAACCAAAATGGTTGGACTGAATGTTTGATTAACTCAGATTGGTCAAACAGAATGTCTGATCAACTCAGAATAGTCAGACTCAATGATCGATCATCTCAGAATTGTCAAAATCAATGATCGAACATTTCAGAATTGTCAAACTCAATTTTCATTCAAACCAAAATGGTTGGACTCAATGTTTGATTATTTCAGAATGGTCATACTGAATGTTTGATCAACTCAGAATAGTCAAACTCAATGATCGAACATTTCAGAATTGTCAAACTCAATTTTCATTCAAACCAAAATGGTTGGACTCAATGTTTGATTAGCTCAGAATGGTCATACTAAATGTTTGACCAAATCAGAATAGTCAAACTCAATGATCGAACATTTCAGAATTGTCAAGCTCAATAATCGAACATTTCAGAATTGTCAAACTCAATTTTCATTCAAACCAAAATGGTTGGACTCAATGTTTGATTAATTCAGAATGGTCATACTGAATGTTTGATCAACTCAGAATAGTCAAACTGAATGATCGAACATTTCAGAATTGTCAAACTCAATTTTCATTCAAACCAAAATGGTTGGACTCAATGTTTGATTAATTCAGAATGGTCATACTGAATGTTTGATCAACTCAGAATAGTCAGACTCAATGATCGATCATCTCAGAATTGTCAAACTCAATGATCGAACATTTCAGAATTGTCAAACTCAATTTTCATTCAAACCAAAATGGTTGGACTCAATGTTTGATTAATTCAGAATGGTCATACTGAATGTTTGATCAACTCAGAATAGTCAAACTGAATGATCGAACATTTCCGAATTGTCAAACTCAATTTTCATTCGAACCAAAATGGTTGGACTGAATGTTTGATTAGCTCAGAATGGTCATACTAAATGTTTGACCAAATCAGAATAGTCAAACTCAATGATCGAACAATTCAGAATTGTCAAACTCAGTTTTCAATCAAACCAAAATGGTTGGACTGAATGTTTGATTAACTCAGATTGGTCAAACAGAATGTCTGATCAACTCAGAATAGTCAGACTCAATGATCGATCATCTCAGAATTGTCAAAATCAATGATCGAACATTTCAGAATTGTCAAACTCAATTTTCATTCAAACCAAAATGGTTGGACTCAATGTTTGATTATTTCAGAATGGTCATACTGAATGTTTGATCAACTCAGAATAGTCAAACTCAATGATCGAACATTTCAGAATTGTCAAACTAAATTTTCATTCAAACCAAAATGGTTGGACTGAATGTTTGATTAGCTCAGAATGGTCATACTAAATGTTTGACCAAATCAGAATAGTCAAACTCAATGATCGAACATTTCAGAATTGTCAAGCTCAATAATCGAACATTTCAGAATTGTCAAACTCAATTTTCATTCAAACCAAAATGGTTGGACTCAATGTTTGATTAATTCAGAATGGTCATACTGAATGTTTGATCAACTCAGAATAGTCAAACTGAATGATCGAACATTTCAGAATTGTCAAACTCAATTTTCATTCAAACCAAAATGGTTGGACTCAATGTTTGATTTGCTCAGAATGATCATGGTAAATGTTTGACCAAATCAGAATAGTCAAACTCAATGATCGAACATTTCAGAATTGTCAAACTCAATGATCGAACATTTCAGAATTGTCAAACTCAATTTTCATTCAAACCAAAATGGTTGGACTCAATGTTTGATTAATTCAGAATGGTCATACTGAATGTTTGACCAAATCAGAATTGTCAAACTCAATGATCGAACATTTCAGAATTGTCAAACTCAATTTTCAATCAAACCAAAATGGTTGGACTGAATGTTTGATTAACTCAGATTGGTCAAACAGAATGTCTGATCAACTCAGAATAGTCAAAGTCAATGATCGAACAATTCAGAATTGTCAAACTCAGTTTTCAATCAAACCAAAATGGTTGGACTGAATGTTTGATTAACTCAGATTGGTCAAACAGAATGTCTGATCAACTCAGAATAGTCAGACTCAATGATCGATCATCTCAGAATTGTCAAAATCAATGATCGAACATTTCAGAATTGTCAAACTCAATTTTCATTCAAACCAAAATGGTTGGACTCAATGTTTGATTATTTCAGAATGGTCATACTGAATGTTTGATCAACTCAGAATAGTCAAACTCAATGATCGAACATTTCAGAATTGTCAAACTCAATTTTCATTCAAACCAAAATGGTTGGACTCAATGTTTGATTAGCTCAGAATGGTCATACTAAATGTTTGACCAAATCAGAATAGTCAAACTCAATGATCGAACATTTCAGAATTGTCAAGCTCAATAATCGAACATTTCAGAATTGTCAAACTCAATTTTCATTCAAACCAAAATGGTTGGACTCAATGTTTGATTAATTCAGAATGGTCATACTGAATGTTTGATCAACTCAGAATAGTCAAACTGAATGATCGAACATTTCAGAATTGTCAAACTCAATTTTCATTCAAACCAAAATGGTTGGACTCAATGTTTGATTAATTCAGAATGGTCATACTGAATGTTTGATCAACTCAGAATAGTCAGACTCAATGATCGATCATCTCAGAATTGTCAAACTCATTGATCGAACATTTCAGAATTGTCAAACTCAATTTTCATTCAAACCAAAATGGTTGGACTCAATGTTTGATTAATTCAGAATGGTCATACTGAATGTTTGATCAACTCAGAATAGTCAAACTGAATGATCGAACATTTCCGAATTGTCAAACTCAATTTTCATTCGAACCAAAATGGTTGGACTGAATGTTTGATTAGCTCAGAATGGTCATACTAAATGTTTGACCAAATCAGAATAGTCAAACTCAATGATCGAACAATTCAGAATTGTCAAACTCAGTTTTCAATCAAACCAAAATGGTTGGACTGAATGTTTGATTAACTCAGATTGGTCAAACAGAATGTCTGATCAACTCAGAATAGTCAGACTCAATGATCGATCATCTCAGAATTGTCAAAATCAATGATCGAACATTTCAGAATTGTCAAACTCAATTTTCATTCAAACCAAAATGGTTGGACTCAATGTTTGATTATTTCAGAATGGTCATACTGAATGTTTGATCAACTCAGAATAGTCAAACTCAATGATCGAACATTTCAGAATTGTCAAACTAAATTTTCATTCAAACCAAAATGGTTGGACTGAATGTTTGATTAGCTCAGAATGGTCATACTAAATGTTTGACCAAATCAGAATAGTCAAACTCAATGATCGAACATTTCAGAATTGTCAAGCTCAATAATCGAACATTTCAGAATTGTCAAACTCAATTTTCATTCAAACCAAAATGGTTGGACTCAATGTTTGATTAATTCAGAATGGTCATACTGAATGTTTGATCAACTCAGAATAGTCAAACTGAATGATCGAACATTTCAGAATTGTCAAACTCAATTTTCATTCAAACCAAAATGGTTGGACTCAATGTTTGATTAATTCAGAATGGTCATACTGAATGTTTGATCAACTCAGAATAGTCAGACTCAATGATCGATCATCTCAGAATTGTCAAACTCAATGATCGAACTTTTCCGAATTGTCAAACTCAATTTTCATTCAAACCAAAATGGTTGGACTCAATGTTTGATTTGCTCAGAATGATCATAGTAAATGTTTGACCAAATCAGAATAGTCAAACTCAATGATCGAACATTTCAGAATTGTCAAACTCAATGATCGAACATTTCAGAATTGTCAAACTCAATTTTCATTCAAACCAAAATGGTTGGACTCAATGTTTGATTAATTCAGAATGGTCATACTGAATGTTTGACCAAATCAGAATTGTCAAACTCAATGATCGAACATTTCAGAATTGTCAAACGCAATTTTCAATCAAACCAAAATGGTTGGACTCAATGTTTGATTAATTCAGAATGGTCATACTGAATGTTTGATCAACTCAGAATAGTCAAACTCAATGATCGAACATTTCCGAATTGTCAAACTCAATTTTCATTCAAACCAAAATGGTTGGACTCAATGTTTGATTAGCTCAGAATGGTCATACTAAATGTTTGACCAAATCAGAATAGTCAAACTCAATGATCTAACATATCAGAATTGTCAAACTCAATGATCGAACATTTCAGAATTGTCAAACTCAATTTTCATTCAAACCAAAATGGTTGGACTCAATGTTTGATTAATTCAGAATGGTCATACTGAATGTTTGACCAAATCAGAATAGTCAAACTCAATGATCGAACATTTCAGAATTGTCAAACGCAATTTTCAATCAAACCAAAATGGTTGGAATCAATGTATGATTATCTCAGAATGGTCATACTGAATGTTTGATCAACTCAGAATAGTCAGACTCAATGATCGATCATCTCAGAATTGTCAAACTCAATGATCGAACATTTCAGAATTGTCAAACTCAATTTTCATTCAAACCAAAATGGTTGGACTCAATGTTTGATTAATTCAGAATGGTCATACTGAATGTTTGACCAAATCAGAATAGTCAAACTCAATGATCGAACATTTCAGAATTGTCAAACTCAATGATCGAACATTTCAGAATTGTCAAACTCAATTTTCATTCAAACCAAAATGGTTGGACTCAATGTTTGATTAATTCAGAATGGTCATGCTGAATGTTTGACCAAATCAGAATAGTCAAACTCAATGATCGAACATTTCAGAATTGTCAAACTCAATTTTCATTCAAACCAAAATGGTTGGACTCAATGTTTGATTTGCTCAGAATGATCATAGTAAATATTTGACCAAATCAGAATAGTCAAACTGAATGATCGAACATTTCAGAATTGTCAAACTCAATTTTCAATCAAACCAAAATGGTTGGACTGAATGTTTGATTAACTCAGATTGGTCAAACAGAATGTCTGATCAACTCAGAATAGTCAGACTCAATGATCGATCATCTCAGAATTGTCAAACTCAATGATCGAACATTTCAGAATTATCAAACTCAATTTTCATTCAAACCAAAATGGTTGGACTCAATGTTTGATTAATTCAGAATGGTCATACTGAATGTTTGACCAAATCAGAATAGTCAAACTGAATGATCGAACATTTCAGAATTGTCAAACGCAATTTTCAATCAAACCAAAATGGTTGGACTCAATGTTTGATTAATTCAGAATGGTCATACTGAATGTTTGATCAACTCAGAATAGTCAGACTCAATGATCGATCATCTCAGAATTGTCAAACTCAATGATCGAACATTTCAGAATTGTCAAACTCAATTTTCATTCAAACCAAAATGGTTGGACTCAATGTTTGATTAATTCAGAATGGTCATACTGAATGTTTGATCAACTCAGAATAGTCAAACTGAATGATCGAACATTTCCGAATTGTCAAACTCAATTTTCATTCGAACCAAAATGGTTGGACTGAATGTTTGATTAGCTCAGAATGGTCATACTAAATGTTTGACCAAATCAGAATAGTCAAACTCAATGATCGAACATTTCAGAATTGTCAAACTCAATGATCGAACATTTCAGAATTGTCAAACTCAATTTTCATTCAAACCAAAATGGTTGGACTCAATGTTTGATTAATTCAGAATGGTCATACTGAATGTTTGACCAAATCAGAATAGTCAAACTCAATGATCGAACATTTCAGAATTGTCAAACTCAATTTTCAATCAAACCAAAATGGTTGGAATCAATGTATGATTATCTCAGAATGGTCATACTGAATGTTTGATCAACTCAGAATAGTCAGACTCAATGATCGATCATCTCAGAATTGTCAAACTCAATGATCGAACATTTCAGAATTGCCAAACTCCATTTTCATTCAAACCAAAATGGTTGGACTCAATGTTTGATTAATTCAGAATGGTCATACTGAATGTTTGACCAAATCAGAATAGTCAAAGTCAATGATCGAACAATTCAGAATTGTCAAACTCAGTTTTCAATCAAACCAAAATGGTTGGACTGAATGTTTGATTAACTCAGATTGGTCAAACAGAATGTCTGATCAACTCAGAATAGTCAGACTCAATGATCGATCATCTCAGAATTGTCAAAATCAATGATCGAACATTTCAGAATTGTCAAACTCAATTTTCATTCAAACCAAAATGGTTGGACTCAATGTTTGATTATTTCAGAATGGTCATACTGAATGTTTGATCAACTCAGAATAGTCAAACTCAATGATCGAACATTTCAGAATTGTCAAACTCAATTTTCATTCAAACCAAAATGGTTGGACTCAATGTTTGATTAGCTCAGAATGGTCATACTAAATGTTTGACCAAATCAGAATAGTCAAACTCAATGATCGAACATTTCAGAATTGTCAAGCTCAATAATCGAACATTTCAGAATTGTCAAACTCAATTTTCATTCAAACCAAAATGGTTGGACTCAATGTTTGATTAATTCAGAATGGTCATACTGAATGTTTGATCAACTCAGAATAGTCAAACTGAATGATCGAACATTTCAGAATTGTCAAACTCAATTTTCATTCAAACCAAAATGGTTGGACTCAATGTTTGATTAATTCAGAATGGTCATACTGAATGTTTGATCAACTCAGAATAGTCAGACTCAATGATCGATCATCTCAGAATTGTCAAACTCAATGATCGAACATTTCAGAATTGTCAAACTCAATTTTCATTCAAACCAAAATGGTTGGACTCAATGTTTGATTAATTCAGAATGGTCATACTGAATGTTTGATCAACTCAGAATAGTCAAACTGAATGATCGAACATTTCCGAATTGTCAAACTCAATTTTCATTCGAACCAAAATGGTTGGACTGAATGTTTGATTAGCTCAGAATGGTCATACTAAATGTTTGACCAAATCAGAATAGTCAAACTCAATGATCGAACAATTCAGAATTGTCAAACTCAGTTTTCAATCAAACCAAAATGGTTGGACTGAATGTTTGATTAACTCAGATTGGTCAAACAGAATGTCTGATCAACTCAGAATAGTCAGACTCAATGATCGATCATCTCAGAATTGTCAAAATCAATGATCGAACATTTCAGAATTGTCAAACTCAATTTTCATTCAAACCAAAATGGTTGGACTCAATGTTTGATTATTTCAGAATGGTCATACTGAATGTTTGATCAACTCAGAATAGTCAAACTCAATGATCGAACATTTCAGAATTGTCAAACTAAATTTTCATTCAAACCAAAATGGTTGGACTGAATGTTTGATTAGCTCAGAATGGTCATACTAAATGTTTGACCAAATCAGAATAGTCAAACTCAATGATCGAACATTTCAGAATTGTCAAGCTCAATAATCGAACATTTCAGAATTGTCAAACTCAATTTTCATTCAAACCAAAATGGTTGGACTCAATGTTTGATTAATTCAGAATGGTCATACTGAATGTTTGATCAACTCAGAATAGTCAAACTGAATGATCGAACATTTCAGAATTGTCAAACTCAATTTTCATTCAAACCAAAATGGTTGGACTCAATGTTTGATTAATTCAGAATGGTCATACTGAATGTTTGATCAACTCAGAATAGTCAGACTCAATGATCGATCATCTCAGAATTGTCAAACTCAATGATCGAACTTTTCCGAATTGTCAAACTCAATTTTCATTCAAACCAAAATGGTTGGACTCAATGTTTGATTTGCTCAGAATGATCATAGTAAATGTTTGACCAAATCAGAATAGTCAAACTCAATGATCGAACATTTCAGAATTGTCAAACTCAATGATCGAACATTTCAGAATTGTCAAACTCAATTTTCATTCAAACCAAAATGGTTGGACTCAATGTTTGATTAATTCAGAATGGTCATACTGAATGTTTGACCAAATCAGAATTGTCAAACTCAATGATCGAACATTTCAGAATTGTCAAACGCAATTTTCAATCAAACCAAAATGGTTGGAATCAATGTATGATTATCTCAGAATGGTCATACTGAATGTTTGATCAACTCAGAATAGTCAGACTCAATGATCGATCATCTCAGAATTGTCAAACTCAATGATCGAACATTTCAGAATTGTCAAACTCAATTTTCATTCAAACCAAAATGGTTGGACTCAATGTTTGATTAATTCAGAATGGTCATACTGAATGTTTGACCAAATCAGAATAGTCAAACTCAATGATCGAACATTTCAGAATTGTCAAACTCAATGATCGAACATTTCAGAATTGTCAAACTCAATTTTCATTCAAACCAAAATGGTTGGACTCAATGTTTGATTAATTCAGAATGGTCATGCTGAATGTTTGACCAAATCAGAATAGTCAAACTCAATGATCGAACATTTCAGAATTGTCAAACTCAATTTTCATTCAAACCAAAATGGTTGGACTCAATGTTTGATTTGCTCAGAATGATCATAGTAAATATTTGACCAAATCAGAATAGTCAAACTGAATGATCGAACATTTCAGAATTGTCAAACTCAATTTTCAATCAAACCAAAATGGTTGGACTGAATGTTTGATTAACTCAGATTGGTCAAACAGAATGTCTGATCAACTCAGAATAGTCAGACTCAATGATCGATCATCTCAGAATTGTCAAACTCAATGATCGAACATTTCAGAATTATCAAACTCAATTTTCATTCAAACCAAAATGGTTGGACTCAATGTTTGATTAATTCAGAATGGTCATACTGAATGTTTGACCAAATCAGAATAGTCAAACTGAATGATCGAACATTTCAGAATTGTCAAACGCAATTTTCAATCAAACCAAAATGGTTGGACTCAATGTTTGATTAATTCAGAATGGTCATACTGAATGTTTGATCAACTCAGAATAGTCAGACTCAATGATCGATCATCTCAGAATTGTCAAACTCAATGATCGAACATTTCAGAATTGTCAAACTCAATTTTCATTCAAACCAAAATGGTTGGACTCAATGTTTGATTAATTCAGAATGGTCATACTGAATGTTTGATCAACTCAGAATAGTCAAACTGAATGATCGAACATTTCCGAATTGTCAAACTCAATTTTCATTCGAACCAAAATGGTTGGACTGAATGTTTGATTAGCTCAGAATGGTCATACTAAATGTTTGACCAAATCAGAATAGTCAAACTCAATGATCGAACATTTCAGAATTGTCAAACTCAATGATCGAACATTTCAGAATTGTCAAACTCAATTTTCATTCAAACCAAAATGGTTGGACTCAATGTTTGATTAATTCAGAATGGTCATGCTGAATGTTTGACCAAATCAGAATAGTCAAACTCAATGATCGAACATTTCAGAATTGTCAAACTCAATTTTCATTCAAACCAAAATGGTTGGACTGAATGTTTGATTAACTCAGATTGGTCAAACTGAATGTTTGATCAACTCAGAATAGTCAGACTCAATGATCGATCATCTCAGAATTGTCAAACTCAATGATCGAACATTTCAGAATTGTCAAACTCAATTTTCATTTAAACCAAAATGGTTGGACTCAATGTTTGATTAGCTCAGAATGATCATAGTAAATATTTGACCAAATCAGAATAGTCAAACTCAATGATCGAACATTTCAGAATTGTCAAACTCAATGATCGAACATTTCAGAATTGTCAAACTCAATTTTCATTCAAACCAAAATGGTTGGACTCAATGTTTGATTAATTCAGAATGGTCATACTGAATGTCTGACCAAATCAGAATTGTCAAACTCAATGATCGAACATTTCAGAATTGTCAAACTCAATTTTCAATCAAACCAAAATGGTTGGACTGAATGTTTGATTAACTCAGATTGGTCAAACAGAATGTCTGATCAACTCAGAATAGTCAGACTCAATGATCGATCATCTCAGAATTGTCAAACTCAATGATCGAACATTTCAGAATTGTCAAACTCAATTCTCATTCAAACCAAAATGGTTGGACTCAATGTTTGATTAATTCAGAATGGTCATACTGAATGTTTGATCAACTCAGAATAGTCAAACTCAATGATCGAACATTTCCGAATTGTCAAACTCAATATTCATTCAAACCAAAATGGTTGGACTCAATGTTTGATTAGCTCAGAATGGTCATACTAAATGTTTGACCAAATCAGAATAGTCAAACTCAATGATCGAACATTTCAGAATTGTCAAACTCAATGATCGAACATTTCAGAATTGTCAAACTCAATTTTCATTCAAACCAAAATGGTTGGACTCAATGTTTGATTAATTCAGAATGGTCATACTGAATGTTTGACCAAATCAGAATTGTCAAACTGAATGATCGAACATTTCAGAATTGTCAAACGCAATTTTCAATCAAACCAAAATGGTTGGAACCAATGTATGATTATCTCAGAATGGTCATACTGAATGTTTGATCAACTCAGAATAGTCAGACTCAATGATCGATCATCTCAGAATTGTCAAACTCAATGATCGAACATTTCAGAATTGTCAAACTCAATTTTCATTCAAACCAAAATGGTTGGACTCAATGTTTGATTAATTCAGAATGGTCATACTGAATGTTTGATCAACTCAGAATAGTCAAACTCAATGATCGAACATTTCCGAATTGTCAAACTCAATTTTCATTCAAACCAAAACGGTTGGACTCAATGTTTGATTAGCTCAGAATGGTCATACTAAATGTTTGACCAAATCAGAATAGTCAAACTCAATGATCGATCATCTCAGAATTGTCAAACTCAATGATCGAACATTTCAGAATTGTCAAACTCAATTTTCATTCAAACCAAAATGGTTGGACTCAATGTTTGATTAATTCAGAATGGTCATACTGAATGTTTGACCAAATCAGAATAGTCAAACTCAATGATCGAACATTTCAGAATTGTCAAACGCAATTTTCAATCAAACCAAAATGGTTGGAATCAATGTATGATTATCTCAGAATGGTCATACTGAATGTTTGATCAACTCAGAATAGTCAGACTCAATGATCGATCATCTCAGAATTGTCAAACTCAATGATCGAACATTTCAGAATTGTCAAACTCCATTTTCATTCAAACCAAAATGGTTGGACTCAATGTTTGATTAATTCAGAATGGTCATACTGAATGTTTGACCAAATCAGAATAGTCAAAGTCAATGATCGAACAATTCAGAATTGTCAAACTCAGTTTTCAATCAAACCAAAATGGTTGGACTGAATGTTTGATTAACTCAGATTGGTCAAACAGAATGTCTGATCAACTCAGAATAGTCAAACTCAATGATCGAACATTTCAGAATTGTCAAACTCAATGATCGAACATTTCAGAATTGTCAAACTCAATTTTCATTCAAACCAAAATGGTTGGACTCAATGTTTGATTAATTCAGAATGGTCATGCTGAATGTTTGACCAAATCAGAATAGTCAAACTCAATGATCGAACATTTCAGAATTGTCAAACTCAATTTTCATTCAAACCAAAATGGTTGGACTCAATGTTTGATTTGCTCAGAATGATCATAGTAAATATTTGACCAAATCAGAATAGTCAAACTCAATGATCGAACATTTCAGAATTGTCAAACTCAATGATCGAACATTTCAGAATTGTCAAACTCAATTTTCATTCAAACCAAAATGGTTGGACTCAATGTTTGATTAATTCAGAATGGTCATACTGAATGTCTGACCAAATCAGAATTGTCAAACTCAATGATCGAACATTTCAGAATTGTCAAACTCAATTTTCAATCAAACCAAAATGGTTGGACTGAATGTTTGATTAACTCAGATTGGTCAAACAGAATGTCTGATCAACTCAGAATAGTCAGACTCAATGATCGATCATCTCAGAATTGTCAAACTCAATGATCGAACATTTCAGAATTGTCAAACTCAATTCTCATTCAAACCAAAATGGTTGGACTCAATGTTTGATTAATTCAGAATGGTCATACTGAATGTTTGATCAACTCAGAATAGTCAAACTCAATGATCGAACATTTCCGAATTGTCAAACTCAATATTCATTCAAACCAAAATGGTTGGACTCAATGTTTGATTAGCTCAGAATGGTCATACTAAATGTTTGACCAAATCAGAATAGTCAAACTCAATGATCGAACATTTCAGAATTGTCAAACTCAATGATCGAACATTTCAGAATTGTCAAACTCAATTTTCATTCAAACCAAAATGGTTGGACTCAATGTTTGATTAATTCAGAATGGTCATACTGAATGTTTGACCAAATCAGAATTGTCAAACTGAATGATCGAACATTTCAGAATTGTCAAACGCAATTTTCAATCAAACCAAAATGGTTGGAATCAATGTATGATTATCTCAGAATGGTCATACTGAATGTTTGATCAACTCAGAATAGTCAGACTCAATGATCGATCATCTCAGAATTGTCAAACTCAATGATCGAACATTTCAGAATTGTCAAACTCAATTTTCATTCAAACCAAAATGGTTGGACTCAATGTTTGATTAATTCAGAATGGTCATACTGAATGTTTGATCAACTCAGAATAGTCAAACTCAATGATCGAACATTTCCGAATTGTCAAACTCAATTTTCATTCAAACCAAAACGGTTGGACTCAATGTTTGATTAGCTCAGAATGGTCATACTAAATGTTTGACCAAATCAGAATAGTCAAACTCAATGATCGATCATCTCAGAATTGTCAAACTCAATGATCGAACATTTCAGAATTGTCAAACTCAATTTTCATTCAAACCAAAATGGTTGGACTCAATGTTTGATTAATTCAGAATGGTCATACTGAATGTTTGACCAAATCAGAATAGTCAAACTCAATGATCGAACATTTCAGAATTGTCAAACGCAATTTTCAATCAAACCAAAATGGTTGGAATCAATGTATGATTATCTCAGAATGGTCATACTGAATGTTTGATCAACTCAGAATAGTCAGACTCAATGATCGATCATCTCAGAATTGTCAAACTCAATGATCGAACATTTCAGAATTGTCAAACTCCATTTTCATTCAAACCAAAATGGTTGGACTCAATGTTTGATTAATTCAGAATGGTCATACTGAATGTTTGACCAAATCAGAATAGTCAAAGTCAATGATCGAACAATTCAGAATTGTCAAACTCAGTTTTCAATCAAACCAAAATGGTTGGACTGAATGTTTGATTAACTCAGATTGGTCAAACAGAATGTCTGATCAACTCAGAATAGTCAGACTCAATGATCGATCATCTCAGAATTGTCAAACTCAATGATCGAACATTTCAGAATTGTCAAACTCAATTCTCATTCAAACCAAAATGGTTGGACTCAATGTTTGATTAATTCAGAATGGTCATACTGAATGTTTGATCAACTCAGAATAGTCAAACTCAATGATCGAACATTTCCGAATTGTCAAACTCAATATTCATTCAAACCAAAATGGTTGGACTCAATGTTTGATTAGCTCAGAATGGTCATACTAAATGTTTGACCAAATCAGAATAGTCAAACTGAATGATCGAACATTTCAGAATTGTCAAACTCAATGATCGAACATTTCAGAATTGTCAAACTCAATTTTCATTCAAACCAAAATGGTTGGACTCAATGTTTGATTAATTCAGAATGGTCATACTGAATGTTTGACCAAATCAGAATTGTCAAACTGAATGATCGAACATTTCAGAATTGTCAAACGCAATTTTCAATCAAACCAAAATGGTTGGAATCAATGTATGATTATCTCAGAATGGTCATACTGAATGTTTGATCAACTCAGAATAGTCAGACTCAATGATCGATCATCTCAGAATTGTCAAACTCAATGATCGAACATTTCAGAATTGTCAAACTCAATTTTCATTCAAACCAAAATGGTTGGACTCAATGTTTGATTAATTCAGAATGGTCATACTGAATGTTTGATCAACTCAGAATAGTCAAACTCAATGATCGAACATTTCAGAATTGTCAAACTCAATTTTCATTCAAACCAAAATGGTTGGACTCAATGTTTGATTAGCTCAGAATGGTCATACTAAATGTTTGACCAAATCAGAATAGTCAAACTCAATGATCTAACATATCAGAATTGTCAAACTCAATGATCGAACATTTCAGAATTGTCAAACTCAATTTTCATTCAAACCAAAATGGTTGGACTCAATGTTTGATTAATTCAGAATGGTCATACTGAATGTTTGACCAAATCAGAATAGTCAAACTCAATGATCGAACATTTCAGAATTGTCAAACGCAATTTTCATTCAAACCAAAATGGTTGGAATCAATGTATGATTATCTCAGAATGGTCATACGGAAAGTTTGATCAACTCAGAATAGTCAGACTCAATGATCGATCATCTCAGAATTGTCAAACTCAATGATCGAACATTTCAGAATTGTCAAACTCCATTTTCATTCAAACCAAAATGGTTGGACTCAATGTTTGATTAATTCAGAATGGTCATACTGAATGTTTGACCAAATCAGAATAGTCAAAGTCAATGATCGAACAATTCAGAATTGTCAAACTCAGTTTTCAATCAAACCAAAATGGTTGGACTGAATGTTTGATTAACTCAGATTGGTCAAACAGAATGTCTGATCAACTCAGAATAGTCAGACTCAATGATCGATCATCTCAGAATTGTCAAAATCAATGATCGAACATTTCAGAATTGTCAAACTCAATTTTCATTCAAACCAAAATGGTTGGACTCAATGTTTGATTATTTCAGAATGGTCATACTGAATGTTTGATCAACTCAGAATAGTCAAACTCAATGATCGAACATTTCAGAATTGTCAAACTCAATTTTCATTCAAACCAAAATGGTTGGACTCAATGTTTGATTAGCTCAGAATGGTCATACTAAATGTTTGACCAAATCAGAATAGTCAAACTCAATGATCGAACATTTCAGAATTGTCAAGCTCAATAATCGAACATTTCAGAATTGTCAAACTCAATTTTCATTCAAACCAAAATGGTTGGACTCAATGTTTGATTAATTCAGAATGGTCATACTGAATGTTTGATCAACTCAGAATAGTCAAACTGAATGATCGAACATTTCAGAATTGTCAAACTCAATTTTCATTCAAACCAAAATGGTTGGACTCAATGTTTGATTAATTCAGAATGGTCATACTGAATGTTTGATCAACTCAGAATAGTCAGACTCAATGATCGATCATCTCAGAATTGTCAAACTCAATGATCGAACATTTCAGAATTGTCAAACTCAATTTTCATTCAAACCAAAATGGTTGGACTCAATGTTTGATTAATTCAGAATGGTCATACTGAATGTCTGATCAACTCAGAATAGTCAAACTGAATGATCGAACATTTCAGAATTGTCAAACTCAATTTTCATTCAAACCAAAATGGTTGGACTCAATGTTTGATTAGCTCAGAATGGTCATACTAAATGTTTGACCAAATCAGAATAGTCAAACTCAATGATCTAACATATCAGAATTGTCAAACTCAATGATCGAACATTTCAGAATTGTCAAACTCAATTTTCATTCAAACCAAAATGGTTGGACTCAATGTTTGATTAATTCAGAATGGTCATACTGAATGTTTGACCAAATCAGAATAGTCAAACTCAATGATCGAACATTTCAGAATTGTCAAACGCAATTTTCATTCAAACCAAAATGGTTGGAATCAATGTATGATTATCTCAGAATGGTCATACGGAAAGTTTGATCAACTCAGAATAGTCAGACTCAATGATCGATCATCTCAGAATTGTCAAACTCAATGATCGAACATTTCAGAATTGTCAAACTCCATTTTCATTCAAACCAAAATGGTTGGACTCAATGTTTGATTAATTCAGAATGGTCATACTGAATGTTTGACCAAATCAGAATAGTCAAAGTCAATGATCGAACAATTCAGAATTGTCAAACTCAGTTTTCAATCAAACCAAAATGGTTGGACTGAATGTTTGATTAACTCAGATTGGTCAAACAGAATGTCTGATCAACTCAGAATAGTCAGACTCAATGATCGATCATCTCAGAATTGTCAAAATCAATGATCGAACATTTCAGAATTGTCAAACTCAATTTTCATTCAAACCAAAATGGTTGGACTCAATGTTTGATTATTTCAGAATGGTCATACTGAATGTTTGATCAACTCAGAATAGTCAAACTCAATGATCGAACATTTCAGAATTGTCAAACTCAATTTTCATTCAAACCAAAATGGTTGGACTCAATGTTTGATTAGCTCAGAATGGTCATACTAAATGTTTGACCAAATCAGAATAGTCAAACTCAATGATCGAACATTTCAGAATTGTCAAGCTCAATAATCGAACATTTCAGAATTGTCAAACTCAATTTTCATTCAAACCAAAATGGTTGGACTCAATGTTTGATTAATTCAGAATGGTCATACTGAATGTTTGATCAACTCAGAATAGTCAAACTGAATGATCGAACATTTCAGAATTGTCAAACTCAATTTTCATTCAAACCAAAATGGTTGGACTCAATGTTTGATTAATTCAGAATGGTCATACTGAATGTTTGATCAACTCAGAATAGTCAGACTCAATGATCGATCATCTCAGAATTGTCAAACTCAATGATCGAACATTTCAGAATTGTCAAACTCAATTTTCATTCAAACCAAAATGGTTGGACTCAATGTTTGATTAATTCAGAATGGTCATACTGAATGTTTGATCAACTCAGAATAGTCAAACTGAATGATCGAACATTTCCGAATTGTCAAACTCAATTTTCATTCGAACCAAAATGGTTGGACTGAATGTTTGATTAGCTCAGAATGGTCATACTAAATGTTTGACCAAATCAGAATAGTCAAACTCAATGATCGAACATTTCAGAATTGTCAAACTCAATTCTCATTCAAACCAAAATGGTTGGACTCAATGTTTGATTAATTCAGAATGGTCATACTGAATGTTTGATCAACTCAGAATAGTCAAACTCAATGATCGAA
Source organism: Alitta virens (assembly GCA_932294295.1). Classification (NCBI taxonomy): domain Eukaryota; kingdom Metazoa; phylum Annelida; class Polychaeta; order Phyllodocida; family Nereididae; genus Alitta; species Alitta virens. The sequence continues at coordinate 10,085,346 of OW028581.1, forward strand.
CATTTCCGAATTGTCAAACTCAATATTCATTCAAACCAAAATGGTTGGACTCAATGTTTGATTAGCTCAGAATGGTCATACTAAATGTTTGACCAAATCAGAATAGTCAAACTCAATGATCGAACATTTCAGAATTGTCAAACTCAATGATCGAACATTTCAGAATTGTCAAACTCAATTTTCATTCAAACCAAAATGGTTGGACTCAATGTTTGATTAATTCAGAATGGTCATACTGAATGTTTGACCAAATTAGAATTGTCAAACTGAATGATCGAACATTTCAGAATTGTCAAACGCAATTTTCAATCAAACCAAAATGGTTGGAATCAATGTATGATTATCTCAGAATGGTCATACTGAATGTTTGATCAACTCAGAATAGTCAGACTCAATGATCGATCATCTCAGAATTGTCAAACTCAATGATCGAACATTTCAGAATTGTCAAACTCAATTTTCATTCAAACCAAAATGGTTGGACTCAATGTTTGATTAATTCAGAATGGTCATACTGAATGTTTGATCAACTCAGAATAGTCAAACTCAATGATCGAACATTTCCGAATTGTCAAACTCAATTTTCATTCAAACCAAAATGGTTGGACTCAATGTTTGATTAGCTCAGAATGGTCATACTAAATGTTTGACCAAATCAGAATAGTCAAACTCAATGATCTAACATATCAGAATTGTCAAACTCAATGATCGAACATTTCAGAATTGTCAAACTCAATTTTCATTCAAACCAAAATGGTTGGACTCAATGTTTGATTAATTCAGAATGGTCATACTGAATGTTTGACCAAATCAGAATAGTCAAACTCAATGATCGAACATTTCAGAATTGTCAAACGCAATTTTCAATCAAACCAAAATGGTTGGAATCAATGTATGATTATCTCAGAATGGTCATACTGAATGTTTGATCAACTCAGAATAGTCAGACTCAATGATCGATCATCTCAGAATTGTCAAACTCAATGATCGAACATTTCAGAATTGTCAAACTCAATTTTCATTCAAACCAAAATGGTTGGACTCAATGTTTGATTAATTCAGAATGGTCATACTGAATGTTTGACCAAATCAGAATAGTCAAAGTCAATGATCGAACAATTCAGAATTGTCAAACTCAGTTTTCAATCAAACCAAAATGGTTGGACTGAATGTTTGATTAACTCAGATTGGTCAAACAGAATGTCTGATCAACTCAGAATAGTCAGACTCAATGATCGATCATCTCAGAATTGTCAAAATCAATGATCGAACATTTCAGAATTGTCAAACTCAATTTTCATTCAAACCAAAATGGTTGGACTCAATATTTGATTATTTCAGAATGGTCATACTGAATGTTTGATCAACTCAGAATAGTCAAACTGAATGATCGAACATTTCAGAATTGTCAAACTCAATTTTCATTCAAACCAAAATGGTTGGACTCAATGTTTGATTAGCTCAGAATGGTCATACTAAATGTTTGACCAAATCAGAATAGTCAAACTCAATGATCGAACATTTCAGAATTGTCAAGCTCAATAATCGAACATTTCAGAATTGTCAAACTCAATTTTCATTCAAACCAAAATGGTTGGACTCAATGTTTGATTAATTCAGAATGGTCATACTGAATGTTTGATCAACTCAGAATAGTCAGACTCAATGATCGATCATCTCAGAATTGTCAAACTCAATGATTGAACATTTCAGAATTGTCAAACTCAATTTTCATTCAAACCAAAATGGTTGGACTCAATGTTTGATTAATTCAGAATGGTCATACTGAATGTTTGATCAACTCAGAATAGTCAAACTGAATGATCGAACATTTCTGAATTGTCAAACTCAATTTTCATTCGAACCAAAATGGTTGGACTGAATGTTTGATTAGCTCAGAATGGTCATACTAAATGTTTGACCAAATCAGAATAGTCAAACTCAATGATCGAACATTTCAGAATTGTCAAACTCAATGATCGAACATTTCAGAATTGTCAAACTCAATTTTTATTCAAACCAAAATGGTTGGACTCAATGTTTGATTAATTCAGAATGGTCATGCTGAATGTTTGACCAAATCAGAATAGTCAAACTCAATGATCGAACATTTCAGAATTGTCAAACTCAATTTTCAATCAAACCAAAATGGTTGGACTGAATGTTTGATTAACTCAGATTGGTCAAACAGAATGTCTGATCAACTCAGAATAGTCAGACTCAATGATCAATCATCTCAGAATTGTCAAACTCAATGATCGAACATTTCAGAATTGTCAAACTCAATTTTCATTCAAACCAAAATGGTTGGACTCAATGTTTGATTAATTCAGAATGGTCATACTGAATGTTTGATCAACTCAGAATAGTCAAACTCAATGATCGAACATTTCAGAATTGTCAAACTCAATTTTCATTTGAACCAAAATGGTTGGACTCAATGTTTGATTAGCTCAGAATGGTCATACTAAATGTTTGACCAAATCAGAAGAGTCAAACTCAATGATCGAACATTTCAGAATTGTCAAACTCAATGATCGAACATTTCAGAATTGTCAAACTCAATTTTCATTCAAACCAAAATGGTTGGACTCAATGTTTGATTAATTCAGAATGGTCATGCTGAATGTTTGACCAAATCAGAATAGTCAAACTCAATGATCGAACATTTCAGAATTGTCAAACTCAATTTTCAATCAAACCAAAATGGTTGGACTGAATGTTTGATTAACTCAGATTGGTCAAACAGAATGTCTGATCAACTCAGAATAGTCAGACTCAATGATCAATCATCTCAGAATTGTCAAACTCAATGATCGAACATTTCAGAATTGTCAAACTCAATTTTCATTCAAACCAAAATGGTTGGACTCAATGTTTGATTAATTCAGAATGGTCATACTGAATGTTTGATCAACTCAGAATAGTCAAACTCAATGATCGAACATTTCAGAATTGTCAAACTCAATTTTCATTTGAACCAAAATGGTTGGACTCAATGTTTGATTAGCTCAGAATGGTCATACTAAATGTTTGACCAAATCAGAAGAGTCAAACTCAATGATCGAACATTTCAGAATTGTCAAACTCAATGATCGAACATTTCAGAATTGTCAAACTCCATTTTCATTCAAACCAAAATGGTTGGACTCAATGTTTGATTAATTCAGAATGGTCATACTGAATGTTTGATCAACTCAGAATAGTCAGACTCAATGATCGATCATCTCAGAATTGTCAAACTCAATGATCGAACATTTCAGAATTGTCAAACTCAATTTTCATTCAAACCAAAATGGTTGGACTCAATGTTTGATTAATTCAGAATGGTCATACTGAATGTTTGATCAACTCAGAATAGTCAAACTGAATGATCGAACATTTCCGAATTGTCAAACTCAATTTTCATTCAAACCAAAATGGTTGGACTCAATGTTTGATTAGCTCAGAATGGTCATACTAAATGTTTGACCAAATCAGAATAGTCAAACTCAATGATCGAACATTTCAGAATTGTCAAACTCAATGATCGAACATTTCAGAATTGTCAAACTCAATTTTCATTCAAACCAAAATGGTTGGACTCAATGTTTGATTAATTCAGAATGGTCATACTGAATGTTTGACCAAATCAGAATGGTCAAACTCAATGATCGAACATTTCAGAATTGTCAAACTCAATTTTCAATCAAACCAAAATGGTTGGACTGAATGTTTGATTAACTCAGATTGGTCAAACAGAATGTCTGATCAACTCAGAATAGTCAGACTCGATCATCTCAGAATTGTCAAACTCAATTTTCAATCAAACCAAAATGGTTGGACTCAATGTATGATTATCTCAGAATGGTCATACTGAATGTTTGATCAACTCAGAATAGTCAGACTCAATGATCGATCATCTCAGAATTGTCAAACTCAATGATCGAACATTTCAGAATTGTCAAACTCAATTTTCAATCAAACCAAAATGGTTGGACTGAATGTTTGATTAACTCAGATTGGTCAAACAGAATGTCTGATCAACTCAGAATAGTCAGACTCAATAATCGATCATCTCAGAATTGTCAAACTCAATGATCGAACATTTCAGAATTGTCAAACTCAATTTTCATTCAAACCAAAATGGTTGGACTCAATGCTCGATTAATTCAGAATGGTCATACTGAATGTTTGATCAACTCAGAATAGTCAAACTCAATGATCGAACATTTCAGAATTGTCAAACTCAATGATCGAACATTTACATAAATTGTCAAACTCCATTTTCATTCAAACCAAAATGGTTGGACTCAATGTTTGATTAATTCAGAATGGTCATACTGAATGTTTGACCAAATCAGAATTGTCAAACTCAATGATCGAACAATTCAGAATTGTCAAACCTAATTTTCAATCAAACCAAAATGGTTGGACTGAATGTTTGATTAACTCAGAATAGTCAGACTCAATGATCGATCATCTCAGAATTGTCAAACTCAATGATCGAACATTTCAGAATTGTCAAACTCAATTTTCATTCAAACCAAAATGGTTGGACTCAATGTTTGATTAATTCAGAATGGTCATACTGAATGTTTGATCAACTCAGAATAGTCAAACTCAATGATCGAACATTTCAGAATTGTCAAACTCAATTTTCAATCAAACCAAAATGGTTGGACTCAATCTATGATTATCTCAGAATGGTCATACTGAATGTTTGATCAACTCAGAATAGTCAAACTCAATGATCGAACATTTCAGAATTGTCCAACTCAATCTTCATTCAAACCAAAATGGTTGGACTGAATGTTTGATTAACTCAGATTGGTCAAACAGAATGTCTGATCAACTCAGAATAGTCAGACTCAATGATCGAACATTTCAGAATTGTCAAACTCAATGATCGAACATTTCAGAATTGTCAAACTCAATTTTCATTCCAACCAAAATGGTTGGACTCAATGTTTGATTAGCTCAGAATGGTCATACTAAATGTTTGACCAAATCAGAATAGTCAAACTCAATGATCGAACATTTCAGAATTGTCAAACTCAATGATCGAACATTTCAGAATTGTCAAACTCAATTTTCATTCAAACCAAAATGGTTGGACTCAATGTTTGATTAATTCAGAATGGTCATACTGAATGTTTGACCAAATCAGAATAGTCAAACTCAATGATCGAACATTTCAGAATTGTCAAACTCAATTTTCAATCAAACCAAAATGGTTGGACTGAATGTTTGATTAACTCAGATTGGTCAAACAGAATGTCTGATCAACTCAGAATAGTCAGACTCAATGATCGATCATCTCCGAATTGTCAAACTCAATGATCGAACATTTCAGAATTGTCAAACTCAATTTTCATTCAAACCAAAATGGTTGGACTCAATCTTTGATTAATTCAGAATGGTCATACTGAATGTTTGATCAACTCAGAATAGTCAAACTCAATGATCGAACATTTCAGAATTGTCAAACTCAATTTTCATTCAAACCAAAATGGTTGGACTCAATGTTTGATTAGCTCAGAATGGTCATACTAAATGTTTGACCAAATCAGAATAGTCAAACTCAATGATCGAACATTTCAGAATTGTCAAACTCAATGATCGAACGTTTCAGAATTGTCAAACTCCATTTTCATTCAAACCAAAATGGTTGGACTCAATGTTTGATTAATTCAGAATGGTCATACTGAATGTTTGATCAACTCAGAATAGTCAAACTCAATGATCGAACATTTCAGAATTATCAAACTCAATTTTCATTCAAAACCAAAATGGTTGGACTCAATGTTTGATTAGCTCAGAATGGTCATACTAAATGTTTGACCAAATCAGAATAGTCAAACTTAATGATCGAACATTTCAGAATTGTCAAACTCAATGATCGAACATTTCAGAATTGTCAAACTTAATTTTCATTCAAGCCAAAATGGTTGGACTCAATCTTTGATTAATTCAGAATGGTCATACTGAATGTTTGACCAAATCAGAATAGTCAAACTCAATGATCGAACATTTCAGAATTGTCAAACTCAATTTTCAATCAAACCAAAATGGTTGGACTGAATGTTTGATTAACTCAGATTGGTCAAACAGAATGTCTGATCAACTCAGAATAGTCAGACTCAATGATCGATCATCTCAGAATTGTCAAACTCAATGATCGAACATTTCAGAATTGTCAAACTCAATTTTCATTCAAACCAAAATGGTTGGACTCAATGTTTGATTAATTCAGAATGGTCATACTGAATGTTTGACCAAATCAGAATTGTCAAACTGAATGATCGAACATTTCAGAATTGTCAAACGCAATTTTCAATCAAACCAAAATGGTTGGAATCAATGTATGATTATCTCAGAATGGTCATACTGAATGTTTGATCAACTCAGAATAGTCAGACTCAATGATCGATCATCTCAGAATTGTCAAACTCAATGATCGAACATTTCAGAATTGTCAAACTCAATTTTCATTCAAACCAAAATGGTTGGACTCAATGTTTGATTAATTCAGAATGGTCATACTGAATGTTTGATCAACTCAGAATAGTCAAACTCAATGATCGAACATTTCCGAATTGTCAAACTCAATTTTCATTCAAACCAAAATGGTTGGACTCAATGTTTGATTAGCTCAGAATGGTCATACTAAATGTTTGACCAAATCAGAATAGTCAAACTCAATGATCTAACATATCAGAATTGTCAAACTCAATGATCGAACATTTCAGAATTGTCAAACTCAATTTTCATTCAAACCAAAATGGTTGGACTCAATGTTTGATTAATTCAGAATGGTCATACTGAATGTTTGACCAAATCAGAATAGTCAAACTCAATGATCGAACATTTCAGAATTGTCAAACGCAATTTTCAATCAAACCAAAATGGTTGGAATCAATGTATGATTATCTCAGAATGGTCATACTGAATGTTTGATCAACTCAGAATAGTCAGACTCAATGATCGATCATCTCAGAATTGTCAAACTCAATGATCGAACATTTCAGAATTGTCAAACTCAATTTTCATTCAAACCAAAATGGTTGGACTCAATGTTTGATTAATTCAGAATGGTCATACTGAATGTTTGACCAAATCAGAATAGTCAAAGTCAATGATCGAACAATTCAGAATTGTCAAACTCAGTTTTCAATCAAACCAAAATGGTTGGACTGAATGTTTGATTAACTCAGATTGGTCAAACAGAATGTCTGATCAACTCAGAATAGTCAGACTCAATGATCGATCATCTCAGAATTGTCAAAATCAATGATCGAACATTTCAGAATTGTCAAACTCAATTTTCATTCAAACCAAAATGGTTGGACTCAATATTTGATTATTTCAGAATGGTCATACTGAATGTTTGATCAACTCAGAATAGTCAAACTGAATGATCGAACATTTCAGAATTGTCAAACTCAATTTTCATTCAAACCAAAATGGTTGGACTCAATGTTTGATTAATTCAGAATGGTCATACTGAATGTTTGATCAACTCAGAATAGTCAGACTCAATGATCGATCATCTCAGAATTGTCAAACTCAATGATCGAACATTTCAGAATTGTCAAACTCAATTTTCATTCAAACCAAAATGGTTGGACTCAATGTTTGATTAATTCAGAATGGTCATACTGAATGTTTGATCAACTCAGAATAGTCAAACTGAATGATCGAACATTTCCGAATTGTCAAACTCAATTTTCATTCGAACCAAAATGGTTGGACTGAATGTTTGATTAGCTCAGAATGGTCATACTAAATGTTTGACCAAATCAGAATAGTCAAACTCAATGATCGAACATTTCAGAATTGTCAAACTCAATGATCGAACATTTCAGAATTGTCAAACTCAATTTTCATTCAAACCAAAATGGTTGGACTCAATGTTTGATTAATTCAGAATGGTCATGCTGAATGTTTGACCAAATCAGAATAGTCAAACTCAATGATCGAACATTTCAGAATTGTCAAACTCAATGATCGAACATTTCAGAATTGTCAAACTCCATTTTCATTCAAACCAAAATGGTTGGACTCAATGTTTGATTAATTCAGAATGGTCATACTGAATGTTTGATCAACTCAGAATAGTCAAACTGAATGATCGAACATTTCAGAATTGTCAAACTCAATTTTCATTCGAACCAAAATGGTTGGACTCAATGTTTGATTAATTCAGAATGGTCATACGGAATGTTTGATCAACTCAGAATAGTCAAACTCAATGATCGAACATTTCCGAATTGTCAAACTCAATTTTCATTCGAACCAAAATGGTTGGACTCAATGTTTGATTAGCTCAGAATGGTATTACTAAATGTTTGACCAAATCAGAATAGTCAAACTCAATGATCGAACATTTCAGAATTGTCAAACTCAATGATCGAACATTTCAGAATTGTCAAACTCAATTTTCATTCAAACCAAAATGGTTGGACTCAATGTTTGATTAATTCAGAATGGTCATACTGAATGTTTGATCAACTCAGAATAGTCAAACTGAATGATCGAACATTTCCGAATTGTCAAACTCAATTTTCATTCGAACCAAAATGGTTGGACTGAATGTTTGATTAGCTCAGAATGGTCATACTAAATGTTTGACCAAATCAGAATAGTCAAACTCAATGATCGAACATTTCAGAATTGTCAAACTCAATGATCGAACATTTCAGAATTGTCAAACTCAATTTTCATTCAAACCAAAATGGTTGGACTCAATGTTTGATTAATTCAGAATGGTCATGCTGAATGTTTGACCAAATCAGAATAGTCAAACTCAATGATCGAACATTTCAGAATTGTCAAACTCAATGATCGAACATTTCAGAATTGTCAAACTCCATTTTCATTCAAACCAAAATGGTTGGACTCAATGTTTGATTAATTCAGAATGGTCATACTGAATGTTTGATCAACTCAGAATAGTCAAACTGAATGATCGAACATTTCAGAATTGTCAAACTCAATTTTCATTCGAACCAAAATGGTTGGACTCAATGTTTGATTAATTCAGAATGGTCATACGGAATGTTTGATCAACTCAGAATAGTCAAACTCAATGATCGAACATTTCCGAATTGTCAAACTCAATTTTCATTCGAACCAAAATGGTTGGACTCAATGTTTGATTAGCTCAGAATGGTCATACTAAATGTTTGACCAAATCAGAATAGTCAAACTCAATGATCGAACATTTCAGAATTGTCAAACTCAATGATCGAACATTTCAGAATTGTCAAACTCCATTTTCATTCAAACCAAAATGGTTGGACTCAATGTTTGATTAATTCAGAATGGTCATACTGAATGTTTGACCAAATCAGAATAGTCAAACTCAATGATCGAACATTTCAGAATTGTCAAACTCAATTTTCATTCAAACCAAAATGGTTGGACTCAATGTTTGATTAATTCAGATTGGTCAAACAGAATGTTTCATCAACTCAGAATAGTCAAACTCAATGATCGAACATTTCAGAATTGTCAAACTCAATTTTCAATCAAACCAAAATGGTTGGACTCAATGTATGATTATCTCAGAATGGTCATACTGAATGTTTGATCAACTCAGAATAGTCAGACTCAATGATCGATCATCTCAGAATTGTCAAACTCAAAGATCGAACATTTCAGAATTGTCAAACTCAATTTTCAATCAAACCAAAATGGTTGGACTGAATGTTTGATTAACTCAGATTGGTCAAACAGAATGTCTGATCAACTCAGAATAGTCAGACTCAATAATCGATCATCTCAGAATTGTCAAACTCAATGATCGAACATTTCAGAATTGTCAAACTCAATTTTCATTCAAACCAAAATGGTTGGACTCAATGTTTGATTAGCTCAGAATGGTATTACTAAATGTTTGACCAAATCAGAATAGTCAAACTCAATGATCGAACATTTCAGAATTGTCAAGCTCAATAATCGAACATTTCAGAATTGTCAAACTCAATTTTCATTCAAACAAAAATGGTTGGACTCAATGTTTGATTAATTCAGAATGGTCATACTGAATGTTTGATCAACTCAGAATAGTCAAACTGAATGATCGAACATTTCAGAATTGTCAAACTCAATTTTCATTCAAACCAAAATGGTTGGACTCAATGTTTGATTAATTCAGAATGGTCATACTGAAGGTTTGATCAACTCAGAATAGTCAGACTCAATGATCGATCATCTCAGAATTGTCAAACTCAATGATCGAACATTTCAGAATTGTCAAACTCAATTTTCATTCAAACCAAAATGGTTGCACTCAATGTTTGATTAATTCAGAATGGTCATACTGAATGTTTGATCAACTCAGAATAGTCAAACTCAATGATCGAACATTTCAGAATTGTCAAACTCAATTTTCAATCAAACCAAAATGGTTGGACTCAATCTATGATTATCTCAGAATGGTCATACTGAATGTTTGATCAACTCAGAATAGTCAAACTCAATGATCGAACATTTCAGAATTGTCCAACTCAATCTTCATTCAAACCAAAATGGTTGGACTGAATGTTTGATTAACTCAGATTGGTCAAACAGAATGTCTGTTTAACTCAGAATAGTCAGACTCAATGATCGAACATTTCAGAATTGTCAAACTCAATGATCGAACATTTCAGAATTGTCAAACTCAATTTTCATTCCAACCAAAATGGTTGGACTCAATGTTTGATTAGCTCAGAATGGTCATACTAAATGTTTGACCAAATCAGAATAGTCAAACTCAATGATCGAACATTTCAGAATTGTCAAACTCAATGATCGAACATTTCAGAATTGTCAAACTCAATTTTCATTCAAACCAAAATGGTTGGACTCAATGTTTGATTAATTCAGAATGGTCATACTGAATGTTTGACCAAATCAGAATAGTCAAACTCAATGATCGAACATTTCAGAATTGTCAAACTCAATTTTCAATCAAACCAAAATGGTTGGACTGAATGTTTGATTAACTCAGATTGGTCAAACAGAATGTCTGATCAACTCAGAATAGTCAGACTCAATGATCGATCATCTCAAAATTGTCAAACTCAATGATCGAACATTTCAGAATTGTCAAACTCAATTTTCATTCAAACCAAAATGGTTGGACTCAATCTTTGATTAATTCAGAATGGTCATACTGAATGTTTGACCAAATCAGAATAGTCAAACTCAATGATCGAACATTTCAGAATTGTCAAACTCAATTTTCAATCAAACCAAAATGGTTGGACTGAATGTTTGATTAACTCAGATTGGTCAAACAGAATGTCTGATCAACTCAGAATAGTCAGACTCAATGATCGATCATCTCAGAATTGTCAAACTCAATGATCGAACATTTCAGAATTGTCAAACTCAATTTTCAATCAAACCAAAATGGTTGGACTGAATGTTTGATTAACTCAGATTGGTCAAACAGAATGTCTGATCAACTCAGAATAGTCAGACTCAATGATCGATCATCTCAGAATTGTCAAACTCAATGATCGAACATTTCAGAATTGTCAAACTCAATTTTCATTCAAACCAAAATGGTTGGACTCAATGTTTGATTAATTCAGAATGGTCATACTGAATGTTTGACCAAATCAGAATTGTCAAACTGAATGATCGAACATTTCAGAATTGTCAAACGCAATTTTCAATCAAACCAAAATGGTTGGAATCAATGTATGATTATCTCAGAATGGTCATTCTGAATGTTTGATCAACTCAGAATAGTCAGACTCAATGATCGATCATCTCAGAATTGTCAAACTCAATGATCGAACATTTCAGAATTGTCAAACTCAATTTTCATTCAAACCAAAATGGTTGGACTCAATGTTTGATTAATTCAGAATGGTCATACTGAATGTTTGATCAACTCAGAATAGTCAAACTCAATGATCGAACATTTCCGAATTGTCAAACTCAATTTTCATTCAAACCAAAATGGTTGGACTCAATGTTTGATTAGCTCAGAATGGTCATACTAAATGTTTGACCAAATCAGAATAGTCAAACTCAATGATCTAACATATCAGAATTGTCAAACTCAATGATCGAACATTTCAGAATTGTCAAACTCAATTTTCATTAAAACCAAAATGGTTGGACTCAATGTTTGATTAATTCAGAATGGTCATACTGAATGTTTGACCAAATCAGAATAGTCAAACTCAATGATCGAACATTTCAGAATTGTCAAACGCAATTTTCAATCAAACCAAAATGGTTGGAATCAATGTATGATTATCTCAGAATGGTCATACTGAATGTTTGATCAACTCAGAATAGTCAGACTCAATGATCGATCATCTCAGAATTGTCAAACTCAATGATCGAACATTTCAGAATTGTCAAACTCAATTTTCATTCAAACCAAAATGGTTGGACTCAATGTTTGATTAATTCAGAATGGTCATACTGAATGTTTGACCAAATCAGAATAGTCAAAGTCAATGATCGAACAATTCAGAATTGTCAAACTCAGTTTTCAATCAAACCAAAATGGTTGGACTGAATGTTTGATTAACTCAGATTGGTCAAACAGAATGTCTGATCAACTCAGAATAGTCAGACTCAATGATCGATCATCTCAGAATTGTCAAAATCAATGATCGAACATTTCAGAATTGTCAAACTCAATTTTCATTCAAACCAAAATGGTTGGACTCAATATTTGATTATTTCAGAATGGTCATACTGAATGTTTGATCAACTCAGAATAGTCAAACTCAATGATCGAACATTTCAGAATTGTCAAACTCAATTTTCATTCAAACCAAAATGGTTGGACTCAATGTTTGATTAGCTCAGAATGGTCATACTAAATGTTTGACCAAATCAGAATAGTCAAACTCAATGATCGAACATTTCAGAATTGTCAAACTCAATGATCGAACGTTTCAGAATTGTCAAACTCCATTTTCATTCAAACCAAAATGGTTGGACTCAATGTTTGATTAATTCAGAATGGTCATACTGAATGTTTGATCAACTCAGAATAGTCAAACTCAATGATCGAACATTTCAGAATTATCAAACTCAATTTTCATTCAAACCAAAATGGTTGGACTCAATGTTTGATTAGCTCAGAATGGTCATACTAAATGTTTGACCAAATCAGAATAGTCAAACTTAATGATCGAACATTTCAGAATTGTCAAACTCAATGATCGAACATTTCAGAATTGTCAAACTTAATTTTCATTCAAGCCAAAATGGTTGGACTCAATCTTTGATTAATTCAGAATGGTCATACTGAATGTTTGACCAAATCAGAATAGTCAAACTCAATGATCGAACATTTCAGAATTGTCAAACTCAATTTTCAATCAAACCAAAATGGTTGGACTGAATGTTTGATTAACTCAGATTGGTCAAACAGAATGTCTGATCAACTCAGAATAGTCAGACTCAATGATCGATCATCTCAGAATTGTCAAACTCAATGATCGAACATTTCAGAATTGTCAAACTCAATTTTCATTCAAACCAAAATGGTTGGACTCAATGTTTGATTAATTCAGAATGGTCATACTGAATGTTTGACCAAATCAGAATTGTCAAACTGAATGATCGAACATTTCAGAATTGTCAAACGCAATTTTCAATCAAACCAAAATGGTTAGAATCAATGTATGATTATCTCAGAATGGTCATACTGAATGTTTGATCAACTCAGAATAGTCAGACTCAATGATCGATCATCTCAGAATTGTCAAACTCAATGATCGAACATTTCAGAATTGTCAAACTCAATTTTCATTCAAACCAGAATGGTTGGACTCAATGTTTGATTAATTCAGAATGGTCATACTGAATGTTTGATCAACTCAGAATAGTCAAACTCAATGATCGAACATTTCCGAATTGTCAAACTCAATTTTCATTCAAACCAAAATGGTTGGACTCAATGTTTGATTAGCTCAGAATGGTCATACTAAATGTTTGACCAAATCAGAATAGTCAAACTCAATGATCTAACATATCAGAATTGTCAAACTCAATGATCGAACATTTCAGAATTGTCAAACTCAATTTTCATTCAAACCAAAATGGTTGGACTCAATGTTTGATTAATTCAGAATGGTCATACTGAATGTTTGACCAAATCAGAATAGTCAAACTCAATGATCGAACATTTCAGAATTGTCAAACGCAATTTTCAATCAAACCAAAATGGTTGGAATCAATGTATGATTATCTCAGAATGGTCATACTGAATGTTTGATCAACTCAGAATAGTCAGACTCAATGATCGATCATCTCAGAATTGTCAAACTCAATGATCGAACATTTCAGAATTGTCAAACTCAATTTTCATTCAAACCAAAATGGTTGGACTCAATGTTTGATTAATTCAGAATGGTCATACTGAATGTTTGACCAAATCAGAATAGTCAAAGTCAATGATCGAACAATTCAGAATTGTCAAACTCAGTTTTCAATCAAACCAAAATGGTTGGACTGAATGTTTGATTAACTCAGATTGGTCAAACAGAATGTCTGATCAACTCAGAATAGTCAGACTCAATGATCGATCATCTCAGAATTGTCAAAATCAATGATCGAACATTTCAGAATTGTCAAACTCAATTTTCATTCAAACCAAAATGGTTGGACTCAATATTTGATTATTTCAGAATGGTCATACTGAATGTTTGATCAACTCAGAATAGTCAAACTCAATGATCGAACATTTCAGAATTGTCAAACTCAATTTTCATTCAAACCAAAATGGTTGGACTCAATGTTTGATTAGCTCAGAATGGTATTACTAAATGTTTGACCAAATCAGAATAGTCAAACTCAATGATCGAACATTTCAGAATTGTCAAGCTCAATAATCGAACATTTCAGAATTGTCAAACTCAATTTTCATTCCAACCAAAATGGTTGGACTCAATGTTTGATTAATTCAGAATGGTCATACTGAATGTTTGATCAACTCAGAATAGTCAAACTCAATGATCGAACATTTCAGAATTGTCAAACTCAATTTTCATTCAAACCAAAATGGTTGGACTCAATGTTTGATTAATTCAGAATGGTCATACTGAATGTTTGATCAACTCAGAATAGTCAGACTCAATGATCGATCATCTCAGAATTGTCAAACTCAATGATCGAACATTTCAGAATTGTCAAACTCAATTTTCATTCAAACCAAAATGGTTGGACTCAATGTTTGATTAATTCAGAATGGTCATACTGAATGTTTGATCAACTCAGAATAGTCAAACTGAATGATCGAACATTTCCGAATTGTCAAACTCAATTTTCATTCGAACCAAAATGGTTGGACTGAATGTTTGATTAGCTCAGAATGGTCATACTAAATGTTTGACCAAATCAGAATAGTCAAACTCAATGATCGAACATTTCAGAATTGTCAAACTCAATGATCGAACATTTCAGAATTGTCAAACTCAATTTTCATTCAAACCAAAATGGTTGGACTCAATGTTTGATTAATTCAGAATGGTCATGCTGAATGTTTGACCAAATCAGAATAGTCAAACTCAATGATCGAACATTTCAGAATTGTCAAACTCAATGATCGAACATTTCAGAATTGTCAAACTCCATTTTCATTCAAACCAAAATGGTTGGACTCAATGTTTGATTAATTCAGAATGGTCATACTGAATGTTTGATCAACTCAGAATAGTCAAACTGAATGATCGAACATTTCAGAATTGTCAAACTCAATTTTCATTCGAACCAAAATGGTTGGACTCAATGTTTGATTAATTCAGAATGGTCATACGGAATGTTTGATCAACTCAGAATAGTCAAACTCAATGATCGAACATTTCCGAATTGTCAAACTCAATTTTCATTCGAACCAAAATGGTTGGACTCAATGTTTGATTAGCTCAGAATGGTCATACTAAATGTTTGACCAAATCAGAATAGTCAAACTCAATGATCGAACATTTCAGAATTGTCAAACTCAATGATCGAACATTTCAGAATTGTCAAACTCAATTTTCATTCAAACCAAAATGGTTGGACTCAATGTTTGATTAATTCAGAATGGTCATACTGAATGTTTGATCAACTCAGAATAGTCAAACTGAATGATCGAACATTTCCGAATTGTCAAACTCAATTTTCATTCGAACCAAAATGGTTGGACTGAATGTTTGATTAGCTCAGAATGGTCATACTAAATGTTTGACCAAATCAGAATAGTCAAACTCAATGATCGAACATTTCAGAATTGTCAAACTCAATGATCGAACATTTCAGAATTGTCAAACTCAATTTTCATTCAAACCAAAATGGTTGGACTCAATGTTTGATTAATTCAGAATGGTCATGCTGAATGTTTGACCAAATCAGAATAGTCAAACTCAATGATCGAACATTTCAGAATTGTCAAACTCAATGATCGAACATTTCAGAATTGTCAAACTCCATTTTCATTCAAACCAAAATGGTTGGACTCAATGTTTGATTAATTCAGAATGGTCATACTGAATGTTTGATCAACTCAGAATAGTCAAACTGAATGATCGAACATTTCAGAATTGTCAAACTCAATTTTCATTCCAACCAAAATGGTTGGACTCAATGTTTGATTAATTCAGAATGGTCATACGGAATGTTTGATCAACTCAGAATAGTCAAACTCAATGATCGAACATTTCCGAATTGTCAAACTCAATTTTCATTCGAACCAAAATGGTTGGACTCAATGTTTGATTAGCTCAGAATGGTCATACTAAATGTTTGACCAAATCAGAATAGTCAAACTCAATGATCGAACATTTCAGAATTGTCAAACTCAATGATCGAACATTTCAGAATTGTCAAACTCCATTTTCATTCAAACCAAAATGGTTGGACTCAATGTTTGATTAATTCAGAATGGTCATACTGAATGTTTGACCAAATCAGAATTGTCAAACTCAATGATCGAACATTTCAGAATTGTCAAACTCAATTTTCATTCAAACCAAAATGGTTGGACTCAATGTTTGATTAATTCAGATTGGTCAAACAGAATGTTTCATCAACTCAGAATAGTCAAACTCAATGATCGAACATTTCAGAATTGTCAAACTCAATTTTCAATCAAACCAAAATGGTTGGACTCAATGTATGATTATCTCAGAATGGTCATACTGAATGTTTGATCAACTCAGAATAGTCAGACTCAATGATCGATCATCTCAGAATTGTCAAACTCAATGATCGAACATTTCAGAATTGTCAAACTCAATTTTCAATCAAACCAAAATGGTTGGACTGAATGTTTGATTAACTCAGATTGGTCAAACAGAATGTCTGATCAACTCAGAATAGTCAGACTCAATAATCGATCATCTCAGAATTGTCAAACTCAATGATCGAACATTTCAGAATTGTCAAACTCAATTTTCATTCAAACCAAAATGGTTGGACTCAATGTTTGATTAGCTCAGAATGGTATTACTAAATGTTTGACCAAATCAGAATAGTCAAACTCAATGATCGAACATTTCAGAATTGTCAAGCTCAATAATCGAACATTTCAGAATTGTCAAACTCAATTTTCATTCAAACCAAAATGGTTGGACTCAATGTTTGATTAATTCAGAATGGTCATACTGAATGTTTGATCAACTCAGAATAGTCAAACTGAATGATCGAACATTTCAGAATTGTCAAACTCAATTTTCATTCAAACCAAAATGGTTGCACTCAATGTTTGATTAATTCAGAATGGTCATACTGAAGGTTTGATCAACTCAGAATAGTCAGACTCAATGATCGATCATCTCAGAATTGTCAAACTCAATGATCGAACATTTCAGAATTGTCAAACTCAATTTTCATTCAAACCAAAATGGTTGCACTCAATGTTTGATTAATTCAGAATGGTCATACTGAATGTTTGATCAACTCAGAATAGTCCAACTCAATGATCGAACATTTCAGAATTGTCAAACTCAATTTTCAATCAAACCAAAATGGTTGGACTCAATCTATGATTATCTCAGAATGGTCATACTGAATGTTTGATCAACTCAGAATAGTCAAACTCAATGATCGAACATTTCAGAATTGTCCAACTCAATCTTCATTCGAACCAAAATGGTTGGACTGAATGTTTGATTAACTCAGATTGGTCAAACAGAATGTCTGATCAACTCAGAATAGTCAGACTCAAAGATCGAACATTTCAGAATTGTCAAACTCAATGATCGAACATTTCAGAATTGTCAAACTCAATTTTCATTCCAACCAAAATGGTTGGACTCAATGTTTGATTAGCTCAGAATGGTCATACTAAATGTTTGACCAAATCAGAATAGTCAAACTCAATGATCGAACATTTCAGAATTGTCAAACTCAATGATCGAACATTTCAGAATTGTCAAACTCAATTTTCATTCAAACCAAAATGGTTGGACTCAATGTTTGATTAATTCAGAATGGTCATACTGAATGTTTGACCAAATCAGAATAGTCAAACTCAATGATCGAACATTTCAGAATTGTCAAACTCAATTTTCAATCAAACCAAAATGGTTGGACTGAATGTTTGATTAACTCAGATTGGTCAAACAGAATGTCTGATCAACTCAGAATAGTCAGACTCAATGATCGATCATCTCAGAATTGTCAAACTCAATGATCGAACATTTCAGAATTGTCAAACTCAATTTTCATTCAAACCAAAATGGTTGGACTCAATGTTTGATTAATTCAGAATGGTCATACTGAATGTTTGATCAACTCAGAATTGTCAAACTCAATGATCGAACATTTCAGAATTGTCAAACTCAATTTTCATTCAAACCAAAATGGTTGGACTCAATGTTTGATTAGCTCAGAATGGTCATACTAAATGTTTGACCAAATCAGAATAGTCAAACTCAATGATCGAACATTTCAGAATTGTCAAACTCAATGATCGAACGTTTCAGAATTGTCAAACTCCATTTTCATTCAAACCAAAATGGTTGGACTCAATGTTTGATTAATTCAGAATGGTCATACTGAATGTTTGATCAACTCAGAATAGTCAAACTCAATGATCGAACATTTCAGAATTATCAAACTCAATTTTCATTCAAACCAAAATGGTTGGACTCAATGTTTGATTAGCTCAGAATGGTCATACTAAATGTTTGACCAAATCAGAATAGTCAAACTTAATGATCGAACATTTCAGAATTGTCAAACTCAATGATCGAACATTTCAGAATTGTCAAACTTAATTTTCATTCAAGCCAAAATGGTTGGACTCAATCTTTGATTAATTCAGAATGGTCATACTGAATGTTTGACCAAATCAGAATAGTCAAACTCAATGATCGAACATTTCAGAATTGTCAAACTCAATTTTCAATCAAACCAAAATGGTTGGACTGAATGTTTGATTAACTCAGATTGGTCAAACAGAATGTCTGATCAACTCAGAATAGTCAGACTCAATGATCGATCATCTCAGAATTGTCAAACTTAATGATCGAACATTTCAGAATTGTCAAACTCAATTTTCAATCAAACCAAAATGGTTGGACTGAATGTTTGATTAACTCAGATTGGTCAAACAGAATGTCTGATCAACTCAGAATAGTCAGACTCAATGATCGATCATCTCAGAATTGTCAAACTCAATGATCGAACATTTCAGAATTGTCAAACTCAATTTTCATTCAAACCAAAATGGTTGGACTCAATGTTTGATTAATTCAGAATGGTCATACTGAATGTTTGACCAAATCAGAATTGTCAAACTGAATGATCGAACATTTCAGAATTGTCAAACGCAATTTTCAATCAAACCAAAATGGTTGGAATCAATGTATGATTATCTCAGAATGGTCATTCTGAATGTTTCATCAACTCAGAATAGTCAGACTCAATGATCGATCATCTCAGAATTGTCAAACTCAATGATCGAACATTTCAGAATTGTCAAACTCAATTTTCATTCAAACCAAAATGGTTGGACTCAATGTTTGATTAATTCAGAATGGTCATACTGAATGTTTGATCAACTCAGAATAGTCAAACTCAATGATCGAACATTTCCGAATTGTCAAACTCAATTTTCATTCAAACCAAAATGGTTGGACTCAATGTTTGATTAGCTCAGAATGGTCATACTAAATGTTTGACCAAATCAGAATAGTCAAACTCAATGATCTAACATATCAGAATTGTCAAACTCAATGATCGAACATTTCAGAATTGTCAAACTCAATTTTCATTCAAACCAAAATGGTTGGACTCAATGTTTGATTAATTCAGAATGGTCATACTGAATGTTTGACCAAATCAGAATAGTCAAACTCAATGATCGAACATTTCAGAATTGTCAAACGCAATTTTCAATCAAACCAAAATGGTTGGAATCAATGTATGATTATCTCAGAATGGTCATACTGAATGTTTGATCAACTCAGAATAGTCAGACTCAATGATCGATCATCTCAGAATTGTCAAACTCAATGATCGAACATTTCAGAATTGTCAAACTCAATTTTCATTCAAACCAAAATGGTTGGACTCAATGTTTGATTAATTCAGAATGGTCATACTGAATGTTTGACCAAATCAGAATAGTCAAAGTCAATGATCGAACAATTCAGAATTGTCAAACTCAGTTTTCAATCAAACCAAAATGGTTGGACTGAATGTTTGATTAACTCAGATTGGTCAAACAGAATGTCTGATCAACTCAGAATAGTCAGACTCAATGATCGATCATCTCAGAATTGTCAAAATCAATGATCGAACATTTCAGAATTGTCAAACTCAATTTTCATTCAAACCAAAATGGTTGGACTCAATATTTGATTATTTCAGAATGGTCATACTGAATGTTTGATCAACTCAGAATAGTCAAACTCAATGATCGAACATTTCAGAATTGTCAAACTCAATTTTCATTCAAACCAAAATGGTTGGACTCAATGTTTGATTAGCTCAGAATGGTATTACTAAATGTTTGACCAAATCAGAATAGTCAAACTCAATGATCGAACATTTCAGAATTGTCAAGCTCAATAATCGAACATTTCAGAATTGTCAAACTCAATTTTCATTCAAACCAAAATGGTTGGACTCAATGTTTGATTAATTCAGAATGGTCATACTGAATGTTTGATCAACTCAGAATAGTCAAACTGAATGATCGAACATTTCAGAATTGTCAAACTCAATTTTCATTCAAACCAAAATGGTTGGACTCAATGTTTGATTAATTCAGAATGGTCATACTGAATGTTTGATCAACTCAGAATAGTCAGACTCAATGATCGATCATCTCAGAATTGTCAAACTCAATGATCGAACATTTCAGAATTGTCAAACTCAATTTTCATTCAAACCAAAATGGTTGGACTCAATGTTTGATTAATTCAGAATGGTCATACTGAATGTTTGATCAACTCAGAAAAGTCAAACTGAATGATCGAACATTTCCGAATTGTCAAACTCAATTTTCATTCGAACCAAAATGGTTGGACTGAATGTTTGATTAGCTCAGAATGGTCATACTAAATGTTTGACCAAATCAGAATAGTCAAACTCAATGATCGAACATTTCAGAATTGTCAAACTCAATGATCGAACATTTCAGAATTGTCAAACTCAATTTTCATTCAAACCAAAATGGTTGGACTCAATGTTTGATTAATTCAGAATGGTCATGCTGAATGTTTGACCAAATCAGAATAGTCAAACTCAATGATCGAACATTTCAGAATTGTCAAACTCAATGATCGAACATTTCAGAATTGTCAAACTCCATTTTCATTCAAACCAAAATGGTTGGACTCAATGTTTGATTAATTCAGAATGGTCATACTGAATGTTTGATCAACTCAGAATAGTCAAACTGAATGATCGAACATTTCAGAATTGTCAAACTCAATTTTCATTCGAACCAAAATGGTTGGACTCAATGTTTGATTAATTCAGAATGGTCATACGGAATGTTTGATCAACTCAGAATAGTCAAACTCAATGATCGAACATTTCCGAATTGTCAAACTCAATTTTCATTCGAACCAAAATGGTTGGACTCAATGTTTGATTAGCTCAGAATGGTCATACTAAATGTTTGACCAAATCAGAATAGTCAAACTCAATGATCGAACATTTCAGAATTGTCAAACTCAATGATCGAACATTTCAGAATTGTCAAACTCAATTTTCATTCAAACCAAAATGGTTGGACTCAATGTTTGATTAATTCAGAATGGTCATACTGAATGTTTGATCAACTCAGAATAGTCAAACTGAATGATCGAACATTTCCGAATTGTCAAACTCAATTTTCATTCGAACCAAAATGGTTGGACTGAATGTTTGATTAGCTCAGAATGGTCATACTAAATGTTTGACCAAATCAGAATAGTCAAACTCAATGATCGAACATTTCAGAATTGTCAAACTCAATGATCGAACATTTCAGAATTGTCAAACTCAATTTTCATTCAAACCAAAATGGTTGGACTCAATGTTTGATTAATTCAGAATGGTCATGCTGAATGTTTGACCAAATCAGAATAGTCAAACTCAATGATCGAACATTTCAGAATTGTCAAACTCAATGATCGAACATTTCAGAATTGTCAAACTCCATTTTCATTCAAACCAAAATGGTTGGACTCAATGTTTGATTAATTCAGAATGGTCATACTGAATGTTTGATCAACTCAGAATAGTCAAACTGAATGATCGAACATTTCAGAATTGTCAAACTCAATTTTCATTCCAACCAAAATGGTTGGACTCAATGTTTGATTAATTCAGAATGGTCATACGGAATGTTTGATCAACTCAGAATAGTCAAACTCAATGATCGAACATTTCCGAATTGTCAAACTCAATTTTCATTCGAACCAAAATGGTTGGACTCAATGTTTGATTAGCTCAGAATGGTCATACTAAATGTTTGACCAAATCAGAATAGTCAAACTCAATGATCGAACATTTCAGAATTGTCAAACTCAATGATCGAACATTTCAGAATTGTCAAACTCCATTTTCATTCAAACCAAAATGGTTGGACTCAATGTTTGATTAATTCAGAATGGTCATACTGAATGTTTGACCAAATCAGAATAGTCAAACTCAATGATCGAACATTTCAGAATTGTCAAACTCAATTTTCATTCAAACCAAAATGGTTGGACTCAATGTTTGATTAATTCAGATTGGTCAAACAGAATGTTTCATCAACTCAGAATAGTCAAACTCAATGATCGAACATTTCAGAATTGTCAAACTCAATTTTCAATCAAACCAAAATGGTTGGACTCAATGTATGATTATCTCAGAATGGTCATACTGAATGTTTGATCAACTCAGAATAGTCAGACTCAATGATCGATCATCTCAGAATTGTCAAACTCAATGATCGAACATTTCAGAATTGTCAAACTCAATTTTCAATCAAACCAAAATGGTTGGACTGAATGTTTGATTAACTCAGATTGGTCAAACAGAATGTCTGATCAACTCAGAATAGTCAGACTCAATAATCGATCATCTCAGAATTGTCAAACTCAATGATCGAACATTTCAGAATTGTCAAACTCAATTTTCATTCAAACCAAAATGGTTGGACTCAATGTTTGATTAGCTCAGAATGGTATTACTAAATGTTTGACCAAATCAGAATAGTCAAACTCAATGATCGAACATTTCAGAATTGTCAAGCTCAATAATCGAACATTTCAGAATTGTCAAACTCAATTTTCATTCAAACCAAAATGGTTGGACTCAATGTTTGATTAATTCAGAATGGTCATACTGAATGTTTGATCAACTCAGAATAGTCAAACTGAATGATCGAACATTTCAGAATTGTCAAACTCAATTTTCATTCAAACCAAAATGGTTGGACTCAATGTTTGATTAATTCAGAATGGTCATACTGAAGGTTTGATCAACTCAGAATAGTCAGACTCAATGATCGATCATCTCAGAATTGTCAAACTCAATGATCGAACATTTCAGAATTGTCAAACTCAATTTTCATTCAAACCAAAATGGTTGCACTCAATGTTTGATTAATTCAGAATGGTCATACTGAATGTTTGATCAACTCAGAATAGTCAAACTCAATGATCGAACATTTCAGAATTGTCAAACTCAATTTTCAATCAAACCAAAATGGTTGGACTCAATCTATGATTATCTCAGAATAGTCATACTGAATGTTTGATCAACTCAGAATAGTCAAACTCAATGATCGAACATTTCAGAATTGTCCAACTCAATCTTCATTCAAACCAAAATGGTTGGACTGAATGTTTGATTAACTCAGATTGGTCAAACAGAATGTCTGATCAACTCAGAATAGTCAGACTCAAAGATCGAACATTTCAGAATTGTCAAACTCAATGATCGAACATTTCAGAATTGTCAAACTCAATTTTCATTCCAACCAAAATGGTTGGACTCAATGTTTGATTAGCTAAGAATGGTCATACTAAATGTTTGACCAAATCAGAATAGTCAAACTCAATGATCGAACATTTCAGAATTGTCAAACTCAATGATCGAACATTTCAGAATTGTCAAACTCAATTTTCATTCAAACCAAAATGGTTGGACTCAATGTTTGATTAATTCAGAATGGTCATACTGAATGTTTGACCAAATCAGAATAGTCAAACTCAATGATCGAACATTTCAGAATTGTCAAACTCAATTTTCAATCAAACCAAAATGGTTGGACTGAATGTTTGATTAACTCAGATTGGTCAAACAGAATGTCTGATCAACTCAGAATAGTCAGACTCAATGATCGATCATCTCAGAATTGTCAAACTCAATGATCGAACATTTCAGAATTGTCAAACTCAATTTTCATTCAAACCAAAATGGTTGGACTCAATGTTTGATTAATTCAGAATGGTCATACTGAATGTTTGATCAACTCAGAATAGTCAAACTCAATGATCGAACATTTCAGAATTGTCAAACTCAATTTTCATTCAAACCAAAATGGTTGGACTCAATGTTTGATTAGCTCAGAATGGTCATACTAAATGTTTGACCAAATCAGAATAGTCAAACTCAATGATCGAACATTTCAGAATTGTCAAACTCAATGATCGAACGTTTCAGAATTGTCAAACTCCATTTTCATTCAAACCAAAATGGTTGGACTCAATGTTTGATTAATTCAGAATGGTCATACTGAATGTTTGATCAACTCAGAATAGTCAAACTCAATGATCGAACATTTCAGAATTATCAAACTCAATTTTCATTCAAACCAAAATGGTTGGACTCAATGTTTGATTAGCTCAGAATGGTCATACTAAATGTTTGACCAAATCAGAATAGTCAAACTTAATGATCGAACATTTCAGAATTGTCAAACTCAATGATCGAACATTTCAGAATTGTCAAACTTAATTTTCATTCAAGCCAAAATGGTTGGACTCAATCTTTGATTAATTCAGAATGGTCATACTGAATGTTTGACCAAATCAGAATAGTCAAACTCAATGATCGAACATTTCAGAATTGTCAAACTCAATTTTCAATCAAACCAAAATGGTTGGACTGAATGTTTGATTAACTCAGATTGGTCAAACAGAATGTCTGATCAACTCAGAATAGTCAGACTCAATGATCGATCATCTCAGAATTGTCAAACTCAATGATCGAACATTTCAGAATTGTCAAACTCAATTTTCAATCAAACCAAAATGGTTGGACTGAATGTTTGATTAACTCAGATTGGTCAAACAGAATGTCTGATCAACTCAGAATAGTCAGACTCAATGATCGATCATCTCAGAATTGTCAAACTCAATGATCGAACATTTCAGAATTGTCAAACTCAATTTTCATTCAAACCAAAATGGTTGGACTCAATGTTTGATTAATTCAGAATGGTCATACTGAATGTTTGACCAAATCAGAATTGTCAAACTGAATGATCGAACATTTCAGAATTGTCAAACGCAATTTTCAATCAAACCAAAATGGTTGGAATCAATGTATGATTATCTCAGAATGGTCATTCTGAATGTTTCATCAACTCAGAATAGTCAGACTCAATGATCGATCATCTCACAATTGTCAAACTCAATGATCGAACATTTCAGAATTGTCAAACTCAATTTTCATTCAAACCAAAATGGTTGGACTCAATGTTTGATTAATTCAGAATGGTCATACTGAATGTTTGATCAACTCAGAATAGTCAAACTCAATGATCGAACATTTCCGAATTGTCAAACTCAATTTTCATTCAAACCAAAATGGTTGGACTCAATGTTTGATTAGCTCAGAATGGTCATACTAAATGTTTGACCAAATCAGAATAGTCAAACTCAATGATCTAACATATCAGAATTGTCAAACTCAATGATCGAACATTTCAGAATTGTCAAACTCAATTTTCATTCAAACCAAAATGGTTGGACTCAATGTTTGATTAATTCAGAATGGTCATACTGAATGTTTGACCAAATCAGAATAGTCAAACTCAATGATCGAACATTTCAGAATTGTCAAACGCAATTTTCAATCAAACCAAAATGGTTGGAATCAATGTATGATTATCTCAGAATGGTCATACTGAATGTTTGATCAACTCAGAATAGTCAGACTCAATGATCGATCATCTCAGAATTGTCAAACTCAATGATCGAACATTTCAGAATTGTCAAACTCAATTTTCATTCAAACCAAAATGGTTGGACTCAATGTTTGATTAATTCAGAATGGTCATACTGAATGTTTGACCAAATCAGAATAGTCAAAGTCAATGATCGAACAATTCAGAATTGTCAAACTCAGTTTTCAATCAAACCAAAATGGTTGGACTGAATGTTTGATTAACTCAGATTGGTCAAACAGAATGTCTGATCAACTCAGAATAGTCAGACTCAATGATCGATCATCTCAGAATTGTCAAAATCAATGATCGAACATTTCAGAATTGTCAAACTCAATTTTCATTCAAACCAAAATGGTTGGACTCAATATTTGATTATTTCAGAATGGTCATACTGAATGTTTGATCAACTCAGAATAGTCAAACTCAATGATCGAACATTTCAGAATTGTCAAACTCAATTTTCATTCAAACCAAAATGGTTGGACTCAATGTTTGATTAGCTCAGAATGGTATTACTAAATGTTTGACCAAATCAGAATAGTCAAACTCAATGATCGAACATTTCAGAATTGTCAAGCTCAATAATCGAACATTTCAGAATTGTCAAACTCAATTTTCATTCAAACCAAAATGGTTGGACTCAATGTTTGATTAATTCAGAATGGTCATACTGAATGTTTGATCAACTCAGAATAGTCAAACTGAATGATCGAACATTTCAGAATTGTCAAACTCAATTTTCATTCAAACCAAAATGGTTGGACTCAATGTTTGATTAATTCAGAATGGTCATACTGAATGTTTGATCAACTCAGAATAGTCAGACTCAATGATCGATCATATCAGAATTGTCAAACTCAATGATCGAACATTTCAGAATTGTCAAACTCAATTTTCATTCAAACCAAAATGGTTGGACTCAATGTTTGATTAATTCAGAATGGTCATACTGAATGTTTGATCAACTCAGAAAAGTCAAACTGAATGATCGAACATTTCCGAATTGTCAAACTCAATTTTCATTCGAACCAAAATGGTTGGACTGAATGTTTGATTAGCTCAGAATGGTCATACTAAATGTTTGACCAAATCAGAATAGTCAAACTCAATGATCGAACATTTCAGAATTGTCAAACTCAATGATCGAACATTTCAGAATTGTCAAACTCAATTTTCATTCAAACCAAAATGGTTGGACTCAATGTTTGATTAATTCAGAATGGTCATGCTGAATGTTTGACCAAATCAGAATAGTCAAACTCAATGATCGAACATTTCAGAATTGTCAAACTCAATGATCGAACATTTCAGAATTGTCAAACTCCATTTTCATTCAAACCAAAATGGTTGGACTCAATGTTTGATTAATTCAGAATGGTCATACTGAATGTTTGATCAACTCAGAATAGTCAAACTGAATGATCGAACATTTCAGAATTGTCAAACTCAATTTTCATTCGAACCAAAATGGTTGGACTCAATGTTTGATTAATTCAGAATGGTCATACGGAATGTTTGATCAACTCAGAATAGTCAAACTCAATGATCGAACATTTCCGAATTGTCAAACTCAATTTTCATTCGAACCAAAATGGTTGGACTCAATGTTTGATTAGCTCAGAATGGTCATACTAAATGTTTGACCAAATCAGAATAGTCAAACTCAATGATCGAACATTTCAGAATTGTCAAACTCAATGATCGAACATTTCAGAATTGTCAAACTCCATTTTCATTCAAACCAAAATGGTTGGACTCAATGTTTGATTAATTCAGAATGGTCATACTGAATGTTTGACCAAATCAGAATAGTCAAACTCAATGATCGAACATTTCAGAATTGTCAAACTCAATTTTCATTCAAACCAAAATGGTTGGACTCAATGTTTGATTAATTCAGATTGGTCAAACAGAATGTTTCATCAACTCAGAATAGTCAAACTCAATGATCGAACATTTCAGAATTGTCAAACTCAATTTTCAATCAAACCAAAATGGTTGGACTCAATGTATGATTATCTCAGAATGGTCATACTGAATGTTTGATCAACTCAGAATAGTCAGACTCAATGATCGATCATCTCAGAATTGTCAAACTCAATGATCGAACATTTCAGAATTGTCAAACTCAATTTTCAATCAAACCAAAATGGTTGGACTGAATGTTTGATTAACTCAGATTGGTCAAACAGAATGTCTGATCAACTCAGAATAGTCAGACTCAATAATCGATCATCTCAGAATTGTCAAACTCAATGATCGAACATTTCAGAATTGTCAAACTCAATTTTCATTCAAACCAAAATGGTTGGACACAATGTTTGATTAGCTCAGAATGGTATTACTAAATGTTTGACCAAATCAGAATAGTCAAACTCAATGATCGAACATTTCAGAATTGTCAAGCTCAATAATCGAACATTTCAGAATTGTCAAACTCAATTTTCATTCAAACCAAAATGGTTGGACTCAATGTTTGATTAATTCAGAATGGTCATACTGAATGTTTGATCAACTCAGAATAGTCAAACTGAATGATCGAACATTTCAGAATTGTCAAACTCAATTTTCATTCAAACCAAAATGGTTGGACTCAATGTTTGATTAATTCAGAATGGTCATACTGAATGTTTGATCAACTCAGAATAGTCAGACTCAATGATCGATCATATCAGAATTGTCAAACTCAATGATCGAACATTTCAGAATTGTCAAACTCAATTTTCATTCAAACCAAAATGGTTGGACTCAATGTTTGATTAATTCAGAATGGTCATACTGAATGTTTGATCAACTCAGAAAAGTCAAACTGAATGATCGAACATTTCCGAATTGTCAAACTCAATTTTCATTCTCACCAAAATGGTTGGACTCAATGTTTGATTAGCTCAGAATGGTCATACTAAATGTTTGACCAAATCAGAATAGTCAAACTCAATGATCGAACATTTCAGAATTGTCAAACTCAATGATCGAACATTTCAGAATTGTCAAACTCAATTTTCATTCAAACCAAAATGGTTGGACTCAATGTTTGATTAATTCAGAATGGTCATGCTGAATGTTTGACCAAATCAGAATAGTCAAACTCAATGATCGAACATTTCAGAATTGTCAAACTCAATGATCGAACATTTCAGAATTGTCAAACTCCATTTTCATTCAAACCAAAATGGTTGGACTCAATGTTTGATTAATTCAGAATGGTCATACTGAATGTTTGATCAACTCAGAATAGTCAAACTGAATGATCGAACATTTCAGAATTGTCAAACTCAATTTTCATTCGAACCAAAATGGTTGGACTCAATGTTTGATTAATTCAGAATGGTCATACGGAATGTTTGATCAACTCAGAATAGTCAAACTCAATGATCGAACATTTCCGAATTGTCAAACTCAATTTTCATTCGAACCAAAATGGTTGGACTCAATGTTTGATTAGCTCAGAATGGTCATACTAAATGTTTGACCAAATCAGAATAGTCAAACTCAATGATCGAACATTTCAGAATTGTCAAACTCAATGATCGAACATTTCAGAATTGTCAAACTCCATTTTCATTCAAACCAAAATGGTTGGACTCAATGTTTGATTAATTCAGAATGGTCATACTGAATGTTTGACCAAATCAGAATAGTCAAACTCAATGATCGAACATTTCAGAATTGTCAAACTCAATTTTCATTCAAACCAAAATGGTTGGACTCAATGTTTGATTAATTCAGATTGGTCAAACAGAATGTTTCATCAACTCAGAATAGTCAAACTCAATGATCGAACATTTCAGAATTGTCAAACTCAATTTTCAATCAAACCAAAATGGTTGGACTCAATGTATGATTATCTCAGAATGGTCATACTGAATGTTTGATCAACTCAGAATAGTCAGACTCAATGATCGATCATCTCAGAATTGTCAAACTCAATGATCGAACATTTCAGAATTGTCAAACTCAATTTTCAATCAAACCAAAATGGTTGGACTGAATGTTTGATTAACTCAGATTGGTCAAACAGAATGTCTGATCAACTCAGAATAGTCAGACTCAATAATCGATCATCTCAGAATTGTCAAACTCAATGATCGAACATTTCAGAATTGTCAAACTCAATTTTCATTCAAACCAAAATGGTTGGACTCAATGTTTGATTAGCTCAGAATGGTATTACTAAATGTTTGACCAAATCAGAATAGTCAAACTCAATGATCGAACATTTCAGAATTGTCAAGCTCAATAATCGAACATTTCAGAATTGTCAAACTCAATTTTCATTCAAACCAAAATGGTTGGACTCAATGTTTGATTAATTCAGAATGGTCATACTGAATGTTTGATCAACTCAGAATAGTCAAACTGAATGATCGAACATTTCAGAATTGTCAAACTCAATTTTCATTCAAACCAAAATGGTTGGACTCAATGTTTGATTAATTCAGAATGGTCATACTGAAGGTTTGATCAACTCAGAATAGTCAGACTCAATGATCGATCATCTCAGAATTGTCAAACTCAATGATCGAACATTTCAGAATTGTCAAACTCAATTTTCATTCAAACCAAAATGGTTGCACTCAATGTTTGATTAATTCAGAATGGTCATACTAAATGTTTGACCAAATCAGAATAGTCAAACTCAATGATCGAACATTTCAGAATTGTCAAACTCAATGATCGAACATTTCAGAATTGTCAAACTCAATTTTCATTCAAACCAAAATGGTTGGACTCAATGTTTGATTAATTCAGAATGGTCATGCTGAATGTTTGACCAAATCAGAATAGTCAAACTCAATGATCGAACATTTCAGAATTGTCAAACTCAATTTTCAATCAAACCAAAATGGTTGGACTGAATGTTTGATTAACTCAGATTGGTCAAACAGAATGTCTGATCAACTCAGAATAGTCAGACTCAATGATCGATCATCTCAGAATTGTCAAACTCAATGATCGAACATTTCAGAATTGTCAAACTCAATTTTCATTCAAACCAAAATGGTTGGACTCAATGTTTGATTAATTCAGAATGGTCATACTGAATGTTTGATCAACTCAGAATAGTCAAACTCAATGATCGAACATTTCAGAATTGTCAAACTCAATTTTCATTCGAACCAAAATGGTTGGACTCAATGTTTGATTAGCTCAGAATGGTCATACTAAATGTTTGACCAAATCAGAAGAGTCAAACTCAATGATCGAACATTTCAGAATTGTCAAACTCAATGATCGAACATTTCAGAATTGTCAAACTCCATTTTCATTCAAACCAAAATGGTTGGACTCAATGTTTGATTAATTCAGAATGGTCATACTGAATGTTTGATCAACTCAGAATAGTCAAACTCAATGATCGAACATTTCCGAATTGTCAAACTCAATTTTCATTCAAACCAAAATGGTTGGACTCAATGTTTGATTAGCTCAGAATGGTCATACTAAATGTTTGACCAAATCAGAATAGTCAAACTCAATGATCTAACATATCAGAATTGTCAAACTCAATGATCGAACATTTCAGAATTGTCAAACTCAATTTTCATTCAAACCAAAATGGTTGGACTCAATGTTTGATTAATTCAGAATGGTCATACTGAATGTTTGACCAAATCAGAATATTCAAACTCAATGATCGAACATTTCAGAATTGTCAAACGCAATTTTCAATCAAACCAAAATGGTTGGAATCAATGTATGATTATCTCAGAATGGTCATACTGAATGTTTGATCAACTCAGAATAGTCAGACTCAATGATCGATCATCTCAGAATTGTCAAACTCAATGATCGAACATTTCAGAATTGTCAAACTCAATTTTCATTCAAACCAAAATGGTTGGACTCAATGTTTGATTAATTCAGAATGGTCATACTGAATGTTTGACCAAATCAGAATAGTCAAAGTCAATGATCGAACAATTCAGAATTGTCAAACTCAGTTTTCAATCAAACCAAAATGGTTGGACTGAATGTTTGATTAACTCAGATTGGTCAAACAGAATGTCTGATCAACTCAGAATAGTCAGACTCAATGATCGATCATCTCAGAATTGTCAAAATCAATGATCGAACATTTCAGAATTGTCAAACTCAATTTTCATTCAAACCAAAATGGTTGGACTCAATATTTGATTATTTCAGAATGGTCATACTGAATGTTTGATCAACTCAGAATAGTCAAACTCAATGATCGAACATTTCAGAATTGTCAAACTCAATTTTCATTCAAACCAAAATGGTTGGACTCAATGTTTGATTAGCTCAGAATGGTATTACTAAATGTTTGACCAAATCAGAATAGTCAAACTCAATGATCGAACATTTCAGAATTGTCAAGCTCAATAATCGAACATTTCAGAATTGTCAAACTCAATTTTCATTCAAACCAAAATGGTTGGACTCAATGTTTGATTAATTCAGAATGGTCATACTGAATGTTTGATCAACTCAGAATAGTCAAACTGAATGATCGAACATTTCAGAATTGTCAAACTCAATTTTCATTCAAACCAAAATGGTTGGACTCAATGTTTGATTAATTCAGAATGGTCATACTGAATGTTTGATCAACTCAGAATAGTCAGACTCAATGATCGATCATATCAGAATTGTCAAACTCAATGATCGAACATTTCAGAATTGTCAAACTCAATTTTCATTCAAACCAAAATGGTTGGACTCAATGTTTGATTAATTCAGAATGGTCATACTGAATGTTTGATCAACTCAGAAAAGTCAAACTGAATGATCGAACATTTCCGAATTGTCAAACTCAATTTTCATTCGAACCAAAATGGTTGGACTGAATGTTTGATTAGCTCAGAATGGTCATACTAAATGTTTGACCAAATCAGAATAGTCAAACTCAATGATCGAACATTTCAGAATTGTCAAGCTCAATAATCGAACATTTCAGAATTGTCAAACTCCATTTTCATTCAAACCAAAATGGTTGGACTCAATGTTTGATTAATTCAGAATGGTCATACTGAATGTTTGATCAACTCAGAATAGTCAAACTGAATGATCGAACATTTCAGAATTGTCAAACTCAATTTTCATTCGAACCAAAATGGTTGGACTCAATGTTTGATTAATTCAGAATGGTCATACGGAATGTTTGATCAACTCAGAATAGTCAAACTCAATGATCGAACATTTCCGAATTGTCAAACTCAATTTTCATTCGAACCAAAATGGTTGGACTCAATGTTTGATTAGCTCAGAATGGTCATACTAAATGTTTGACCAAATCAGAATAGTCAAACTCAATGATCGAACATTTCAGAATTGTCAAACTCAATGATCGAACATTTCAGAATTGTCAAACTCCATTTTCATTCAAACCAAAATGGTTGGACTCAATGTTTGATTAATTCAGAATGGTCATACTGAATGTTTGACCAAATCAGAATAGTCAAAGTCAATGATCGAACATTTCAGAATTGTCAAACTCAATTTTCATTCAAACCAAAATGGTTGGACTCAATGTTTGATTAATTCAGATTGGTCAAACAGAATGTTTCATCAACTCAGAATAGTCAAACTCAATGATCGAACATTTCAGAATTGTCAAACTCAATTTTCAATCAAACCAAAATGGTTGGACTCAATGTATGATTATCTCAGAATGGTCATACTGAATGTTTGATCAACTCAGAATAGTCAGACTCAATGATCGATCATCTCAGAATTGTCAAACTCAATGATCGAACATTTCAGAATTGTCAAACTCAATTTTCAATCAAACCAAAATGGTTGGACTGAATGTTTGATTAACTCAGATTGGTCAAACAGAATGTCTGATCAACTCAGAATAGTCAGACTCAATAATCGATCATCTCAGAATTGTCAAACTCAATGATCGAACATTTCAGAATTGTCAAACTCAATTTTCATTCAAACCAAAATGGTTGGACTCAATGTTTGATTAGCTCAGAATGGTATTACTAAATGTTTGACCAAATCAGAATAGTCAAACTCAATGATCGAACATTTCAGAATTGTCAAGCTCAATAATCGAACATTTCAGAATTGTCAAACTCAATTTTCATTCAAACCAAAATGGTTGGACTCAATGTTTGATTAATTCAGAATGGTCATACTGAATGTTTGATCAACTCAGAATAGTCAAACTGAATGATCGAACATTTCAGAATTGTCAAACTCAATTTTCATTCAAACCAAAATGGTTGGACTCAATGTTTGATTAATTCAGAATGGTCATACTGAATGTTTGATCAACTCAGAATAGTCAGACTCAATGATCGATCATATCAGAATTGTCAAACTCAATGATCGAACATTTCAGAATTGTCAAACTCAATTTTCATTCAAACCAAAATGGTTGGACTCAATGTTTGATTAATTCAGAATGGTCATACTGAATGTTTGATCAACTCAGAAAAGTCAAACTGAATGATCGAACATTTCCGAATTGTCAAACTCAATTTTCATTCGAACCAAAATGGTTGGACTGAATGTTTGATTAGCTCAGAATGGTCATACTAAATGTTTGACCAAATCAGAATAGTCAAACTCAATGATCGAACATTTCAGAATTGTCAAACTCAATGATCGAACATTTCAGAATTGTCAAACTCAATTTTCATTCAAACCAAAATGGTTGGACTCAATGTTTGATTAATTCAGAATGGTCATGCTGAATGTTTGACCAAATCAGAATAGTCAAACTCAATGATCGAACATTTCAGAATTGTCAAACTCAATGATCGAACATTTCAGAATTGTCAAACTCCATTTTCATTCAAACCAAAATGGTTGGACTCAATGTTTGATTAATTCAGAATGGTCATACTGAATGTTTGATCAACTCAGAATAGTCAAACTGAATGATCGAACATTTCAGAATTGTCAAACTCAATTTTCATTCGAACCAAAATGGTTGGACTCAATGTTTGATTAATTCAGAATGGTCATACGGAATGTTTGATCAACTCAGAATAGTCAAACTCAATGATCGAACATTTCCGAATTGTCAAACTCAATTTTCATTCGAACCAAAATGGTTGGACTCAATGTTTGATTAGCTCAGAATGGTCATACTAAATGTTTGACCAAATCAGAATAGTCAAACTCAATGATCGAACATTTCAGAATTGTCAAACTCAATGATCGAACATTTCAGAATTGTCAAACTTTATTTTCATTCAAACCAAAATGGTTGGACTCAATGTTTGATTAATTCAGAATGGTCATACTGAATGTTTGACCAAATCAGAATAGTCAAAGTCAATGATCGAACATTTCAGAATTGTCAAACTCAATTTTCATTCAAACCAAAATGGTTGGACTCAATGTTTGATTAATTCAGATTGGTCAAACAGAATGTTTCATCAACTCAGAATAGTCAAACTCAATGATCGAACATTTCAGAATTGTCAAACTCAATTTTCAATCAAACCAAAATGGTTGGACTCAATGTATGATTATCTCAGAATGGTCATACTGAATGTTTGATCAACTCAGAATAGTCAGACTCAATGATCGATCATCTCAGAATTGTCAAACTCAATGATCGAACATTTCAGAATTGTCAAACTCAATTTTCAATCAAACCAAAATGGTTGGACTGAATGTTTGATTAACTCAGATTGGTCAAACAGAATGTCTGATCAACTCAGAATAGTCAGACTCAATAATCGATCATCTCAGAATTGTCAAACTCAATGATCGAACATTTCAGAATTGTCAAACTCAATTTTCATTCAAACCAAAATGGTTGGACTCAATGTTTGATTAGCTCAGAATGGTATTACTAAATGTTTGACCAAATCAGAATAGTCAAACTCAATGATCGAACATTTCAGAATTGTCAAGCTCAATAATCGAACATTTCAGAATTGTCAAACTCAATTTTCATTCAAACCAAAATGGTTGGACTCAATGTTTGATTAATTCAGAATGGTCATACTGAATGTTTGATCAACTCAGAATAGTCAAACTGAATGATCGAACATTTCAGAATTGTCAAACTCAATTTTCATTCAAACCAAAATGGTTGGACTCAATGTTTGATTAATTCAGAATGGTCATACTGAATGTTTGATCAACTCAGAATAGTCAGACTCAATGATCGATCATATCAGAATTGTCAAACTCAATGATCGAACATTTCAGAATTGTCAAACTCAATTTTCATTCAAACCAAAATGGTTGGACTCAATGTTTGATTAATTCAGAATGGTCATACTGAATGTTTGATCAACTCAGAAAAGTCAAACTGAATGATCGAACATTTCCGAATTGTCAAACTCAATTTTCATTCGAACCAAAATGGTTGGACTGAATGTTTGATTAGCTCAGAATGGTCATACTAAATGTTTGACCAAATCAGAATAGTCAAACTCAATGATCGAACATTTCAGAATTGTCAAACTCAATGATCGAACATTTCAGAATTGTCAAACTCAATTTTCATTCAAACCAAAATGGTTGGACTCAATGTTTGATTAATTCAGAATGGTCATGCTGAATGTTTGACCAAATCAGAATAGTCAAACTCAATGATCGAACATTTCAGAATTGTCAAACTCAATGATCGAACATTTCAGAATTGTCAAACTCCATTTTCATTCAAACCAAAATGGTTGGACTCAATGTATGATTAATTCAGAATGGTCATACTGAATGTTTGATCAACTCAGAATAGTCAAACTGAATGATCGAACATTTCAGAATTGTCAAACTCAATTTTCATTCGAACCAAAATGGTTGGACTCAATGTTTGATTAATTCAGAATGGTCATACGGAATGTTTGATCAACTCAGAATAGTCAAACTCAATGATCGAACATTTCCGAATTGTCAAACTCAATTTTCATTCGAACCAAAATGGTTGGACTCAATGTTTGATTAGCTCAGAATGGTCATACTAAATGTTTGACCAAATCAGAATAGTCAAACTCAATGATCGAACATTTCAGAATTGTCAAACTCAATGATCGAACATTTCAGAATTGTCAAACTTTATTTTCATTCAAACCAAAATGGTTGGACTCAATGTTTGATTAATTCAGAATGGTCATACTGAATGTTTGACCAAATCAGAATAGTCAAACTCAATGATCGAACATTTCAGAATTGTCAAACTCAATTTTCATTCAAACCAAAATGGTTGGACTCAATGTTTGATTAATTCAGATTGGTCAAACAGAATGTTTCATCAACTCAGAATAGTCAAACTCAATGATCGAACATTTCAGAATTGTCAAACTCAATTTTCAATCAAACCAAAATGGTTGGACTCAATGTATGATTATCTCAGAATGGTCATACTGAATGTTTGATCAACTCAGAATAGTCAGACTCAATGATCGATCATCTCAGAATTGTCAAACTCAATGATCGAACATTTCAGAATTGTCAAACTCAATTTTCAATCAAACCAAAATGGTTGGACTGAATGTTTGATTAACTCAGATTGGTCAAACAGAATGTCTGATCAACTCAGAATAGTCAGACTCAATAATCGATCATCTCAGAATTGTCAAACTCAATGATCGAACATTTCAGAATTGTCAAACTCAATTTTCATTCAAACCAAAATGGTTGGACTCAATGTTTGATTAGCTCAGAATGGTATTACTAAATGTTTGACCAAATCAGAATAGTCAAACTCAATGATCGAACATTTCAGAATTGTCAAGCTCAATAATCGAACATTTCAGAATTGTCAAACTCAATTTTCATTCAAACCAAAATGGTTGGACTCAATGTTTGATTAATTCAGAATGGTCATACTGAATGTTTGATCAACTCAGAATAGTCAAACTGAATGATCGAACATTTCAGAATTGTCAAACTCAATTTTCATTCAAACCAAAATGGTTGGACTCAATGTTTGATTAATTCAGAATGGTCATACTGAAGGTTTGATCAACTCAGAATAGTCAGACTCAATGATCGATCATCTCAGAATTGTCAAACTCAATGATCGAACATTTCAGAATTGTCAAACTCAATTTTCATTCAAACCAAAATGGTTGCACTCAATGTTTGATTAATTCAGAATGGTCATACTGAATGTTTGATCAACTCAGAATAGTCAAACTGAATGATCGAACATTTCCGAATTGTCAAACTCAATTTTCATTCGAACCAAAATGGTTGGACTGAATGTTTGATTAGCTCAGAATGGTCATACTAAATGTTTGACCAAATCAGAATAGTCAAACTCAATGATCGAACATTTCAGAATTGTCAAACTCAATGATCGAACATTTCAGAATTGTCAAACTCAATTTTCATTCAAACCAAAATGGTTGGACTCAATGTTTGATTAATTCAGAATGGTCATGCTGAATGTTTGACCAAATCAGAATAGTCAAACTCAATGATCGAACATTTCAGAATTGTCAAATTCAATTTTCAATCAAACCAAAATGGTTGGACTGAATGTTTGATTAACTCAGATTGGTCAAACAGAATGTCTGATCAACTCAGAATAGTCAGACTCAATGATCGATCATCTCAGAATTGTCAAACTCAATGATCGAACATTTCAGAATTGTCAAACTCAATTTTCATTCAAACCAAAATGGTTGGACTCAATGTTTGATTAATTCAGAATGGTCATACTGAATGTTTGATCAACTCAGAATAGTCAAACTCAATGATCGAACATTTCAGAATTGTCAAACTCAATTTTCATTCGAACCAAAATGGTTGGACTCAATGTTTGATTAGCTCAGAATGGTCATACTAAATGTTTGACCAAATCAGAAGAGTCAAACTCAATGATCGAACATTTCAGAATTGTCAAACTCAATGATCGAACATTTCAGAATTGTCAAACTCCATTTTCATTCAAACCAAAATGGTTGGACTCAATGTTTGATTAATTCAGAATGGTCATACTGAATGTTTGATCAACTCAGAATAGTCAGACTCAATGATCGATCATCTCAGAATTGTCAAACTCAATGATCGAACATTTCAGAATTGTCAAACTCAATTTTCATTCAAACCAAAATGGTTGGACTCAATGATTGATTAATTCAGAATGGTCATACTGAATGTTTGATCAACTCAGAATAGTCAA
Source organism: Alitta virens (assembly GCA_932294295.1). NCBI lineage: Eukaryota > Metazoa > Annelida > Polychaeta > Phyllodocida > Nereididae > Alitta > Alitta virens. The sequence continues at coordinate 10,125,008 of OW028581.1, forward strand.
ACTGAATGATCGAACATTTCCGAATTGTCAAACTCAATTTTCATTCAAACCAAAATGGTTGGACTCAATGTTTGATTAGCTCAGAATGGTCATACTAAATGTTTGACCAAATCAGAATAGTCAAACTCAATGATCGAACATTTCAGAATTGTCAAACTCAATGATCGAACATTTCAGAATTGTCAAACTCAATTTTCATTCAAACCAAAATGGTTGGACTCAATGTTTGATTAATTCAGAATGGTCATACTGAATGTTTGACCAAATCAGAATTGTCAAACTCAATGATCGAACATTTCAGAATTGTCAAACTCAATTTTCAATCAAACCAAAATGGTTGGACTGAATGTTTGATTAACTCAGATTGGTCAAACAGAATGTCTGATCAACTCAGAATAGTCAGACTCGATCATCTCAGAATTGTCAAACTCAATGATCGAACATTTCAGAATTGTCAAACTCAATTTTCATTCAAACCAAAATGGTTGGACTCAATGTTTGATTAATTCAGAATGGTCATACGGAATGTTTGATCAACTCAGAATAGTCAAACTCAATGATCGAACATTTCCGAATTGTCAAACTCAATTTTCATTCGAACCAAAATGGTTGGACTCAATGTTTGATTAGCTCAGAATGGTCATACTAAATGTTTGACCAAATCAGAATAGTCAAACTCAATGATCGAACATTTCAGAATTGTCAAACTCAATGATCGAACATTTCAGAATTGTCAAACTCCATTTTCATTCAAACCAAAATGGTTGGACTCAATGTTTGATTAATTCAGAATGGTCATACTGAATGTTTGACCAAATCAGAATAGTCAAACTCAATGATCGAACATTTCAGAATTGTCAAACTCAATTTTCATTCAAACCAAAATGGTTGGACTCAATGTTTGATTAATTCAGATTGGTCAAACAGAATGTTTCATCAACTCAGAATAGTCAAACTCAATGATCGAACATTTCAGAATTGTCAAACTCAATTTTCAATCAAACCAAAATGGTTGGACTCAATGTATGATTATCTCAGAATGGTCATACTGAATGTTTGATCAACTCAGAATAGTCAGACTCAATGATCGATCATCTCAGAATTGTCAAACTCAATGATCGAACATTTCAGAATTGTCAAACTCAATTTTCAATCAAACCAAAATGGTTGGACTGAATGTTTGATTAACTCAGATTGGTCAAACAGAATGTCTGATCAACTCAGAATAGTCAGACTCAATAATCGATCATCTCAGAATTGTCAAACTCAATGATCGAACATTTCAGAATTGTCAAACTCAATTTTCATTCAAACCAAAATGGTTGGACTCAATGTTTGATTAATTCAGAATGGTCATACTGAATGTTTGACCAAATCAGAATTGTCAAACTCAATGATCGAACATTCTAGAATTGTCAAACTCAATTTTCAATCAAACCAAAATGGTTGGACTGAATGTTTGATTAACTCAGATTGGTCAAACAGAATGTCTGATCAACTCAGAATAGTCAGACTCAATGATCGATCATCTCAGAATTGTCAAACTCAATGATCGAACATTTCAGAATTGTCAAACTCAATTTTCATTCAAACCAAAATGGTTGGACTCAATGCTCGATTAATTCAGAATGGTCATACTGAATGTTTGATCAACTCAGAATAGTCAAACTCAATGATCGAACATTTCAGAATTGTCAAACTCAATGATCGAACATTTACAGAATTGTCAAACTCCATTTTCATTCAAACCAAAATGGTTGGACTCAATGTTTGATTAATTCAGAATGGTCATACTGAATGTTTGACCAAATCAGAATTGTCAAACTCAATGATCGAACAATTCAGAATTGTCAAACTCAATTTTCAATCAAACCAAAATGGTTGGACTGAATGTTTGATTAACTCAGATTGGTCAAACAGAATGTCTGATCAACTCAGAATAGTCAGACTCAATGATCGATCATCTCAGAATTGTCAAACTCAATGATCGAACATTTCAGAATTGTCAAACTCAATTTTCTTTCAAACCAAAATGGTTGGACTCAATATTTGATTATTTCAGAATGGTCATACTGAATGTTTGATCAACTCAGAATAGTCAAACTCAATGATCGAACATTTCAGAATTGTCAAACTCAATTTTCATTCAAACCAAAATGGTTGGACTCAATGTTTGATTAGCTCAGAATGGTATTACTAAATGTTTGACCAAATCAGAATAGTCAAACTCAATGATCGAACATTTCAGAATTGTCAAGCTCAATAATCGAACATTTCAGAATTGTCAAACTCAATTTTCATTCAAACCAAAATGGTTGGACTCAATGTTTGATTAATTCAGAATGGTCATACTGAATGTTTGATCAACTCAGAATAGTCAAACTGAATGATCGAACATTTCAGAATTGTCAAACTCAATTTTCATTCAAACCAAAATGGTTGGACTCAATGTTTGATTAATTCAGAATGGTCATACTGAAGGTTTGATCAACTCAGAATAGTCAGACTCAATGATCGATCATCTCAGAATTGTCAAACTCAATGATCGAACATTTCAGAATTGTCAAACTCAATTTTCATTCAAACCAAAATGGTTGCACTCAATGTTTGATTAATTCAGAATGGTCATACTGAATGTTTGATCAACTCAGAATAGTCAAACTGAATGATCGAACATTTCCGAATTGTCAAACTCAATTTTCATTCAAACCAAAATGGTTGGACTGAATGTTTGATTAGCTCAGAATGGTCATACTAAATGTTTGACCAAATCAGAATAGTCAAACTCAATGATCGAACATTTCAGAATTGTCAAACTCAATGATCGAACATTTCAGAATTGTCAAACTCAATTTTCATTCAAACCAAAATGGTTGGACTCAATGTTTGATTAGCTCAGAATGGTCATACTAAATGTTTGACCAAATCAGAAGAGTCAAACTCAATGATCGAACATTTCAGAATTGTCAAACTCAATGATCGAACATTTCAGAATTGTCAAACTCCATTTTCATTCAAACCAAAATGGTTGGACTCAATGTTTGATTAATTCAGAATGGTCATACTGAATGTTTGATCAACTCAGAATAGTCAAACTGAATGATCGAACATTTCAGAATTGTCAAACTCAATTTTCATTCAAACCAAAATGGTTGGACTCAATGTTTGATTAATTCAGAATGGTCATACTGAATGTTTGATAAACTCAGAATAGTCAGACTCAATGATCGATCATCTCAGAATTGTCAAACTCAATGATCGAACATTTCAGAATTGTCAAACTCAATTTTCATTCAAACCAAAATGGTTGGACTCAATGTTTGATTAATTCAGAATGGTCATACTGAATGTTTGATCAACTCAGAATAGTCAAACTGAATGATCGAACATTTCCGAATTGTCAAACTCAATTTTCATTCAAACCAAAATGGTTGGACTCAATGTTTGATTAGCTCAGAATGGTCATACTAAATGTTTGACCAAATCAGAATAGTCAAACTCAATGATCGAACATTTCAGAATTGTCAAACTCAATGATCGACATTTCAGAATTGTCAAACTCAATTTTCATTCAAACCAAAATGGTTGGACTCAATGTTTGATTAATTCAGAATGGTCATACTGAATGTTTGACCAAATCAGAATAGTCAAACTCAATGATCGAACATTTCAGAATTGTCAAACTCAATTTTCAATCAAACCAAAATGGTTGGACTGAATGTTTGATTAACTCAGATTGGTCAAACAGAATGTCTGATCAACTCAGAATAGTCAGACTCGATCATCTCAGAATTGTCAAACTCAATGATCGAACATTTCAGAATTGTCAAACTCAATTTTCATTCAAACCAAAATGGTTGGACTCAATGTTTGATTAATTCAGAATGGTCATACGGAATGTTTGATCAACTCAGAATAGTCAAACTCAATGATCGAACATTTCCGAATTGTCAAACTCAATTTTCATTCAAACCAAAATGGTTGGACTCAATGTTTGATTAATTCAGAATGGTCATACTGAATGTTTGACCAAATCAGAATAGTCAAACTCAATGATCGAACATTTCAGAATTGTCAAACTCAATTTTCATTCAAACCAAAATGGTTGGACTCAATGTTTGATTAATTCAGATTGGTCAAACAGAATGTTTCATCAACTCAGAATAGTCAAACTCAATGATCGAACATTTCAGAATTGTCAAACTCAATTTTCAATCAAACCAAAATGGTTGGACTCAATGTATGATTATCTCAGAATGGTCATACTGAATGTTTGATCAACTCAGAATAGTCAGACTCAATGATCGATCATCTCAGAATTGTCAAACTCAATGATCGAACATTTCAGAATTGTCAAACTCAATTTTCAATCAAACCAAAATGGTTGGACTGAATGTTTGATTAACTCAGATTGGTCAAACAGAATGTCTGATCAACTCAGAATAGTCAGACTCGATCATCTCAGAATTGTCAAACTCAATGATCGAACATTTCAGAATTGTCAAACTCAATTTTCATTCAAACCAAAATGGTTGGACTCAATGTTTGATTAATTCAGAATGGTCATACGGAATGTTTGATCAACTCAGAATAGTCAAACTCAATGATCGAACATTTCCGAATTGTCAAACTCAATTTTCATTCGAACCAAAATGGTTGGACTCAATGTTTGATTAGCTCAGAATGGTCATACTAAATGTTTGACCAAATCAGAATAGTCAAACTCAATGATCGAACATTTCAGAATTGTCAAACTCAATGATCGAACATTTCAGAATTGTCAAACTCCATTTTCATTCAAACCAAAATGGTTGGACTCAATGTTTGATTAATTCAGAATGGTCATACTGAATGTTTGACCAAATCAGAATAGTCAAACTCAATGATCGAACATTTCAGAATTGTCAAACTCAATTTTCATTCAAACCAAAATGGTTGGACTCAATGTTTGATTAATTCAGATTGGTCAAACAGAATGTTTCATCAACTCAGAATAGTCAAACTCAATGATCGAACATTTCAGAATTGTCAAACTCAATTTTCAATCAAACCAAAATGGTTGGACTCAATGTATGATTATCTCAGAATGGTCATACTGAATGTTTGATCAACTCAGAATAGTCAGACTCAATGATCGATCATCTCAGAATTGTCAAACTCAATGATCGAACATTTCAGAATTGTCAAACTCAATTTTCAATCAAACCAAAATGGTTGGACTGAATGTTTGATTAACTCAGATTGGTCAAACAGAATGTCTGATCAACTCAGAATAGTCAGACTCAATAATCGATCATCTCAGAATTGTCAAACTCAATGATCGAACATTTCAGAATTGTCAAACTCAATTTTCATTCAAACCAAAATGGTTGGACTCAATGTTTGATTAATTCAGAATGGTCATACTGAATGTTTGACCAAATCAGAATTGTCAAACTCAATGATCGAACATTTCAGAATTGTCAAACTCAATTTTCAATCAAACCAAAATGGTTGGACTGAATGTTTGATTAACTCAGATTGGTCAAACAGAATGTCTGATCAACTCAGAATAGTCAGACTCAATGATCGATCATCTCAGAATTGTCAAACTCAATGATCGAACATTTCAGAATTGTCAAACTCAATTTTCATTCAAACCAAAATGGTTGGACTCAATGCTCGATTAATTCAGAATGGTCATACTGAATGTTTGATCAACTCAGAATAGTCAAACTCAATGATCGAACATTTCAGAATTGTCAAACTCAATGATCGAACATTTACAGAATTGTCAAACTCCATTTTCATTCAAACCAAAATGGTTGGACTCAATGTTTGATTAATTCAGAATGGTCATACTGAATGTTTGACCAAATCAGAATTGTCAAACTCAATGATCGAACAATTCAGAATTGTCAAACTCAATGATCGAACATTTCAGAATTGTCAAACTCAATTTTCTTTAAAACCAAAATGGTTGGACTCAATGTCTGATCAACTCAGAATAGTCAGACTCAATGATCGATCATCTCAGAATTGTCAAACTCAATGATCGAACATTTCAGAATTGTCAAACTCAATTTTCATTCAAACCAAAATGGTTGGACTCAATGTTTGATTAATTCAGAATGGTCATACTGAATGTTTGATCAACTCAGAATAGTCAAACTCAATGATCGAACATTTCAGAATTGTCAAACTCAATTTTCAATCAAACCAAAATGGTTGGACTCAATCTATGATTATCTCAGAATGGTCATACTGAATGTTTGATCAACTCAGAATAGTCAAACTCAATGATCGAACATTTCAGAATTGTCCAACTCAATCTTCATTCAAACCAAAATGGTTGGACTGAATGTTTGATTAACTCAGATTGGTCAAACAGAATGTCTGATCAACTCAGAATAGTCAGACTCAATGATCGAACATTTCAGAATTGTCAAACTCAATGATCGAACATTTCAGAATTGTCAAACTCAATTTTCATTCAAACCAAAATGGTTGGACTCAATGTTTGATTAGCTCAGAATGGTCATACCAAATGTTTGACCAAATCAGAATAGTCAAACTCAATGATCGAACATTTCAGAATTGTCAAACTCAATGATCGAACATTTCAGAATTGTCAAACTCAATTTTCATTCAAACCAAAATGGTTGGACTCAATGTTTGATTAATTCAGAATGGTCATACTGAATGTTTGACCAAATCAGAATAGTCAAACTCAATGATCGAACATTTCAGAATTGTCAAACTCAATTTTCAATCAAACCAAAATGGTTGGACTGAATGTTTGATTAACTCAGATTGGTCAAACAGAATGTCTGATCAACTCAGAATAGTCAGACTCAATGATCGATCATCTCAGAATTGTCAAACTCAATGATCGAACATTTCAGAATTGTCAAACTCAATTTTCATTCAAACCAAAATGGTTGGACTCAATGTTTGATTAATTCAGAATGGTCATACTGAATGTTTGATCAACTCAGAATAGTCAAACTCAATGATCGAACATTTCAGAATTGTCAAACTCAATTTTCATTCAAACCAAAATGGTTGGACTCAATGTTTGATTAATTCAGAATGGTCATACTGAATGTTTGATCAACTCAGAATAGTCAAACTCAATGATCGAACATTTCAGAATTATCAAACTCAAATTTCATTCAAACCAAAATGGTTGGACTCAATGTTTGATTAATTCAGAATGGTCATACTGAATGTTTGATCAACTCAGAATAGTCAAACTCAATGATCGAACATTTCAGAATTGTCAAACTCAATTTTCAATCAAACCAAAATGGTTGGACTCAATCTATGATTATCTCAGAATGGTCATACTGAATGTTTGATCAACTCAGAATAGTCAAACTCAATGATCGAACATTTCAGAATTGTCCAACTCAATCTTCATTCAAACCAAAATGGTTGGACTGAATGTTTGATTAACTCAGATTGGTCAAACAGAATGTTTGATCAACTCAGAATAGTCAGTCTCAATGATCGAACATTTCAGAATTGTCAAACTCAATGATCGAACATTTCAGAATTGTCAAACTCAATTTTCATTCAAACCAAAATGGTTGGACTCAATGTTTGATTAGCTCAGAATGGTCATACCAAATGTTTGACCAAATCAGAATAGTCAAACTCAATGATCGAACATTTCAGAATTGTCAAACTCAATGATCGAACATTTCAGAATTGTCAAACTCAATTTTCATTCAAACCAAAATGGTTGGACTCAATGTTTGATTAATTCAGAATGGTCATACTGAATGTTTGACCAAATCAGAATAGTCAAACTCAATGATCGAACATTTCAGAATTGTCAAACTCAATTTTCAATTAAACCAAAATGGTTGGACTGAATGTTTGATTAACTCAGATTGGTCAAACAGAATGTCTGATCAACTCAGAATAGTCAGACTCAATGATCGATCATCTCAGAATTGTCAAACTCAATGATCGAACATTTCAGAATTGTCAAACTCAATTTTCATTCAAACCAAAATGGTTGGACTCAATGTTTGATTAGCTCAGAATGGTCATACTAAATGTTTGACCAAATCAGAATAGTCAAACTCAATGATCGAACATTTCAGAATTGTCAAACTCAATGATCGAACATTTCAGAATTGTCAAACTCCATTTTCATTCAAACCAAAATGGTTGGACTCAATGTTTGATTAATTCAGAATGGTCATACTGAATGTTTGATCAACTCAGAATAGTCAAACTCAATGATCGAACATTTCAGAATTATCAAACTCAATTTTCATTCAAACCAAAATGGTTGGACTCAATGTTTGATTAGCTCAGAATGGTCATACTAAATGTTTGACCAAATCAGAATAGTCAAACTCAATGATTGAACATTTTAGAATTGTCAAACTCAATGATCGAACATTTCAGAATTGTCAAACTCAATTTTCATTCAAACCAAAATGGTTGGACTCAATGTTTGATTAATTCAGAATGGTCATACTGAATGTTTGACCAAATCAGAATAGTCAAACTCAATGATCGAACATTTCAGAATTGTCAAACTCAATTTTCAATCAAACCAAAATGGTTGGACTGAATGTTTGATTAACTCAGATTGGTCAAACAGGATGTCTGATCAACTCAGAATAGTCAGACTCAATGATCGATCATCTCAGAATTGTCAAACTCAATGATCGAACATTTCAGAATTGTCAAACTCAATTTTCAATCAAACCAAAATGGTTGGACTGAATGTTTGATTAACTCAGATTGGTCAAACAGAATGTCTGATCAACTCAGAATAGTCAGACTCAATGATCGATCATCTCAGAATTGTCAAACTCAATGATCGAACATTTCAGAATTGTCAAACTCAATTTTCATTCAAACCAAAATGGTTGGACTCAATGTTTGATTAATTCAGAATGGTCATACTGAATGTTTGATCAACTCAGAATAGTCAAACTCAATGATCGAACATTTCAGAATTATCAAACTCAAATTTCATTCAAACCAAAATGGTTGGACTCAATGTTTGATGAGCTCAGAATGGTCATACTAAATGTTTGACCAAATCAGAATAGTCAAACTCAATGATCGAACATTTCAGAATTGTCAAACTCAATGATCGAACATTTCAGAATTGTCAAACTCAATTTTCATTCAAACCAAAATGGTTGGACTCAATGTTTGATTAATTCAGAATGGTCATACTGAATGTTTGATCAACTCAGAATAGTCAGACTCAATGATCGATCATCTCAGAATTGTCAAACTCAATGATCGAACATTTCAGAATTGTCAAACTCAATTTTCATTCAAACCAAAATGGTTGGACTCAATGTTTGATTAATTCAGAATGGTCATCCTGAATGTTTGATCAACTCAGAATAGTCAAACTCAATGATCGAACATTTCAGAATTGTCAAACTCAATTTTCATTCAAACCAAAATGGTTGGACTCAATGTTTGATTAGCTCAGAATGGTCATACTAAATGTTTGACCAAATCAGAATAGTCAAACTCAATGATTGAACATTTTAGAATTGTCAAACTCAATGATCGAACATTTCAGAATTGTCAAACTCAATTTTCATTCAAACCAAAATGGTTGGACTCAATGTTTGATTAATTCAGAATGGTCATACTGAATGTTTGACCAAATCAGAATAGTCAAACTCAATGATCGAACATTTCAGAATTGTCAAACTCAATTTTCAATCAAACCAAAATGGTTGGACTGAATGTTTGATTAACTCAGATTGGTCAAACAGAATGTCTGATCAACTCAGAATAGTCAGACTCAATGATCGATCATCTCAGAATTGTCAAACTCAATGATCGAACATTTCAGAATTGTCAAACTCAATTTTCAATCAAACCAAAATGGTTGGACTGAATGTTTGATTAACTCAGATTGGTCAAACAGAATGTCTGATCAACTCAGAATAGTCAGACTCAATGATCGATCATCTCAGAATTGTCAAACTCAATGATCGAACATTTCAGAATTGTCAAACTCAATTTTCATTCAAACCAAAATGGTTGGACTCAATGTTTGATTAATTCAGAATGGTCATACTGAATGTTTGATCAACTCAGAATAGTCAAACTCAATGATCGAACATTTCAGAATTATCAAACTCAAATTTCATTCAAACCAAAATGTTTGGACTCAATGTTTGATGAGCTCAGAATGGTCATACTAAATGTTTGACCAAATCAGAATAGTCAAACTCAATGATCGAACATTTCAGAATTGTCAAACTCAATGATCGAACATTTCAGAATTGTCAAACTCAATTTTCATTCAAACCAAAATGGTTGGACTCAATGTTTGATTAATTCAGAATGGTCATACTGAATGTTTGATCAACTCAGAATAGTCAAACTGAATGATCGAACATTTCAGAATTGTCAAACTCAATTTTCATTCAAACCAAAATGGTTGGACTCAATGTTTGATTAGCTCAGAATGGTCATACTAAATGTTTGACCAAATCAGAATAGTCAAACTCAATGATCGAACATTTTAGAATTGTCAAACTCAATGATCGAACATTTCAGAATTGTCAAACTCAATTTTCATTCAAACCAAAATGGTTGGACTCAATGTTTGATTAATTCAGAATGGTCATACTGAATGTTTGACCAAATCAGAATAGTCAAACTCAATGATCGAACATTTCAGAATTGTCAAACTCAATTTTCAATCAAACCAAAATGGTTGGACTGAATGTTTGATTAGCTCAAATTGGTCAAACAGAATGTCTGATCAACTCAGAATAGTCAGACTCAATGATCGATCATCTCAGAATTGTCAAACTCAATGATCGAACATTTCAGAATTGTCAAACTCAATTTTCAATCAAACCAAAATGGTTGGACTGAATGTTTGATTAACTCAGATTGGTCAAACAGAATGTCTGATCAACTCAGAATATTCAAACTGAATGATCCAACATTTCAGAATTGTCAAACTCAATTTTCATTCAAACCAAAATGGTTGGACTCAATGTTTGATTAGCTCAGAATGGTCATACTAAATGTTTGACCAAATCAGAATAGTCAAACTCAATGATCGAACATTTTAGAATTGTCAAACTCAATGATCGAACATTTCAGAATTGTCAAACTCAATTTTCATTCAAACCAAAATGGTTGGACTCAATGTTTGATTAATTCAGAATGGTCATACTGAATGTTTGACCAAATCAGAATAGTCAAACTCAATGATCGAACATTTCAGAATTGTCAAACTCAATTTTCAATCAAACCAAAATGGTTGGACTGAATGTTTGATTAGCTCAGATTGGTCAAACAGAATGTCTGATCAACTCAGAATAGTCAGACTCAATGATCGATCATCTCAGAATTGTCAAACTCAATGATCGAACATTTCAGAATTGTCAAACTCAATTTTCATTCAAACCAAAATGGTTGGACTCAATGCTTGATTAATTCAAAATTGTCATACTGAATGTTTGATCAACTCAGAATAGTCAAACTCAATGATCGAACATTTCAGAATTGTCAAACTCAATGATCGAACATTTCAGAATTGTCAAACTCCATTTTCATTCAAACCAAAATGGTTGGACTCAATGTTTGATTAATTCAGAATGGTCATACTGAATGTTTGATCAACTCAGAATAGTCAAACTCAATGATCGAACATTTCAGAATTATCAAACTCAATTTTCATTCAAACCAAAATGGTTGGACTCAATGTTTGATTAGCTCAGAATGGTCATACTAAATGTTTGACCAAATCAGAATAGTCAAACTCAATGATCGAACATTTCAGAATTGTCAAACTCAATGATCGAACATTTCAGAATTGTCAAGCTTAATTTTCATTCAAGCCAAAATGGTTGGACTCAATGTTTGATTAATTCAGAATGGTCATACTGAACGTTTGACCAAATCAGAATAGTCAAACTCAATGATCGAACATTTCAGAATTGTCAAACTCAATTTTCAATCAAACCAAAATGGTTGGACTGAATGTTTGATTAACTCAGATTGGTCAAACAGAATGTCTGATCAACTCAGAATAGTCAGACTCAATGATCGATCATCTCAGAATTGTCAAACTCAATGATCGAACATTTCAGAATTGTCAAACTCAATTTTCAATCAAACCAAAATGGTTGGACTGAATGTTTGATTAACTCAGATTGGTCAAACAGAATGTCTGATCAACTCAGAATAGTCAGACTCAATGATCGATCATCTCAGAATTGTCAAACTCAATGATCGAACATTTCAGAATTGTCCAACTCAATTTTCATTCAAACCAAAATGGTTGGACTCAATGTTTGATTAATTCAGAATGGTCATACTGAATGTTTGATCAACTCAGAATAGTCAAACTCAATGATCGAACATTTCCGAATTGTCAAACTCAATTTTCATTTAAACCAAAATGGTTGGACTCAATGTTTGATTAGCTCAGAATGGTCATACTAAATGTTTGACCAAAACAGAATAGTCAAACTCAATGGTCGAACATTTCAGTATTGTCAAACTGAATGATCGAACATTTCAGAATTGTCAAACTCAATTTTCATTCAAACCAAAATGGTTTGACTCAATGTTTGATTAATTCAGAATGGTCATACTGAATGTTTGACCAAATCAGAATAGTCAAACTGAATGATCGAACATTTCAGAATTGTCAAACGCAATTTTCAATCAAACCAAAATGGTTGGACTCAATGTATGATTATCTCAGAATGGTCATACTGAATGTTTGATCAACTCAGAATAGTCAGACTCAATGATCGATCATCTCAGAATTGTCAAACTCAATGATCAAACATTTCAGAATTGTCAAACTCAATTTTCATTCAAACCAAAATGGTTGGACTCAATGTTTGATTAATTCAGAAAGGTCATACTGAATGTTTGATCAACTCAGAATAGTCAAACTCAATGACTGATCATTTCAGAATTGTCAAGCTCAGTGTTCAATAAAATCAAAATGGTGGGACTCAATGTATGATTATCTCAGAATGGTCATACTGAATGTTTGATCAACTCAGAATAGTCAAACTCAATGATCGATCATCTCAGAATTGTCAAACTCAATGATCGAACATTTCAGAATTGTCCAACTCAATTTTCATTCAAACCAAAATGGTTGGACTGAATGTTTGATTAACTCAGATTGGTCAAACAGAATGTCTGATCAACTCAGAATAGTCAGACTCAATGATCGATCATCTCAGAATTGTCAAACTCAATGATCGAACATTTCAGAATTGTCAAACTCAATTTTCATTCAAACCAAAATGGTTGGACTCAATGTTTGATTAATTCAGAATGGTCATACTGAATGTTTGACCAAATCAGAATAGTCAAACTCAATGATCGAACATTTCAGAATTGTCAAACTCAATTTTCAATCAAACCAAAATGGTTGGACTGAATGTTTGATTAACTCAGATTGGTCAAACAGAATGTCTGATCAACTCAGAATAGTCAGACTCAATGATCGAACATTTCAGAATTGTCAAACTCAATTTTCATTCAAATCAAAATGGTTGGACTCAATGTTTGATTAGCTCAGAATGGTCATACTAAATGTTTGACCAAATCAGAATAGTCAAACTCAATGATCGAACATTTCAGAATTGTCAAACTCAATGATCGAACATTTCAGAACTGTCAAACTCCATTTTCATTCAAACCAAAATGGTTGGACTCAATGTTTGATTAATTCAGAATGGTCATACTGAATGTTTGATCAACTCAGAATAGTCAAACTCAATGATCGAACATTTCAGAATTATCAAACTCAATTTTCATTCAAACCAAAATGGTTGGACTCAATGTTTGATTAGCTCAGAATGGTCATACTAAATGTTTGACCAAATCAGAATAGTCAAACTGAATGATCGAACATTTCAGAATTGTCAAACTCAATGATCGAACATTTCAGAATTGTCAAGCTTAATTTTCATTCAAGCCAAAATGGTTGGACTCAATGTTTGATTAATTCAGAATGGTCATACTGAATGTTTGACCAAATCAGAATAGTCAAACTCAATGATCGAACATTTCAGAATTGTCAAACTCAATTTTCAATCAAACCAAAATGGTTGGACTGAATGTTTGATTAACTCAGATTGGTCAAACAGAATGTCTGATCAAGTCAGAATAGTCAGACTCAATGATCTATCATCTCAGAATTGTCAAACTCAATGATCGAACATTTCAGAATTGTCAAACTCAATTTTCAATCAAACCAAAATGGTTGGACTGAATGTTTGATTAACTCAGATTGGTCAAACAGAATGTCTGATCAACTCAGAATAGTCAGACTCAATGATCGATCATCTCAGAATTGTCAAACTCAATGATCGAACATTTCAGAATTGTCCAACTCAATTTTCATTCAAACCAAAATGGTTGGACTCAATGTTTGATTAATTCAGAATGGTCATACTGAATGTTTGATCAACTCAGAATAGTCAAACTCAATGATCGAACATTTCCGAATTGTCAAACTCAATTTTCATTTAAACCAAAATGGTTGGACTCAATGTTTGATTAGCTCAGAATGGTCATACTAAATGTTTGACCAAATCAGAATAGTCAAACTCAATGGTCGAACATTTCAGTATTGTCAAACTCAATGATCGAACATTTCAGAATTGTCAAACTCAATTTTCATTCAAACCAAAATGGTTGGACTCAATGTTTGATTAATTCTGAATGGTCATACTGAATGTTTGACCAAATCAGAATAGTCAAACTCAATGATCGAACATTTCAGAATTGTCAAACGCAATTTTCAATCAAACCAAAATGGTTGGACTCAATGTATGATTATCTCAGAATGGTCATACTGAATGTTTGATCAACTCAGAATAGTCAGACTCAATGATCGATCATCTCAGAATTGTCAAACTCAATGATCGAACATTTCAGAATTGTCCAACTCAATTTTCATTCAAACCAAAATGGTTGGACTGAATGTTTGATTAACTCAGATTGGTCAAACAGAATGTCTGATCAACTCAGAATAGTCAGACTCAATGATCGATCATCTCAGAATTGTCAAACTCAATGATCGAACATTTCAGAATTGTCAAACTCAATTTTCATTCAAACCAAAATGGTTGGACTCACTGTTTGATTAATTCAGAAAGGTCATACTGAATGTTTGATCAACTCAGAATAGTCAAACTCAATGACTGATCATTTCAGAATTGTCAAGCTCAGTGTTCAATAAAATCAAAATGGTGGGACTCAATGTATGATTATCTCAGAATGGTCATACTGAATGTTTGATCAACTCAGATTGGTCAAACAGAATGTCTGATCAACTCAGAATAGTCAGACTCAATGATCGAACATTTCAGAATTGTCAAACTCAATGATCGAACATTTCAGAATTGTCAAACTCAATTTTCATTCAAACCAAAATGGTTGGACTCAATGTTTGATTAGCTCAGAATGGTCATACTAAATGTTTGACCAAATCAGAATAGTCAAACTCAATGATCGAACATTTCAGAATTGTCAAACTCAATGATCGAACATTTCAGAATTGTCAAACTCAATTTTCATTCAAACCAAAATGGTTGGACTCAATGTTTGATTAATTCAGAATGGTCATACTGAATGTTTGACCAAATCAGAATAGTCAAACTCAATGATCGAACATTTCAGAATTGTCAAACTCAATAATCGATAATTTCAGAATTGTCGAAGTCAGTGTACATTCAAATCAAAATGGTTGGACTCAATGTTTGATTAGCTCAGAATGGTCATACTAAATGTTTGACCAAATCAGAATAGTCAAACTCAATGATCGAACATTTCAGAATTGTCAAACTCAATGATCGAACATTTCAGAATTGTCAAACTCCATTTTCATTCAAACCAAAATGGTTGGACTCAATGTTTGATTAATTCAGAATGGTCATACTGAATGTTTGACCAAATCAGAATAGTCAAAGTCAATGATCGAACAATTCAGAATTGTCAAACTCAATTTTCAATCAAACCAAAATGGTTGGACTGAATGTTTGATTAACTCAGATTGGTCAAACAGAATGTCTGATCAACTAAGATTAGTCAGACTCAATGATCGATCATCTCAGAATTGTCAAACTCAATAATCGAACATTTCAGAATTGTCAAACTCAATTTTCTTTCAAACCAAAATGGTTGGACTCAATGTCTGATCAACTCAGAATAGTCAGACTCAATGATCGATCATCTCAGAATTGTCAAACTCAATGATCGAACATTTCAGAATTGTCAAACTCAATTTTCATTCAAACCAAAATGGTTGGACTCAATGTTTGATTAATTCAGAATGGTCATACTGAATGTTTGATCAACTCAGAATAGTCAAACTCAATGATCGAACATTTCAGAATTGTCAAACTCAATTTTCAATCAAACCAAAATGGTTGGACTCAATGTATGATTATCTCAGAATGGTCATACTGAATGTTTGATCAACTCAGAATAGTCAAACTCAATGATCGATCATCTCAGAATTGTCAAACTCAATGATCGAACATTTCAGAATTGTCCAACTCAATTTTCATTCAAACCAATATGGTTGGACTGAATGTTTGATTAACTCAGATTGGTCAAACAGAATGTCTGATCAACTCAGAATAGTCAGACTCAATGATCGAACATTTCAGAATTGTCAAACTCAATGATCGAACATTTCAGAATTGTCAAACTCAATTTTCATTCAAACCAAAATGGTTGGACTCAATGTTTGATTAGCTCAGAATGGTCATACTAAATGTTTGACCAAATCAGAATAGTCAAACTCAATGATCGAACATTTCAGAATTGTCAAACTCAATGATCGAACATTTCAGAATTGTCAAACTCAATTTTCATTCAAACCAAAATGGTTGGACTCAATGTTTGATTAATTCTGAATGGTCATACTGAATGTTTGACCAAATCAGAATAGTCAAACTCAATGATCGAACATTTCAGAATTGTCAAACTCAATTTTCAATCAAACCAAAATGGTTGGACTGAATGTTTGATTAACTCAGATTGGTCAAACAGAATGTCTGATCAACTCAGAATAGTCAGACTCAATGATCGATCATCTCAGAATTGTCAAACTCAATGATCGAACATTTCAGAATTGTCAAACTCAATTTTCATTCAAACCAAAATGGTTGGACTCAATGCTCGATTAATTCAGAATGGTCATACTGAATGTTTGATCAACTCAGAATAGTCAAACTCAATGATCGAACATTTCAGAATTGTCAAACTCAATGATCGAACATTTCCGAATTGTCAAACTCAATTTTCATTTAAACCAAAATGGTTGGACTCAATGTTTGATTAGCTCAGAATGGTCATACTAAATGTTTGACCAAATCAGAATAGTCAAACTCAATGGTCGAACATTTCAGTATTGTCAAACTCAATGATCGAACATTTCAGAATTGTCAAACTCAATTTTCATTCAAACCAAAATGGTTGGACTCAATGTTTGATTAATTCTGAATGGTCATACTGAATGTTTGACCAAATCAGAATAGTCAAACTGAATGATCGAACATTTCAGAATTGTCAAACGCAATTTTCAATCAAACCAAAATGGTTGGACTCAATGTATGATTATCTCAGAATGGTCATACTGAATGTTTGATCAACTCAGAATAGTCAGACTCAATGATCGATCATCTCAGAATTGTCAAACTCAATGATCGAACATTTCAGAATTGTCCAACTCAATTTTCATTCAAACCAAAATGGTTGGACTGAATGTTTGATTAACTCAGATTGGTCAAACAGAATGTCTGATCAACTCAGAATAGTCAGACTCAATGATCGATCATCTCAGAATTGTCAAACTCAATGATCGAACATTTCAGAATTGTCAAACTCAATTTTCATTCAAACCAAAATGGTTGGACTCACTGTTTGATTAATTCAGAAAGGTCATACTGAATGTTTGATCAACTCAGAATAGTCAAACTCAATGACTGATCATTTCAGAATTGTCAAGCTCAGTGTTCAATAAAATCAAAATGGTGGGACTCAATGTATGATTATCTCAGAATGGTCATACTGAATGTTTGATCAACTCAGAATAGTCAAACTCAATGATCGATCATCTCAGAATTGTCAAACTCAATGATCGAACATTTCAGAATTGTCCAACTCAATTTTCATTCAAACCAAAATGGTTGGACTGAATGTTTGATTAACTCAGATTGGTCAAACAGAATGTCTGATCAACTCAGAATAGTCAGACTCAATGATCGATCATCTCAGAATTGTCAAACTCAATAATCGATAATTTCAGAATTGTCAAAGTCAGTGTACATTCAAATCAAAATGGTTGGACTCAATGTTTGATTAGCTCAGAATGGTCATACTAAATGTTTGACCAAATCAGAATAGTCAAACTCAATGATCGAACATTTCAGAATTGTCAAACTCAATGATCGAACATTTCAGAATTGTCAAACTCCATTTTCATTCAAACCAAAATGGTTGGACTCAATGTTTGATTAATTCAGAATGGTCATACTGAATGTTTGACCAAATCAGAATAGTCAAAGTCAATGATCGAACAATTCAGAATTGTCAAACTCAATTTTCAATCAAACCAAAATGGTTGGACTGAATGTTTGATTAACTCAGATTGGTCAAACAGAATGTCTGATCAACTCAGAATAGTCAGACTCAATGATCGATCATCTCAGAATTGTCAAACTCAATGATCGAACATTTCAGAATTGTCAAACTCAATTTTCTTTCAAACCAAAATGGTTGGACTCAATGTCTGATCAACTCAGAATAGTCAGACTCAATGATCGATCATCTCAGAATTGTCAAACTCAATGATCGAACAT
Source organism: Alitta virens (assembly GCA_932294295.1). NCBI lineage: Eukaryota > Metazoa > Annelida > Polychaeta > Phyllodocida > Nereididae > Alitta > Alitta virens. Next base: position 10,143,853 of record OW028581.1, read on the forward strand.
TTCAGAATTGTCAAACTCAATTTTCATTCAAACCAAAATGATTGGACTCAATGTTTGATTAATTCAGAATGGTCATACTGAATGTTTGATCAACTCAGAATAGTCAAACTCAATGATCGAACATTTCAGAATTGTCAAACTCAATTTTCAATCAAACCAAAATGGTTGGACTCAATGTATGATTATCTCAGAATGGTCATACTGAATGTTTGATCAACTCAGAATAGTCAAACTCAATGATCGATCATCTCAGAATTGTCAAACTCAATGATCGAACATTTCAGAATTGTCCAACTCAATTTTCATTCAAACCAATATGGTTGGACTGGTTGTTTGATTAACTCAGATTGGTCAAACAGAATGTCTGATCAACTCAGAATAGTCAGACTCAATGATCGAACATTTCAGAATTGTCAAACTCAATGATCGAACATTTCAGAATTGTCAAACTCAATTTTCATTCAAACCAAAATGGTTGGACTCAATGTTTGATTAGCTCAGAATGGTCATACTAAATGTTTGACCAAATCAGAATAGTCAAACTCAATGATCGAACATTTCAGAATTGTCAAACTCAATGATCGAACATTTCAGAATTGTCAAACTCAATTTTCATTCAAACCAAAATGGTTGGACTCAATGTTTGATTAATTCAGAATGGTCATACTGAATGTTTGATCAAATCAGAATAGTCAAACTCAATGATCGAACATTTCAGAATTGTCAAACTCAATTTTCAATCAAACCAAAATGGTTGGACTGAATGTTTGATTAACTCAGATTGGTCAAACAGAATGTCTGATCAACTCAGAATAGTCAGACTCAATGATCGATCATCTCAGAATTGTCAAACTCAATGATCGAACATTTCAGAATTGTCAAACTCAATTTTCATTCAAACCAAAATGGTTGGACTCAATGCTCGATTAATTCAGAATGGTCATACTGAATGTTTGATCAACTCAGAATAGTCAAACTCAATGATCGAACATTTCAGAATTGTCAAACTCAATGATCGAACATTTCAGAATTGTCAAACTCCATTTTCATTCAAACCAAAATGGTTGGACTCAATGTTTGATTAATTCAGAATGGTCATACTGAATGTTTGACCAAATCAGAATAGTCAAAGTCAATGATCGAACAATTCAGAATTGTCAAACTCAATTTTCAATCAAACCAAAATGGTTGGACTGAATGTTTGATTAACTCAGATTGGTCAAACAGAATGTCTGATCAACTCAGAATAGTCAGACTCAATGATCGATCATCTCAGAATTGTCAAACTCAATGATCGAACATTTCAGAATTGTCAAACTCAATTTTCTTTCAAACCAAAATGGTTGGACTCAATGTCTGATCAACTCAGAATAGTCAGACTCAATGATCGATCATCTCAGAATTGTCAAACTCAATGATCGAACATTTCAGAATTGTCAAACTCAATTTTCATTCAAACCAAAATGGTTGGACTCAATGTTTGATTAATTCAGAATGGTCATACTGAATGATTGATCAACTCAGAATAGTCAAACTCAATGATCGAACATTTCAGAATTGTCAAACTCAATTTTCAATCAAACCAAAATGGTTGGACTTAATGTATGATTATCTCAGAATGGTCATACTGAATGTTTGATCAACTCAGAATAGTCAAACTCAATGATCGATCATCTCAGAATTGTCAAACTCAATGATCGAACATTTCAGAATTGTCCAACTCAATTTTCATTCAAACCAAAATGGTTGGACTAAATGTTTGATTAACTCAGATTGGTCAAACAGAATGTCTGATCAACTCAGAATAGTCAGACTCAATGATCGAACATTTCAGAATTGTCAAACTCAATGATCGAACATTTCAGAATTGTCAAACTCAATTTTCATTCAAACCAAAATGGTTGGACTCAATGTTTGATTAGCTCAGAATGGTCATACTAAATGTTTGACCAAATCAGAATAGTCAAACTCAATGATCGAACATTTCAGAATTGTCAAACTCAATGAACGAACATTTCAGAATTGTCAAACTCAATTTTCATTCAAACCAAAATGGTTGGACTCAATGTTTGATTAATTCAGAATGGTCATACTGAATGTTTGACCAAATCAGAATAGTCAAACTCAATGATCGAACATTTCAGAATTGTCAAACTCAATTTTCAATCAAACCAAAATGGTTGGACTGAATGTTTGATTAACTCAGCTTGGTCAAACAGAATGTCTGATCAACTCAGAATAGTCAGACTCAATGATCGATTATCTCAGAATTGTCAAACTCAATGATCGAACATTTCAGAATTGTCAAACTCAATTTTCATTCAAACCAAAATGGTTGGACTCAATGTTTGATTAATTCAGAATGGTCATACTGAATGTTTGATCAACTCAGAATAGTCAAACTCAATGATCGAACATTTCAGAATTGTCAAACTCAATTTTCATTCAAACCAAAATGGTTGGACTCAATGTTTGATTAGCTCAGAATGGTCATACTAAATGTTTGACCAAATCAGAATAGTCAAACTCAATGATCGAACATTTCAGAATTGTCAAACTCCATTTTCATTCAAACCAAAATGGTTGGACTCAATGTTTGATTAATTCAGAATGGTCATACTGAATGTTTGATCAACTCAGAATAGTCAAACTCAATGATCGAACATTTCAGAATTATCAAACTCAATTTTCATTCAAACCAAAATGGTTGGACTCAATGTTTGATTAGCTCAGAATGGTCATACTAAATGTTTGACCAAATCAGAATAGTCAAACTCAATGATCGAACATTTCAGAATTGTCAAACTCAATGATCGAACATTTCAGAATTGTCAAGCTTAATTTTCATTCAAGCCAAAATGGTTGGACTCAATGTTTGATTAATTCAGAATGGTCATACTGAATGTTTGACCAAATCAGAATAGTCAAACTCAATGATCGAACATTTCAGAATTGTCAAACTCAATTTTCAATCAAACCAAAATGGTTGGACTGAATGTTTGATTAACTCAGATTGGTCAAACAGAATGTCTGATCAACTCAGAATAGTCAGACTCAATGATCGATCATCTCAGAATTGTCAAACTCAATGATCGAACATTTCAGAATTGTCAAACTCAATTTTCAATCAAACCAAAATGGTTGGACTGAATGTTTGATTAACTCAGATTGGTCAAACAGAATGTCTGATCAACTCAGAATAGTCAGACTCAATGATCGATCATCTCAGAATTGTCAAACTCAATGATCGAACATTTCAGAATTGTCAAACTCAATTTTCATTCAAACCAAAATGGTTGGACTCAATGCTCGATTAATTCATAATGGTCATACTGAATGTTTGATCAACTCAGAATAGTCAAACTCAATGATCGAACATTTCAGAATTGTCAAACTCAATGATCGAACATTTCAGAATTGTCAAACTCCATTTTCATTCAAACCAAAATGGTTGGACTCAATGTTTGATTAATTCAGAATGGTCATACTGAATGTTTGACCAAATCAGAATAGTCAAAGTCAATGATCGAACAATTCAGAATTGTCAAACTCAATTTTCAATCAAACCAAAATGGTTGGACTGAATGTTTGATTAACTCAGATTGGTCAAACAGAATGTCTGATCAACTCAGAATAGTCAGACTCAATGATCGATCATCTCAGAATTGTCAAACTCAATGATCGAACATTTCAGAATTGTCAAACTCAATTTTCTTTCAAACCAAAATGGTTGGACTCAATGTCTGATCAACTCAGAATAGTCAGACTCAATGATCGATCATCTCAGAATTGTCAAACTCAATGATCGAACATTTCAGAATTGTCAAACTCAATTTTCATTCAAACCAAAATGGTTGGACTCAATGTTTGATTAATTCAGAATGGTCATACTGAATGTTTGATCAACTGAGAATAGTCAAACTCAATGATCGAACATTTCAGAATTGTCAAACTCAATTTTCAATCAAACCAAAATGGTTGGACTCAATGTATGATTATCTCAGAATGGTCATACTGAATGTTTGATCAACTCAGAATAGTCAAACTCAATGATCGATCATCTCAGAATTGTCAAACTCAATGATCGAACATTTCAGAATTGTCCAACTCAATTTTCATTCAAACCAATATGGTTGGACTGAATGTTTGATTAACTCAGATTGGTCAAACAGAATGTCTGATCAACTCAGAATAGTCAGACTCAATGATCGAACATTTCAGAATTGTCAAACTCAATGATCGAACATTTCAGAATTGTCAAACTCAATTTTCATTCAAACCAAAATGGTTGGACTCAATGTTTGATTAGCTCAGAATGGTCATACTAAATGTTTGACCAAATCAGAATAGTCAAACTCAATGATCGAACATTTCAGAATTGTCAAACTCAATGATCGAACATTTCAGAATTGTCAAACTCAATTTTCATTCAAACCAAAATGGTTGGACTCAATGTTTGATTAATTCTGAATGGTCATACTGAATGTTTGACCAAATCAGAATAGTCAAACTCAATGATCGAACATTTCAGAATTGTCAAACTCAATTTTCAATCAAACCAAAATGGTTGGACTGAATGTTTGATTAACTCAGATTGGTCAAACAGAATGTCTGATCAACTCAGAATAGTCAGACTCAATGATCGATCATCTCAGAATTGTCAAACTCAATGATCGAACATTTCAGAATTGTCAAACTCAATTTTCATTCAAACCAAAATGGTTGGACTCAATGCTCGATTAATTCAGAATGGTCATACTGAATGTTTGATCAACTCAGAATAGTCAAACTCAATGATCGAACATTTCAGAATTGTCAAACTCAATGATCGAACATTTCCGAATTGTCAAACTCAATTTTCATTTAAACCAAAATGGTTGGACTCAATGTTTGATTAGCTCAGAATGGTCATACTAAATGTTTGACCAAATCAGAATAGTCAAACTCAATGGTCGAACATTTCAGTATTGTCAAACTCAATGATCGAACATTTCAGAATTGTCAAACTCAATTTTCATTCAAACCAAAATGGTTGGACTCAATGTTTGATTAATTCTGAATGGTCATACTGAATGTTTGACCAAATCAGAATAGTCAAACTGAATGATCGAACATTTCAGAATTGTCAAACGCAATTTTCAATCAAACCAAAATGGTTGGACTCAATGTATGATTATCTCAGAATGGTCATACTGAATGTTTGATCAACTCAGAATAGTCAGACTCAATGATCGATCATCTCAGAATTGTCAAACTCAATGATCGAACATTTCAGAATTGTCCAACTCAATTTTCATTCAAACCAAAATGGTTGGACTGAATGTTTGATTAACTCAGATTGGTCAAACAGAATGTCTGATCAACTCAGAATAGTCAGACTCAATGATCGATCATCTCAGAATTGTCAAACTCAATGATCGAACATTTCAGAATTGTCAAACTCAATTTTCATTCAAACCAAAATGGTTGGACTCACTGTTTGATTAATTCAGAAAGGTCATACTGAATGTTTGATCAACTCAGAATAGTCAAACTCAATGACTGATCATTTCAGAATTGTCAAGCTCAGTGTTCAATAAAATCAAAATGGTGGGACTCAATGTATGATTATCTCAGAATGGTCATACTGAATGTTTGATCAACTCAGAATAGTCAAACTCAATGATCGATCATCTCAGAATTGTCAAACTCAATGATCGAACATTTCAGAATTGTCCAACTCAATTTTCATTCAAACCAAAATGGTTGGACTGAATGTTTGATTAACTCAGATTGGTCAAACAGAATGTCTGATCAACTCAGAATAGTCAGACTCAATGATCGATCATCTCAGAATTGTCAAACTCAATAATCGATAATTTCAGAATTGTCAAAGTCAGTGTACATTCAAATCAAAATGGTTGGACTCAATGTTTGATTAGCTCAGAATGGTCATACTAAATGTTTGACCAAATCAGAATAGTCAAACTCAATGATCGAACATTTCAGAATTGTCAAACTCAATGATCGAACATTTCAGAATTGTCAAACTCCATTTTCATTCAAACCAAAATGGTTGGACTCAATGTTTGATTAATTCAGAATGGTCATACTGAATGTTTGACCAAATCAGAATAGTCAAAGTCAATGATCGAACAATTCAGAATTGTCAAACTCAATTTTCAATCAAACCAAAATGGTTGGACTGAATGTTTGATTAACTCAGATTGGTCAAACAGAATGTCTGATCAACTCAGAATAGTCAGACTCAATGATCGATCATCTCAGAATTGTCAAACTCAATGATCGAACATTTCAGAATTGTCAAACTCAATTTTCTTTCAAACCAAAATGGTTGGACTCAATGTCTGATCAACTCAGAATAGTCAGACTCAATGATCGATCATCTCAGAATTGTCAAACTCAATGATCGAACATTTCAGAATTGTCAAACTCAATTTTCATTCAAACCAAAATGATTGGACTCAATGTTTGATTAATTCAGAATGGTCATACTGAATGTTTGATCAACTCAGAATAGTCAAACTCAATGATCGAACATTTCAGAATTGTCAAACTCAATTTTCAATCAAACCAAAATGGTTGGACTCAATGTATGATTATCTCAGAATGGTCATACTGAATGTTTGATCAACTCAGAATAGTCAAACTCAATGATCGATCATCTCAGAATTGTCAAACTCAATGATCGAACATTTCAGAATTGTCCAACTCAATTTTCATTCAAACCAATATGGTTGGACTGGTTGTTTGATTAACTCAGATTGGTCAAACAGAATGTCTGATCAACTCAGAATAGTCAGACTCAATGATCGAACATTTCAGAATTGTCAAACTCAATGATCGAACATTTCAGAATTGTCAAACTCAATTTTCATTCAAACCAAAATGGTTGGACTCAATGTTTGATTAGCTCAGAATGGTCATACTAAATGTTTGACCAAATCAGAATAGTCAAACTCAATGATCGAACATTTCAGAATTGTCAAACTCAATGATCGAACATTTCAGAATTGTCAAACTCAATTTTCATTCAAACCAAAATGGTTGGACTCAATGTTTGATTAATTCAGAATGGTCATACTGAATGTTTGACCAAATCAGAATAGTCAAACTCAATGATCGAACATTTCAGAATTGTCAAACTCAATTTTCAATCAAACCAAAATGGTTGGACTGAATGTTTGATTAACTCAGATTGGTCAAACAGAATGTCTGATCAACTCAGAATAGTCAGACTCAATGATCGATCATCTCAGAATTGTCAAACTCAATGATCGAACATTTCAGAATTGTCAAACTCAATTTTCATTCAAACCAAAATGGTTGGACTCAATGCTCGATTAATTCAGAATGGTCATACTGAATGTTTGATCAACTCAGAATAGTCAAACTCAATGATCGAACATTTCAGAATTGTCAAACTCAATTTTCATTCAAACCAAAATGGTTGGACTCAATGTTTGATTAGCTCAGAATGGTCATACTAAATGTTTGACCAAATCAGAATAGTCAAACTCAATGATCGAACATTTCAGAATTGTCAAACTCCATTTTCATTCAAACCAAAATGGTTGGACTCAATGTTTGATTAATTCAGAATGGTCATACTGAATGTTTGATCAACTCAGAATAGTCAAACTCAATGATCGAACATTTCAGAATTATCAAACTCAATTTTCATTCAAACCAAAATGGTTGGACTCAATGTTTGATTAGCTCAGAATGGTCATACTGAATGTTTGACCAAATCAGAATAGTCAAACTCAATGATCGAACATTTCAGAATTGTCAAACTCAATGATCGAACATTTCAGAATTGTCAAGCTTAATTTTCATTCAAGCCAAAATGGTTGGACTCAATGTTTGATTAATTCAGAATGGTCATACTGAATGTTTGACCAAATCAGAATAGTCAAACTCAATGATCGAACATTTCAGAATTGTCAAACTCAATTTTCAATCAAACCAAAATGGTTGGACTGAATGTTTGATTAACTCAGATTGGTCAAACAGAATGTCTGATCAACTCAGAATAGTCAGACTCAATGATCGATCATCTCAGAATTGTCAAACTCAATGATCGAACATTTCAGAATTGTCAAACTCAATTTTCAATCAAACCAAAATGGTTGGACTGAATGTTTGATTAACTCAGATTGGTCAAACAGAATGTCTGATCAACTCAGAATAGTCAGACTCAATGATCGATCATCTCAGAATTGTCAAACTCAATGATCGAACATTTCAGAATTGTCAAACTCAATTTTCATTCAAACCAAAATGGTTGGACTCAATGCTCGATTAATTCATAATGGTCATACTGAATGTTTGATCAACTCAGAATAGTCAAACTCAATGATCGAACATTTCAGAATTGTCAAACTCAATGATCGAACATTTCAGAATTGTCAAACTCCATTTTCATTCAAACCAAAATGGTTGGACTCAATGTTTGATTAATTCAGAATGGTCATACTGAATGTTTGACCAAATCAGAATAGTCAAAGTCAATGATCGAACAATTCAGAATTGTCAAACTCAATTTTCAATCAAACCAAAATGGTTGGACTGAATGTTTGATTAACTCAGATTGGTCAAACAGAATGTCTGATCAACTCAGAATAGTCAGACTCAATGATCGATCATCTCAGAATTGTCAAACTCAATGATCGAACATTTCAGAATTGTCAAACTCAATTTTCTTTCAAACCAAAATGGTTGGACTCAATGTCTGATCAACTCAGAATAGTCAGACTCAATGATCGATCATCTCAGAATTGTCAAACTCAATGATCGAACATTTCAGAATTGTCAAACTCAATTTTCATTCAAACCAAAATGGTTGGACTCAATGTTTGATTAATTCAGAATGGTCATACTGAATGTTTGATCAACTGAGAATAGTCAAACTCAATGATCGAACATTTCAGAATTGTCAAACTCAATTTTCAATCAAACCAAAATGGTTGGACTCAATGTATGATTATCTCAGAATGGTCATACTGAATGTTTGATCAACTCAGAATAGTCAAACTCAATGATCGATCATCTCAGAATTGTCAAACTCAATTTTCAATCAAACCAAAATGGTTGGACTGAATGTTTGATTAACTCAGATTGGTCAAACAGAATGTCTGATCAACTCAGAATAGTCAGACTCAATGATCGATCATCTCAGAATTGTCAAACTCAATGATCGAACATTTCAGAATTGTCAAACTCAATTTTCAATCAAACCAAAATGGTTGGACTGAATGTTTGATTAACTCAGATTGGTCAAACAGAATGTCTGATCAACTCAGAATAGTCAGCCTCAATGATCGATCATCTCAGAATTGTCAAACTCAATGATCGAACATTTCAGAATTGTCAAACTCAATTTTCATTCAAACCAAAATGGTTGGACTCAATGCTCGATTAATTCAGAATGGTCATACTGAATGTTTGATCAACTCAGAATAGTCAAACTCATTGATCGAACATTTCAGAATTGTCAAACTCAATGATCGAACATTTCAGAATTGTCAAACTCCATTTTCATTCAAACCAAAATGGTTGGACTCAATGTTTGATTAATTCAGAATGGTCATACTGAATGTTTGACCAAATCAGAATAGTCAAAGTCAATGATCGAACAATTCAGAATTGTCAAACTCAATTTTCAATCAAACCAAAATGGTTGGACTGAATGTTTGATTAACTCAGATTGGTCAAACAGAATGTCTGATCAACTCAGAATAGTCAGACTCAATGATCGATCATCTCAGAATTGTCAAACTCAATGATCGAACATTTCAGAATTGTCAAACTCAATTTTCTTTCAAACCAAAATGGTTGGACTCAATGTCTGATCAACTCAGAATAGTCAGACTCAATCATCGATCATCTCAGAATTGTCAAACTCAATGATCGAACATTTCAGAATTGTCAAACTCAATTTTCATTCAAACCAAAATGGTTGGACTCAATGTTTGATTAATTCAGAATGGTCATACTGAATGTTTGATCAACTGAGAATAGTCAAACTCAATGATCGAACATTTCAGAATTGTCAAACTCAATTTTCAATCAAACCAAAATGGTTGGACTCAATGTATGATTATCTCAGAATGGTCATACTGAATGTTTGATCAACTCAGAATAGTCAAACTCAATGATCGATCATCTCAGAATTGTCAAACTCAATGATCGAACATTTCAGAATTGTCCAACTCAATTTTCATTTAAACCAAAATGGTTGGAGTGAATGTTTGATTAACTCAGATTGGTCAAACAGAATGTCTGATCAACTCAGAATAGTCAGACTCAATGATCGTACATTTCAGAATTGTCAAACTCAATGATCGAACATTTCAGAATTGTCAAACTCAATTTTCATTCAAACCAAAATGGTTGGACTCAATGTTTGATTAGCTCAGAATGGTCATACTAAATGTTTGACCAAATCAGAATAGTCAAACTCAATGATCGAACATTTCAGAATTGTCAAACTCAATGATCGAACATTTCAGAATTGTCAAACTCAATTTTCATTCAAACCAAAATGGTTGGACTCAATGTTTGATTAATTCAGAATGGCCATACTGAATGTTTGACCAAATCAGAATAGTCAAACTCAATGATCGAACATTTCAGAATTGTCAAACTCAATTTTCAATCAAACCAAAATGGTTGGACTGAATGTTTGATTAACTCAGATTGGTCAAACAGAATGTCTGATCAACTCAGAATAGTCAGACTCAATGATCGATCATCTCAGAATTGTCAAACTCAATGATCGAACATTTCAGAATTGTCAAACTCAATTTTCATTCAAACCAAAATGGTTGGACTCAATGTTTGATTAATTCAGAATGGTCATACTGAATGTTTGATCAACTCAGAATAGTCAAACTCAATGATCGAACATTTCAGAATTGTCAAACTCAATTTTCATTCAAACCAAAATGGTTGGACTCAATGTTTGATTAGCTCAGAATGGTCAAACTAAATGTTTGACCAAATCAGAATAGTCAAACTCAATGATCGAACATTTCAGAATTGTCAAACTCAATGATCGAACATTTCAGAATTGTCAAACTCCATTTTCATTCAAACCAAAATGGTTGGACTCAATGTTTGATTAATTCAGAATGGTCATACCGAATGTTTGATCAACTCAGAATAGTCAAACTCAATGATCGAACATTTCAGAATTATCAAACTCAATTTTCATTCAAACCAAAATGGTTGGACTCAATGTTTGATTAGCTCAGAATGGTCATACTAAATGTTTGACCAAATCAGAATAGTCAAACTCAATGATCAAACATTTCAGAATTGTCAAACTCAATGATCGAACATTTCAGAATTGTCAAGCTTAATTTTCATTCAAGCCAAAATGGTTGGACTCAATGTTTGATTAATTCAGAATGGTCATACTGAATGTTTGACCAAATCAGAATAGTCAAACTCAATGATCGAACATTTCAGAATTGTCAAACTCAATTTTCAATCAAACCAAAATGGTTGGACTGAATGTTTGATTAACTCAGATTGGTCAAACAGAATGTCTGATCAACTCAGAATAGTCAGACTCAATGATCGATCATCTCAGAATTGTCAAACTCAATGATCGAACATTTCAGAATTGTCAAACTCAATTTTCAATCAAACCAAAATGGTTGGACTGAATGTTTGATTAACTCAGATTGGTCAAACAGAATGTCTGATCAACTCAGAATAGTCAGACTCAATGATCGATCATCTCAGAATTGTCAAACTCAATGATCGAACATTTCAGAATTATCAAACTCAATTTTCATTCAAACCAAAATGGTTGGACTCAATGTTTGATTAGCTCAGAATGGTCATACTAAATGTTTGACCAAATCAGAATAGTCAAACTCAATGATCAAACATTTCAGAATTGTCAAACTCAATTTTCAATCAAACCAAAATGGTTGGACTGAATGTTTGATTAACTCAGATTGGTCAAACAGAATGTCTGATCAACTCAGAATAGTCAGACTCAATGATCGATCATCTCAGAATTGTCAAACTCAATGATCGAACATTTCAGAATTGTCAAACTCAATTTTCAATCAAACCAAAATGGTTGGACTGAATGTTTGATTAACTCAGATTGGTCAAACAGAATGTCTGATCAACTCAGAATAGTCAGACTCAATGATCGATCATCTCAGAATTGTCAAACTCAATGATCGAACATTTCAGAATTGTCAAACTCAATTTTCATTCAAACCAAAATGGTTGGACTCAATGTTTGATTAATTCAGAAAGGTCATACTGAATGTTTGATCAACTCAGAATAGTCAAACTCAATGACTGATCATTTCAGAATTGTCAAGCTCAGTGTTCAATAAAATCAAAATGGTGGGACTCAATGTATGATTATCTCAGAATGGTCATACTGAATGTTTGATCAACTCAGAATAGTCAAACTCAATGATCGATCATCTCAGAATTGTCAAACTCAATGATCGAACATTTCAGAATTGTCCAACTCAATTTTCATTCAAACCAAAATGGTTGGACTGAATGTTTGATTAACTCAGATTGGTCAAACAGAATGTCTGATCAACTCAGAATAGTCAGACTCAATGATCGAACATTTCAGAATTGTCAAACTCAATGATCGAACATTTCAGAATTGTCAAACTCAATTTTCATTCAAACCAAAATGGTTGGACTCAATGTTTGATTAATTCAGAATGGTCATACTGAATGTTTGACCAAATCAGAATAGTCAAACTCAATGATCGAACATTTCAGAATTGTCAAACTCAATTTTCAATCAAACCAAAATGGTTGGACTGAATGTTTGATTAACTCAGATTGGTCAAACAGAATGTCTGATCAACTCAGAATAGTCAGACTCAATGATCGATCATCTCAGAATTGTCAAACTCAATGATCGAACATTTCAGAATTGTCAAACTCAATTTTCAATCAAACCAAAATGGTTGGACTGAATGTTTGATTAACTCAGATTGGTCAAACAGAATGTCTGATCAACTCAGAATAGTCAGACTCAATGATCGATCATCTCAGAATTGTCAAACTCAATGATCGAACATTTCAGAATTGTCAAACTCAATTTTCATTCAAACCAAAATGGTTGGACTCAATGCTCGATTAATTCAGAATGGTCATACTGAATGTTTGATCAACTCAGAATAGTCAAACTCAATGATCGAACATTTCAGAATTGTCAAACTCAATGATCGAACATTTCAGAATTGTCAAACTCCATTTTCATTCAAACCAAAATGGTTGGACTCAATGTTTGATTAATTCAGAATGGTCATACTGAATGTTTGACCAAATCAGAATAGTCAAAGTCAATGATCGAACAATTCAGAATTGTCAAACTCAATTTTCAATCAAACCAAAATGGTTGGACTGAATGTTTGATTAACTCAGATTGGTCAAACAGAATGTCTGATCAACTCAGAATAGTCAGACTCAATGATCGATCATCTCAGAATTGTCAAACTCAATGATCGAACATTTCAGAATTGTCAAACTCAATTTTCTTTCAAACCAAAATGGTTGGACTCAATGTCTGATCAACTCAGAATAGTCAGACTCAATGATCGATCATCTCAGAATTGTCAAACTCAATGATCGAACATTTCAGAATTGTCAAACTCAATTTTCATTCAAACCAAAATGGTTGGACTCAATGTTTGATTAATTCAGAATGGTCATACTGAATGTTTGATCAACTGAGAATAGTCAAACTCAATGATCGAACATTTCAGAATTGTCAAACTCAATTTTCAATCAAACCAAAATGGTTGGACTCAATGTATGATTATCTCAGAATGGTCATACTGAATGTTTGATCAACTCAGAATAGTCAAACTCAATGATCGATCATCTCAGAATTGTCAAACTCAATGATCGAACATTTCAGAATTGTCAAACTCAATTTTCATTCAAACCAAAATGGTTGGACTGAATGTTTGATTAACTCAGATTGGTCAAACAGAATGTCTGATCAACTCAGAATAGTCAGACTCAATGATCGAACATTTCAGAATAGTCAAACTCAATGATCGAACATTTCAGAATTGTCAAACTCAATTTTCATTCAAACCAAAATGGTTGGACTCAATGTTTGATTAGCTCAGAATGGTCATACTAAATGTTTGACCAAATCAGAATAGTCAAACTCAATGATCGAACATTTCAGAATTGTCAAACTCAATGATCGAACATTTCAGAATTGTCAAACTCAATTTTCATTCAAACCAAAATGGTTGGACTCAATGTTTGATTAATTCAGAATGGCCATACTGAATGTTTGACCAAATCAGAATAGTCAAACTCAATGATCGAACATTTCAGAATTGTCAAACTCAATTTTCAATCAAACCAAAATGGTTGGACTGAATGTTTGATTAACTCAGATTGGTCAAACAGAATGTCTGATCAACTCAGAATAGTCAGACTCAATGATCGATCATCTCAGAATTGTCAAACTCAATGATCGAACATTTCAGAATTGTCAAACTCAATTTTCATTCAAACCAAAATGGTTGGACTCAATGTTTGATTAATTCAGAATGGTCATACTGAATGTTTGATCAACTCAGAATAGTCAAACTCAATGATCGAACATTTCAGAATTGTCAAACTCAATTTTCATTCAAACCAAAATGGTTGGACTCAATGTTTGATTAGCTCAGAATGGTCAAACTAAATGTTTGACCAAATCAGAATAGTCAAACTCAATGATCGAACATTTCAGAATTGTCAAACTCAATGATCGAACATTTCAGAATTGTCAAACTCCATTTTCATTCAAACCAAAATGGTTGGACTCAATGTTTGATTAATTCAGAATGGTCATACTGAATGTTTGATCAACTCAGAATAGTCAAACTCAATGATCGAACATTTCAGAATTATCAAACTCAATTTTCATTCAAACCAAAATGGTTGGACTCAATGTTTGATTAGCTCAGAATGGTCATACTAAATGTTTGACCAAATCAGAATAGTCAAACTCAATGATCAAACATTTCAGAATTGTCAAACTCAATGATCGAACATTTCAGAATTGTCAAGCTTAATTTTCATTCAAGCCAAAATGGTTGGACTCAATGTTTGATTAATTCAGAATGGTCATACTGAATGTTTGACCAAATCAGAATAGTCAAACTCAATGATCGAACATTTCAGAATTGTCAAACTCAATTTTCAATCAAACCAAAATGGTTGGACTCAATGTATGATTATCTCAGAATGGTCATACTGAATGTTTGATCAACTCAGAATAGTCAAACTCAATGATCGATCATCTCAGAATTGTCAAACTCAATGATCGAACATTTCAGAATTGTCCAACTCAATTTTCATTCAAACCAAAATGGTCGGACTGAATGTTTGATTAACTCAGATTGGTCAAACAGAATGTCTGATCAACTCAGAATAGTCAGACTCAATGATCGAACATTTCAGAATTGTCAAACTCAATGATCGAACATTTCAGAATTGTCAAACTCAATTTTCAATCAAACCAAAATGGTTGGACTGAATGTTTGATTAACTCAGATTGGTCAAACAGAATGTCTGATCAACTCAGAATATTCAAACTGAATGATCCAACATTTCAGAATTGTCAAACTCAATTTTCATTCAAACCAAAATGGTTGGACTCAATGTTTGATTAGCTCAGAATGGTCATACTAAATGTTTGACCAAATCAGAATAGTCAAACTCAATGATCGAACATTTTAGAATTGTCAAACTCAATGATCGAACATTTCAGAATTGTCAAACTCAATTTTCATTCAAACCAAAATGGTTGGACTCAATGTTTGATTAATTCAGAATGGTCATACTGAATGTTTGACCAAATCAGAATAGTCAAACTCAATGATCGAACATTTCAGAATTGTCAAACTCAATTTTCAATCAAACCAAAATGGTTGGACTGAATGTTTGATTAGCTCAAATTGGTCAAACAGAATGTCTGATCAACTCAGAATAGTCAGACTCAATGATCGATCATCTCAGAATTGTCAAACTCAATGATCGAACATTTCAGAATTGTCAAACTCAATTTTCAATCAAACCAAAATGGTTGGACTGAATGTTTGATTAACTCAGATTGGTCAAACAGAATGTCTGATCAACTCAGAATATTCAAACTGAATGATCCAACATTTCAGAATTGTCAAACTCAATTTTCATTCAAACCAAAATGGTTGGACTCAATGTTTGATTAGCTCAGAATGGTCATACTAAATGTTTGACCAAATCAGAATAGTCAAACTCAATGATCGAACATTTTAGAATTGTCAAACTCAATGATCGAACATTTCAGAATTGTCAAACTCAATTTTCATTCAAACCAAAATGGTTGGACTCAATGTTTGATTAATTCAGAATGGTCATACTGAATGTTTGACCAAATCAGAATAGTCAAACTCAATGATCGAACATTTCAGAATTGTCAAACTCAATTTTCAATCAAACCAAAATGGTTGGACTGAATGTTTGATTAGCTCAGATTGGTCAAACAGAATGTCTGATCAACTCAGAATAGTCAGACTCAATGATCGATCATCTCAGAATTGTCAAACTCAATGATCGAACATTTCAGAATTGTCAAACTCAATTTTCATTCAAACCAAAATGGTTGGACTCAATGCTTGATTAATTCAAAATTGTCATACTGAATGTTTGATCAACTCAGAATAGTCAAACTCAATGATCGAACATTTCAGAATTGTCAAACTCAATGATCGAACATTTCAGAATTGTCAAACTCCATTTTCATTCAAACCAAAATGGTTGGACTCAATGTTTGATTAATTCAGAATGGTCATACTGAATGTTTGATCAACTCAGAATAGTCAAACTCAATGATCGAACATTTCAGAATTATCAAACTCAATTTTCATTCAAACCAAAATGGTTGGACTCAATGTTTGATTAGCTCAGAATGGTCATACTAAATGTTTGACCAAATCAGAATAGTCAAACTCAATGATCGAACATTTCAGAATTGTCAAACTCAATGATCGAACATTTCAGAATTGTCAAGCTTAATTTTCATTCAAGCCAAAATGGTTGGACTCAATGTTTGATTAATTCAGAATGGTCATACTGAACGTTTGACCAAATCAGAATAGTCAAACTCAATGATCGAACATTTCAGAATTGTCAAACTCAATTTTCAATCAAACCAAAATGGTTGGACTGAATGTTTGATTAACTCAGATTGGTCAAACAGAATGTCTGATCAACTCAGAATAGTCAGACTCAATGATCGATCATCTCAGAATTGTCAAACTCAATGATCGAACATTTCAGAATTGTCAAACTCAATTTTCAATCAAACCAAAATGGTTGGACTGAATGTTTGATTAACTCAGATTGGTCAAACAGAATGTCTGATCAACTCAGAATAGTCAGACTCAATGATCGATCATCTCAGAATTGTCAAACTCAATGATCGAACATTTCAGAATTGTCCAACTCAATTTTCATTCAAACCAAAATGGTTGGACTCAATGTTTGATTAATTCAGAATGGTCATACTGAATGTTTGATCAACTCAGAATAGTCAAACTCAATGATCGAACATTTCCGAATTGTCAAACTCAATTTTCATTTAAACCAAAATGGTTGGACTCAATGTTTGATTAGCTCAGAATGGTCATACTAAATGTTTGACCAAAACAGAATAGTCAAACTCAATGGTCGAACATTTCAGTATTGTCAAACTGAATGATCGAACATTTCAGAATTGTCAAACTCAATTTTCATTCAAACCAAAATGGTTTGACTCAATGTTTGATTAATTCAGAATGGTCATACTGAATGTTTGACCAAATCAGAATAGTCAAACTGAATGATCGAACATTTCAGAATTGTCAAACGCAATTTTCAATCAAACCAAAATGGTTGGACTCAATGTATGATTATCTCAGAATGGTCATACTGAATGTTTGATCAACTCAGAATAGTCAGACTCAATGATCGATCATCTCAGAATTGTCAAACTCAATGATCAAACATTTCAGAATTGTCAAACTCAATTTTCATTCAAACCAAAATGGTTGGACTCAATGTTTGATTAATTCAGAAAGGTCATACTGAATGTTTGATCAACTCAGAATAGTCAAACTCAATGACTGATCATTTCAGAATTGTCAAGCTCAGTGTTCAATAAAATCAAAATGGTGGGACTCAATGTATGATTATCTCAGAATGGTCATACTGAATGTTTGATCAACTCAGAATAGTCAAACTCAATGATCGATCATCTCAGAATTGTCAAACTCAATGATCGAACATTTCAGAATTGTCCAACTCAATTTTCATTCAAACCAAAATGGTTGGACTGAATGTTTGATTAACTCAGATTGGTCAAACAGAATGTCTGATCAACTCAGAATAGTCAGACTCAATGATCGATCATCTCAGAATTGTCAAACTCAATGATCGAACATTTCAGAATTGTCAAACTCAATTTTCATTCAAACCAAAATGGTTGGACTCAATGTTTGATTAATTCAGAATGGTCATACTGAATGTTTGACCAAATCAGAATAGTCAAACTCAATGATCGAACATTTCAGAATTGTCAAACTCAATTTTCAATCAAACCAAAATGGTTGGACTGAATGTTTGATTAACTCAGATTGGTCAAACAGAATGTCTGATCAACTCAGAATAGTCAGACTCAATGATCGAACATTTCAGAATTGTCAAACTCAATTTTCATTCAAATCAAAATGGTTGGACTCAATGTTTGATTAGCTCAGAATGGTCATACTAAATGTTTGACCAAATCAGAATAGTCAAACTCAATGATCGAACATTTCAGAATTGTCAAACTCAATGATCGAACATTTCAGAACTGTCAAACTCCATTTTCATTCAAACCAAAATGGTTGGACTCAATGTTTGATTAATTCAGAATGGTCATACTGAATGTTTGATCAACTCAGAATAGTCAAACTCAATGATCGAACATTTCAGAATTATCAAACTCAATTTTCATTCAAACCAAAATGGTTGGACTCAATGTTTGATTAGCTCAGAATGGTCATACTAAATGTTTGACCAAATCAGAATAGTCAAACTGAATGATCGAACATTTCAGAATTGTCAAACTCAATGATCGAACATTTCAGAATTGTCAAGCTTAATTTTCATTCAAGCCAAAATGGTTGGACTCAATGTTTGATTAATTCAGAATGGTCATACTGAATGTTTGACCAAATCAGAATAGTCAAACTCAATGATCGAACATTTCAGAATTGTCAAACTCAATTTTCAATCAAACCAAAATGGTTGGACTGAATGTTTGATTAACTCAGATTGGTCAAACAGAATGTCTGATCAACTCAGAATAGTCAGACTCAATGATCTATCATCTCAGAATTGTCAAACTCAATGATCGAACATTTCAGAATTGTCAAACTCAATTTTCAATCAAACCAAAATGGTTGGACTGAATGTTTGATTAACTCAGATTGGTCAAACAGAATGTCTGATCAACTCAGAATAGTCAGACTCAATGATCGATCATCTCAGAATTGTCAAACTCAATGATCGAACATTTCAGAATTGTCCAACTCAATTTTCATTCAAACCAAAATGGTTGGACTCAATGTTTGATTAATTCAGAATGGTCATACTGAATGTTTGATCAACTCAGAATAGTCAAACTCAATGATCGAACATTTCCGAATTGTCAAACTCAATTTTCATTTAAACCAAAATGGTTGGACTCAATGTTTGATTAGCTCAGAATGGTCATACTAAATGTTTGACCAAATCAGAATAGTCAAACTCAATGGTCGAACATTTCAGTATTGTCAAACTCAATGATCGAACATTTCAGAATTGTCAAACTCAATTTTCATTCAAACCAAAATGGTTGGACTCAATGTTTGATTAATTCTGAATGGTCATACTGAATGTTTGACCAAATCAGAATAGTCAAACTCAATGATCGAACATTTCAGAATTGTCAAACGCAATTTTCAATCAAACCAAAATGGTTGGACTCAATGTATGATTATCTCAGAATGGTCATACTGAATGTTTGATCAACTCAGAATAGTCAGACTCAATGATCGATCATCTCAGAATTGTCAAACTCAATGATCGAACATTTCAGAATTGTCCAACTCAATTTTCATTCAAACCAAAATGGTTGGACTGAATGTTTGATTAACTCAGATTGGTCAAACAGAATGTCTGATCAACTCAGAATAGTCAGACTCAATGATCGATCATCTCAGAATTGTCAAACTCAATGATCGAACATTTCAGAATTGTCAAACTCAATTTTCATTCAAACCAAAATGGTTGGACTCACTGTTTGATTAATTCAGAAAGGTCATACTGAATGTTTGATCAACTCAGAATAGTCAAACTCAATGACTGATCATTTCAGAATTGTCAAGCTCAGTGTTCAATAAAATCAAAATGGTGGGACTCAATGTATGATTATCTCAGAATGGTCATACTGAATGTTTGATCAACTCAGATTGGTCAAACAGAATGTCTGATCAACTCAGAATAGTCAGACTCAATGATCGAACATTTCAGAATTGTCAAACTCAATGATCGAACATTTCAGAATTGTCAAACTCAATTTTCATTCAAACCAAAATGGTTGGACTCAATGTTTGATTAGCTCAGAATGGTCATACTAAATGTTTGACCAAATCAGAATAGTCAAACTCAATGATCGAACATTTCAGAATTGTCAAACTCAATGATCGAACATTTCAGAATTGTCAAACTCAATTTTCATTCAAACCAAAATGGTTGGACTCAATGTTTGATTAATTCAGAATGGTCATACTGAATGTTTGACCAAATCAGAATAGTCAAACTCAATGATCGAACATTTCAGAATTGTCAAACTCAATAATCGATAATTTCAGAATTGTCGAAGTCAGTGTACATTCAAATCAAAATGGTTGGACTCAATGTTTGATTAGCTCAGAATGGTCATACTAAATGTTTGACCAAATCAGAATAGTCAAACTCAATGATCGAACATTTCAGAATTGTCAAACTCAATGATCGAACATTTCAGAATTGTCAAACTCCATTTTCATTCAAACCAAAATGGTTGGACTCAATGTTTGATTAATTCAGAATGGTCATACTGAATGTTTGACCAAATCAGAATAGTCAAAGTCAATGATCGAACAATTCAGAATTGTCAAACTCAATTTTCAATCAAACCAAAATGGTTGGACTGAATGTTTGATTAACTCAGATTGGTCAAACAGAATGTCTGATCAACTAAGATTAGTCAGACTCAATGATCGATCATCTCAGAATTGTCAAACTCAATAATCGAACATTTCAGAATTGTCAAACTCAATTTTCTTTCAAACCAAAATGGTTGGACTCAATGTCTGATCAACTCAGAATAGTCAGACTCAATGATCGATCATCTCAGAATTGTCAAACTCAATGATCGAACATTTCAGAATTGTCAAACTCAATTTTCATTCAAACCAAAATGGTTGGACTCAATGTTTGATTAATTCAGAATGGTCATACTGAATGTTTGATCAACTCAGAATAGTCAAACTCAATGATCGAACATTTCAGAATTGTCAAACTCAATTTTCAATCAAACCAAAATGGTTGGACTCAATGTATGATTATCTCAGAATGGTCATACTGAATGTTTGATCAACTCAGAATAGTCAAACTCAATGATCGATCATCTCAGAATTGTCAAACTCAATGATCGAACATTTCAGAATTGTCCAACTCAATTTTCATTCAAACCAATATGGTTGGACTGAATGTTTGATTAACTCAGATTGGTCAAACAGAATGTCTGATCAACTCAGAATAGTCAGACTCAATGATCGAACATTTCAGAATTGTCAAACTCAATGATCGAACATTTCAGAATTGTCAAACTCAATTTTCATTCAAACCAAAATGGTTGGACTCAATGTTTGATTAGCTCAGAATGGTCATACTAAATGTTTGACCAAATCAGAATAGTCAAACTCAATGATCGAACATTTCAGAATTGTCAAACTCAATGATCGAACATTTCAGAATTGTCAAACTCAATTTTCATTCAAACCAAAATGGTTGGACTCAATGTTTGATTAATTCTGAATGGTCATACTGAATGTTTGACCAAATCAGAATAGTCAAACTCAATGATCGAACATTTCAGAATTGTCAAACTCAATTTTCAATCAAACCAAAATGGTTGGACTGAATGTTTGATTAACTCAGATTGGTCAAACAGAATGTCTGATCAACTCAGAATAGTCAGACTCAATGATCGATCATCTCAGAATTGTCAAACTCAATGATCGAACATTTCAGAATTGTCAAACTCAATTTTCATTCAAACCAAAATGGTTGGACTCAATGCTCGATTAATTCAGAATGGTCATACTGAATGTTTGATCAACTCAGAATAGTCAAACTCAATGATCGAACATTTCAGAATTGTCAAACTCAATGATCGAACATTTCCGAATTGTCAAACTCAATTTTCATTTAAACCAAAATGGTTGGACTCAATGTTTGATTAGCTCAGAATGGTCATACTAAATGTTTGACCAAATCAGAATAGTCAAACTCAATGGTCGAACATTTCAGTATTGTCAAACTCAATGATCGAACATTTCAGAATTGTCAAACTCAATTTTCATTCAAACCAAAATGGTTGGACTCAATGTTTGATTAATTCTGAATGGTCATACTGAATGTTTGACCAAATCAGAATAGTCAAACTGAATGATCGAACATTTCAGAATTGTCAAACGCAATTTTCAATCAAACCAAAATGGTTGGACTCAATGTATGATTATCTCAGAATGGTCATACTGAATGTTTGATCAACTCAGAATAGTCAGACTCAATGATCGATCATCTCAGAATTGTCAAACTCAATGATCGAACATTTCAGAATTGTCCAACTCAATTTTCATTCAAACCAAAATGGTTGGACTGAATGTTTGATTAACTCAGATTGGTCAAACAGAATGTCTGATCAACTCAGAATAGTCAGACTCAATGATCGATCATCTCAGAATTGTCAAACTCAATGATCGAACATTTCAGAATTGTCAAACTCAATTTTCATTCAAACCAAAATGGTTGGACTCACTGTTTGATTAATTCAGAAAGGTCATACTGAATGTTTGATCAACTCAGAATAGTCAAACTCAATGACTGATCATTTCAGAATTGTCAAGCTCAGTGTTCAATAAAATCAAAATGGTGGGACTCAATGTATGATTATCTCAGAATGGTCATACTGAATGTTTGATCAACTCAGAATAGTCAAACTCAATGATCGATCATCTCAGAATTGTCAAACTCAATGATCGAACATTTCAGAATTGTCCAACTCAATTTTCATTCAAACCAAAATGGTTGGACTGAATGTTTGATTAACTCAGATTGGTCAAACAGAATGTCTGATCAACTCAGAATAGTCAGACTCAATGATCGATCATCTCAGAATTGTCAAACTCAATAATCGATAATTTCAGAATTGTCAAAGTCAGTGTACATTCAAATCAAAATGGTTGGACTCAATGTTTGATTAGCTCAGAATGGTCATACTAAATGTTTGACCAAATCAGAATAGTCAAACTCAATGATCGAACATTTCAGAATTGTCAAACTCAATGATCGAACATTTCAGAATTGTCAAACTCCATTTTCATTCAAACCAAAATGGTTGGACTCAATGTTTGATTAATTCAGAATGGTCATACTGAATGTTTGACCAAATCAGAATAGTCAAAGTCAATGATCGAACAATTCAGAATTGTCAAACTCAATTTTCAATCAAACCAAAATGGTTGGACTGAATGTTTGATTAACTCAGATTGGTCAAACAGAATGTCTGATCAACTCAGAATAGTCAGACTCAATGATCGATCATCTCAGAATTGTCAAACTCAATGATCGAACATTTCAGAATTGTCAAACTCAATTTTCTTTCAAACCAAAATGGTTGGACTCAATGTCTGATCAACTCAGAATAGTCAGACTCAATGATCGATCATCTCAGAATTGTCAAACTCAATGATCGAACATTTCAGAATTGTCAAACTCAATTTTCATTCAAACCAAAATGATTGGACTCAATGTTTGATTAATTCAGAATGGTCATACTGAATGTTTGATCAACTCAGAATAGTCAAACTCAATGATCGAACATTTCAGAATTGTCAAACTCAATTTTCAATCAAACCAAAATGGTTGGACTCAATGTATGATTATCTCAGAATGGTCATACTGAATGTTTGATCAACTCAGAATAGTCAAACTCAATGATCGATCATCTCAGAATTGTCAAACTCAATGATCGAACATTTCAGAATTGTCCAACTCAATTTTCATTCAAACCAATATGGTTGGACTGGTTGTTTGATTAACTCAGATTGGTCAAACAGAATGTCTGATCAACTCAGAATAGTCAGACTCAATGATCGAACATTTCAGAATTGTCAAACTCAATGATCGAACATTTCAGAATTGTCAAACTCAATTTTCATTCAAACCAAAATGGTTGGACTCAATGTTTGATTAGCTCAGAATGGTCATACTAAATGTTTGACCAAATCAGAATAGTCAAACTCAATGATCGAACATTTCAGAATTGTCAAACTCAATGATCGAACATTTCAGAATTGTCAAACTCAATTTTCATTCAAACCAAAATGGTTGGACTCAATGTTTGATTAATTCAGAATGGTCATACTGAATGTTTGATCAAATCAGAATAGTCAAACTCAATGATCGAACATTTCAGAATTGTCAAACTCAATTTTCAATCAAACCAAAATGGTTGGACTGAATGTTTGATTAACTCAGATTGGTCAAACAGAATGTCTGATCAACTCAGAATAGTCAGACTCAATGATCGATCATCTCAGAATTGTCAAACTCAATGATCGAACATTTCAGAATTGTCAAACTCAATTTTCATTCAAACCAAAATGGTTGGACTCAATGCTCGATTAATTCAGAATGGTCATACTGAATGTTTGATCAACTCAGAATAGTCAAACTCAATGATCGAACATTTCAGAATTGTCAAACTCAATGATCGAACATTTCAGAATTGTCAAACTCCATTTTCATTCAAACCAAAATGGTTGGACTCAATGTTTGATTAATTCAGAATGGTCATACTGAATGTTTGACCAAATCAGAATAGTCAAAGTCAATGATCGAACAATTCAGAATTGTCAAACTCAATTTTCAATCAAACCAAAATGGTTGGACTGAATGTTTGATTAACTCAGATTGGTCAAACAGAATGTCTGATCAACTCAGAATAGTCAGACTCAATGATCGATCATCTCAGAATTGTCAAACTCAATGATCGAACATTTCAGAATTGTCAAACTCAATTTTCTTTCAAACCAAAATGGTTGGACTCAATGTCTGATCAACTCAGAATAGTCAGACTCAATGATCGATCATCTCAGAATTGTCAAACTCAATGATCGAACATTTCAGAATTGTCAAACTCAATTTTCATTCAAACCAAAATGGTTGGACTCAATGTTTGATTAATTCAGAATGGTCATACTGAATGATTGATCAACTCAGAATAGTCAAACTCAATGATCGAACATTTCAGAATTGTCAAACTCAATTTTCAATCAAACCAAAATGGTTGGACTTAATGTATGATTATCTCAGAATGGTCATACTGAATGTTTGATCAACTCAGAATAGTCAAACTCAATGATCGATCATCTCAGAATTGTCAAACTCAATGATCGAACATTTCAGAATTGTCCAACTCAATTTTCATTCAAACCAAAATGGTTGGACTAAATGTTTGATTAACTCAGATTGGTCAAACAGAATGTCTGATCAACTCAGAATAGTCAGACTCAATGATCGAACATTTCAGAATTGTCAAACTCAATGATCGAACATTTCAGAATTGTCAAACTCAATTTTCATTCAAACCAAAATGGTTGGACTCAATGTTTGATTAGCTCAGAATGGTCATACTAAATGTTTGACCAAATCAGAATAGTCAAACTCAATGATCGAACATTTCAGAATTGTCAAACTCAATGAACGAACATTTCAGAATTGTCAAACTCAATTTTCATTCAAACCAAAATGGTTGGACTCAATGTTTGATTAATTCAGAATGGTCATACTGAATGTTTGACCAAATCAGAATAGTCAAACTCAATGATCGAACATTTCAGAATTGTCAAACTCAATTTTCAATCAAACCAAAATGGTTGGACTGAATGTTTGATTAACTCAGCTTGGTCAAACAGAATGTCTGATCAACTCAGAATAGTCAGACTCAATGATCGATTATCTCAGAATTGTCAAACTCAATGATCGAACATTTCAGAATTGTCAAACTCAATTTTCATTCAAACCAAAATGGTTGGACTCAATGTTTGATTAATTCAGAATGGTCATACTGAATGTTTGATCAACTCAGAATAGTCAAACTCAATGATCGAACATTTCAGAATTGTCAAACTCAATTTTCATTCAAACCAAAATGGTTGGACTCAATGTTTGATTAGCTCAGAATGGTCATACTAAATGTTTGACCAAATCAGAATAGTCAAACTCAATGATCGAACATTTCAGAATTGTCAAACTCCATTTTCATTCAAACCAAAATGGTTGGACTCAATGTTTGATTAATTCAGAATGGTCATACTGAATGTTTGATCAACTCAGAATAGTCAAACTCAATGATCGAACATTTCAGAATTATCAAACTCAATTTTCATTCAAACCAAAATGGTTGGACTCAATGTTTGATTAGCTCAGAATGGTCATACTAAATGTTTGACCAAATCAGAATAGTCAAACTCAATGATCGAACATTTCAGAATTGTCAAACTCAATGATCGAACATTTCAGAATTGTCAAGCTTAATTTTCATTCAAGCCAAAATGGTTGGACTCAATGTTTGATTAATTCAGAATGGTCATACTGAATGTTTGACCAAATCAGAATAGTCAAACTCAATGATCGAACATTTCAGAATTGTCAAACTCAATTTTCAATCAAACCAAAATGGTTGGACTGAATGTTTGATTAACTCAGATTGGTCAAACAGAATGTCTGATCAACTCAGAATAGTCAGACTCAATGATCGATCATCTCAGAATTGTCAAACTCAATGATCGAACATTTCAGAATTGTCAAACTCAATTTTCAATCAAACCAAAATGGTTGGACTGAATGTTTGATTAACTCAGATTGGTCAAACAGAATGTCTGATCAACTCAGAATAGTCAGACTCAATGATCGATCATCTCAGAATTGTCAAACTCAATGATCGAACATTTCAGAATTGTCAAACTCAATTTTCATTCAAACCAAAATGGTTGGACTCAATGCTCGATTAATTCATAATGGTCATACTGAATGTTTGATCAACTCAGAATAGTCAAACTCAATGATCGAACATTTCAGAATTGTCAAACTCAATGATCGAACATTTCAGAATTGTCAAACTCCATTTTCATTCAAACCAAAATGGTTGGACTCAATGTTTGATTAATTCAGAATGGTCATACTGAATGTTTGACCAAATCAGAATAGTCAAAGTCAATGATCGAACAATTCAGAATTGTCAAACTCAATTTTCAATCAAACCAAAATGGTTGGACTGAATGTTTGATTAACTCAGATTGGTCAAACAGAATGTCTGATCAACTCAGAATAGTCAGACTCAATGATCGATCATCTCAGAATTGTCAAACTCAATGATCGAACATTTCAGAATTGTCAAACTCAATTTTCTTTCAAACCAAAATGGTTGGACTCAATGTCTGATCAACTCAGAATAGTCAGACTCAATGATCGATCATCTCAGAATTGTCAAACTCAATGATCGAACATTTCAGAATTGTCAAACTCAATTTTCATTCAAACCAAAATGGTTGGACTCAATGTTTGATTAATTCAGAATGGTCATACTGAATGTTTGATCAACTGAGAATAGTCAAACTCAATGATCGAACATTTCAGAATTGTCAAACTCAATTTTCAATCAAACCAAAATGGTTGGACTCAATGTATGATTATCTCAGAATGGTCATACTGAATGTTTGATCAACTCAGAATAGTCAAACTCAATGATCGATCATCTCAGAATTGTCAAACTCAATGATCGAACATTTCAGAATTGTCCAACTCAATTTTCATTCAAACCAATATGGTTGGACTGAATGTTTGATTAACTCAGATTGGTCAAACAGAATGTCTGATCAACTCAGAATAGTCAGACTCAATGATCGAACATTTCAGAATTGTCAAACTCAATGATCGAACATTTCAGAATTGTCAAACTCAATTTTCATTCAAACCAAAATGGTTGGACTCAATGTTTGATTAGCTCAGAATGGTCATACTAAATGTTTGACCAAATCAGAATAGTCAAACTCAATGATCGAACATTTCAGAATTGTCAAACTCAATGATCGAACATTTCAGAATTGTCAAACTCAATTTTCATTCAAACCAAAATGGTTGGACTCAATGTTTGATTAATTCTGAATGGTCATACTGAATGTTTGACCAAATCAGAATAGTCAAACTCAATGATCGAACATTTCAGAATTGTCAAACTCAATTTTCAATCAAACCAAAATGGTTGGACTGAATGTTTGATTAACTCAGATTGGTCAAACAGAATGTCTGATCAACTCAGAATAGTCAGACTCAATGATCGATCATCTCAGAATTGTCAAACTCAATGATCGAACATTTCAGAATTGTCAAACTCAATTTTCATTCAAACCAAAATGGTTGGACTCAATGCTCGATTAATTCAGAATGGTCATACTGAATGTTTGATCAACTCAGAATAGTCAAACTCAATGATCGAACATTTCAGAATTGTCAAACTCAATGATCGAACATTTCCGAATTGTCAAACTCAATTTTCATTTAAACCAAAATGGTTGGACTCAATGTTTGATTAGCTCAGAATGGTCATACTAAATGTTTGACCAAATCAGAATAGTCAAACTCAATGGTCGAACATTTCAGTATTGTCAAACTCAATGATCGAACATTTCAGAATTGTCAAACTCAATTTTCATTCAAACCAAAATGGTTGGACTCAATGTTTGATTAATTCTGAATGGTCATACTGAATGTTTGACCAAATCAGAATAGTCAAACTGAATGATCGAACATTTCAGAATTGTCAAACGCAATTTTCAATCAAACCAAAATGGTTGGACTCAATGTATGATTATCTCAGAATGGTCATACTGAATGTTTGATCAACTCAGAATAGTCAGACTCAATGATCGATCATCTCAGAATTGTCAAACTCAATGATCGAACATTTCAGAATTGTCCAACTCAATTTTCATTCAAACCAAAATGGTTGGACTGAATGTTTGATTAACTCAGATTGGTCAAACAGAATGTCTGATCAACTCAGAATAGTCAGACTCAATGATCGATCATCTCAGAATTGTCAAACTCAATGATCGAACATTTCAGAATTGTCAAACTCAATTTTCATTCAAACCAAAATGGTTGGACTCACTGTTTGATTAATTCAGAAAGGTCATACTGAATGTTTGATCAACTCAGAATAGTCAAACTCAATGACTGATCATTTCAGAATTGTCAAGCTCAGTGTTCAATAAAATCAAAATGGTGGGACTCAATGTATGATTATCTCAGAATGGTCATACTGAATGTTTGATCAACTCAGAATAGTCAAACTCAATGATCGATCATCTCAGAATTGTCAAACTCAATGATCGAACATTTCAGAATTGTCCAACTCAATTTTCATTCAAACCAAAATGGTTGGACTGAATGTTTGATTAACTCAGATTGGTCAAACAGAATGTCTGATCAACTCAGAATAGTCAGACTCAATGATCGATCATCTCAGAATTGTCAAACTCAATAATCGATAATTTCAGAATTGTCAAAGTCAGTGTACATTCAAATCAAAATGGTTGGACTCAATGTTTGATTAGCTCAGAATGGTCATACTAAATGTTTGACCAAATCAGAATAGTCAAACTCAATGATCGAACATTTCAGAATTGTCAAACTCAATGATCGAACATTTCAGAATTGTCAAACTCCATTTTCATTCAAACCAAAATGGTTGGACTCAATGTTTGATTAATTCAGAATGGTCATACTGAATGTTTGACCAAATCAGAATAGTCAAAGTCAATGATCGAACAATTCAGAATTGTCAAACTCAATTTTCAATCAAACCAAAATGGTTGGACTGAATGTTTGATTAACTCAGATTGGTCAAACAGAATGTCTGATCAACTCAGAATAGTCAGACTCAATGATCGATCATCTCAGAATTGTCAAACTCAATGATCGAACATTTCAGAATTGTCAAACTCAATTTTCTTTCAAACCAAAATGGTTGGACTCAATGTCTGATCAACTCAGAATAGTCAGACTCAATGATCGATCATCTCAGAATTGTCAAACTCAATGATCGAACATTTCAGAATTGTCAAACTCAATTTTCATTCAAACCAAAATGATTGGACTCAATGTTTGATTAATTCAGAATGGTCATACTGAATGTTTGATCAACTCAGAATAGTCAAACTCAATGATCGAACATTTCAGAATTGTCAAACTCAATTTTCAATCAAACCAAAATGGTTGGACTCAATGTATGATTATCTCAGAATGGTCATACTGAATGTTTGATCAACTCAGAATAGTCAAACTCAATGATCGATCATCTCAGAATTGTCAAACTCAATGATCGAACATTTCAGAATTGTCCAACTCAATTTTCATTCAAACCAATATGGTTGGACTGGTTGTTTGATTAACTCAGATTGGTCAAACAGAATGTCTGATCAACTCAGAATAGTCAGACTCAATGATCGAACATTTCAGAATTGTCAAACTCAATGATCGAACATTTCAGAATTGTCAAACTCAATTTTCATTCAAACCAAAATGGTTGGACTCAATGTTTGATTAGCTCAGAATGGTCATACTAAATGTTTGACCAAATCAGAATAGTCAAACTCAATGATCGAACATTTCAGAATTGTCAAACTCAATGATCGAACATTTCAGAATTGTCAAACTCAATTTTCATTCAAACCAAAATGGTTGGACTCAATGTTTGATTAATTCAGAATGGTCATACTGAATGTTTGACCAAATCAGAATAGTCAAACTCAATGATCGAACATTTCAGAATTGTCAAACTCAATTTTCAATCAAACCAAAATGGTTGGACTGAATGTTTGATTAACTCAGATTGGTCAAACAGAATGTCTGATCAACTCAGAATAGTCAGACTCAATGATCGATCATCTCAGAATTGTCAAACTCAATGATCGAACATTTCAGAATTGTCAAACTCAATTTTCATTCAAACCAAAATGGTTGGACTCAATGCTCGATTAATTCAGAATGGTCATACTGAATGTTTGATCAACTCAGAATAGTCAAACTCAATGATCGAACATTTCAGAATTGTCAAACTCAATTTTCATTCAAACCAAAATGGTTGGACTCAATGTTTGATTAGCTCAGAATGGTCATACTAAATGTTTGACCAAATCAGAATAGTCAAACTCAATGATCGAACATTTCAGAATTGTCAAACTCCATTTTCATTCAAACCAAAATGGTTGGACTCAATGTTTGATTAATTCAGAATGGTCATACTGAATGTTTGATCAACTCAGAATAGTCAAACTCAATGATCGAACATTTCAGAATTATCAAACTCAATTTTCATTCAAACCAAAATGGTTGGACTCAATGTTTGATTAGCTCAGAATGGTCATACTAAATGTTTGACCAAATCAGAATAGTCAAACTCAATGATCGAACATTTCAGAATTGTCAAACTCAATGATCGAACATTTCAGAATTGTCAAGCTTAATTTTCATTCAAGCCAAAATGGTTGGACTCAATGTTTGATTAATTCAGAATGGTCATACTGAATGTTTGACCAAATCAGAATAGTCAAACTCAATGATCGAACATTTCAGAATTGTCAAACTCAATTTTCAATCAAACCAAAATGGTTGGACTGAATGTTTGATTAACTCAGATTGGTCAAACAGAATGTCTGATCAACTCAGAATAGTCAGACTCAATGATCGATCATCTCAGAATTGTCAAACTCAATGATCGAACATTTCAGAATTGTCAAACTCAATTTTCAATCAAACCAAAATGGTTGGACTGAATGTTTGATTAACTCAGATTGGTCAAACAGAATGTCTGATCAACTCAGAATAGTCAGACTCAATGATCGATCATCTCAGAATTGTCAAACTCAATGATCGAACATTTCAGAATTGTCAAACTCAATTTTCATTCAAACCAAAATGGTTGGACTCAATGCTCGATTAATTCATAATGGTCATACTGAATGTTTGATCAACTCAGAATAGTCAAACTCAATGATCGAACATTTCAGAATTGTCAAACTCAATGATCGAACATTTCAGAATTGTCAAACTCCATTTTCATTCAAACCAAAATGGTTGGACTCAATGTTTGATTAATTCAGAATGGTCATACTGAATGTTTGACCAAATCAGAATAGTCAAAGTCAATGATCGAACAATTCAGAATTGTCAAACTCAATTTTCAATCAAACCAAAATGGTTGGACTGAATGTTTGATTAACTCAGATTGGTCAAACAGAATGTCTGATCAACTCAGAATAGTCAGACTCAATGATCGATCATCTCAGAATTGTCAAACTCAATGATCGAACATTTCAGAATTGTCAAACTCAATTTTCTTTCAAACCAAAATGGTTGGACTCAATGTCTGATCAACTCAGAATAGTCAGACTCAATGATCGATCATCTCAGAATTGTCAAACTCAATGATCGAACATTTCAGAATTGTCAAACTCAATTTTCATTCAAACCAAAATGGTTGGACTCAATGTTTGATTAATTCAGAATGGTCATACTGAATGTTTGATCAACTGAGAATAGTCAAACTCAATGATCGAACATTTCAGAATTGTCAAACTCAATTTTCAATCAAACCAAAATGGTTGGACTCAATGTATGATTATCTCAGAATGGTCATACTGAATGTTTGATCAACTCAGAATAGTCAAACTCAATGATCGATCATCTCAGAATTGTCAAACTCAATTTTCAATCAAACCAAAATGGTTGGACTGAATGTTTGATTAACTCAGATTGGTCAAACAGAATGTCTGATCAACTCAGAATAGTCAGACTCAATGATCGATCATCTCAGAATTGTCAAACTCAATGATCGAACATTTCAGAATTGTCAAACTCAATTTTCAATCAAACCAAAATGGTTGGACTGAATGTTTGATTAACTCAGATTGGTCAAACAGAATGTCTGATCAACTCAGAATAGTCAGCCTCAATGATCGATCATCTCAGAATTGTCAAACTCAATGATCGAACATTTCAGAATTGTCAAACTCAATTTTCATTCAAACCAAAATGGTTGGACTCAATGCTCGATTAATTCAGAATGGTCATACTGAATGTTTGATCAACTCAGAATAGTCAAACTCATTGATCGAACATTTCAGAATTGTCAAACTCAATGATCGAACATTTCAGAATTGTCAAACTCCATTTTCATTCAAACCAAAATGGTTGGACTCAATGTTTGATTAATTCAGAATGGTCATACTGAATGTTTGACCAAATCAGAATAGTCAAAGTCAATGATCGAACAATTCAGAATTGTCAAACTCAATTTTCAATCAAACCAAAATGGTTGGACTGAATGTTTGATTAACTCAGATTGGTCAAACAGAATGTCTGATCAACTCAGAATAGTCAGACTCAATGATCGATCATCTCAGAATTGTCAAACTCAATGATCGAACATTTCAGAATTGTCAAACTCAATTTTCTTTCAAACCAAAATGGTTGGACTCAATGTCTGATCAACTCAGAATAGTCAGACTCAATCATCGATCATCTCAGAATTGTCAAACTCAATGATCGAACATTTCAGAATTGTCAAACTCAATTTTCATTCAAACCAAAATGGTTGGACTCAATGTTTGATTAATTCAGAATGGTCATACTGAATGTTTGATCAACTGAGAATAGTCAAACTCAATGATCGAACATTTCAGAATTGTCAAACTCAATTTTCAATCAAACCAAAATGGTTGGACTCAATGTATGATTATCTCAGAATGGTCATACTGAATGTTTGATCAACTCAGAATAGTCAAACTCAATGATCGATCATCTCAGAATTGTCAAACTCAATGATCGAACATTTCAGAATTGTCCAACTCAATTTTCATTTAAACCAAAATGGTTGGAGTGAATGTTTGATTAACTCAGATTGGTCAAACAGAATGTCTGATCAACTCAGAATAGTCAGACTCAATGATCGTACATTTCAGAATTGTCAAACTCAATGATCGAACATTTCAGAATTGTCAAACTCAATTTTCATTCAAACCAAAATGGTTGGACTCAATGTTTGATTAGCTCAGAATGGTCATACTAAATGTTTGACCAAATCAGAATAGTCAAACTCAATGATCGAACATTTCAGAATTGTCAAACTCAATGATCGAACATTTCAGAATTGTCAAACTCAATTTTCATTCAAACCAAAATGGTTGGACTCAATGTTTGATTAATTCAGAATGGCCATACTGAATGTTTGACCAAATCAGAATAGTCAAACTCAATGATCGAACATTTCAGAATTGTCAAACTCAATTTTCAATCAAACCAAAATGGTTGGACTGAATGTTTGATTAACTCAGATTGGTCAAACAGAATGTCTGATCAACTCAGAATAGTCAGACTCAATGATCGATCATCTCAGAATTGTCAAACTCAATAATCGAACATTTCAGAATTGTCAAACTCAATTTTCATTCAAACCAAAATGGTTGGACTCAATGTTTGATTAATTCAGAATGGTCATACTGAATGTTTGATCAACTCAGAATAGTCAAACTCAATGATCGAACATTTCAGAATTGTCAAACTCAATTTTCATTCAAACCAAAATGGTTGGACTCAATGTTTGATTAGCTCAGAATGGTCAAACTAAATGTTTGACCAAATCAGAATAGTCAAACTCAATGATCGAACATTTCAGAATTGTCAAACTCAATGATCGAACATTTCAGAATTGTCAAACTCCATTTTCATTCAAACCAAAATGGTTGGACTCAATGTTTGATTAATTCAGAATGGTCATACCGAATGTTTGATCAACTCAGAATAGTCAAACTCAATGATCGAACATTTCAGAATTATCAAACTCAATTTTCATTCAAACCAAAATGGTTGGACTCAATGTTTGATTAGCTCAGAATGGTCATACTAAATGTTTGACCAAATCAGAATAGTCAAACTCAATGATCAAACATTTCAGAATTGTCAAACTCAATGATCGAACATTTCAGAATTGTCAAGCTTAATTTTCATTCAAGCCAAAATGGTTGGACTCAATGTTTGATTAATTCAGAATGGTCATACTGAATGTTTGACCAAATCAGAATAGTCAAACTCAATGATCGAACATTTCAGAATTGTCAAACTCAATTTTCAATCAAACCAAAATGGTTGGACTGAATGTTTGATTAACTCAGATTGGTCAAACAGAATGTCTGATCAACTCAGAATAGTCAGACTCAATGATCGATCATCTCAGAATTGTCAAACTCAATGATCGAACATTTCAGAATTGTCAAACTCAATTTTCAATCAAACCAAAATGGTTGGACTGAATGTTTGATTAACTCAGATTGGTCAAACAGAATGTCTGATCAACTCAGAATAGTCAGACTCAATGATCGATCATCTCAGAATTGTCAAACTCAATGATCGAACATTTCAGAATTATCAAACTCAATTTTCATTCAAACCAAAATGGTTGGACTCAATGTTTGATTAGCTCAGAATGGTCATACTAAATGTTTGACCAAATCAGAATAGTCAAACTCAATGATCAAACATTTCAGAATTGTCAAACTCAATTTTCAATCAAACCAAAATGGTTGGACTGAATGTTTGATTAACTCAGATTGGTCAAACAGAATGTCTGATCAACTCAGAATAGTCAGACTCAATGATCGATCATCTCAGAATTGTCAAACTCAATGATCGAACATTTCAGAATTGTCAAACTCAATTTTCAATCAAACCAAAATGGTTGGACTGAATGTTTGATTAACTCAGATTGGTCAAACAGAATGTCTGATCAACTCAGAATAGTCAGACTCAATGATCGATCATCTCAGAATTGTCAAACTCAATGATCGAACATTTCAGAATTGTCAAACTCAATTTTCATTCAAACCAAAATGGTTGGACTCAATGTTTGATTAATTCAGAAAGGTCATACTGAATGTTTGATCAACTCAGAATAGTCAAACTCAATGACTGATCATTTCAGAATTGTCAAGCTCAGTGTTCAATAAAATCAAAATGGTGGGACTCAATGTATGATTATCTCAGAATGGTCATACTGAATGTTTGATCAACTCAGAATAGTCAAACTCAATGATCGATCATCTCAGAATTGTCAAACTCAATGATCGAACATTTCAGAATTGTCCAACTCAATTTTCATTCAAACCAAAATGGTTGGACTGAATGTTTGATTAACTCAGATTGGTCAAACAGAATGTCTGATCAACTCAGAATAGTCAGACTCAATGATCGAACATTTCAGAATTGTCAAACTCAATGATCGAACATTTCAGAATTGTCAAACTCAATTTTCATTCAAACCAAAATGGTTGGACTCAATGTTTGATTAATTCAGAATGGTCATACTGAATGTTTGACCAAATCAGAATAGTCAAACTCAATGATCGAACATTTCAGAATTGTCAAACTCAATTTTCAATCAAACCAAAATGGTTGGACTGAATGTTTGATTAACTCAGATTGGTCAAACAGAATGTCTGATCAACTCAGAATAGTCAGACTCAATGATCGATCATCTCAGAATTGTCAAACTCAATGATCGAACATTTCAGAATTGTCAAACTCAATTTTCAATCAAACCAAAATGGTTGGACTGAATGTTTGATTAACTCAGATTGGTCAAACAGAATGTCTGATCAACTCAGAATAGTCAGACTCAATGATCGATCATCTCAGAATTGTCAAACTCAATGATCGAACATTTCAGAATTGTCAAACTCAATTTTCATTCAAACCAAAATGGTTGGACTCAATGCTCGATTAATTCAGAATGGTCATACTGAATGTTTGATCAACTCAGAATAGTCAAACTCAATGATCGAACATTTCAGAATTGTCAAACTCAATGATCGAACATTTCAGAATTGTCAAACTCCATTTTCATTCAAACCAAAATGGTTGGACTCAATGTTTGATTAATTCAGAATGGTCATACTGAATGTTTGACCAAATCAGAATAGTCAAAGTCAATGATCGAACAATTCAGAATTGTCAAACTCAATTTTCAATCAAACCAAAATGGTTGGACTGAATGTTTGATTAACTCAGATTGGTCAAACAGAATGTCTGATCAACTCAGAATAGTCAGACTCAATGATCGATCATCTCAGAATTGTCAAACTCAATGATCGAACATTTCAGAATTGTCAAACTCAATTTTCTTTCAAACCAAAATGGTTGGACTCAATGTCTGATCAACTCAGAATAGTCAGACTCAATGATCGATCATCTCAGAATTGTCAAACTCAATGATCGAACATTTCAGAATTGTCAAACTCAATTTTCATTCAAACCAAAATGGTTGGACTCAATGTTTGATTAATTCAGAATGGTCATACTGAATGTTTGATCAACTGAGAATAGTCAAACTCAATGATCGAACATTTCAGAATTGTCAAACTCAATTTTCAATCAAACCAAAATGGTTGGACTCAATGTATGATTATCTCAGAATGGTCATACTGAATGTTTGATCAACTCAGAATAGTCAAACTCAATGATCGATCATCTCAGAATTGTCAAACTCAATGATCGAACATTTCAGAATTGTCAAACTCAATTTTCATTCAAACCAAAATGGTTGGACTGAATGTTTGATTAACTCAGATTGGTCAAACAGAATGTCTGATCAACTCAGAATAGTCAGACTCAATGATCGAACATTTCAGAATAGTCAAACTCAATGATCGAACATTTCAGAATTGTCAAACTCAATTTTCATTCAAACCAAAATGGTTGGACTCAATGTTTGATTAGCTCAGAATGGTCATACTAAATGTTTGACCAAATCAGAATAGTCAAACTCAATGATCGAACATTTCAGAATTGTCAAACTCAATGATCGAACATTTCAGAATTGTCAAACTCAATTTTCATTCAAACCAAAA
Organism: Alitta virens; assembly: GCA_932294295.1. Lineage (NCBI taxonomy): Eukaryota > Metazoa > Annelida > Polychaeta > Phyllodocida > Nereididae > Alitta > Alitta virens. The sequence goes on from OW028581.1 coordinate 10,182,207, forward strand.
TGGTTGGACTCAATGTTTGATTAATTCAGAATGGCCATACTGAATGTTTGACCAAATCAGAATAGTCAAACTCAATGATCGAACATTTCAGAATTGTCAAACTCAATTTTCAATCAAACCAAAATGGTTGGACTGAATGTTTGATTAACTCAGATTGGTCAAACAGAATGTCTGATCAACTCAGAATAGTCAGACTCAATGATCGATCATCTCAGAATTGTCAAACTCAATGATCGAACATTTCAGAATTGTCAAACTCAATTTTCATTCAAACCAAAATGGTTGGACTCAATGTTTGATTAATTCAGAATGGTCATACTGAATGTTTGATCAACTCAGAATAGTCAAACTCAATGATCGAACATTTCAGAATTGTCAAACTCAATTTTCATTCAAACCAAAATGGTTGGACTCAATGTTTGATTAGCTCAGAATGGTCAAACTAAATGTTTGACCAAATCAGAATAGTCAAACTCAATGATCGAACATTTCAGAATTGTCAAACTCAATGATCGAACATTTCAGAATTGTCAAACTCCATTTTCATTCAAACCAAAATGGTTGGACTCAATGTTTGATTAATTCAGAATGGTCATACTGAATGTTTGATCAACTCAGAATAGTCAAACTCAATGATCGAACATTTCAGAATTATCAAACTCAATTTTCATTCAAACCAAAATGGTTGGACTCAATGTTTGATTAGCTCAGAATGGTCATACTAAATGTTTGACCAAATCAGAATAGTCAAACTCAATGATCAAACATTTCAGAATTGTCAAACTCAATGATCGAACATTTCAGAATTGTCAAGCTTAATTTTCATTCAAGCCAAAATGGTTGGACTCAATGTTTGATTAATTCAGAATGGTCATACTGAATGTTTGACCAAATCAGAATAGTCAAACTCAATGATCGAACATTTCAGAATTGTCAAACTCAATTTTCAATCAAACCAAAATGGTTGGACTCAATGTATGATTATCTCAGAATGGTCATACTGAATGTTTGATCAACTCAGAATAGTCAAACTCAATGATCGATCATCTCAGAATTGTCAAACTCAATGATCGAACATTTCAGAATTGTCCAACTCAATTTTCATTCAAACCAAAATGGTCGGACTGAATGTTTGATTAACTCAGATTGGTCAAACAGAATGTCTGATCAACTCAGAATAGTCAGACTCAATGATCGAACATTTCAGAATTGTCAAACTCAATGATCGAACATTTCAGAATTGTCAAACTCAATTTTCATTCAAACCAAAATGGTTGGACTCAATGTTTGATTAATTCAGAATGGTCATACTGAATGTTTGACCAAATCAGAATAGTCAAACTCAATGATCGAACATTTCAGAATTGTCAAACTCAATTTTCAATCAAACCAAAATGGTTGGACTGAATGTTTGATTAACTCAGATTGGTCAAACAGAATGTCTGATCAACTCAGAATAGTCAGACTCAATGATCGATCATCTCAGAATTGTCAAACTCAATGATCGAACATTTCAGAATTGTCAAACTCAATTTTCATTCAAACCAAAATGGTTGGACTCAATGTTTGATTAGCTCAGAATGGTCATACTAAATGTTTGACCAAATCAGAATAGTCAAACTCAATGGTCGAACATTTCAGTATTGTCAAACTCAATGATCGAACATTTCAGAATTGTCAAACTCAATTTTCATTCAAACCAAAATGGTTGGACTCAATGTTTGATTAATTCAGAATGGTCATACTGAATGTTTGACCAAATCAGAATAGTCAAACTGAATGATCGAACATTTCAGAATTGTCAAACGCAATTTTCAATCAAACCAAAATGGTTGGACTCAATGTATGATTATCTCAGAATGGTCATACTGAATGTTTGATCAACTCAGAATAGTCAGACTCAATGATCGATCATCTCAGAATTGTCAAACTCAATGATCGAACATTTCAGAATTGTCCAACTCAATTTTCATTCAAACCAAAATGGTTGGACTGAATGTTTGATTAACTCAGATTGCTCAAACAGAATGTCTGATCAACTCAGAATAGTCAGACTCAATGATCGATCATCTCAGAATTGTCAAACTCAATGATCGAACATTTCAGAATTGTCAAACTCAATTTTCATTCAAACCAAAATGGTTGGACTCAATGTTTGATTAATTCAGAAAGGTCATACTGAATGTTTGATCAACTCAGAATAGTCAAACTCAATGATCGAACATTTCAGAATTGTCAAACTCAATGATCGAACATTTCAGAATTGTCAAACTCAATTTTCATTCAAACCAAAATGGTTTTAATCAACTTTAATCAATTTAGAATAATCAAACTCAATGTTCGATCATTCAAATCAGAATAGTTTGACTGAATGTTTGATCAGGTCAAAATAGTCTGACTCAATGTTGAATTAGCTCAGAATAGTCATACTCAAACTTTAATCAACTCAGAATAATCAAACTCAATGTTCGATCATTCAAATCAGAATAGTTTGACTCAATGTTTGATCAGGTCAAAATAGTCAGACTCAATGTTGAATTAGCTCAGAATAGTTATACTCAAACTTTAATCAATTTAGAATAATCAAACTCAATGTTCGATCATTCAAATCAGAATAGTTTGACTGAATGTTTGATGAGGTCAAAATAGTCTGATTCAATGTTGAATTAGCTCAGAATAGTTATACTCAAACTTTAATCAACTCAGAATAATCAAACTCAATGTTCGATCATTCAAATCAGAATAGTTTGACTCAATGTTTGATCAGGTCAAAATAGTCAGACTCAATGTTGAATTAGCTCAGAATAGTTATACTCAAACTTTAATCAACTCAGAATAATCAAACTCAATGTTCGATCATTCAAATCAGAATAGTTTGACTCAATGTTTGATCAGGTCAAAATAGTCAGACTCAATGTTGAATTAGCTCAGAATAGTTATACTCAAATTTTAATCAATTTAGAATAATCAAACTCAATGTTCGATCATTCAAATCAGAAATAGTTTGACTCAATGTTTGATGAGGTCAAAATAGTCTGACTCAATGTTGAATTAGCTCCGAATAGTCATACTTAAACTTTAATCAACTCAGAATAATCAAACTCAATGTTCGATCATTCAAATCAGAATAGTTTGACTCAATATTTGATCAGGTCAAAATAGTCAGACTCAATGTTGAATTAGCTCAGAATAGTTATACTCAAACTTTAATCAACTCAGAATAATCAAACTCAATGTTCGATCATTCAAATCAGAATAATTTGACTCAATGTTTGATCAGGCCAAAATAGTCAGACTCAATGTTGAATTAGCTCAGAATAGTTATACTCAAACTTTAATCAATTCAGAATAATCAAACTCAATGTTCGTGATTCAAATCAGAATAGTTTGACTCAATGTTTGATCAGGTTAAAATAGTCTGACTCAATGTTGAATTAGCTCAGAATAGTTATACTCAAACTTTAATTGATTCAGAATAATCAAACTCAATGTTCGATCATTCAAATCAGAATAGTTTGACTCAATGTTTGATGAGGTCAATATAGTCAGACTCAATGTGGAATTGGCTTAGAATAGTTATACTCAAACTTTAATCAATTCAGAATAATCAAACTCAATGTTCGATCATTCAAACAGAATAGTTTGACTCAATGTTTGATGAGGTCAATATAGTCAGACTCAATGTTGAATTAGCTCAGAATAGTTATACTCAAACTTCAATCAACTCAGAATAATCAAACTCAATGTTCGATCATTCAAATCCGAATAGTTTGACTCAATGTTTGATCAGGTCAAAATAGTCAGACTCAATGATGAATTATCTCAGAATAGTCATACTTAAACTTTAATTGATTCAGAATAATCAAACTCAATGTTCGATCATTCAAATCAGAATAGTTTGACTCAATGTTTGATGAGGTCAAAATAGTCAGACTCAATGTTGAATTAGCTCAGAATAGTTATACTCAAACTTCAATCAACTCAGAATAATCAAACTCCATGTTCGGTCATTCAAATCAGAATAGTTTGAATCAATGTTTGATGAGGTCAAAATAGTCAGACTCAATGTTGAATTAGCTCATAATAGTTATACTCAAACTTTAATCAATTCAGAATAATCAAACTCAATGTTCGATCATTCAAATCAGAATAGTTTGACTCAATGTATGATTAGGTCAAAATAGTCAGACTCAATGTTGAATTAGCTCAGAATAGTCATACTCAAACTTTAATCAACTCAGAATAATCACACTCAATGTTCGATCATTCAAATCAGAAAAGTTTGACTCAATGTTTGATGAGGTCAATATAGTCAAACCCAATGTGGAATTAGCTTAGAATAGTTATACTCAAACTTGAATTGATTCAGAATAATCAAACTCAATGTTCGATCATTCAAATCAGAATAGTTTGACTCAATGTTTGATGAGGTCAAAATAGTCAGACCCAATGTGGAAATATCTTAGAATAGTTATTCTCAAACTTTAATTGATTCAGAATAATCAAACTCAATGTTCGATCATTCAAATCAGAATAGTTTGACTCAATGTTTGATGAGGTCAATATAGTCAGACTCAATGTTGAATTAGCTCAGAATAGTTATACTCAAACTTCAATCAACTCAGAATAATCAAACTCAATGTTCGATCATTCAAATCCGAATAGTTTGACTCAATGTTTGATCAGGTCAAAATAGTCAGACTCAATGATGAATTATCTCAGAATAGTCATACTTAAACTTTAATTGATTCAGAATAATCAAACTCAATGTTCGATCATTCAAATCAGAATAGTTTGACTCAATGTTTGATGAGGTCAAAATAGTCAGACTCAATGTTGAATTAGCTCAGAATAGTTATACTCAAACTTCAATCAACTCAGAATAATCAAACTCCATGTTCGGTCATTCAAATCAGAATAGTTTGAATCAATGTTTGATGAGGTCAAAATAGTCAGACTCAATGTTGAATTAGCTCATAATAGTTATACTCAAACTTTAATCAATTCAGAATAATCAAACTCAATGTTCGATCATTCAAATCAGAATAGTTTGACTTAATGTATGATTAGGTCAAAATAGTCAGACTCAATGTTGAATTAGCTCAGAATAGTCATACTCAAACTTTAATCAACTCAGAATAATCACACTCAATGTTCGATTATTCAAATCAGAAAAGTTTGACTCAATGTTTGATGAGGTCAATATAGTCAAACCCAATGTGGAATTAGCTTAGAATAGTTATACTCAAACTTTAATTGATTCAGAATAATCAAACTCAATGTTCGATCATTCAAATCAGAATAGTTTGACTGAATGTTTGATGAGGTCAATATAGTCAGACTCAATGTGGAATTAGCTCAGAATAGTTATACTCAAACTTTAATTGATTCAGAATAATCAAACTCAATGTTCGATCATTCAAATCAGAATAGTTTGACTCAATGTTTGATGAGGTCAGTATAGTCAGACTCAATGTTGAATTAGCTCAAAATAGTTATACTCAAACTTCATTCAACTCAGAATAATCAAACTCAATGTTCGATCATTCAAATCAGAATAGTTTGACTCAATGTTTGATCAGGTCAAAATAGTCTGACTCAATGTTGAATTAGCTCAGAATAGTTATACTCAAACTTTAATCAATTAAGAACAATCAAACTCAATGTTCGATCATTCAAATCAGAATAGTTTGACTCAATGTTTGATCAGGTCAAAATAGTCAGACTCAATGATGAATTATCTCAGAATAGTCATACTCAAACTTCAATCAACTCAGAATAATCAAACTCAATGTTCGATCATTCAAATCAGAATAGTTTGACTCAATGTTTGATCAGGTCAAAATAGTCAGACTCAATGTTGAATTAGCTCAGAATAGTTATACTCAAACTTTAATCAATTCAGAATAATCAAACTCAATGTTCGATCATTCAAATCAGAATAGTTTCACTCAATGTTTGATGAGGTCAAAATAGTCAGACTCAATGTTGAATTAGCTCAGAATAGTTATACTCAAATTTTATCAATTCAGAATAATCAAACTCAATGTTCGATCATTCAAATCAGAATAGTTTCACTCAATGTTTGATCAGGTCAATATAGTCAGACTCAATGTTGAATTAGCTCAGAATAGTTATACTCAAACTTTAATCAATTCAGAATAATTAAACTCAATGTTCGATCATTCAAATCAGAATAGTTTGACTCAATGTTTGATCAGGTCAAAATAGTCAGACTCAATGATGAATTATCTCAGAATAGTCATACTTAAACTTTAATTGATTCAGAATAATCAAACTGAATGTTCGATCATTCAAATCAGAATAGTTTGACTCTATGTTTGATGAATTCAATATAGTCAGAATCAATGTTGAATTAGCTCAGAATAGTTATACTCAAACTTTAATCAACTCAGAATAATCAAACTCAATGTTCGATCATTCAAATCAGAATAGTTTGACTCAATGTTTGATCAGGTCAAAATAGTCAGACTCAATGCTGAATTAGCTAAGAATAGTTATACTCGAACTTTAATTAACTCAAAATAATCAAACTCAATGTTCGATCATTCAAATCAGAATAGTTTGACTCAATGTTTGATGAGGTCAATATAGTCAGACTCAATGTTGAATTAACTGAGAATAGTTATACTCAAACTTTAATCAATTCAGAATAATCAAACTCAATGTTCGATTATACTCAAACTTTAATCAACTCAGAATAATCAAACTCAATGTTCGATCATTCAAATCAGAATAGTTTGACTCAATGTTTGATCAGGTCAAAATAGTCAGACTCAATGTTGAATTAGCTCAAAATAGTTATACTCAAACTTCAATCAACTCAGAATAATCAAACTCCATGTTCGGTCATTCAAATCAGAATAGTTTGAATCAATGTTTGATGAGGTCAAAATAGTCAGACTCAATGTTGAATTAGCTCAGAATAGTTATACTCAAACTTTAATCAATTCAGAATAATCAAACTCAATGTTCGATCATTCAAATCAGAATAGTTTGACTCAATGTATGATTAGGTCAAAATAGTCAGACTCAATGTTGAATTAGCTCAGAATAGTCATACTCAAACTTTAATCAACTCAGAATAATCACACTCAATGTTCGATCATTCAAATCAGAAAAGTTTGACTCAATGTTTGATGAGGTCAATATAGTCAAACCCAATGTGGAATTAGCTTAGAATAGTTATACTCAAACTTTAATTGATTCAGAATAATCAAACTCAATGTTCGATCATTCAAATCAGAATAGTTTGACTCAATGTTTGATGAGGTCAATATAGTCAGACCCAATGTGGAAATAGCTTAGAATAGTTATACTCAAACTTTAATTGATTCAGAATAATCAAACTCAATGTTCGATCATTCAAATCAGAATAGTTTGACTCAATGTTTGATGAGGTCAATATTATCAGACTCAATGTGGAATTAGCTCAGAATAGTTATACTCAAACTTTAATCAATTCAGAATAATCAAACTCAATGTTCGATTATACTCAAACTTTAATCAACTCAGAATAATCAAACTCAATGTTCGATCATTCAAATCAGAATAGTTTGACTCAATGTTTGATCAGGTCAAAATAGTCAGACTCAATGTTGAATTAGCTCAGAATAGTTATACTCAAACTTTAATTGATTCAGAATAATCAAACTCAATGTTCGATCATTCAAATCAGAATAGTTTGACTCAATGTTTGATGAGGTCAATATAGTCAGACTCAATGTGGAATTAGCTCAGAATAGTTATACTCAAACTTTAATCAATTCAGAATAATCAAACTCAATGTTCGATCATTCAAATCAGAATAGTTTGACTCAATGTTTGATGAGGTCAAAATAGTCAGACTCAATGTTGAATTAGCTCAGAATAGTTATACTCAAACTTTAATTGATTCAGAATAATCAAACTCAATGTTCGATCATTCAAATCAGAATAGTTTGACTCAATGTTTGATGAGGTCAAAATAGTCAGACTCAATGTTGAATTAGCTCAGAATTGTCATACTCAAACTTTAATCAACTCAGAATAATCAAACTCAATGTTCGATCATTCAAATCAGAATAGTTTGACTCAATGTTTGATGAGGTCAATATAGTCAGACTCAATGTTGAATTAGCTCAGAATAGTTATACTCAAACTTTAATCAATTCAGAATAATCAAACTCAATGTTCGATCATTCAAATCAGAATAGTTTGACTCAATGTATGATTAGTTCAAAATAGTCAGACTCAATGTTGAATTAGCTCAGAATTGTCATACTCAATCTTTAATTAATTCAGAATAGTCAAACTCAATGTTCGATCATTCAAACAGAATAGTTTGACTCAATGTTTGATCAGGTTAAAATAGTCAGACTCAATGTTGAATTAGCTCAGAATAGTTATACTCCAACATCAATCAACTCAGAATAATCAAACTCAATGTTCGATCATTCAAATCAGAATAGTTTGACTCAATGTTTGATTAGGTCAAAATAGTCAGACTCAATGATGAATTATCTCAGAATAGTCATACTTAAACTTTAATTGATTCAGAATAATCAAACTCAATGTTCGATCATTCAAATCAGAATAGTTTGACTCAATGTTTGATTAAGTCAATATAGTCAGACTCAATGTTGAATTAGCTCAGAATAGTCATACTCAAACTTTAATCAACTCAGAATAATCACACTCAATGTTCGATCATTCAAATCAGAAAAGTTTGACTCAATGTTTGATGAGGTCAATATAGTCAAACCCAATGTGGAATTAGCTTAGAATAGTTATACTCAAACTTTAATTGATTCAGAATAATCAAACTCAATGTTCGATCATTCAAATCAGAATAGTTTGACTCAATGTTTGATGAGGTCAATATAGTCAGACCCAATGTGGAAATAGCTTAGAATAGTTATACTCAAACTTTAATTGATTCAGAATAATCAAACTCAATGTTCGATCATTCAAATCAGAATAGTTTGACTCAATGTTTGATGAGGTCAAAATAGTCAGACTCAATGCTGAATTAGCTAAGAATAGTTATACTCAAACTTTAATCAATTCAGAATAATCAAACTCAATGTTCGATCATTCAAATCAGAATAGTTTGACTCAATGTTTGATCAGGTCAAAATAGTCAGACTCAATGTTAAATTAGCTCAGAATAGTCATACTCAAACTTTAATCAACTCACAATAATCAAACTCAATGTTCAATCATTCAAATCAGAATAGTTTGACTCAATGTTTGATCAGATCAAAATAGTCAGACTCAATGATGAATTATCTCAGAATAGTCATACTTAAACTTTAATTGATTCAGAATAATCAAACTCAATGTTCGATCATTCAAATCAGAATAGTTTGACTCAATGTTTGATCAGGTCAAAATAGTCAGACTCAATGTTGAATTAGCTCAGAATAGTTATACTCAAACTTTAATCAATTCAGAATAATCAAACTCAATGTTCGATCATTCAAATCAGAATAGTTTGACTCAATGTTTGATCCGGTCAAAATAGTCAGACTCAATGTTGAATTAGCTCAGAATAGTTATACTCAAACTTTAATCAACTCAGAATAATCAAACTCAATGTTCGATCATTCAAATCAGAATAGTTTGACTCAATGTTTGATTAAGTCAATATAGTCAGACTCAATGTTGAATTAGCTCAGAATAGTCATACTCAAACTTTAATCAACTCAGAATAATCACACTCAATGTTCGATCATTCAAATCAGAAAAGTTTGACTCAATGTTTGATGAGGTCAATATAGTCAAACCCAATGTGGAATTAGCTTAGAATAGTTATACTCAAACTTTAATTGATTCAGAATAATCAAACTCAATGTTCGATCATTCAAATCAGAATAGTTTGACTCAATGTTTGATGAGGTCAATATAGTCAGACCCAATGTGGAAATAGCTTAGAATAGTTATACTCAAACTTTAATTGATTCAGAATAATCAAACTCAATGTTCGATCATTCAAATCAGAATAGTTTGACTCAATGTTTGATGAGGTCAATATAGTCAGACTCAATGTGGAATTAGCTCAGAATAGTTATACTCAAACTTTAATCAATTCAGAATAATCAAACTCAATGTTCGATTATACTCAAACTTTAATCAACTCAGAATAATCAAACTCAATGTTCGATCATTCAAATCAGAATAGTTTGACTCAATGTTTGATGAGGTCAAAATAGTCAGACTCAATGTTGAATTAGCTCAGAATAGTTATACTCAAACTTTAATTGATTCAGAATAATCAAACTCAATGTTCGATCATTCAAATCAGAATAGTTTGACTCAATGTTTGATGAGGTCAATATAGTCAGACTCAATGTGGAATTAGCTCAGAATAGTTATACTCAAACTTTAATCAATTCAGAATAATCAAACTCAATGTTCGATCATTCAAATCAGAATAGTTTGACTCAATGTTTGATGAGGTCAAAATAGTCAGACTCAATGTTGAATTAGCTCAAAATAGTTATACTCAAACTTTAATTGATTCAGAATAATCAAACTCAATGTTCGATCATTCAAATCAGAATAGTTTGACTCAATGTTTGATGAGGTCAAAATAGTCAGACTCAATGTTGAATTAGCTCAGAATAGTTATACTCAAACTTCAATCAACTCAGAATAATCAAACTCCATGTTCGGTCATTCAAATCAGAATAGTTTGAATCAATGTTTGATGAGGTCAAAATAGTCAGACTCAATGTTGAATTAGCTCAGAATAGTCATACTCAAACTTTAATCAACTCACAATAATCAAACTCAATGTTCAATCATTCAAATCAGAATAGTTTGACTCAATGTTTGATCAGATCAAAATAGTCAGACTCAATGATGAATTATCTCAGAATAGTCATACTTAAACTTTAATTGATTCAGAATAATCAAACTCAATGTTCGATCATTCAAATCAGAATAGTTTGACTCAATGTTTGATTAAGTCAATATAGTCAGACTCAATGTTGAATTAGCTCAGAATAGTCATACTCAAACTTTAATCAACTCAGAATAATCACACTCAATGTTCGATCATTCAAATCAGAAAAGTTTGACTCAATGTTTGATGAGGTCAATATAGTCAAACCCAATGTGGAATTAGCTTAGAATAGTTATACTCAAACTTTAATTGATTCAGAATAATCAAACTCAATGTTCGATCATTCAAATCAGAATAGTTTGACTCAATGTTTGATGAGGTCAATATAGTCAGACCCAATGTGGAAATAGCTTAGAATAGTTATACTCAAACTTTAATTGATTCAGAATAATCAAACTCAATGTTCGATCATTCAAATCAGAATAGTTTGACTCAATGTTTGATGAGGTCAATATAGTCAGACTGAATGTGGAATTAGCTCAGAATAGTTATACTCAAACTTTAATCAATTCAGAATAATCAAACTCAATGTTCGATCATTCAAATCAGAATAGTTTGACTCAATGTTTGATGAGGTCAAAATAGTCAGACTCAATGTTGAATTAGCTCAGAATAGTTATACTCAAACTTCAATCAACTCAGAATAATCAAACTCCATGTTCGGTCATTCAAATCAGAATAGTTTGAATCAATGTTTGATGAGGTCAAAATAGTCAGACTCAATGTTGAATTAGCTCAGAATAGTTATACTCAAACTTTAATCAATTCAGAATAATCAAACTCAATGTTCGATCATTCAAATCAGAATAGTTTGACTCAATGTATGATTAGGTCAAAATAGTCAGACTCAATGTTGAATTAGCTCAGAATAGTCATACTCAAACTTTAATCAACTCAGAATAATCAAACTCAATGTTCGATCATTCAAATCAGAATAGTTTGACTCAATGTTTGATGAGGTCAATATAGTCAGACTCAATGTGGAATTAGCTCAGAATAGTCATACTCAATCTTTAATTAATTCAGAATAATCAAACTCAATGTTCGATCATTCAAACAGAATAGTTTGACTCAATGTTTGATCAGGTTAAAATAGTCAGACTCAATGTTGAATTAGCTCAGAATAGTTATACTCCAACATCAATCAACTCAGAATAATCAAACTCAATGTTCGATCATTCAAATCAGAATAGTTTGACTCAATGTTTGATTAGGTCAAAATAGTCAGACTCAATGATGAATTATCTCAGAATAGTCATACTTAAACTTTAATTGATTCAGAATAATCAAACTCAATGTTCGATCATTCAAATCAGAATAGTTTGACTCAATGTTTGATTAAGTCAATATAGTCAGACTCAATGTTGAATTAGCTCAGAATAGTAATACTCAAACTTTAATCAACTCAGAATAATCACACTCAATGTTCGATCATTCAAATCAGAAAAGTTTGACTCAATGTTTGATGAGGTCAATATAGTCAAACCCAATGTGGAATTAGCTTAGAATAGTTATACTCAAACTTTAATTGATTCAGAATAATCAAACTCAATGTTCGATCATTCAAATCAGAATAGTTTGACTCAATGTTTGATGAGGTCAATATAGTCAGACCCAATGTGGAAATAGCTTAGAATAGTTATACTCAAACTTTAATTGATTCAGAATAATCAAACTCAATGTTCGATCATTCAAATCAGAATAGTTTGACTCAATGTTTGATGAGGTCAAAATAGTCAGACTCAATGCTGAATTAGCTAAGAATAGTTATACTCAAACTTTAATCAATTCAGAATAATCAAACTCAATGTTCGATCATTCAAATCAGAATAGTTTGACTCAATGTTTGATCAGGTCAAAATAGTCAGACTCAATGTTAAATTAGCTCAGAATAGTCATACTCAAACTTTAATCAACTCACAATAATCAAACTCAATGTTCAATCATTCAAATCAGAATAGTTTGACTCAATGTTTGATCAGATCAAAATAGTCAGACTCAATGATGAATTATCTCAGAATAGTCATACTTAAACTTTAATTGATTCAGAATAATCAAACTCAATGTTCGATCATTCAAATCAGAATAGTTTGACTCAATGTTTGATCAGGTCAAAATAGTCAGACTCAATGTTGAATTAGCTCAGAATAGTTATACTCAAACTTTAATCAATTCAGAATAATCAAACTCAATGTTCGATCATTCAAATCAGAATAGTTTGACTCAATGTTTGATCCGGTCAAAATAGTCAGACTCAATGTTGAATTTGCTCAGAATAGTTATACTCAAACTTTAATCAACTCAGAATAATCAAACTCAATGTTCGATCATTCAAATCAGAATAGTTTGACTCAATGTTTGATTAAGTCAATATAGTCAGACTCAATGTTGAATTAGCTCAGAATAGTCATACTCAAACTTTAATCAACTCAGAATAATCACACTCAATGTTCGATCATTCAAATCAGAAAAGTTTGACTCAATGTTTGATGAGGTCAATATAGTCAAACCCAATGTGGAATTAGCTTAGAATAGTTATACTCAAACTTTAATTGATTCAGAATAATCAAACTCAATGTTCGATCATTCAAATCAGAATAGTTTGACTCAATGTTTGATGAGGTCAATATAGTCAGACTCAATGTGGAATTAGCTCAGAATAGTTATACTCAAACTTTAATCAATTCAGAATAATCAAACTCAATGTTCGATTATACTCAAACTTTAATCAACTCAGAATAATCAAACTCAATGTTCGATCATTCAAATCAGAATAGTTTGACTCAATGTTTGATGAGGTCAAAATAGTCAGACTCAATGTTGAATTAGCTCAGAATAGTTATACTCAAACTTTAATTGATTCAGAATAATCAAACTCAATGTTCGATCATTCAAATCAGAATAGTTTGACTCAATGTTTGATGAGGTCAATATAGTCAGACTCAATGTGGAATTAGCTCAGAATAGTTATACTCAAACTTTAATCAATTCAGAATAATCAAACTCAATGTTCGATCATTCAAATCAGAATAGTTTGACTCAATGTTTGATGAGGTCAAAATAGTCAGACTCAATGTTGAATTAGCTCAAAATAGTTATACTCAAACTTTAATTGATTCAGAATAATCAAACTCAATGTTCGATCATTCAAATCAGAATAGTTTGACTCAATGTTTGATGAGGTCAAAATAGTCAGACTCAATGTTGAATTAGCTCAGAATAGTTATACTCAAACTTCAATCAACTCAGAATAATCAAACTCCATGTTCGGTCATTCAAATCAGAATAGTTTGAATCAATGTTTGATGAGGTCAAAATAGTCAGACTCAATGTTGAATTAGCTCAGAATAGTCATACTCAAACTTTAATCAACTCACAATAATCAAACTCAATGTTCGATCATTCAAATCAGAATAGTTTGACTCAATGTTTGATCAGATCAAAATAGTCAGACTCAATGATGAATTATCTCAGAATAGTCATACTTAAACTTTAATTGATTCAGAATAATCAAACTCAATGTTCGATCATTCAAATCAGAATAGTTTGACTCAATGTTTGATTAAGTCAATATAGTCAGACTCAATGTTGAATTAGCTCAGAATAGTCATACTCAAACTTTAATCAACTCAGAATAATCACACTCAATGTTCGATCATTCAAATCAGAAAAGTTTGACTCAATGTTTGATGAGGTCAATATAGTCAAACCCAATGTGGAATTAGCTTAGAATAGTTATACTCAAACTTTAATTGATTCAGAATAATCAAACTCAATGTTCGATCATTCAAATCAGAATAGTTTGACTCAATGTTTGATGAGGTCAATATAGTCAGACCCAATGTGGAAATAGCTTAGAATAGTTATACTCAAACTTTAATTGATTCAGAATAATCAAACTCAATGTTCGATCATTCAAATCAGAATAGTTTGACTCAATGTTTGATGAGGTCAATATAGTCAGACTGAATGTGGAATTAGCTCAGAATAGTTATACTCAAACTTTAATCAATTCAGAATAATCAAACTCAATGTTCGATCATTCAAATCAGAATAGTTTGACTCAATGTTTGATGAGGTCAAAATAGTCAGACTCAATGTTGAATTAGCTCAGAATAGTTATACTCAAACTTCAATCAACTCAGAATAATCAAACTCCATGTTCGGTCATTCAAATCAGAATAGTTTGAATCAATGTTTGATGAGGTCAAAATAGTCAGACTCAATGTTGAATTAGCTCAGAATAGTTATACTCAAACTTTAATCAATTCAGAATAATCAAACTCAATGTTCGATCATTCAAATCAGAATAGTTTGACTCAATGTATGATTAGGTCAAAATAGTCAGACTCAATGTTGAATTAGCTCAGAATAGTCATACTCAAACTTTAATCAACTCAGAATAATCAAACTCAATGTTCGATCATTCAAATCAGAATAGTTTGACTCAATGTTTGATGAGGTCAATATAGTCAGACTCAATGTGGAATTAGCTCAGAATAGTCATACTCAATCTTTAATTAATTCAGAATAATCAAACTCAATGTTCGATCATTCAAACAGAATAGTTTGACTCAATGTTTGATCAGGTTAAAATAGTCAGACTCAATGTTGAATTAGCTCAGAATAGTTATACTCCAACATCAATCAACTCAGAATAATCAAACTCAATGTTCGATCATTCAAATCAGAATAGTTTGACTCAATGTTTGATTAGGTCAAAATAGTCAGACTCAATGATGAATTATCTCAGAATAGTCATACTTAAACTTTAATTGATTCAGAATAATCAAACTCAATGTTCGATCATTCAAATCAGAATAGTTTGACTCAATGTTTGATTAAGTCAATATAGTCAGACTCAATGTTGAATTAGCTCAGAATAGTCATACTCAAACTTTAATCAACTCAGAATAATCACACTCAATGTTCAATCATTCAAATCAGAATAGTTTGACTCAATGTTTGATCAGATCAAAATAGTCAGACTCAATGATGAATTATCTCAGAATAGTCATACTTAAACTTTAATTGATTCAGAATAATCAAACTCAATGTTCGATCATTCAAATCAGAATAGTTTGACTCAATGTTTGATTAAGTCAATATAGTCAGACTCAATGTTGAATTAGCTCAGAATAGTCATACTCAAACTTTAATCAACTCAGAATAATCACACTCAATGTTCGATCATTCAAATCAGAAAAGTTTGACTCAATGTTTGATGAGGTCAATATAGTCAAACCCAATGTGGAATTAGCTTAGAATAGTTATACTCAAACTTTAATTGATTCAGAATAATCAAACTCAATGTTCGATCATTCAAATCAGAATAGTTTGACTCAATGTTTGATGAGGTCAATATAGTCAGACCCAATGTGGAAATAGCTTAGAATAGTTATACTCAAACTTTAATTGATTCAGAATAATCAAACTCAATGTTCGATCATTCAAATCAGAATAGTTTGACTCAATGTTTGATGAGGTCAATATAGTCAGACTGAATGTGGAATTAGCTCAGAATAGTTATACTCAAACTTTAATCAATTCAGAATAATCAAACTCAATGTTCGATCATTCAAATCAGAATAGTTTGACTCAATGTTTGATGAGGTCAAAATAGTCAGACTCAATGTTGAATTAGCTCAGAATAGTTATACTCAAACTTCAATCAACTCAGAATAATCAAACTCCATGTTCGGTCATTCAAATCAGAATAGTTTGAATCAATGTTTGATGAGGTCAAAATAGTCAGACTCAATGTTGAATTAGCTCAGAATAGTTATACTCAAACTTTAATCAATTCAGAATAATCAAACTCAATGTTCGATCATTCAAATCAGAATAGTTTGACTCAATGTATGATTAGGTCAAAATAGTCAGACTCAATGTTGAATTAGCTCAGAATAGTCATACTCAAACTTTAATCAACTCAGAATAATCAAACTCAATGTTCGATCATTCAAATCAGAATAGTTTGACTCAATGTTTGATGAGGTCAATATAGTCAGACTCAATGTGGAATTAGCTCAGAATAGTCATACTCAATCTTTAATTAATTCAGAATAATCAAACTCAATGTTCGATCATTCAAACAGAATAGTTTGACTCAATGTTTGATCAGGTTAAAATAGTCAGACTCAATGTTGAATTAGCTCAGAATAGTTATACTCCAACATCAATCAACTCAGAATAATCAAACTCAATGTTCGATCATTCAAATCAGAATAGTTTGACTCAATGTTTGATTAGGTCAAAATAGTCAGACTCAATGATGAATTATCTCAGAATAGTCATACTTAAACTTTAATTGATTCAGAATAATCAAACTCAATGTTCGATCATTCAAATCAGAATAGTTTGACTCAATGTTTGATTAAGTCAATATAGTCAGACTCAATGTTGAATTAGCTCAGAATAGTCATACTCAAACTTTAATCAACTCAGAATAATCACACTCAATGTTCGATCATTCAAATCAGAAAAGTTTGACTCAATGTTTGATGAGGTCAATATAGTCAAACCCAACGTGGAATTAGCTTAGAATAGTTATACTCAGACTTTAATTGATTCAGAATAATCAAACTCAATGTTCGATCATTCAAATCAGAATAGTTTGACTCAATGTTTGATGAGGTCAATATAGTCAGACCCAATGTGGAAATAGCTTAGAATAGTTATACTCAAACTTTAATTGATTCAGAATAATCAAACTCAATGTTCGATCATTCAAATCAGAATAGTTTGACTCAATGTTTGATGAGGTCAATATAGTCAGACTCAATGTGGAATTAGCTCAGAATAGTTATACTCAAACTTTAATCAATTCAGAATAATCAAACTCAATGTTCGATCATTCAAATCTGAATAGTTTGATTCAATGTTTGATGAGGTCAGAATAGACAGACTCAATGTTGAATTAGCTCAGAATAGTTATACTCAAACTTTAATCAACTTAGAATAATCAAACTCAATGTTCGATCATTCAAATCAGAATAGTTTGACTCAATGTTTGATGAGGTCAGTATAGTCAGACTCAATGTTGAATTAGCTCAAAATAGTTATACTCATACTTCAATCAACACAGAATAATCAAACTCAATGTTCGATCATTCAAATCAGAATAGTTTGACTCAATGTTTGATCAGGTCAAAATAGTCTGACTCAATGTTGAATTAGCTCAGAATAGTTATACTCAAACTTTAATCAATTCAGAATAATCAAACTCAATGTTCGATCATTCAAATCAGAATAGTTTGACTCAATGTTTGATCAGGTCAAAATAGTCAGACTCAATGTTGAATTAGCTCAGAATAGTCATACTCAAACTTTAATCAACTCACAATAATCAAACTCAATGTTCAATCATTCAAATCAGAATAGTTTGACTCAATGTTTGATCAGATCAAAATAGTCAGACTCAATGATGAATTATCTCAGAATAGTCATACTTAAACTTTAATTGATTCAGAATAATCAAACTCAATGTTCGATCATTCAAATCAGAATAGTTTGACTCAATGTTTGATCAGGTCAAAATAGTCAGACTCAATGTTGAATTAGCTCAGAATAGTTATACTCAAACTTCAATCAACACAGAATAATCAAACTCAATGTTCGATCATTCAAATCAGAATAGTTTGACTCAATGTTTGATCAGGTCAAAATAGTCTGACTCAATGTTGAATTAGCTCAGAATAGTTATACTCAAACTTTAATCAATTCAGAACAATAAAACTCAATGTTCGATCATTCAAATCAGAATAGTTTGACTCAATGTTTGATCAGGTCAAAATAGTCAGACTCAATGATTAATTATCTCAGAATAGTCATACTCAAACTTCAATCAACTCAGAATAATCAAACTCAATGTTCGATCATTCAAATCAGAATAGTTTGACTCAATGTTTGATCAGGTCAAAATAGTCAGACTCAATGTTGAATTAGCTCAGAATAGTTATACTCAAACTTTAATCAATTCAGAATAATCAAACTCAATGTTCGATCATTCAAATCAGAATAGTTTCACTCAATGTTTGATGAGGTCAAAATAGTCAGACTCAATGTTGAATTAGCTCAGAATAGTTATACTCAAATTTTATCAATTCAGAATAATCAAACTCAATGTTCGATCATTCAAATCAGAATAGTTTCACTCAATGTTTGATCAGGTCAATATAGTCAGACTCAATGTTGAATTAGCTCAGAATAGTTATACTCAAACTTTAATCAATTCAGAATAATTAAACTCAATGTTCGATCATTCAAATCAGAATAGTTTGACTCAATGTTTGATCAGGTCAAAATAGTCAGACTCAATGATGAATTATCTCAGAATAGTCATACTTAAACTTTAATTGATTCAGAATAATCAAACTGAATGTTCGATCATTCAAATCAGAATAGTTTGACTCAATGTTTGATGAATTCAATATAGTCAGAATCAATGTTGAATTAGCTCAGAATAGTTATACTCAAACTTTAATCAACTCAGAATAATCAAACTCAATGTTCGATCATTCAAATCAGAATAGTTTGACTCAATGTTTGATCAGGTCAAAATAGTCAGACTCAATGCTGAATTAGCTAAGAATAGTTATACTCGAACTTTAATTAACTCAAAATAATCAAACTCAATGTTCGATCATTCAAATCAGAATAGTTTGACTCAATGTTTGATGAGGTCAATATAGTCAGACTCAATGTTGAATTAACTGAGAATAGTTATACTCAAACTTTAATCAATTCAGAATAATCAAACTCAATGTTCGATTATACTCAAACTTTAATCAACTCAGAATAATCAAACTCAATGTTCGATCATTCAAATCAGAATAGTTTGACTCAATGTTCGATCAGGTCAAAATAGTCAGACTCAATGTTGAATTAGCACAGAATAGTTATACTCAAACTTTAATTGATTCAGAATAATCAAACTCAATGTTCGATCATTCAAATCAGAATAGTTTGACTCAATGTTTGATGAGGTCAATATAGTCAGACTCAATGTGGAATTAGCTCAGAATAGTTATACTCAAACTTTAATCAATTCAGAATAATCAAACTCAATGTTCGATCATTCAAACAGAATAGTTTGACTCAATGTTTGATGAGGTCAATATAGTCAGACTCAATGTTGAATTAGCTCAGAATAGTTATACTCAAACTTCAATCAACTCAGAATAATCAAACTCAATGTTCGATCATTCAAATCCTAATAGTTTGACTCAATGTTTGATCAGGTCAAAATAGTCAGACTCAATGATGAATTATCTCAGAATAGTCATACTTAAACTTTAATTGATTCAGAATAATCAAACTCAATGTTCGATCATTCAAATCAGAATAGTTTGACTCAATGTTTGATGAGGTCAAAATAGTCAGACTCAATGTTGAATTAGCTCAGAATAGTTATACTCAAACTTCAATCAACTCAGAATAATCAAACTCCATGTTCGGTCATTCAAATCAGAATAGTTTGAATCAATGTTTGATGAGGTCAAAATAGTCAGACTCAATGTTGAATTAGCTCAGAATAGTTATACTCAAACTTTAATCAATTCAGAATAATCAAACTCAATGTTCGATCATTCAAATCAGAATAGTTTGACTCAATGTATGATTAGGTCAAAATAGTCAGACTCAATGTTGAATTAGCTCAGAATAGTCATACTCAAACTTTAATCAACTCAGAATAATCAAACTCAATGTTCGATCATTCAAATCAGAATAGTTTGACTCAATGTTTGATGAGGTCAATATAGTCAGACTCAATGTGGAATTAGCTCAGAATAGTCATACTCAATCTTTAATCAATTCAGAATAATCAAACTCAATGTTCGATCATTCAAACAGAATTGTTTGACTCAATGTTTGATCAGGTTAAAATAGTCAGACTCAATGTTGAATTAGCTCAGAATAGTTATACTCCAACATCAATCAACTCAGAATAATCAAACTCAATGTTCGATCATTCAAATCAGAATAGTTTGACTCAATGTTTGATTAGGTCAAAATAGTCAGACTCAATGATGAATTATCTCAGAATAGTCATACTTAAACTTTAATTGATTCAGAATAATCAAACTCAATGTTCGATCATTCAAATCAGAATAGTTTGACTCAATGTTTGATTAAGTCAAAATAGTCAGACTCAATGATGAATTATCTCAGAATAGTCATACTTAAACTTTAATTGATTCAGAATAATCAAACTCAATGTTCGATCATTCAAATCAGAATAGTTTGACTCAATGTTTGATTAAGTCAATATAGTCAGACTCAATGTTGAATTAGCTCCGAATAGTCATACTCAAACATTAATCAACTCAGAATAATCACACTCAATGTTCGATCATTCAAATCAGAAAAGTTTGACTCAATGTTTGATGAGGTCAATATAGTCAAACCCAATGTGGAATTAGCTTAGAATAGTTATACTCAAACTTGAATTGATTCAGAATAATCAAACTCAATGTTCGATCATTCAAATCAGAATAGTTTGACTCAATGTTTGATGAGGTCAAAATAGTCAGACCCAATGTGGAAATAGCTTAGAATAGTTATTCTCAAACTTTAATTGATTCAGAATAATCAAACTCAATGTTCGATCATTCAAATCAGAATAGTTTGACTGAATGTTTGATGAGGTCAATATAGTCAGACTCAATGTGGAATTAGCTCAGAATAGTTATACTCAAACTTTAATCAATTCAGAATAATCAAACTCAATGTTCGATCATTCAAATCAGAATAGTTTGACTCAATGTTTGATGAGGTCAAAATAGACAGACTCAATGTTGAATTAGCTCAGAATAGTTATACTCAAACTTTAATCAACTCAGAATAATCAAACTCAATGTTCGATCATTCAAATCAGAATAGTTTGACTCAATGTTTGATGAGGTCAGTATAGTCAGACTCAATGTTGAATTAGCTCAAAATAGTTATACTCAAACTTCAATCAACACAGAATAATCAAACTCAATGTTCGATCATTCAAATCAGAATAGTTTGACTCAATGTTTGATCAGGTCAAAATAGTCAGACTCAATGTTGAATTAGCTCAGAATAGTTATACTCAAACTTTAATAAATTCAGAACAATCAAACTCAATGTTCGATCATTCAAATCAGAATAGTTTGACTCAATATTTGATCAGGTCAAAATAGTCAGACTCAATGTTGAATTAGCTCAGAATAGTTATACTCAAATTTTATCAATTCAGAATAATCAAACTCAATATTCGATCATTCAGATCAGAATAGTTTCACTCAATGTTTGATCAGGTCAATATAGTCAGACTCAATGTTGAATTAGCTCAGAATAGTTATACTCAAACTTTAATCAATTCAGAATAATTAAACTCAATGTTCGATCATTCAAATCAGAATAGTTTGACTCAATGTTTGATCAGGTCAAAATAGTCAGACTCAATGATGAATTATCTCAGAATAGTCATACTTAAACTTTAATTGATTCAGAATAATCAAACTGAATGTTCGATCATTCAAATCAGAATAGTTTGACTCAATGTTTGATGAATTCAATATAGTCAGAATCACTGTTGAATAAGCTCAGAATAGTTATACTCAAACTTTAATCAACTCAGAATAATCAAACTCAATGTTCGATCATTCAAATCAGAATAGTTTGACTCAATGTTTGATCAGGTCAAAATAGTCAGACTCAATGCTGAATTAGCTAAGAATAGTTATACTCGAACTTTAATTAACTCAAAATAATCAAACTCAATGTTCGATCATTCAAATCAGAATAGTTTGGCTCAATGTTTGATGAGGTCAATATAGTCAGACTCAATGTTGAATTAACTGAGAATAGTTATACTCAAACTTTAATCAATTCAGAATAATCAAACTCAATGTTCGATTATACTCAAACTTTAATAAAATCAGAATAATCAAACTCAATGTTCGATCATTCAAATCAGAATAGTTTGACTCAATGTTTGATCCGGTCAAAATAGTCAGACTCAATGTTGAATTAGCTCAGAATAGTTATACTCAAACTTTAATTGATTCAGAATAATCAAACTCAATGTTCGATCATTCAAATCAGAATAGTTTGACTCAATGTTTGATGAGGTCAATATAGTCAGACTCAATGTGGAATTAGCTCAGAATAGTTATACTCAAACTTTAATCAATTCAGAATAATCAAACTCAATGTTCGATCATTCAAACAGAATAGTTTGACTCAATGTTTGATCAGGTCAAAATAGTCAGACTCAATGATGAATTATCTCAGAATAGTCATACTTAAACTTTAATTGATTCAGAATAATCAAACTCAATGTTCGATCATTCAAATCAGAATAGTTTGACTCAATGTTTGATGAGGTCAAAATAGTCAGACTCAATGTTGAATTAGCTCAGAATAGTTTTACTCAAACTTCAATCAACTCAGAATAATCAAACTCCATGTTCGGTCATTCAAATCAGAATAGTTTGAATCAATGTTTGATGAGGTCAAAATAGTCAGACTCAATGTTGAATTAGCTCAGAATAGTTATACTCAAACTTTAATTGATTCAGAATAATCAAACTCAATGTTCGATCATTCAAATCAGAATAGTTTGACTCAATGTTTGATGAGGTCAATATAGTCAGACTCAATGTGGAATTAGCTCAGAATAGTTATACTCAAACTTTAATCAATTCAGAATAATCAAACTCAATGTTCGATCATTCAAACAGAATAGTTTGACTCAATGTTTGATGAGGTCAATATAGTCAGACTCAATGTTGAATTAGCTCAGAATAGTTATACTCAAACTTCAATCAACTCAGAATAATCAAACTCAATGTTCGATCATTCAAATCCGAATAGTTTGACTCAATGTTTGATCAGGTCAAAAAAGTCAGACTCAATGATGAATTATCTCAGAATAGTCATACTTAAACTTTAATTGATTCAGAATAATCAAACTCAATGTTCGATCATTCAAATCAGAATAGTTTGACTCAATGTTTGATGAGGTCAAAATAGTCAGACTCAATGTTGAATTAGCTCAGAATAGTTATACTCAAACTTCAATCAACTCAGAATAATCAAACTCCATGTTCGGTCATTCAAATCAGAATAGTTTGAATCAATGTTTGATGAGGTCAAAATAGTCAGACTCAATGTTGAATTAGCTCAGAATAGTTATACTCAAACTTTAATCAATTCAGAATAATCAAACTCAATGTTCGATCATTCAAATCAGAATAGTTTGACTCAATGTATGATTAGGTCAAAATAGTCAGACTCAATGTTGAATTAGCTCAGAATAGTCATACTCAAACTTTAATCCACTCAGAATAATCAAACTCAATGTTCGATCATTCAAATCAGAATAGTTTGACTCAATGTTTGATGAGGTCAATATAGTCAGACTCAATGTGGAATTAGCTCAGAATAGTCATACTCAATCTTTAATCAATTCAGAATAATCAAACTCAATGTTCGATCATTCAAACAGAATTGTTTGACTCAATGTTTGATCAGGTTAAAATAGTCAGACTCAATGTTGAATTAGCTCAGAATAGTTATACGCCAACATCAATCAACTCAGAATAATCAAACTCAATGTTCGATCATTCAAATCAGAATAGTTTGACTCAATGTTTGATTAGGTCAAAATAGTCAGACTCAATGATGAATTATCTCAGAATAGTCATACTTAAACTTTAATTGATTCAGAATAATCAAACTCAATGTTCGATCATTCAAATCAGAATAGTTTGACTCAATGTTTGATTAAGTCAAAATAGTCAGACTCAATGATGAATTATCTCAGAATAGTCATACTTAAACTTTAATTGATTCAGAATAATCAAACTCAATGTTCGATCATTCAAATCAGAATAGTTTGACTCAATGTTTGATTAAGTCAATATAGTCAGACTCAATGTTGAATTAGCTCCGAATAGTCATACTCAAACATTAATCAACTCAGAATAATCACACTCAATGTTCGATCATTCAAATCAGAAAAGTTTGACTCAATGTTTGATGAGGTCAATATAGTCAAACCCAATGTGGAATTAGCTTAGAATAGTTATACTCAAACATGAATTGATTCAGAATAATCAAACTCAATGTTCGATCATTCAAATCAGAATAGTTTGACTCAATGTTTGATCAGGTCAAAATAGTCAGACTCAATGATGAATTATCTCAGAATAGTCATACTCAAACTTCAATCAACTCAGAATAATCAAACTCAATGTTCGATCATTCAAATCAGAATAGTTTGACTCAATGTTTGATCAGGTCAAAATAGTCAGACTCAATGTTGAATTAGCTCAGAATAGTTATACTCAAATTTTATCAATTCAGAATAATCAAACTCAATGTTCGATCATTCAGATCAGAATAGTTTCACTCAATGTTTGATCAGGTCAATATAGTCAGACTCAATGTTGAATTAGCTCAGAATAGTTATACTCAAACTTTAATCAATTCAGAATAATTAAACTCAATGTTCGATCATTCAAATCAGAATAGTTTGACTCAATGTTTGATCAGGTCAAAATAGTCAGACTCAATGATGAATTATCTCAGAATAGTCATACTTAAACTTTAATTGATTCAGAATAATCAAACTGAATGTTCGATCATTCAAATCAGAATAGTTTGACTCAATGTTTGATGAATTCAATATAGTCAGAATCAATGTTGAATTAGCTCAGAATAGTTATACTCAAACTTTAATCAACTCAGAATAATCAAACTCAATGTTCGATCATTCAAATCAGAATAGTTTGACTCAATGTTTGATCAGGTCAAAATAGTCAGACTCAATGCTGAATTAGCTAAGAATAGTTATACTCGAACTTTAATTATCTCAAAATAATCAAACTCAATGTTCGATCATTCAAATCAGAATAGTTTGACTCAATGTTTGATCAGGTCAAAATAGTCAGACTCAATGCTGAATTAGCTAAGAATAGTTATACTCGAACTTTAATTATCTCAAAATAATCAAACTCAATGTTCGATCATTCAAATCAGAATAGTTTGACTCAATGTTTGATTAAGTCAATATAGTCAGACTCAATGTTGAATTAGCTCCGAATAGTCATACTCAAACATTAATCAACTCAGAATAATCACACTCAATGTTCGATCATTCAAATCAGAAAAGTTTGACTCAATGTTTGATGAGGTCAATATAGTCAAACCCAATGTGGAATTAGCTTAGAATAGTTATACTCAAACATGAATTGATTCAGAATAATCAAACTCAATGTTCGATCATTCAAATCAGAATAGTTTGACTCAATGTTTGATGAGGTCAAAATAGACAGACTCAATGTTGAATAAGCTCAGAATAGTTATACTCAAACTTTAATCAACTCAGAATAATCAAACTCAATGTTCGATCATTCAAATCAGAATAGTTTGACTCAATGTTTGATGAGGTCAGTATAGTCAGACTCAATGTTGAATTAGCTCAAAATAGTTATACTCAAACTTCAATCAACACAGAATAATCAAACTCAATGTTCGATCATTCAAATCAGAATAGTTTGACTCAATATTTGATCAGGTCAAAATAGTCAGACTCAATGATGAATTATCTCAGAATAGTCATACTCAAACTTCAATCAACTCAGAATAATCAAACTCAATGTTCGATCATTCAAATCAGAATAGTTTGACTCAATGTTTGATCAGGTCAAAATAGTCAGACTCAATGTTGAATTAGCTCAGAATAGTTATACTCAAATTTTATCAATTCAGAATAATCAAACTCAATGTTCGATCATTCAGATCAGAATAGTTTCACTCAATGTTTGATCAGGTCAATATAGTCAGACTCAATGTTGAATTAGCTCAGAATAGTTATACTCAAACTTTAATCAATTCAGAATAATTAAACTCAATGTTCGATCATTCAAATCAGAATAGTTTGACTCAATGTTTGATTAAGTCAAAATAGTCAGACTCAATGATGAATTATCTCAGAATAGTCATACTTAAACTTTAATTGATTCAGAATAATCAAACTCAATGTTCGATCATTCAAATCAGAATAGTTTGACTCAATGTTTGATTAAGTCAATATAGTCAGACTCAATGTTGAATTAGCTCCGAATAGTCATACTCAAACATTAATCAACTCAGAATAATCACACTCAATGTTCGATCATTCAAATCAGAAAAGTTTGACTCAATGTTTGATGAGGTCAATATAGTCAAACCCAATGTGGAATTAGCTTAGAATAGTTATACTCAAACTTGAATTGATTCAGAATAATCAAACTCAATGTTCGATCATTCAAATCAGAATAGTTTGACTCAATGTTTGATGAGGTCAAAATAGTCAGACCCAATGTGGAAATAGCTTAGAATAGTTATTCTCAAACTTTAATTGATTCAGAATAATCAAACTCAATGTTCGATCATTCAAATCAGAATAGTTTGACTGAATGTTTGATGAGGTCAATATAGTCAGACTCAATGTGGAATTAGCTCAGAATAGTTATACTCAAACTTTAATCAATTCAGAATAATCAAACTCAATGTTCGATCATTCAAATCAGAATAGTTTGACTCAATGTTTGATGAGGTCAAAATAGACAGACTCAATGTTGAATTAGCTCAGAATAGTTATACTCAAACTTTAATCAACTCAGAATAATCAAACTCAATGTTCGATCATTCAAATCAGAATAGTTTGACTCAATGTTTGATGAGGTCAGTATAGTCAGACTCAATGTTGAATTAGCTCAAAATAGTTATACTCAAACTTCAATCAACACAGAATAATCAAACTCAATGTTCGATCATTCAAATCAGAATAGTTTG
Source organism: Alitta virens (assembly GCA_932294295.1). NCBI lineage: Eukaryota > Metazoa > Annelida > Polychaeta > Phyllodocida > Nereididae > Alitta > Alitta virens. The sequence continues at coordinate 10,209,934 of OW028581.1, forward strand.
ACTCAATGTTTGATCAGGTCAAAATAGTCAGACTCAATGTTGAATTAGCTCAGAATAGTTATACTCAAACTTTAATCAATTCAGAACAATCAAACTCAATGTTCGATCATTCAAATCAGAATAGTTTGACTCAATGTTTGATCAGGTCAAAATAGTCAGACTCAATGATGAATTATCTCAGAATAGTCATACTCAAACTTCAATCAACTCAGAATAATCAAACTCAATGTTCGATCATTCAAATCAGAATAGTTTGACTCAATGTTTGATCAGGTCAAAATAGTCAGACTCAATGTTGAATTAGCTCAGAATAGTTATACTCAAATTTTATCAATTCAGAATAATCAAACTCAATGTTCGATCATTCAGATCAGAATAGTTTCACTCAATGTTTGATCAGGTCAATATAGTCAGACTCAATGTTGAATTAGCTCAGAATAGTTATACTCAAACTTTAATCAATTCAGAATAATTAAACTCAATGTTCGATCATTCAAATCAGAATAGTTTGACTCAATGTTTGATCAGGTCAAAATAGTCAGACTCAATGATGAATTATCTCAGAATAGTCATACTTAAACTTTAATTGATTCAGAATAATCAAACTGAATGTTCGATCATTCAAATCAGAATAGTTTGACTCAATGTTTGATGAATTCAATATAGTCAGAATCAATGTTGAATTAGCTCAGAATAGTTATACTTAAACTTTAATTGATTCAGAATAATCAAACTCAATGTTCGATCATTCAAATCAGAATAGTTTGACCCAATGTTTGATGAGGTCAATATAGTCAGACTCAATGTTGAATAGTTTGACTCAATGTTTGATCAGGTCAAAATAGTCAGACTCAATGATGAATTATCTCAGAATAGTCATACTTAAACTTTAATTGATTCAGAATAATCAAGCTCAATGTTCGATCATTCAAATCAGAATAGTTTGACTCAATGTTTGATGAGGTCAAAATAGTCAGACTCAATGTTGAATTAGCTCAGAATACTTATACTCAAACTTTAATCAATTCAGAATAATCAAACTCAATGTTCGATCATTTAAATCAGAATAGTTTGACTCAATGTTTGATGAGGTCAAAATAGTCAGACTCAATGTTGAATTAGCTCAGAATAGTTATACTCAAACTTCAATCAACTCAGAATAATCTAACTCAATGTTCGATCATTCAAATCAGAATAGTTTGACTCAATGTTTGATGAGGTCAAAATAGTCAGACTCAATGATGATTTATCTCAGAATATTCATACTTAAACTTTAATTGATTCAGAATAATCAAACTCAATGTTCGATCATTCAAATCAGAATAGCTTGACCCAATGTTTGATGAGGTCAATATAGTCAGACTCAATGTTGAATAGTTTGATTCAATGTTTGTTCAGGTCAAAATAGTCAGACTCAATGATGAATTATCTCAGAATAGTCATACTTAAACTTTAATTGATTCAGAATAATCAAACTCAATGTTCGATCATTCAAATCAGAATAGTTTGACTCAATGTTTGATGAGGTCAATATAGTCAGACCCAATGTGGAATTAGCTTAGAATAGTTATACTCAAACTTTAATCAACTCAGAATAATCAAACTCAATGTTCGATCATTCAAATCAGAATAGTTTGACTCAATGTTTGATGAGGTCAATATAGTCAGACTCAATGTTGAATTAGCTCAAAATAGTTATACTCAAACTTCAATCAACACAGAATAATCAAACTCAATGTTCGATCATTCAAATCAGAATAGTTTGACTCAATGTTTGATCAGGTCAAAATAGTCAGACTCAATGTTGAATTAGCTCAGAATAGTTATACTCAAACATTAATCAATTCAGAATAATCAAACTCAATGTTCGATCATTCAAATCAGAATAGTTTGACTCAATGTTTGATCAGGTCAAAATAGTCTGACTCAATGTTGAATTAGCTCAGAATAGTTATACTCAAACTTTAATCAACTCAGAATAATCAAACTCAATGTTCGATCATTCAAATCAGAATAGTTCGACTCAATGTTTGATGAGGTCAAAATAGTCAGACTCAATGTTGAATCAGCTCAGAATAGTTATACTCAAACTTCAATCAACTCAGAATAATCAAACTCAATGTTCGATCATTCAAATCAGAATAGTTTGACTCAATGTTTGATCAGGTCAAAAAAGTCAGACTCAATGATGAATTATCTCAGAATAGTCATACTTAAACTTTAATTGATTCAGAATAATCAAACTCAATGTTCGATCATTCAAATCAGAATAGTTTCACCCAATGTTTGATGAGGTCAATATAGTCAGACTCAATGTTGAATTAGCTCAGAATAGTTATACTCAAACTTTAATCAACTCAGAATAATCAAACTCAATGTTCGATCATTCAAATCTGAAAAGTTTGACTCAATGTTTGATCAGGTCAAAATAGTCAGACTCAATGTTGATTTAGCTCAGAATAGTTATACTTAAACTTTAATTGATTCAGAATAATCAAACTCAATGTTCGATCATTCAAATCAGAATAGTTTGACCCAATGTTTGATGAGGTCAATATAGTCAGACTCAATGTTGAATAGTTTGACTCAATGTTTGATCAGGTCAAAATAGTCAGACTCAATGATGAATTATCTCAGAATAGTCATACTTAAACTTTAATTGATTCAGAATAATCAAGCTCAATGTTCGATCATTCAAATCAGAATAGTTTGACTACATGTTTGATCAGGTCAAAATAGTCAGACTCAATGTTGAATTAGCTCAGAATAGTTATACTCAAACTTTAATCAATTCAGAATAATCAAACTCAATGTTCGATCATTCAAATCAGAATAGTTTGACTCAATGTTTGATTAGGTCAAAATAGTCAGACTCAATGTTGAATTAGCTCAGAATAGTTATACTCAAACTTTAATCAACTCAGAATAATCAAACTCAATGTTCGATCATTCAAATCAGAATAGTTTGACTCAATGTTTGATGAGGTCAAAATAGTCAGACTCAATGATGAATTATCTCAGAATATTCATACTTAAACTTTAATTGATTCAGAATAATCAAACTCAATGTTCGATCATTCAAATCAGAATAGTTTGACTCAATGTTTGATGAGGTCAAAATAGTCAAACTCACTGATGAATTATCTCAGAATATTCATACTTAAACTTTAATTGATTCAGAATAATCAAACTCAATGTTCGATCATTCAAATCAGAATAGTTTGACTCAATGTTTGATCAGGTCAAAATAGTCAGACTCAATGTTGAATTAGCTCAGAATAGTTATACTCAAACTTTAATCAATTCAGAATAATCAAACTCAATGTTCGATCATTTAAATCAGAATAGTTCGACTCAATGTTTGATGAGGTCAAAATAGTCAGACTCAATGTTGAATTAGCTCAGAATAGTTATACTCAAACTTCAATCAATTCAGAATAATCAAACTCAATGTTCGATCATTTGACTCAATGTTTGATGAGGTCAAGATAGTCAGACTCAATGTTAAATTAGCTCAGAATGGAATACTCAAACTTTAATCAACTCAGAATAATCAAACTCAATGTTCGATCATTCAAATCAGAATAGTTTGACCCAATGTTTGATGAGGTCAATATAGTCAGACTCAATGTTGAATAGTTTGACTCAATGTTTGATGAGGTCAAAATAGTCAGACTCAATGATGAATTATCTCAGAATAGTCATACTTAAACTTTAATTGATTCAGAATAATCAAACTCAATGTTCGATCATTCAAATCAGAATAGTTTGACTCAATGTTTGATTAGGTCAAAATAGTCAGACTCAATGTTGAATTAGCTTAGAATAGTTATACTCAAACTTTAATCAACTCAGAATAATCAAACTCAATGTTCGATCATTCAAATCAGAATAGTTTGATTCAATGTTTGATCAGGTCAATATAGTCAGACTCAATGTTGAATTAGCTCAGAATAGTTATACTCAAACTTTAATAAACTCAGAATAATCAAACTCAATGTTCGATCATTCAAATCAGAATAGTTTGACTCAATGTTTGATGAGGTCAATATAGTCAGACTCAATGTTGAATTAGCTCAGAATAGTTATACTCAAACTTTAATCAATTCAGAATAATCAAACTCAATGTTCGATCATTTAAATCAGAATAGTTCGACTCAATGTTTGATGAGGTCAAAATAGTCAGACTCAATGTTGAATCAGCTCAGAATAGTTATACTCAAACTTCAATCAACTCAGAATAATCAAACTCAACGTTCGATCATTCAAATCAGAATAGTTTGACTCAATGTTTGATGAGGTCAAAATAGTCAGACTCAATGATGAATTATCTGAGAATATTCATACCTAAACTTTAATTGATTCAGAATAATCAAACTCAATGTTCAATCATTCAAATCAGAATAGTTTGACCCAATGTTTGATGAGGTCAATATAGTCAGACTCAATGTTGAATAGTTTGACTCAATGTTTGATCAGGTCAATATAGTCAGACCCAATGTGGAATTAGCTTAGAATAGTTATACTCATACTTTAATTGATTCAGAATAATCAAACTCAATGTTCGATCATTCAAATCAGAATAGTTTGACTCAATGTTTGATGAGGTCAATATAGTCAGACTCAATGTGGAATTAGCTCAGAATAGTTATACTCAAACTTTAATCAATTCAGAATAATCAAACTCAATGTTCGATCATTCAAATCAGAATAGTTTGACTCAATGTTTGATGAGGTCAAAATAGACAGACTCAATGTTGAATTAGCTCAGAATAGTTATACTCAAACTTTAATCAACTCAGAATAATCAAACTCAATGTTCGATCATTCAAATCAGAATAGTTGAACTCAATGTTTGATGAGGTCAATATAGTCAGACTCAATGTTGAATTAGTTCAAAATAGTTATACTCAAACTTCAATCAACACAGAATAATCAAACTCAATGTTCGATCATTCAAATCAGAATAGTTTGAATCAATGTTTGATTAGGTCAAAATAGTCAGACTCAATGTTGAATAAGCTCAGAATAGTTATACTCAAACTTTAATCAATTCAGAATAATCAAACTCAATGTTCGATCATTCAAATCAGAATAGTTCGACTCAATGTTTGATGAGGTCAATATAGTCAGACTCAATGTTGAATAAGCTCAGAATAGTCATACACAAACTTTAATCAACTCAGAATAATCAAACTCAATGTTCGATCATTCAAATCAGAATAGTTTGACTCAATGTTTGATGAGGTCAAAATAGTCAGACTCAATGTTTGATTATCTCAGAATATTCATACTTAAACTTTAATTGATTCAGAATAATCAAACTCAATGTTCGATCATTCAAATCAGAATAGTTTGACCAAATGTTTGATGAGGTCAATATAGTCAGACTCAATGTTGAATAGTTTGAATCAATGTTTGATCAGGTCAAAATAGTCAGACTCAATGTTGAATTATCTCAGAATAGTCATACTTAAACTTTAATTGATTTAGAATAATCAAACTCAATGTTCGATCATTCAAATCAGAATAGTTTGACTCAATGTTTGATCAGGTCAAAATAGTCAGACTCAATGATGAATTATCTCAGAATATTCATACTTAAACTTTAATTGATTCAGAATAATCAAACTCAATGTTCGATCATTCAAATCAGAATAGTTTGACCCAATGTATGATGAGGTCAATATAGTCAGACTCAATGTTGAATAGTTTGACTCAATGTTTGATCAGGTCAAAATAGTCAGACTCAATGATGAATTATCTCAGAATAGTCATACTTAAACTTTAATTGATTCAGAATAATCAAACCCAATGTTCGATCATTCAAATCAGAATAGTTTGACTCAATGTTTGATGAGGTCAAAATAGTCAGACTAAATGATGAATTATCTCAGAATATTCATACTTAAACTTTAATTGATTCAGAATAATCAAACTCAATGTTCGATCATTCAAATCAGAATAGTTTGACTCAATGTTTGATCAGGTCAAAATAGTCAGACTCAATGTTGAATTAGCTCAGAATAGTTATACTCAAACTTTAATCAACTCAGAATAATCAAACTCAATTTTCGATCATTCAAATCAGAATAGTTTGACTCAATGTTTGATGAGGTCAATATAGTCAGACTCAATGTTGAATTAGCTCAAAATAGTTATACTCAAACTTCAATCAACACAGAATAATCAAACACAATGTTCGATCATTCAAATCAGAATAGTTTGACTCAATGTTTGATCAGGTCAAAATAGTCAGACTCAATGTTGAATTAGCTCAGAATAGTTATACTCAAACTTTAATCAATTCAGAATAATCAAACTCAATGTTCGATCATTCAAATCAGAATAGTTTGACTCAATGTTTGATGAGGTCAAAATAGTCAGACTCAATGTTTGATTATCTCAGAATATTCATACTTAAACTTTAATTGATTCAGAATAATCAAACTCAATGTTCGATCATTCAAATCAGAATAGTTTGACCCAATGTTTGGTGAGGTCAATATAGTCAGACTCAATGTTGAATAGTCTGACTCAATGTTTGATCAGGTCAAAATAGTCAGACTCAATGATGAATTATCTCAGAATAGTCATACTTAGACTTTAATTGATTCAGATTGATCAAACTCAATGTTCGATCATTCAAATCAGAATAGTTTGACTCAATGTTTGATCAGGTCAAAAAAGTCAGACTCAATGATGAATTATCTCAGAATAGTCATACTTAAACTTTAATTGATTCAGAATAATCAAACTCAATGTTCGATCATTCAAATCAGAATAGTTTGACTCAATGTTTGATGAGGTCAATATAGTCAGACTCAATGTTGAATTAGCTCAGAATAGTTATACTCAAACTTTAATCAATTCAGAATAATCAAACTCAATGTTCGATCATTCAAATCAGAATAGTTTGACCCAATGTTTGATGAGGTCAATATAGTCAGACTCAATGTTGAATAGTTTGACTCAATGTTTGATCAGGTCAAAATAGTCAGACTCAATGATGAATTATCTCAGAATAGTCATACTTAAACTTTAATTGATTCAGAATAATCAAACTCAATGTTCGATCATTCAAATCAGAATAGTTTGACTCAATGTTTGATTAGGTCAAAATAGTCAGACTCAATGTTGAATTAGCTTAGAATAGTTATACTCAAACTTTAATCAACTCAGAATAATCAAAATCAATGTTCGATCATTCAAATCAGAATAGTTTGACTCAATGTTTGATGAGGTCAATATAGTCAGACTCAATGTTGAATTAGCTCAGAATAGTCATACTCAAACCTTAATCAACTCAGAATAATCACACTCAATGTTCGATCATTCAAATCAGAAAAGTTTGACTCAATGTTTGATGAGGTCAATATAGTCAGACCCAATGTGGAATTAGCTTAGAATAGTTATACTCAAACTTTAATTGATTCAGAATAATCAAACTCAATGTTCGATCATTCAAATCAGAATAGTTTGACTCAATGTTTGATGAGGTCAATATAGTCAGACCCAATGTGGAATTAGCTTAGAATAGTTAGACTCAAACTTTAATTGATTCAGAATAATCAAACTCAATGTTCGATCATTCAAATCAGAATAGTTTGACTCAATGTTTGATGAGGTCAATATAGTCAGACTCAATGTGGAATTAGCTCAGAATAGTTATACTCAAACTTTAATCAATTCAGAATAATCAAACTCAAAGTTCGATCATTCAAATCAGAATAGTTTGAATCAATGTTTGATTAGGTCAAAATAGTCAGACTCAATGTTGAATAAGCTCAGAATAGTTATACTCAAACTTTAATCAACTCAGAATAATCAAACTCAATGTTCGATCATTCAAATCAGAATAGTTTGACTCAATGTTTGATGAGGTCAATATAGTCAGACTCAATGTTGAATTAGCTCAGAATAGTCATACACAAACTTTAATCAACTCAGAATAATCAAACTCAATGTTCGATCATTCAAATCAGAATAGTTTGACTCAATGTTTGATGAGGTCAAAATAGTCAGACTCAATGTTTGATTATCTCAGAATATTCATACTTAAACATTAATTGATTCAGAATAATCAAACTCAATGTTCGATCATTCAAATCAGAATAGTTTGACCCAATGTTTGATGAGGTCAATATAGTCAGACTCAATGTTGAATAGTTTGACTCAATGTTTCATCAGGTCAAAATAGTCAGACTCAATGTTGAATTATCTCAGAATAGTCATACTTAAACTTTAATTGATTCAGATTGATCAAACTCAATGTTCGATCATTCAAATCAGAATAGTTTGACTCAATCTTTGATCAGGTCAAAATAGTCAGACTCAATGATGAATTATCTCAGAATAGTCATACTTAAACATTAATTGATTCAGAATAATCAAACTCAATGTTCGATCATTCAAATCAGAATAGTTTGACTCAATGTTTGATGAGGTCAATATAGTCAGACTCAATGTTGAATTAGCTCAGAATAGTTATACTCAAACTTCAATCAACTCAGAATAATCAAACTCAATGTTCGATCATTCAAATCAGAATAGTTAGACTCCATGTTTGATCAGGTCAAAATAGCCAGACTCAATGTTGAATTAGCTCAGAATAGTTATACTCAAACTTTAATCAATTCAGAATAATCAAACTCAATGTTCGATCATTCAAATCAGAATAGTTTGACTCAATGTTTGATGAGGTCAAAATAGTCAGACTCAATGTTTGATTATCTCAGAATATTCATACTTAAACATTAATTGATTCAGAATAATCAAACTCAATGTTCGATCATTCAAATCAGAATAGTTTGACCCAATGTTTGATGAGGTCAATATAGTCAGACTCAATGTTGAATAGTTTGACTCAATGTTTGATCAGGTCAAAATAGTCAGACTCAATGTTGAATTATCTCAGAATAGTCATACTTAAACTTTAATTGATTCAGATTGATCAAACTCAATGTTCGATCATTCAAATCAGAATAGTTTGACTCAATCTTTGATCAGGTCAAAATAGTCAGACTCAATGATGAATTATCTCAGAATAGTCATACTTAAACATTAATTGATTCAGAATAATCAAACTCAATGTTCGATCATTCAAATCAGAATAGTTTGACTCAATGTTTGATGAGGTCAATATAGTCAGACTCAATGTTGAATTAGCTCAGAATAGTTATACTCAAACTTCAATCAACTCAGAATAATCAAACTCAATGTTCGATCATTCAAATCAGAATAGTTAGACTCCATGTTTGATCAGGTCAAAATAGCCAGACTCAATGTTGAATTAGCTCAGAATAGTTATACTCAAACTTTAATCAATTCAGAATAATCAAACTCAATGTTCGATCATTCAAATCAGAATAGTTTGACTCAATGTTTGATGAGGTCAAAAAAGTCAGACTCAATGTTCGATTATCTCAGAATATTCATACTTAAACTTTAATTGATTCAGAATAATCAAACTCAATGTTCGATCATTCAAATCAGAATAGTTTGACCCAATGTTTGGTGAGGTCAATATAGTCAGACTCAATGTTGAATAGTTTGACTCAATGTTTGATCAGGTCAAAATAGTCAGACTCAATGATGAATTATCTCAGAATAGTCATACTTAAACTTTAATTGATTCAGATTGATCAAACTCAATGTTCGATCATTCAAATCAGAATAGTTAGACTCCATGTTTGATCAGGTCAAAATAGTCAGACTCAATGTTGAATTAGCTCAGAATAGTTATACTCAAACTTTAATCAATTCAGAATAATCAAACTCAATGTTCGATCATTCAAATCAGAATAGTTTGACTCAATGTTTGATGAGGTCAAAATAGTCAGATTCAATGATGAATTATCTCAGAATATTCATACTTAGACTTTAATTGATTCAGAATAATCAAACTCAATGTTCGATCATTCAAATCAGAATAGTTTGACCCAATGTTTGATGAGGTCAATATAGTCAGACTCAATGTTGAATAGTTTGACTCAATGTTTGATCAGGTCAAAATAGTCAGACTCAATGATGAATTATCTCAGAATAGTCATACTTAAACTTTAATTGATTCAGAATAATCAAACTCAATGTTCGATCATTCAAATCAGAATAGTTTGACTCAATGTTTGATCAGGTCAAAATAGTCAGACTCAATGTTGAATTAGCTCAGAATAGTTATACTCAAACTTTAATCAACTCAGAATAATCAAACTCAATGTTCGATCATTCAAATCAGAATAGTTTGACTCAATGTTTGATCAGGTCAAAATAGTCAGACTCAATGTTGAATTAGCTCAGAATAGTTATACTCAAACTTTAATCAATTCAGAATAATCAAACTCAATGTTCGATCATTTAAATCAGAATAGTTTGACTCAATGTTTGATGAGGTCAAAATAGTCAGACTCAATGTTGAATTAGCTCAGAATAGTTATACTCAAACTTCAATCAACTCAGAATAATCAAACTCAATGTTCGATCATTCAAATCAGAATAGTTTGACTCAATGTTTGATGAGGTCAAAATAGACAGACTCAATGTTGAATTAGCTCAGAATAGTTATACTCAAACTTTAATCAACTCAGAATAATCAAACTCAATGTTCGATCATTCAAATCAGAATAGTTGAACTCAATGTTTGATGAGGTCAATATAGTCAGACTCAATGTTGAATTAGTTCAAAATAGTTATACTCAAACTTCAATCAACACAGAATAATCAAACTCAATGTTCGATCATTCAAATCAGAATAGTTTGAATCAATGTTTGATTAGGTCAAAATAGTCAGACTCAATGTTGAATAAGCTCAGAATAGTTATACTCAAACTTTAATCAATTCAGAATAATCAAACTCAATGTTCGATCATTCAAATCAGAATAGTTCGACTCAATGTTTGATGAGGTCAATATAGTCAGACTCAATGTTGAATTAGCTCAGAATAGTTATACTCAAACTTTAATCAATTCAGAATAATCAAACTCAATGTTCGATCATTTAAATCAGAATAGTTCGACTCAATGTTTGATGAGGTCAAAATAGTCAGACTCAATGTTGAATCAGCTCAGAATAGTTATACTCAAACTTCAATCAACTCAGAATAATCAAACTCAATGTTCGATCATTCAAATCAGAATAGTTTGACTCAATGTTTGATGAGGTCAAAAAAGTCAGACTCAATGTTCGATTATCTCAGAATATTCATACTTAAACTTTAATTGATTCAGAATAATCAAACTCAATGTTCGATCATTCAAATCAGAATAGTTTGACCCAATGTTTGGTGAGGTCAATATAGTCAGACTCAATGTTGAATAGTTTGACTCAATGTTTGATCAGGTCAAAATAGTCAGACTCAATGATGAATTATCTCAGAATAGTCATACTTAAACTTTAATTGATTCAGATTGATCAAACTCAATGTTCGATCATTCAAATCAGAATAGTTAGACTCCATGTTTGATCAGGTCAAAATAGTCAGACTCAATGTTGAATTAGCTCAGAATAGTTATACTCAAACTTTAATCAATTCAGAATAATCAAACTCAATGTTCGATCATTCAAATCAGAATAGTTTGACTCAATGTTTGATGAGGTCAAAATAGTCAGATTCAATGATGAATTATCTCAGAATATTCATACTTAGACTTTAATTGATTCAGAATAATCAAACTCAATGTTCGATCATTCAAATCAGAATAGTTTGACCCAATGTTTGATGAGGTCAATATAGTCAGACTCAATGTTGAATAGTTTGACTCAATGTTTGATCAGGTCAAAATAGTCAGACTCAATGATGAATTATCTCAGAATAGTCATACTTAAACTTTAATTGATTCAGAATAATCAAACTCAATGTTCGATCATTCAAATCAGAATAGTTTGACTCAATGTTTGATCAGGTCAAAATAGTCAGACTCAATGTTGAATTAGCTCAGAATAGTTATACTCAAACTTTAATCAACTCAGAATAATCAAACTCAATGTTCGATCATTCAAATCAGAATAGTTTGACTCAATGTTTGATCAGGTCAAAATAGTCAGACTCAATGTTGAATTAGCTCAGAATAGTTATACTCAAACTTTAATCAATTCAGAATAATCAAACTCAATGTTCGATCATTTAAATCAGAATAGTTTGACTCAATGTTTGATGAGGTCAAAATAGTCAGACTCAATGTTGAATTAGCTCAGAATAGTTATACTCAAACTTCAATCAACTCAGAATAATCAAACTCAATGTTCGATCATTCAAATCAGAATAGTTTGACTCAATGTTTGATGAGGTCAAAATAGACAGACTCAATGTTGAATTAGCTCAGAATAGTTATACTCAAACTTTAATCAACTCAGAATAATCAAACTCAATGTTCGATCATTCAAATCAGAATAGTTGAACTCAATGTTTGATGAGGTCAATATAGTCAGACTCAATGTTGAATTAGTTCAAAATAGTTATACTCAAACTTCAATCAACACAGAATAATCAAACTCAATGTTCGATCATTCAAATCAGAATAGTTTGAATCAATGTTTGATTAGGTCAAAATAGTCAGACTCAATGTTGAATAAGCTCAGAATAGTTATACTCAAACTTTAATCAATTCAGAATAATCAAACTCAATGTTCGATCATTCAAATCAGAATAGTTCGACTCAATGTTTGATGAGGTCAATATAGTCAGACTCAATGTTGAATAAGCTCAGAATAGTCATACACAAACTTTAATCAACTCAGAATAATCAAACTCAATGTTCGATCATTCAAATCAGAATAGTTTGACTCAATGTTTGATGAGGTCAAAATAGTCAGACTCAATGTTTGATTATCTCAGAATATTCATACTTAAACTTTAATTGATTCAGAATAATCAAACTCAATGTTCGATCATTCAAATCAGAATAGTTTGACCCAATGTTTGATGAGGTCAATATAGTCAGACTCAATGTTGAATAGTTTGAATCAATGTTTGATCAGGTCAAAATAGTCAGACTCAATGTTGAATTATCTCAGAATAGTCATACTTAAACTTTAATTGATTTAGAATAATCAAACTCAATGTTCGATCATTCAAATCAGAATAGTTTGACTCAATGTTTGATCAGGTCAAAATAGTCAGACTCAATGATGAATTATCTCAGAATATTCATACTTAAACTTTAATCGATTCAGAATAATCAAACTCAATGTTCGATCATTCAAATCAGAATAGTTTGACCCAATGTATGATGAGGTCAATATAGTCAGACTCAATGTTGAATAGTTTGACTCAATGTTTGATCAGGTCAAAATAGTCAGACTCAATGATGAATTATCTCAGAATAGTCATACTTAAACTTTAATTGATTCAGAATAATCAAACCCAATGTTCGATCATTCAAATCAGAATAGTTTGACTCAATGTTTGATGAGGTCAAAATAGTCAGACTAAATGATGAATTATCTCAGAATATTCATACTTAAACTTTAATTGATTCAGAATAATCAAACTCAATGTTCGATCATTCAAATCAGAATAGTTTGACTCAATGTTTGATCAGGTCAAAATAGTCAGACTCAATGTTGAATTAGCTCAGAATAGTTATACTCAAACTTTAATCAACTCAGAATAATCAAACTCAATTTTCGATCATTCAAATCAGAATAGTTTGACTCAATGTTTGATGAGGTCAATATAGTCAGACTCAATGTTGAATTAGCTCAAAATAGTTATACTCAAACTTCAATCAACACAGAATAATCAAACACAATGTTCGATCATTCAAATCAGAATAGTTTGACTCAATGTTTGATCAGGTCAAAATAGTCAGACTCAATGTTGAATTAGCTCAGAATAGTTATACTCAAACTTTAATCAATTCAGAATAATCAAACTCAATGTTCGATCATTCAAATCAGAATAGTTTGACTCAATGTTTGATGAGGTCAAAATAGTCAGACTCAATGTTTGATTATCTCAGAATATTCATACTTAAACTTTAATTGATTCAGAATAATCAAACTCAATGTTCGATCATTCAAATCAGAATAGTTTGACCCAATGTTTGGTGAGGTCAATATAGTCAGACTCAATGTTGAATAGTCTGACTCAATGTTTGATCAGGTCAAAATAGTCAGACTCAATGATGAATTATCTCAGAATAGTCATACTTAGACTTTAATTGATTCAGATTGATCAAACTCAATGTTCGATCATTCAAATCAGAATAGTTTGACTCAATGTTTGATCAGGTCAAAAAAGTCAGACTCAATGATGAATTATCTCAGAATAGTCATACTTAAACTTTAATTGATTCAGAATAATCAAACTCAATGTTCGATCATTCAAATCAGAATAGTTTGACTCAATGTTTGATGAGGTCAATATAGTCAGACTCAATGTTGAATTAGCTCAGAATAGTTATACTCAAACTTTAATCAATTCAGAATAATCAAACTCAATGTTCGATCATTCAAATCAGAATAGTTTGACCCAATGTTTGATGAGGTCAATATAGTCAGACTCAATGTTGAATAGTTTGACTCAATGTTTGATCAGGTCAAAATAGTCAGACTCAATGATGAATTATCTCAGAATAGTCATACTTAAACTTTAATTGATTCAGAATAATCAAACTCAATGTTCGATCATTCAAATCAGAATAGTTTGACTCAATGTTTGATCAGGTCAAAATAGTCAGACTCAATGTTGAATTAGCTCAGAATAGTTATACTCAAACTTTAATCAATTCAGAATAATCAAACTCAATGTTCGATCATTCAAATCAGAATAGTTTGACTCAATGTTTGATTAGGTCAAAATAGTCAGACTCAATGTTGAATTAGCTTAGAATAGTTATACTCAAACTTTAATCAACTCAGAATAATCAAAATCAATGTTCGATCATTCAAATCAGAATAGTTTGACTCAATGTTTGATGAGGTCAATATAGTCAGACTCAATGTTGAATTAGCTCAGAATAGTCATACTCAAACCTTAATCAACTCAGAATAATCACACTCAATGTTCGATCATTCAAATCAGAAAAGTTTGACTCAATGTTTGATGAGGTCAATATAGTCAGACCCAATGTGGAATTAGCTTAGAATAGTTATACTCAAACTTTAATTGATTCAGAATAATCAAACTCAATGTTCGATCATTCAAATCAGAATAGTTTGACTCAATGTTTGATGAGGTCAATATAGTCAGACCCAATGTGGAATTAGCTTAGAATAGTTAGACTCAAACTTTAATTGATTCAGAATAATCAAACTCAATGTTCGATCATTCAAATCAGAATAGTTTGACTCAATGTTTGATGAGGTCAATATAGTCAGACTCAATGTGGAATTAGCTCAGAATAGTTATACTCAAACTTTAATCAATTCAGAATAATCAAACTCAAAGTTCGATCATTCAAATCAGAATAGTTTGAATCAATGTTTGATTAGGTCAAAATAGTCAGACTCAATGTTGAATAAGCTCAGAATAGTTATACTCAAACTTTAATCAACTCAGAATAATCAAACTCAATGTTCGATCATTCAAATCAGAATAGTTTGACTCAATGTTTGATGAGGTCAATATAGTCAGACTCAATGTTGAATTAGCTCAGAATAGTCATACACAAACTTTAATCAACTCAGAATAATCAAACTCAATGTTCGATCATTCAAATCAGAATAGTTTGACTCAATGTTTGATGAGGTCAAAATAGTCAGACTCAATGTTTGATTATCTCAGAATATTCATACTTAAACATTAATTGATTCAGAATAATCAAACTCAATGTTCGATCATTCAAATCAGAATAGTTTGACCCAATGTTTGATGAGGTCAATATAGTCAGACTCAATGTTGAATAGTTTGACTCAATGTTTCATCAGGTCAAAATAGTCAGACTCAATGTTGAATTATCTCAGAATAGTCATACTTAAACTTTAATTGATTCAGATTGATCAAACTCAATGTTCGATCATTCAAATCAGAATAGTTTGACTCAATCTTTGATCAGGTCAAAATAGTCAGACTCAATGATGAATTATCTCAGAATAGTCATACTTAAACATTAATTGATTCAGAATAATCAAACTCAATGTTCGATCATTCAAATCAGAATAGTTTGACTCAATGTTTGATGAGGTCAATATAGTCAGACTCAATGTTGAATTAGCTCAGAATAGTTATACTCAAACTTCAATCAACTCAGAATAATCAAACTCAATGTTCGATCATTCAAATCAGAATAGTTAGACTCCATGTTTGATCAGGTCAAAATAGCCAGACTCAATGTTGAATTAGCTCAGAATAGTTATACTCAAACTTTAATCAATTCAGAATAATCAAACTCAATGTTCGATCATTCAAATCAGAATAGTTTGACTCAATGTTTGATGAGGTCAAAATAGTCAGACTCAATGTTTGATTATCTCAGAATATTCATACTTAAACATTAATTGATTCAGAATAATCAAACTCAATGTTCGATCATTCAAATCAGAATAGTTTGACCCAATGTTTGATGAGGTCAATATAGTCAGACTCAATGTTGAATAGTTTGACTCAATGTTTGATCAGGTCAAAATAGTCAGACTCAATGTTGAATTATCTCAGAATAGTCATACTTAAACTTTAATTGATTCAGATTGATCAAACTCAATGTTCGATCATTCAAATCAGAATAGTTTGACTCAATCTTTGATCAGGTCAAAATAGTCAGACTCAATGATGAATTATCTCAGAATAGTCATACTTAAACATTAATTGATTCAGAATAATCAAACTCAATGTTCGATCATTCAAATCAGAATAGTTTGACTCAATGTTTGATGAGGTCAATATAGTCAGACTCAATGTTGAATTAGCTCAGAATAGTTATACTCAAACTTCAATCAACTCAGAATAATCAAACTCAATGTTCGATCATTCAAATCAGAATAGTTAGACTCCATGTTTGATCAGGTCAAAATAGCCAGACTCAATGTTGAATTAGCTCAGAATAGTTATACTCAAACTTTAATCAATTCAGAATAATCAAACTCAATGTTCGATCATTCAAATCAGAATAGTTTGACTCAATGTTTGATGAGGTCAAAAAAGTCAGACTCAATGTTCGATTATCTCAGAATATTCATACTTAAACTTTAATTGATTCAGAATAATCAAACTCAATGTTCGATCATTCAAATCAGAATAGTTTGACCCAATGTTTGGTGAGGTCAATATAGTCAGACTCAATGTTGAATAGTTTGACTCAATGTTTGATCAGGTCAAAATAGTCAGACTCAATGATGAATTATCTCAGAATAGTCATACTTAAACTTTAATTGATTCAGATTGATCAAACTCAATGTTCGATCATTCAAATCAGAATAGTTAGACTCCATGTTTGATCAGGTCAAAATAGTCAGACTCAATGTTGAATTAGCTCAGAATAGTTATACTCAAACTTTAATCAATTCAGAATAATCAAACTCAATGTTCGATCATTCAAATCAGAATAGTTTGACTCAATGTTTGATGAGGTCAAAATAGTCAGATTCAATGATGAATTATCTCAGAATATTCATACTTAGACTTTAATTGATTCAGAATAATCAAACTCAATGTTCGATCATTCAAATCAGAATAGTTTGACCCAATGTTTGATGAGGTCAATATAGTCAGACTCAATGTTGAATAGTTTGACTCAATGTTTGATCAGGTCAAAATAGTCAGACTCAATGATGAATTATCTCAGAATAGTCATACTTAAACTTTAATTGATTCAGAATAATCAAACTCAGTGTTCGATCATTCAAATCAGAATAGTTTGACTCAATGTTTGATCAGGTCAAAATAGTCAGACTCAATGTTGAATTAGCTCAGAATAGTTATACTCAAACTTTAATCAACTCAGAATAATCAAACTCAATGTTCGATCATTCAAATCAGAATAGTTTGACTCAATGTTTGATCAGGTCAAAATAGTCAGACTCAATGTTGAATTAGCTCAGAATAGTTATACTCAAACTTTAATCAATTCAGAATAATCAAACTCAATGTTCGATCATTTAAATCAGAATAGTTTGACTCAATGTTTGATGAGGTCAAAATAGTCAGACTCAATGTTGAATTAGCTCAGAATAGTTATACTCAAACTTCAATCAACTCAGAATAATCAAACTCAATGTTCGATCATTCAAATCAGAATAGTTTGACTCAATGTTTGATTAGGTCAAAATAGTCAGACTCAATGTTGAATAAGCTCAGAATAGTTATACTCAAACTTTAATCAATTCAGAATAATCAAACTCAATGTTCGATCATTCAAATCAGAATAGTTCGACTCAATGTTTGATGAGGTCAATATAGTCAGACTCAATGTTGAATAAGCTCAGAATAGTCATACACAAACTTTAATCAACTCAGAATAATCAAACTCAATGTTCGATCATTCAAATCAGAATAGTTTGACTCAATGTTTGATGAGGTCAAAATAGTCAGACTCAATGTTTGATTATCTCAGAATATTCATACTTAAACTTTAATTGATTCAGAATAATCAAACTCAATGTTCGATCATTCAAATCAGAATAGTTTGACCCAATGTTTGATGAGGTCAATATAGTCAGACTCAATGTTGAATAGTTTGAATCAATGTTTGATCAGGTCAAAATAGTCAGACTCAATGTTGAATTATCTCAGAATAGTCATACTTAAACTTTAATTGATTTAGAATAATCAAACTCAATGTTCGATCATTCAAATCAGAATAGTTTGACTCAATGTTTGATCAGGTCAAAATAGTCAGACTCAATGATGAATTATCTCAGAATATTCATACTTAAACTTTAATTGATTCAGAATAATCAAACTCAATGTTCGATCATTCAAATCAGAATAGTTTGACCCAATGTATGATGAGGTCAATATAGTCAGACTCAATGTTGAATAGTTTGACTCAATGTTTGATCAGGTCAAAATAGTCAGACTCAATGATGAATTATCTCAGAATAGTCATACTTAAACTTTAATTGATTCAGAATAATCAAACCCAATGTTCGATCATTCAAATCAGAATAGTTTGACTCAATGTTTGATGAGGTCAAAATAGTCAGACTAAATGATGAATTATCTCAGAATATTCATACTTAAACTTTAATTGATTCAGAATAATCAAACTCAATGTTCGATCATTCAAATCAGAATAGTTTGACTCAATGTTTGATCAGGTCAAAATAGTCAGACTCAATGTTGAATTAGCTCAGAATAGTTATACTCAAACTTTAATCAACTCAGAATAATCAAACTCAATTTTCGATCATTCAAATCAGAATAGTTTGACTCAATGTTTGATGAGGTCAATATAGTCAGACTCAATGTTGAATTAGCTCAAAATAGTTATACTCAAACTTCAATCAACACAGAATAATCAAACACAATGTTCGATCATTCAAATCAGAATAGTTTGACTCAATGTTTGATCAGGTCAAAATAGTCAGACTCAATGTTGAATTAGCTCAGAATAGTTATACTCAAACTTTAATCAATTCAGAATAATCAAACTCAATGTTCGATCATTCAAATCAGAATAGTTTGACTCAATGTTTGATGAGGTCAAAATAGTCAGACTCAATGTTTGATTATCTCAGAATATTCATACTTAAACTTTAATTGATTCAGAATAATCAAACTCAATGTTCGATCATTCAAATCAGAATAGTTTGACCCAATGTTTGGTGAGGTCAATATAGTCAGACTCAATGTTGAATAGTCTGACTCAATGTTTGATCAGGTCAAAATAGTCAGACTCAATGATGAATTATCTCAGAATAGTCATACTTAGACTTTAATTGATTCAGATTGATCAAACTCAATGTTCGATCATTCAAATCAGAATAGTTTGACTCAATGTTTGATCAGGTCAAAAAAGTCAGACTCAATGATGAATTATCTCAGAATAGTCATACTTAAACTTTAATTGATTCAGAATAATCAAACTCAATGTTCGATCATTCAAATCAGAATAGTTTGACTCAATGTTTGATGAGGTCAATATAGTCAGACTCAATGTTGAATTAGCTCAGAATAGTTATACTCAAACTTTAATCAATTCAGAATAATCAAACTCAATGTTCGATCATTCAAATCAGAATAGTTTGACCCAATGTTTGATGAGGTCAATATAGTCAGACTCAATGTTGAATAGTTTGACTCAATGTTTGATCAGGTCAAAATAGTCAGACTCAATGATGAATTATCTCAGAATAGTCATACTTAAACTTTAATTGATTCAGAATAATCAAACTCAATGTTCGATCATTCAAATCAGAATAGTTTGACTCAATGTTTGATCAGGTCAAAATAGTCAGACTCAATGTTGAATTAGCTCAGAATAGTTATACTCAAACTTTAATCAATTCAGAATAATCAAACTCAATGTTCGATCATTCAAATCAGAATAGTTTGACTCAATGTTTGATTAGGTCAAAATAGTCAGACTCAATGTTGAATTAGCTTAGAATAGTTATACTCAAACTTTAATCAACTCAGAATAATCAAAATCAATGTTCGATCATTCAAATCAGAATAGTTTGACTCAATGTTTGATGAGGTCAATATAGTCAGACTCAATGTTGAATTAGCTCAGAATAGTCATACTCAAACCTTAATCAACTCAGAATAATCACACTCAATGTTCGATCATTCAAATCAGAAAAGTTTGACTCAATGTTTGATGAGGTCAATATAGTCAGACCCAATGTGGAATTAGCTTAGAATAGTTATACTCAAACTTTAATTGATTCAGAATAATCAAACTCAATGTTCGATCATTCAAATCAGAATAGTTTGACTCAATGTTTGATGAGGTCAATATAGTCAGACCCAATGTGGAATTAGCTTAGAATAGTTAGACTCAAACTTTAATTGATTCAGAATAATCAAACTCAATGTTCGATCATTCAAATCAGAATAGTTTGACTCAATGTTTGATGAGGTCAATATAGTCAGACTCAATGTGGAATTAGCTCAGAATAGTTATACTCAAACTTTAATCAATTCAGAATAATCAAACTCAAAGTTCGATCATTCAAATCAGAATAGTTTGAATCAATGTTTGATTAGGTCAAAATAGTCAGACTCAATGTTGAATAAGCTCAGAATAGTTATACTCAAACTTTAATCAACTCAGAATAATCAAACTCAATGTTCGATCATTCAAATCAGAATAGTTTGACTCAATGTTTGATGAGGTCAATATAGTCAGACTCAATGTTGAATTAGCTCAGAATAGTCATACACAAACTTTAATCAACTCAGAATAATCAAACTCAATGTTCGATCATTCAAATCAGAATAGTTTGACTCAATGTTTGATGAGGTCAAAATAGTCAGACTCAATGTTTGATTATCTCAGAATATTCATACTTAAACATTAATTGATTCAGAATAATCAAACTCAATGTTCGATCATTCAAATCAGAATAGTTTGACCCAATGTTTGATGAGGTCAATATAGTCAAACTCAATGTTGAATAGTTTGACTCAATGTTTCATCAGGTCAAAATAGTCAGACTCAATGTTGAATTATCTCAGAATAGTCATACTTAAACTTTAATTGATTCAGATTGATCAAACTCAATGTTCGATCATTCAAATCAGAATAGTTTGACTCAATCTTTGATCAGGTCAAAATAGTCAGACTCAATGATGAATTATCTCAGAATAGTCATACTTAAACATTAATTGATTCAGAATAATCAAACTCAATGTTCGATCATTCAAATCAGAATAGTTTGACTCAATGTTTGATGAGGTCAATATAGTCAGACTCAATGTTGAATTAGCTCAGAATAGTTATACTCAAACTTCAATCAACTCAGAATAATCAAACTCAATGTTCGATCATTCAAATCAGAATAGTTAGACTCCATGTTTGATCAGGTCAAAATAGCCAGACTCAATGTTGAATTAGCTCAGAATAGTTATACTCAAACTTTAATCAATTCAGAATAATCAAACTCAATGTTCGATCATTCAAATCAGAATAGTTTGACTCAATGTTTGATGAGGTCAAAATAGTCAGACTCAATGTTTGATTATCTCAGAATATTCATACTTAAACATTAATTGATTCAGAATAATCAAACTCAATGTTCGATCATTCAAATCAGAATAGTTTGACCCAATGTTTGATGAGGTCAATATAGTCAGACTCAATGTTGAATAGTTTGACTCAATGTTTGATCAGGTCAAAATAGTCAGACTCAATGTTGAATTATCTCAGAATAGTCATACTTAAACTTTAATTGATTCAGATTGATCAAACTCAATGTTCGATCATTCAAATCAGAATAGTTTGACTCAATCTTTGATCAGGTCAAAATAGTCAGACTCAATGATGAATTATCTCAGAATAGTCATACTTAAACATTAATTGATTCAGAATAATCAAACTCAATGTTCGATCATTCAAATCAGAATAGTTTGACTCAATGTTTGATGAGGTCAATATAGTCAGACTCAATGTTGAATTAGCTCAGAATAGTTATACTCAAACTTCAATCAACTCAGAATAATCAAACTCAATGTTCGATCATTCAAATCAGAATAGTTAGACTCCATGTTTGATCAGGTCAAAATAGCCAGACTCAATGTTGAATTAGCTCAGAATAGTTATACTCAAACTTTAATCAATTCAGAATAATCAAACTCAATGTTCGATCATTCAAATCAGAATAGTTTGACTCAATGTTTGATGAGGTCAAAAAAGTCAGACTCAATGTTCGATTATCTCAGAATATTCATACTTAAACTTTAATTGATTCAGAATAATCAAACTCAATGTTCGATCATTCAAATCAGAATAGTTTGACCCAATGTTTGGTGAGGTCAATATAGTCAGACTCAATGTTGAATAGTTTGACTCAATGTTTGATCAGGTCAAAATAGTCAGACTCAATGATGAATTATCTCAGAATAGTCATACTTAAACTTTAATTGATTCAGATTGATCAAACTCAATGTTCGATCATTCAAATCAGAATAGTTAGACTCCATGTTTGATCAGGTCAAAATAGTCAGACTCAATGTTGAATTAGCTCAGAATAGTTATACTCAAACTTTAATCAATTCAGAATAATCAAACTCAATGTTCGATCATTCAAATCAGAATAGTTTGACTCAATGTTTGATGAGGTCAAAATAGTCAGATTCAATGATGAATTATCTCAGAATATTCATACTTAGACTTTAATTGATTCAGAATAATCAAACTCAATGTTCGATCATTCAAATCAGAATAGTTTGACCCAATGTTTGATGAGGTCAATATAGTCAGACTCAATGTTGAATAGTTTGACTCAATGTTTGATCAGGTCAAAATAGTCAGACTCAATGATGAATTATCTCAGAATAGTCATACTTAAACTTTAATTGATTCAGAATAATCAAACTCAATGTTCGATCATTCAAATCAGAATAGTTTGACTCAATGTTTGATCAGGTCAAAATAGTCAGACTCAATGTTGAATTAGCTCAGAATAGTTATACTCAAACTTTAATCAACTCAGAATAATCAAACTCAATGTTCGATCATTCAAATCAGAATAGTTTGACTCAATGTTTGATCAGGTCAAAATAGTCAGACTCAATGTTGAATTAGCTCAGAATAGTTATACTCAAACTTTAATCAATTCAGAATAATCAAACTCAATGTTCGATCATTTAAATCAGAATAGTTTGACTCAATGTTTGATGAGGTCAAAATAGTCAGACTCAATGTTGAATTAGCTCAGAATAGTTATACTCAAACTTCAATCAACTCAGAATAATCAAACTCAATGTTCGATCATTCAAATCAGAATAGTTTGACTCAATGTTTGATGAGGTCAAAATAGTCAGACTCAATGATGAATTATCTCAGAATATTCATACTTAAACATTAATTGATTCAGAATAATCAAACTCAATGCTCGATCATTCAAATCAGAATAGTTTGACTCAATGTTTGTTGAGGTCAATATAGTCAGACTCAATGTTGAATTAGCTCAGAATAGTTATACTCAAACTTCAGTCAACTCAGAATAATCAAACTCAATGTTCGATCATTCAAATCAGAATAGTTTGACTCAATGTTTGATCAGGTCAAAATAGTCAGACTCAATGTTGAATTAGCTCAGAATAGTTATACTCAAACTTTAATCAATTCAGAATAATCAAACTCAATGTTCGATCATTCAAATCAGATTAGTTTGACTCAATGTTTGATGAGGTCAAAATAGTCAGACTCAATGTTGAATTAGCTCAGAATAGTTATACTCAAACTTCAATCAACTCAGAATAATCAAACTCAATGTTCGATCATTCAAATCAGATTAGTTTGACTCAATGTTTGATGAGGTCAAAATAGTCAGACTCAATGTTGAATTAGCTCAGAATAGTTATACTCAAACTTTAATCAATTCAGAATAATCAAAGTCAATGTTCGATCATTCAAATCAGAATAGTTTGACTCAATGTTTGATCATAGAACTATAACCCAGTGAATGCCGACTCGTCGGCCATATTGACTTATGTTGCGTTTTGGTGGCGCTGCCCGTGGTTTATATAGGTACTATACATCAAGCAGCTGTCATCTGCCAGAGCGCCAGCAAGCATGGCAGGGAACGAGTTACAGACAGACCTAAGTCAACTCAATGATGCATTTTTGGTAACAACTGTGATATTTTTTGATACTTTAATGGCTGAAGAAAATGCAATATAATAATCAATAACTAGAACATGCTACTGGCTGTACTGGCTGTACCAGCTAGACTAAGCTGAACATGTTGAAAGTGCACACAGCTAGCCCAATGCCACTAAAACTTGGGGGGGGGGTGGAGGGATGCCCAGAAGATGAAATTGGTCATTATATAGCCCCCCCCCCCTTATTATATACACTAGTTTGATTAATTTCATGATATAGCTATGGAGCTCAGACCAAAAAGCCATTAATATGTTACTATAAATCATGATGTTACCGATATATCTTTTACAGCTGGATTAAGAATAAGATACATCATTTTTTTTTTTTTGGGGTATTTTTTTAAATAGGAAGCTGATAGTGAAGAACTGCATCCAACTACTGGAAGTGGGGTATGTATATTGTGTTTTACCCAAATCATATTTTGTAAGAATGTTGATCTCAAGGTTTATGGCAATCATGGGAGTAACAATGACAAAATATATTAACGATAATTACACCGAGAAAGTAAGTTTGAGAATGTGAATATTAATATGACCAGTAACCTAAATAATTTGTATTTAATACAGTCAAAGAAGTTGACGAGGGATATAACTACTGCCGCTAGAACAGAGATCCTGCAGGATAATTCTGTTTCCGCAGCAATACATGACTGGCTGCAATCTTCAGGTAAACAATGGTTCTATTCATGCTGTAATGCACGCTGAAATCTGTCATCAATGTAATCCTAGTCATAGGTCTTTGTAAATGTTTCAACACCCCTTTTCCAATTCCTCTGCCTTCAACTTTTCCACCCCCCCCCCCCCCCCCCAGTAGAAATTAAAATTATTTCTGGGAAATTGAGACAATTAATAAATAATCCATAATAAATGTTTCCTTTTTTTTGTTTCAGGACTAAAAGGTGTTTATAACATTATAGACCCCTAAGCATAGCCTTGAGAGAGGTTGTTCAAGTGCATACTGTATTATTACACTGAAATCGCCCCCATTGGCCTCAGCTAGACATCAACAGACTACATGCCGTTGTGTTATGCAACTGGAGGGAGCAAATTACCATTTGTACGCTTATTTGGATTTAAAAAAAAAAGGAAAATCTTGTTTTCTTAATATATCTAAAAATATGCGGTGTGATGTTGTAAACTTGAAACATCAATGGCCAGTATCTGATGGTGTCGACGGCTGCAAATCCCAATTACATTCCTCTGTTGAAATGCATTAATTGCGACCCTTTAAGTACGCACTTGCACTTTGAAAAACAGAATTCAATTCTTGAAGTGAATATTGCAAATATTTATTCATAATTCATATTCTTCAATTTTGTTACAATTAATTTCTTGATAACACTTTTAACACTGATGTTTGTATCAATTTGGAAAGTTCATATCTAATAAAATTTTAACATGTATTATACATTCTTATGGTTTCTTTCATTCATAACCCTTTTGGTGTCATGTTTACAAGTATTTGAGAAACATCCATGTTGAAAAACATACAATAATATCTTTTTATGATACCAGTTTGTAATTACATTCATCTTAAGTCATATATAATAACAATTGTAATAACAGCGATAATTGTCATGCCTCACCAGGAGTAATTATGTAGTACGAGCTTTAGTGGCTTGTTAACATGACAAAAAATTTGTTAAATCATTCTGAAGTACATGTACATCACATGTACAGTACTCTCGTGAACTATATATACACTAATCTGTATTATTAGTAGAAATTCATAAACAGAGCCATTTGATACTTCACAGATGCAGACCAATTATACGGACAAATGGTATGGCTCAACAGCTGCCTTGTCAATGCAAATGGTCAGCAGCCAAAAGCAGTGGAAATTGTGTGGAAAAATTTCCATAGAATTTTGAAGGAAAAAATCGGGCATGCTTCTTGCAGAGCAGGGTTTAGCTTTTTTTCCTTAAAGGTTATGCAAAAGCTGGTTGCAGTCAACTACAGGGCACAGCCACAAACCTGCCCTGAATTAGATAAAGAGATTGACATGCGAGACCAAGATATCATTTCATATATTGGGGGATACCTGCTGCGGAGAACCAGATCTCATCCTGGTAGTGATAAACTCATTGACGAGCATGCCTCTCCCACAGGAATGATCAAATTGTTTGATCGTGGAGGACTTCTAGTCCCCAAAGATAATTTTATTAGGATTTTGTATGAATTTGAGTTAGCATTTCGCGAGTTGCCACTAGTTTCAGTTGACCGGGACCAATTTTTCAAAATTCTTGATGACAAGGGAAATTACCTCAATTTTCAACAAATATTTTCCAATACTGACATACTGCATGAGGTGCAAGAAAGTCTTTATATGGATCTTGCCCATTTGTATTTCAAAGTTCGAGCACACCAGAAATGCCGTCAGATTTTTGAAAGAACCATTAAAAATACGTCAACCTCAAGGAAATCTAAGGCATTGAGAGATGTACTCAGTAAATCGTAAAAATGTGTCTTCGTCACCTGAAACTAATTGGCCTAGTGATGGGAGTCAGTAACATTTTTGCAGTTGATCATCAGTTGAGGAAAAACCAACCGATGATCGATTTTAGTCCGTTTGGATACCTATAAACTATTATTAAACTCCATACATTTTCACTTACAAAATATTGAATTGTGGAAACAACACTAAGTGTCACTAATCTGAACTTAATTACCTCGTACATCATTCAGCCTAAATGTATGTCGGAACTGACAAAAATCATTCCTACAGCATTCAATCAATCGTCGCAATTTTTTTATTAAGTGACTGATGATCGAGTATAATCGATCGTTGGCCCATCACTAATTATGGGCCTATGACATTTTGTGCACAGGCCAAACTACCTGTCTGTAAGTTACTCATGCATGACTACAAAATCCTGCAATGCAAGTTGTAATTACCAAATTGATGTATTATGTAATGATTTTACACATTTCTCTTTTTGTAACTCATCAATTAAATTTCAATACATTTTCAAAAGAATATCTAATTCAATGGTAGCAAAAGTCCTTGTGTGATAAAGTTTCAGCCAAAAAATTCAATGTCTCTTAATTTTTGGGAGGGGTTCCTCCGATACCTCAATTGGCTGCTTGTTGGCCTTGCTCCCTTTGGTATTTCCTTTTGGTTGAAAGGTAAAGGCAAGGTCCCTCTGGATCCTCATGTGGTTCTCTTGATGACTGAAATGAAGATAAGCAAAAATGTTTTAATTGAGAAAGAAACATAGGATCGGAAAAATTAATTTAGCCTGCATTACTGAAATGTGGTATGCTGAGGTTTTTGTTTTTGTTGTTATTGGTGAAGTTACAAATGTGATTTAACACTAATTTTGGCTTTTTTTTCATCCCCTTACATGCATTGTATTGAAAAAACTTACCCATACTCATAGACAGACGGATTTCGGCTTCTGTAGCCAAACGCCCTGTGTCGCCCAAAATGCTCCTCCAGAGGATCCTGGCAAAATACCTGGCTAAACAGGTACTCAACACCATGACTGAGCAGGTAGCGAGCTGCCCCAGTAAAGCCTTCCACTGAAATTTATATAATGAAAAGCTATGTAAAAATAAGTATATGACCTACAGGTTACAGAAATTTTACCATTTTTGAGATATTTACCTGTTGTAACCACTCCCTCACATGTGGGTTTGGATAGAAACATGTGAGCTTTCTCATTTCTTGAAAACCCCTCTCTGTCCTCTACCTTCTTCTGCCACTCTTTGAGGTATGTGACAACACTGTGAAGGAACTGAAAATAGTTATCAGGAAAGATAAGTTATAATGAGAGACATATTATACATTTACTATCAGCTGAGAGGGCAGGCTTATTCAATAGGTAATGTACTCACATCGAACCTTGGATCATTCACTGATTTGTAAGGGGCCAAGTCAGGCTTCTTCACTGCCTGATGCTCAATGAAAGAACGAACGTTTAAGCAGTCGAAGAACCTGTCCCAAAGTAGAATAAACTTGGAGAGTGCCTGCTCGTTACGTTCTTGAAGGACCAAGCCAACAGAATTACTCAGAACCTGAAAATAATGAAGTGTCTAGTTCACTAACACAGCATCAGAATAACCGTATCAACAGGTATAGTGTAAATGTACACTATGCTTACCTGGGCTGCAAGTTTTACGGACATCCTGGAGACTGGAGTCAGACTGACGTGGTCATGACCCAGCCGTGTCCTCCTCAATGGGCCCCTGGTGTCCTCATTGTAGACTTCCACAACAGATCTCCACAGCATGTCCTCTTCATTCTGTCAAAATTAAGACAAATGTACGGTTTGTAAAAAAAAAATTTCTTTCTGCTCTAAGAAAAACCATGATAGCACATACCCACAAACAGCGCTCTCCTCCAAACTTTGATAATTCCAGGTTGTTCCGTACTGTCTTTATCAAATGTGGCACGTCAGATATAAAGAAAAATTGGCGCTCTTCTTCACTGTACAGGTTCACTGTCTGAAAGGTAAAACATAGGGCTGTTATCTGTACATGTACCTTCTATTGAAGCTTTAAAATCAATAACTTAGGTTCCTGCTTGCAATTATATACATGTTCCTGTAGGAGCTTCAAGTCAAATAGCAATAAGCGAGAATGCCAAGGTGTAGTGCAAACACATGGTAGTTTAATGCCCATTAGTTATACTTGCAGCTTAGTGTCTATAGATTTTACATAAATGCCACAAAATTATGATACGCTTCTATTTTACTAAGTTATAGTTTTAAGTCTATAATTATTAAAGAGAAAAGGTATCTGTGTCAATGACATTTTCACACATCAAATTTAGCAAATTTCACAATTACGTTATTTTGTGATGATATGTGGGGCTTTGCATTCAGAGACACAAATTATTTATTGCTAAATGAATACACAGCTGTGATTACGATGGCAACTTGATACAACAATACAGTGTAGTTCTAAATCAAAGCACAAACCTCAGACACTATTTGGGAGTCCTCATGCAGTCTGTACAATTGCTGGTTACATGAAGCCTTGTCAGACGTGTCACTGATAACCTGTTCAAAATAATGTATTTTTGTTAATGTATATACAATGGAAAGTGAAGTACACCAAAAGGCAAAATATAACCAAAGGATAACAAGAACAATTGGATGCCAAAATACACATTTATCAGAAACATTACTTGCCTTGAGCCCTTGTTGCTCAACACGACTGACTCCTTCCCATAGGAGTGGAAACAAACATCCTGCAGAAGCTGTGTGAACTGCAAAGTACGCCAGTGGGACCTTCAAGTTATTGTTGATGCCAATCAGCATAAAAACCAGCATATGTGTGGCCAACGATGTTTCCATATGCTGTAAATGACAAGTTTTATCCATAGAATACTCAATTTAATTAGAACATCAAATATATACTTCGTATCATCTAAAATTTCAGAGTTCATAAATTTTGTAAAATAAAATTTGTAATTAGATGTTTGACTAAACTGTGCATGGACTTACTTTCTCAAAGCTCCATGCATCTGGATTAATGAAACCAATCATCTGATTGGATCTTCGGTCATAAACCAAATCATGCCTAACTGACATCTCGTCATGGAGTATCACTGCAAACCGCTTGGATGGTGGCAGTTTTACAGCAGCTGCTTTAAGGTCCTGCATATAGAAATAATGAATTTTTTATTAAAAGTTAATTTATTAATTTTTTTCATTAAATTTTACATGCGTCATCTTGAAAAAACTTTTAATACTTGCCTGCAAAACATGACATTGGAAGCCTTCTCCAGGAGCAAAGTAATTTGTATAGTCCCTCAACGTCGACCTATTGGGGAGGTGTAAAACACCAGTTTCCCTTACGGCCTCATAGGCCTGCCCACTTTTCGAATGCATGTATATCGCAAATCTGCAAAAAGTTTATGCATATTATAGATCTCATGGTCAAATTTAAAAGTAATGACAGCACAGTGTTTTTAATAAAGACAATACCGAATCATCATTGGGTGCCAGCGTCTGCCTTTAGGATTTACAGCCGCTGCTCTCTGTTGTTCCTCCCAAAAAAGGTTCAGGAATGGGTCTTCCATCTTGACACCCGAAATTACTTGGTGTAGACCTTCCTAAATGCACAAATTGCAAAACATTAACATAAGTACATAATATATGGTGTTTCTGTTATGAAAAGCATGATCATTCATAGCAAATCATTTTCAGCAGGGCTGGGGCATGTAGAAAATTTTCCCACCCTATCCTCCCCTTCTCCAGCATGGAAATAACAATTACCCGAGACACTGAGCTTTTTATTTTGGCGCACTGTTTATTATTGGTTATTTAATGTCAGCGCCATTGACAATCAGATGACACTGCATAGGCTGTTGTTCATCAGAACAATAAAATTTTGTATTCTGTGGTATTTTAATCACATGACACCGATTTTGGCATTAGCATGACTTTAAATGCCACCTGAACTCACACGAAACGCAATTTCAGGTCAGCCAACTCAGCCTATTGTTTGTCCACTGACTGTGGATAAGCGTCTACAATGAATAACCGCTTATAAATAAAGGCGTTTAAGTAAACAGAAGATCGCTCGGGCACAGCCACAGCCTGCCGTGTAAAGACATGTATCTATTCATGTCTAAATTTCAAATGAAGTAATTACCTGCACGTGGGACGATACTTTAAGGGCTGAACTTCGAAGTTTTTCAAGCTGACTTTTCACCCTTGCAACATCATTATTCGCACTCTTAATCTGCTGCCGCTGATTTTTCACCGTTTCTATAAGGGCAGTAGTTGCCACTTTTGACAGAGGGGCTTTCGGTTTTATGAAGGAATTTGCTTGGCAGGCCTTGCAAATTTCACATAGTCCTGCAAGACATAATTCAGAGCTTTAAATGCATATATGGTGCTAAGTGTGTTATAAGATACAGGGTTCAATGAAATATCTTTTAATTCAAAATAAATGATGGATCACATACCAGGGGTTTTTACTGCAACATGGCATTTCCTGCTCACACCTCCTTGGCACCATTCTTTCTGATCCAAATCACGAAGGATCACCCTCAATTTATATTGCTCCGCATTGTAGGCCTTCTTTACCTCTAACCCTGATTGAAATTTATAACAACTTTCATGACTCAGCCACAACAATATAATGCACAACATTGCAGAAATACAATTTACAAGATTCTTTTATTTGCACTTACCATATCTTGTGACAAACGGGATAAAGCTGTGATCAAAGATCACCTTGATGGCCACATCCAGCTCATTGTCGATTAGTCCAATGGCGAGAACATTGTTCTCTGCCTTCAGGCAGACCCATGGTCTTCTAACATTGTTGCCGTCATCAATCAGCTCACTGAAAGTCAGGTACGCCACCACAACTGGCACTTCTGGTTCTGGTCGAACAGTCTGAAATTTGTGGACAACATGAACATATAAAGAATCATATATTTCCTATGAATATTAGATGCATGATCTATATACTTTTAGCCACACAATCAACTCACTGTTTCAGTAATTTAATCTCATTTAATAAATTGTTTTGACTCACTTTGCAGAACATATGTTTAAGTGATCACAATAGTAGATTTAATTACAACTTTACAAATACATTTGAGACCATATTCAGTGCATGGCGTTAATTGAGAGGTGCACTGCTAGTGTCATAGAGGTCTTTAAGTGAACTACTACTGTATACCTATAAATATATATGTTAAATTAACCTTTCGAGCTCCAGTAAGTAATCATAATTACTATGTAATTACCAAATAGACTACATAACATACCGTTGCCGATCACTTCAATATCGTGAACAGGCCTGCCAGTGTCAAGTGTTTAATTGTCAAGTTGAAACTGCTTGGACAATGATATCAGACTGAAACCAACACATTTAGCTACATTTACATACATGTGTGTTACTTGAAAATTTCAACAGAAACCAAAAAGAAATATTAATAATATAAAAATTAAGAGAAGTAAAAATGAACAAGCTGTATGAAACTATAACTAGAAATTGCATTTAACAAAATTGAATAATGATTTATCATAACAATTTGCTGCTCACTGGTAGTTTTCTGACATGTGGAACACTAGGTTTTCCTGGCATGTACAGGGATGGCAAACAGCCAGGCAATAGCCTCATTCCAGACCCGGGTCCTAATATAAAAATTATTAAATCACATTAAATTTCTGTTCTCCATCTGCATTTCCTAATATGACCAGTTCAGATGTGATTGAGACTCTGTTATTCGTAGATATAATTGCACTTAATTAATGCTTAATTATAGGTCCGTGACCTCATTATCTTGAACATATATATAATATACAAATGACAAGCAACTGCAATTCATTTGACAATTCTTGACAGAAAGACTGCATATTTCTGTCTATTTATAGATGAGGTCAATATAGTCAGACTCAATGTTGAATTAGCTCAGAATAGTTATACTCAAACTTTAATCAACTCAGAATAATTAAACTCAATGTTCGATCATTCAAATCAGAATAGTTTGAATCAAAGTTTGATCAGGCAAATATAGTCAGACTCAATGTTGAATTAGCTCAGAATAGTTATACTCAAACTTTAATCAACTCAGAATAATCAAACTCAATGTTCGATTATACTCAAACTTTAATCAACTCAGAATAATCAAACTCAATGTTCGATCATTCAAATCAGAATAGTTTGACCCATGTTTGATCAGGTCAAAATAGTCAGACTCAATGTTGAATTAGCTCAGAATAGTTATACTCAAACTTTAATTGATTCAGAATAATCAAACTCAATGTTCGATCATTCAAATCAGAGTAGTTTGACTCAATGTTTGATGAGGTCAAAATAGTCAGACTCAATGTTGAATTAGCTCAGAATAGTTATACTCAAACTTTAATCAACTCAGAATAATCAAACTCAATGTTCGATCATTCAAATCAGAATAGTTTGACTCAATGTTTGATGAGGTCAAAATAGTCAGACTCAATGTTGAATTAGCTCAGAATAGTTATACTCAAACTTTAATCAACTCAGAATAATCAAACTCAATGTTCGATTATACTCATACTTTAATCAATTCAGAATAATCAAACTCAATGTTCGATCATTCAAATCAGAATAGTTTGACTCAATGTTTGATGAGGTCAAAATAGTCAGACTCAATGTTGAATTAGCTCAGAATAGTTATACTCAAACTTTAATCAATTCAGAATAATCAAACTCAATGTTCGATCATTCAAATCAGAATAGTTTGACTCAATGTTTGATGAGGTGAAAATGGTCAGACTAAATGATGAATTAGCTCAGAATAGTTATACTCAAACTTTAATCAATTCATGTTTGGATCTGCTTCATTGCACATTGTAAATGCAGTTATGTTTTTATGAGCTACACTGTAGATTGTAGATGCAGTAACCTAGTTCAGACCAGTTTCACTGCAGATTGTAGATGCAGATACCAGGTTTGGGTCATCCTTACTGCAGATTGAAGATGCAGTCAGCATGTTTTGATGAGCTACACTGCAGATTGTAGATTCAGTTATCATGCTATGATCAGTTTCACTACAGATTTTAGATGCAGGTATCATGTTTTGATCAGCATCACTGCAAATTGTATATGCAGTTACCATGTTTTTATGAGCTACACTGCAGATTGTAGATGCAGGTATCATGTTATGATCAGTTTCCCTGCAGATTGTAGAAGCAGTTACCAAGTTTTTATGAGCTACACTGCAGATTGTAGATGCAGGAACTATGTTATGATCAGTTTCACTGCAGATTGTAGATGCACATACAAGGCTTTGATCAGTTTCTCTGCAGATTTTAGATGCAGTTATGTTTTGATGAGCTTCACTGCAGATTGTATATGCAGTAACCATGTTTGGATCAGCTTCACCCCAGATTGTAGATGCAGTTACAGTGTTTGGATCAGCTTCACTGCAGATTGTAGATGCAGTTATCGTGTTATAATCAGTTTCACTGCAGAATGTGGATGCAGATACCAGGTTGAGTCTGCTTTACTGCAGATTGTAGATGCAGTTACCATGTTATGATGAGCTGCACTGCAGATTGTCAATGCAGTTACCAAGTTTAGATCAGCTTCACTGCGGATTGTTGATGCAGGTACAATGTTTTGATGAGGTAGATTGTAGATGCAGTTACCAGGTTTGGATAAGCTTCACTGCAGATTGTAGATGCAGTAACCATGTTTTGATCTGCTTCACTGAAGATTGTAGATGCAGTTATCATGTTAAGATCAGGTTTACTAACGATTGAAGATGCAGGTACCATGTTTGGATAAGTTTCACCGCAGATTGTAGATGCAGTTACCAAGCTTAGATCAGCTTCACTGCGGATAGTAGATGCATTTACCAAGTTTGGATCAGCATCACTGCAGACTGTAGATGCAGGTACCATGTTTTGATGAGCTACACGGTAGATTGCAGAGGCAGGTACCATGTTTGGGTCAGCGTCACTGCTGATTGTAGATGCAGTTACAATGTTTTGATAAGCTACACTGCAGATTGTAGATGGAGTAACCAAGTTCAGATCTGCTTCCCTGCAGATTGCAGATGCAGGTACGAGGCTTGGATCAGCTTCACTGCAGATTTTAGATGCAGTAACCATGTTTTAATGAGCTGCACTGGAATTTGTATATGCAATTATCATGTTATGATCTGTTTCACTACCGATTGTAGATGCAGGTACCTTGTTTTGATGAGCTTCACAGCAGATTGTAGATGCAGTTATGTTTTTATCAGCTTCACTGCAGATTGTAGATGCAATTCCCATGTTTGGATCGGCTTCATTGCAGATTGTAGATGCAGTTATCGTGTTATGATCAGTTTCACTTCAGATTGTAGATGCTGATACCAGGTTGAGTCTGCTTTACTGCAGATTGTAGATGCAGTTACCATGTTATGATGAGCTACACTGCAGATTGTCAATGCAGTTACCAAGTTTAGATCAGCTTCACTGCGGATTGTCGATGCAGGTACATTGTTTTGATGAGCTACACGGTAGATTGTAGATGCAGTTACCAGGTTTGGATCAGCATCACTGCAGATTGTAAATGCAAGTACCATGTTTGGATAAGCTTCACTGCAGATTGTAGAAGCAGTAGCCATGTTTTGATCTGCTTCACTGAAGATTGTAGATGCAGTAACCTTGTTATGATGAGCTACACTGCAGGTTGTAGATGCAGTTATCATGTTATGATCAGGTTAATTACCGATTGTAGACGCAGATACCATGTTTGGATAAGTTTTACTGTAGATTGTAGATGCAGTAACCATGATTCGATCAGCTTCACTGCAGAATGTAGATGCAGTAACCAAGATTTGATCAGCTTCACGGCACATTGTGGATGCAGTTACCATGTTTGGATCAGCTTCACTGCAGATTGTAGATATAGGTACCATGTTTTGATGATCTACACGGTAGATTGTAGAGGCAGGTACCTGTATGGATCAGCTTCAATGCAGTTTGTAGATGCAGTTACCATGTTTTTATGAGCTACACTGTAGATAGTAGATGCAGTAGCCAAGTTCAGACCAACTTCACTACAGATTGTAGATGCAGTTATAATGTTTTGATCAGTTTCACTAGAGATTGCAGGTGCAGATACCAGGTTTGGGTCAGCTTTACTGCAGATTTTAGATGCAGTTACCATGTTTTGATCAGATTCACTGCAGATTGTAGATGCAGTTGCCATGTTTTAATCAGCTTCACTGCAGATTGTAGATGCAGATACCGGGTTGTGTCAGCTTCACTGCACATTTTAGATGCAGTTACCATATGCTTTGATGAGCCACACTGCAGATTCTAAATACAGTTACCAAGTAAAATCAGCTTCACTACGGATTGTAGATGCAGGTACAATGTTTGGATCAGTTTCACTACCGATTGCAGATGCAGGTACCATGGTTGGGTCAGCCTCACTGCAGATTGTATATGCAGGTTCCAGATTTGGATCAGCGTCACTGCAGATTGTAGATGCAGTTGCCTAGTTTAGATCAGCTTCATTGTGGATTTTAGATGGAGGTACCATGTTTGGATCAGCTATACTGCAGATTGTTGATTCATTTACCAAGTTTAGATCATCTTCACTGCTGATTGTAGATGCAGGTACCATGTTTAGATGAGCTACACTGCAAATTGTAGATGCAGTTATCATGTTATGATCAGTTTTACTACAGATTGTAGATGAAGGTATAATGTTTGGATCATTGTCATTGCAGATTGTAGATGCAGTTAACAAGCTGCACTGTAGATTGTAGAAGGAGTAACCAAGTTCAGATCAGCTTCAGATTGTAGGTGCAGTTATCCTGTTATGATCAGCTTCACCGCAGATTGTGGATGCAGGTAGAATATTTTGATGAGGTACACGGAGATTCTAGATGCAGGTACCATGATTGGAGCAGCTTCACTGCAGATTGTAGATGCAATTAAAATAATTTGATCAGCTACACTGCAGATTGTAGATGCAGTTAACATGTTATGTTCAGTTACACTACAGAATGTAGATGCAGGTGCCAAGTTTGGATCAGCATCATTGCAGATTGTAGATGCAGTTGACATGTTTTTATGAGTTACACTGTAGATTGTAGATGGAATGACGAAGTTCAGATCAGCTTCACTGCAGATTTTAGATGCAGTAACCATGTTTTGATGAGCTACACTAGATATTGTTTATGCAGTTATCATGTTATGATCTGTTTCACTACTGAATGTAGATGCAGGTACCAGGTTATGATCAGTTTCACTGGAGATTGTAGAAGCAGTTACCATGTTTTTATGAGCTACCCTGCAGATTGCAGATGTAGGAACCATGTTATGATCAGTTTCACTGCAGATTGTAGAAGCAGTACACATGTTTTGATGAGCTACGCTGCAGATTATAGATGGAGTAACCAAATTCAGATCAGTTTCTCTGCAGATTTTAGATGCAGTTATGTTTTGATCAGCTTCACTGCAGATTGTAGATGCAGTAACCATGTTTGGATCAGCTTCAGTGCAGATTGTAGATGCAGTTACAGTGTTTGGATCAGCTTCATTGCAGATTGTAGATGCGGTTATTGTGTTCTGATCAGTTTCACTGCAGAATGTAGATGCAGATACCAGGTTGAGTCTGCTTTACTGCAGATTGTAGATGCAGTTACCATGTTTTGAAGAGCTACACTGCAGATTTAAGATGCAGTTGCCAAGTTTAGATCAGCTTCACTGCGGATTGTAGATGCAGGTACAATATTTAGATGAGCTACACGGTAGATTGCAGATGCAGTAAGCAAGTTCAGATCAGTTTCACTGGAGATTGTAGATGCAGGTACAATGTTTTGACGAGCTACATGGTAGATTGTAGATACAGCTACAATGTTTGGATCAGCTTCACTGTAGATTGTAGATGCAGTAACCAAGTTTTGATGAGCAACACTGCAGATTGTAGATGGAGTAACAAAGTTTAGATCAGCTTCACTGCGGATGTAGATGCAGTTACCCTGTTTGGTTCAGCTTCACTGCAGATTGTTGATGCAGTTACAAAGTTTAGATCTGCTTCAAGGCAGTTTGTAGATGCAGGTACCATGTTTGGATCAGCTTCACTGCAGATTGTAGATGCAGGTACAATATTTAGATGAGCTATACAGTAGATTGCAGATGCAGTAAGCAAGTTCAGATCAGTTTCACTGGAGATTGTAGATGCAGGTACAATATTTTGATGAGCTGCATGGTAGATTGTAGATACAGGCACAATTTTCGGATCAGCTTCACTGCTGATTGTAGATGCAGTAACCATGATTGGAACAGCTTCACTGCAGATTGTATTTGCAGTAACCATGTTTTGTTCAGCTACAGTGCAGATTGTAGATGCAGTTATCATGTTTTGATGAGCTGCACTGTAGATTGTAGATGCCATAACCAAGTCAATATTAGCTTCACTGCAGCTTGTAGATGCTGATACCAGGTTTGGATCAGCTTCCCTGTAGATTGTAGATGCAGTTACCATGTTTGGACAAGCTTCACTGCAGATTGTAGATGCAGTTACCAGGTTTAGATCAGCTTCACCGCAGATTGTAGATGCAGTTACGATGTTTTGATCAGCTACACTGCAGGTTGTAGATGCAGCTATGTTATGATCAGTTTCACTACAGATCGTAGATGCAGGTACCAAGTTCAGATCAGCTTCACTGCAGATTGTAGAGGCAGGTACAATGTTTTGATGAGCTACATGGAAGATTGTAGATGCAGGAATAATGTTTGGAGCAGCGTCACAGCATATTGTAGATGCAGTTACCATGTTTTGATGAGCTACACTATAGATTGTAGATGCTGAAACCAAGTTCATATCAGCTTCACCTAAGATTGTAGATGCTGATGCCAGGTTTGGATCAGCTTCACTGTAGACTGTAGATGCAGTTACCATGTTTGGATAAGCTTCACTGCAGATTGTAGATGCAGTTAAGTTTAGCTCAGCTTCACTGCAGATTTTAGAAACGGTAACCATGTTTTTATGAGCTACACTGTGGATTGTAGATGGAGTAACCAAGTTCAGATCAGCTTCACTGATTATAGATGCAGGTATTATGATTGGATCAGCTTCACTACAGATTGTAGATGCAGTAACCATGATTGGATCAGTTTTCACTGGAGATTGTAGATGCAGGTACCAGGTTTGGATTAGCTTCACTGCAGATTGTAGATGCAGATACCAGGTTTGGATCAGCTTCATGATGCAGGAACCATTTTTCGATCGGCTACACTGTAGATTGAAGATGCAGGTAACAGGTTTGGATCAGCGTCACTGTGGATTGTCAATGTAGTAACCATATTTTGATCAGCTACACTGCAGACTGTAGATGCAGGTACCAGGTTTGGATCAGCACCACTGCAGATTGTAGATAACGTAACCAAGTTCATATCAGCTTCACTGCAGATTGTAGATGCTGATACCAGGTGTGGATCAGCTTCACTGCAGATTGTAGATGCAGTTACCAAGTTTAGCTGAGCTTCACTGCAGATTTTAGATACAGTGACCTTGATTTGATGATCTACACTGCAGATTGTAGATGGAGTAACCAAGTTTAGATCAGCTTCACTGTAGATTGTAGATGGAGGAACCCTGTTTGGATCAGCTTCACGATACAGTTAGCATGTTTTGATGAGCTACACTGCAGATTGTAGATGCAGTTATAATGTTTTGAGCAGTTTCACTACAGATTGTGGATGCAGATACCATGTTTGGATCAGCTTCACTGCAGACTGTGGATGCAGTTACCATGTTTAGATCATCTTCATTGCAGATTGTAGATGCAGTTATATTATGATCAGTTTCGCTACAGGTTGTAGATGCAGCTACTATGAGTGGATCAACTTCACTGCAGATTGTAGATGCAGTAAGCATGATTGGATCAGCTTCACTGCAGATTGTAGAGACAGTTTCGATGTTTTGATAAGCTACACTGCAGGTTGTAGATACAGGTATCAAGTTTGGATCGGCATCTCGCTGATTTTAGATGCAGTAACCAAGTTCAGATCTGCTTCACTGCAGATTGTAGATGCAGTTATTATGTTTTGAGCAGTTTCACTACAGATTGTAGATGCAAGTACCATGTTTGGATCAGCTTCACTGCAGATTGTAGATGCAGTAACCATGATTGGATCACCTTCACTGCAGATTATAGATGCAGTAACCATGTTTTGTTCAGCTACTGTGCAAATTGCAGATTGAGGTACCAGGTTTGGAACAGTGTCACTGCAGATTGTAGATGCAGTTACCATGTTTTGATGAGCTACTCTGTATATTGTAGATGCTGTAACCAAGTTCATATCAGCTTCACTGCAGATTGTAGAGGCAGGTACAATGTTTTGATGGGCTACATGGTAAATTGTCGATGCAGGTACAATGTTTGAATCAGCGTCTCTGCAGATTGTAGATGCAGTTACGATGTTTTGATGAGCTACACTGCAGGTTGTAGATGCAGTTATCATGTTATGATCCGTTTCACTACAGATTGTAGATGCAGGTACCAAGTTTGGATCGGCATCACTGCAGATTGTAGATGCAGTAACCAAGTTCAGATCAGCTTCACTGCAGATTGTAGAGGCAGGTACAATGTTTTGATGGGCTACATGGTAAATTGTCGATGCAGGTACAATGTTTGGATCAGCGTCTCTGCAGATTGTAGATGCAGTTACGATGTTTTGATGAGCTACACTGCAGATTGTAGATGCAGTTATTATGTTTTGAGCAGTTTCACTACAGATTGTAGATGCAGGTACCATGTTTGATCAGCTTCACTGCAGATTGAGATGCAGTAACCAAGTTTTGTTCAGCTAAAGTGCAGATTGTAGATGCAGTTATCATGTTTTGATGAGCTACACAGTAGATTGTAGATGCCATAACCAAGTTCATATCAGCTTCACTGCAGATTGTAGATGCGGTGACCTTGTTTTGAGGAGCTACACTGCAGATTGTAGATGCAGGTACCATGTTTGGATCAGCTTCACTGTAGATTTCAGATGCAGTTACCATGTTTGGATAAGCTTCACTGCAGATTGTAGATACTGTTACCATGTTTTGATGAGCTACACTGTGGATTGTCGATGGAGTAACCAAGTTCACATCAGCTTCACCGCAGATTGTAGCTGCAGATACCAGGTTTGGATCAGCTTCACTGCAGATTTTAGATGCAGTTAAGTTTTGATCAGTTTCACTGCAGATTGTAGATGCAGTTACCATGTTTTGATGAGCTTCAACGCAGATTGTAGATGCAGGTACAATGTTTTGATGAGCTACATGGTAGATTGTAGATGCAGTGACCATGTTTGGATCATCTTCCTTGCAGATCGTAGATGCAGTAACCATGATTGGATCAGCTTCACTGCAGATTGTAGATGCAGTAACCTTGTTTTTTTCAGCTTCATTGCAGATTGTAGATGTAGTTACCATGTTTTGATGAGCTACACTGTTGATTGTATATGCTGTAACCAAGTTCATATCAGCTTCACTGCAGATTGTAGATGCAGGTACCAGGTTTGGATCAGCGTCACTGTGGATTTTCAATGTAGTAACCATATTTCGATCAGCTACACTGCAGAATGAAGATGCAGGTACCAGGTTTGGATTAGCGCCACTGCAGATTGTAGATGCAGATGCTAGGTTTGGGTCAGCTTTACTGCAGATTGTAGATGCAGTTACCATATTTTGAAGAGCTACACTGCAGATTTTAGATGCAGTTACCATGTTTAGATCAGCTTCACTGTAGATTGTAGATGCAGTAACCATGTTTTGATGAGCTAAACTGCAGATTGTAGATGGAGTAACCAGGTTCAGATCAGCTTCACTGCAGATTGAAGATGCAGATACCAGGTTTGGATCAGCTTCACTGCAGATTGTAGGTGCAGTTACCAGGTTTGGATCGGCTTCACTGCAGATTGTAGATGCCATTACCAAGTTCATATCAGCTTCACTGCAGATTATAGAAGCTGATACCAGGTTTGGATCAGCTTCACTGCAGATTGTAGATGCAGTTAAGTTTTTATCAGTTTCACTGCAGATTGTAGATGCAGTTACCATGTTTTGTTGAGCTTCAATACTGACTGTAGATGCAGTTACCATGTTTGGATCATCTTCATTGCAGATTGTAGATGCAGTAACCATGATTGGATCAGCTTCACTGCAGATTGTAGATGCAGTAACCATGGTTTGTTCAGCTACAGTGCAGATTGTAGATTGAGGTACCAGGTTTGGAACAGCATCACTGCAGATTGTAGATGCAGTTACCATGTTTTGATGAGCTACTCTGTAGATTGTAGATGCTGCAACCAAGTTCATATCAGCTTCACTGCAGAATGTAAAGGCAGGTGCAATGTTTTGATGGGCTACACGGTAAATTGTCGATGCAGGTACAATGTTTGGATCAGCATCTCTGCAGATTGTAGATGTAGTTATGATGTTTGATGAGCTACACTGCAGGTTGTAGATGCATTTATCATGTTATGATCAGTTTCACTACAGATTGTAGATGCAGGTACCAAGTTTGGATCGGCATCACTGCAGATTGTAGATGCAGTAACCAAGTTCAGATCAGCTTCACTGCAGATTGTAGAGGCAGGTACAATGTTTTGATGGGCTACTTGGTAAATTGTCGATGCAGGTACAATGTTTAGATCAGCGTCTCTGCAGATTGTAGATGCAGTTGCGATGTTTTGATGAGCTACACTGCAGATTGTAGATGCAGTTATTATGTTTTGAGCAGTTTCACTACAGATTGCAGATGCAGGTACCATGTTTGATCAGCTTCACTGCAGATTGAGATGCAGTAACCAAGTTTTTTTCAGCTACAGTGCAGATTGTAGATGTAGTTACCATGTTTTGATGAGCTACACAGTAGATTGTAGATGCCATAACCAAGTTCATATCAGCTTCACTGCAGATTGTAGATGCGGTGACCATGTTTTGGGGAGCTACACTGCAGATTGTAGATGCAGTTATAATGTTTTGAGCAGTTTCACTGCAGATTGTAGATGCAGGTACCATGTTTGGATCAGCTTCACTGTAGATTCTAGATGCTGTTACCATGTTTGGATAAGCTTCACTGCAGATTGTAGATACTGTTACCATGTTTTGATGAGCTACACTGTGGATTGTAGATGGAGTAACCAAGTTCAGATCAGCTTCACTGCAGATTGTAGCTGCAGATACCAGGTTTGGATCAGCTTCACTGCAGATTTTAGATGCAGTTACCATGTTTTGATGAGCTTCAACGCAGATTGTAGATGCAGGTACAATGTTTTGATGAGCTACATGGTAGATTGTAGATGCAGTTACCATGTTTGGATCATCTTCATTGCAGATCGTAGATGCAGTAACCATGATTGGATCAGCTTCACTGCAGATTGTAGATGCAGTAACCTTGTTTTTTTCAGCTACAGTGCAGATTGTAGATGTAGTTACCATGTTTTGATGAGCTACACTGTTGATTGTATATGCTGTAACCAAGTTCATATCAGCTTCACTGCAGATTGTAGATGCAGGTACCAGGTTTGGGTCAGCTTCACTACTGATTGTAGATGCAGTTATGTTTTGATCAGCTTCACTGCAGATTGTAGATGCAGGTACCATGTTTGGATCAGCTTCACTGCAGATTGTAGATGCAGGTACAATGTTTTGATGAGCTACATGGTAGATTGTAGATACAGGTACAATGTTTGCATCAGCGTCTCTGCAGATTGTAGAAGCAGTTGCCATGATTTGATGAGCTACATTGTAGATTGTAGATGGAGTAACCAAGTTGAGATCAGCTTCACTGCAGATTGTAGATGCAGTTACCATGTTTTGAAGAGCTACACTGCAGATTTTAGATGCAGTTACCATGTTTAGATCAGCTTCACTGCAGATTGTAGATGCAGGTACAATATTTTGATGAGCTACACTGCAAATTGTAGATGGAGTAACCAAGTTCAGATCAGCTTCACAGCAGATTGAAGATGCAGATACCAGGCTTGGATCAGCTTCACTGTAGATTGTAGATGCAGTTTCCATGTTTTGTTCAGTTTCACTACAGATCGTAGATGCAGGTAGCGTGCTTAAATCAGCTTCACTGCAGATTGTAGATGCAGTAACCATGTTTTGATGAGCTACACTGCAGATTGTAGATGGAGTAACCAGGTTCAGATCAGCTTCACTGCAGATTGAAGATGCAGATACCAGGTTTGGATCAGCTTCACTGCAGATTGTAGGTGCAGTTACCAGGTTTGGATCAGCTTCACTGCAGATTGTAGATGCAGTTACCATGTTTAGATAAGCTACACTGTAGATTGTAAATGCCATAACCAAGTTCATATCAGCTTCACTGCAGATTATAGAAGCTGATACCAGGTTTGGATCAGCTTCACTGCAGATTGTAGATGCAGTTACCATGTTTTGTTGAGCTTCAATACTGACTGTAGATGCAGTTACCATGTTTGGATCATCTTCATTGCAGATTGTAGATGCAGTAACCATGATTGGATCAGCTTCACTGCAGATTGTAGATGCAGTAACCATGTTTTGTTCAGCTACAGTGCAGATTGTAGATTGAGGTACCAGGTTTGGAACAGCATCACTGCAGATTGTAGATGCAGTTACCATGTTTGGATCATCTTCATTGCAGATTGTAGATGCAGTAAACATGATTGGATCAGCTTCACTGCAGATTGTAGATGCAGTAACCATGTTTTGTTCAG
Source organism: Alitta virens (assembly GCA_932294295.1). Taxonomy (NCBI): domain Eukaryota; kingdom Metazoa; phylum Annelida; class Polychaeta; order Phyllodocida; family Nereididae; genus Alitta; species Alitta virens. The sequence goes on from OW028581.1 coordinate 10,254,806, forward strand.
CTACAGTGCAGATTGTAGATTGAGGTACCAGGTTTGGAACAGCATCACTGCAGATTGTAGATGCAGTTACCATGTTTTGATGAGCTACTCTGTAGATTGTAGATGCTGCAACCAAGTTCATATCAGCTTCACTGCAGAATGTAAAGGCAGGTGCAATGTTTTGATGGGCTACACGGTAAATTGTCGATGCAGGTACAATGTTTGGATCAGCATCTCTGCAGATTGTAGATGTAGTTATGATGTTTGATGAGCTACACTGCAGGTTGTAGATGCATTTATCATGTTATGATCAGTTTCACTACAGATTGTAGATGCAGGTACCAAGTTTGGATCGGCATCACTGCAGATTGTAGATGCAGTAACCAAGTTCAGATCAGCTTCACTGCAGATTGTAGAGGCAGGTACAATGTTTTGATGGGCTACATGGTAAATTGTCGATGCAGGTACAATGTTTTGATGAGCTTCAACGCAGATTGTAGATGCAGGTACAATGTTTTGATGAGCTACATGGTAGATTGTAGATGCAGTTACCATGTTTGGATCATCTTCATTGCAGATCGTAGATGCAGTAACCATGATTGGATCAGCTTCACTGCAGATTGTAGATGCAGTAACCTTGTTTTTTTCAGCTACAGTGCAGATTGTAGATGTAGTTACCATGTTTTGATGAGCTACACTGTTGATTGTATATGCTGTAACCAAGTTCATATCAGCTTCACTGCAGATTGTAGATGCAGGTACCAGGTTTGGGTCAGCTTCACTACTGATTGTAGATGCAGTTATGTTTTGATCAGCTTCACTGCAGATTGTAGATGCAGGTACAATGTTTTGATCAGCTACATGGTAGATTGTAGATACAGGTACAATGTTTGCATCAGCGTCTCTGCAGATTGTAGAAGCAGTTGCCATGATTTGATGAGCTACATTGTAGATTGTAGATGGAGTAACCAAGTTGAGATCAGCTTCACTGCAGATTGTAGATGCAGATACCAGGTTTAGATCAGCTTCACGTTGCAGTTACCATGTTTTGATGAGCTTCACTGCAGATTGTCAATGCAGTAACCATTTTTCGATCAGCTACACTGTAGATTGTAGATGCAGGTAACAGGTTTGGATCAGCGTCACTGTGGATTTTCAATGTAGTAACCATATTTCGATCAGCTACACTGCAGAATGTAGATGTAGGTACCAGGTTTGGATTAGCGCCACTGCAGATTGTAGATGCAGATGCTAGGTTTGGGTCAGCTTTACTGCAGATTGTAGAAGCAGTTACCATGTTTTGAAGAGCTACACTGCAGATTTTAGATGCAGTTACCATGTTTAGATCAGCTTCACTGCAGATTGTAGATGCAGGTACAATATTTTGATGAGCTACACTGCAAATTGTAGATGGAGTAACCAAGTTCAGATCAGCTTCACAGCAGATTGAAGATGCAGATACCAGGCTTGGATCAGCTTCACTGTAGATTGTAGATGCAGTTTCCATGTTTTGTTCAGTTTCGCTACAGATCGTAGATGCAGGTAGCGTGCTTAAATCAGCTTCACTGCAGATTGTAGATGCAGTAACCATGTTTTGATGAGCTACACTGCAGATTGTAGATGGAGTAACCAGGTTCAGATCAGCTTCACTGCAGATTGAAGATGCAGATACCAGGTTTGGATCAGCTTCACTGCAGATTGTAGGTGCAGTTACCAGGTTTGGATCAGCTTCACTGCAGATTGTAGATGCAGTTACCATGTTTAGATAAGCTACACTGTAGATTGTAAATGCCATAACCAAGTTCATATCAGCTTCACTGCAGATTATAGAAGCTGATACCAGGTTTGGATCAGCTTCACTGCAGATTGTAGATGCAGTTACCATGTTTTGTTGAGCTTCAATACTGACTGTAGATGCAGTTACCATGTTTGGATCATCTTCATTGCAGATTGTAGATGCAGTAACCATGATTGGATCAGCTTCACTGCAGATTGTAGATGCAGTAACCATGTTTTGTTCAGCTACAGTGCAGATTGTAGATTGAGGTACCAGGTTTGGAACAGCATCACTGCAGATTGTAGATGCAGTTACCATGTTTGGATCATCTTCATTGCAGATTGTAGATGCAGTAACCATGATTGGATCAGCTTCACTGCAGATTGTAGATGCAGTAACCATGTTTTGTTCAGCTACAGTGCAGATTGTAGATTGAGGTACCAGGTTTGGAACAGCATCACTGCAGATTGTAGATGCAGTTACCATGTTTTGATGAGCTACTCTGTAGATTGTAGATGCTGCAACCAAGTTCATATCAGCTTCACTGCAGAATGTAAAGGCAGGTGCAATGTTTTGATGGGCTACACGGTAAATTGTCGATGCAGGTACAATGTTTGGATCAGCATCTCTGCAGATTGTAGATGTAGTTATGATGTTTGATGAGCTACACTGCAGGTTGTAGATGCATTTATCATGTTATGATCAGTTTCACTACAGATTGTAGATGCAGGTACCAAGTTTGGATCGGCATCACTGCAGATTGTAGATGCAGTAACCAAGTTCAGATCAGCAGATTGTAGAGGCAGGTACAATGTTTTGATGGGCTACATGGTAAATTGTCGATGCAGGTACAATGTTTAGATCAGCGTCTCTGCAGATTGTAGATGCAGTTACGATGTTTTGATGAGCTACAGTGCATATTTTAGATGCAGTTATTATGTTTTGAGCAGTTTCACTACAGATTGTAGATGCAGGTACCATGTTTGATCAGCTTCACTGCAGATTGAGATGCAGTAACCAAGTTTTGTTCAGCTAAAGTGCAGATTGTAGACGCAGTTATCATGTTTTGATGAGCTACACAGTAGATTGTAGATGCCATAACCAAGTTCATATCAGCTTCACTGCAGATTGTAGATGCAGTATTCATGTTTTGATCAGTTTCACTGCAGATTGTAGATGCGGCTACCATGTTTTGATGAACTTAACTGCAGACTGTAGATGCAGTAACCATGTCAGGATCATCTTCATTGCAGATTGAAGTACAGTTATCATGTTATGATCAGTTTCACTACTGATTGTAGATGCAGCTACTATGATTGGATCAGCTTCACTTCAGATTGTAGATGCAGTAACCACGATTTGATCACCTTCACTGCAGATTGTTGATACAGTAACCATGTTTTGTTCAGCTACAGTGCAGATTTTAGATGTAGGTACCAGGTTTGGATCAGCGTCACTGCAGATTGTAGATGCAGTTACCAGGTTTTGATGAGCTGCACGGAAGATTGTAGATGCAGGTACAATGTTTGGATCAGCATCACTGCAGATTGTAGATGCAGTTACCAAGTTTAGCTCAGCTTCACTGCAGATTTTAGAAACTGTAACCATGTTTTGATGAGCTACACTGTGGATTGTAGATGCAGTTTCCATGTTTTGATCGGTTTCACTACAGATTGTAGATGCAGGTACTATGATCGGATCAGCTTCACTGCAGATTGTAGATGCAGGTACAACGTTTGGATCAGCTTCACTGCAGAATGTAGATGAAGTAACCAAGTTCAGATCTGCTTCACTGCAGATTGTAGATGCAGTTTCCATGATTTGATCGGTTTCACTACAGATTGTAGATGCAGGTACTATGATCGGATCAGCTTCACTGCAGATTGTAGATGCAGTAACCATGATTGGATCAGCTTCACTGCAGAGTGTAGATGCAGGTACCAGGCTTGGATCAGCTTCACAGCAGATTGTAGATGCAGTGACCATGTTTTGATGAGCTACAGTGTAGATTGTAGATGCAGTAACCAAGTTCAGATCAGCTTCACTGCAGATTGTAGATGCAGGTACCAGGTTTGGATCAGCTTCACTGCAGATTGTAGATGCAGTTATGTTTTGATCAGCTTCACTGCAGATTGTAGATGCAGTTATGTTTTGATCAGCTTCACTGCAGATTGTAGATGCAGGTACTATGTTTGGATCAGCTTCACTGCAGATTGTAGATGCAGTAACCAAGTTCAGATCAGCTTCAGCGGAGATTGTAGATGCAGGTACAATGTTTTGACGAGCTGCACAGTAGATTGTAGATACAGGTAAAATGTTTGGATCAGCTTCACGATGCAGTTACCATATTTTGATCAGCTTCATTGCAGATTGTAGATGCAGGTACCAGGTTTGGATCAGCGTCACAGCCGATTGTAGATGCAGTTAACATGATTTGATGAGCTACACTGTAGATTGTAGATGCAGTAACCAAGTTCAGATCAGCTTCACTGCAGATTGTAGATGCAGATGCCAGGTTTGGATCAGCTTCACTGCAGATTGTAGATGCAGTTATCATGTTTTGTTCAGCTACAGTGCAGATTTTAGATGCAGGTACCAGGTTTGGATCAGCGTCACTGCAGATTGTAGATGCAGTTACGATGTTTGGATCAGCTTCACTGCATATTGTAGATGCAGTTACCAAGTTTAGATCAGCTTCACTGCAGATTGTAGATGCAGTTCTCTTTGATCATCTTCACTGCAGTTTGTTGATGCAGTAACCATGTTTCGATCAGCCTCACTGCAGACTGTAGATGCAGTTACCATGTTTGGATCATCTTCATTGCAGATTGTAGTTGCAGTAACCATGTTTGGAACAGCATCACTGTAGATTGTAGATGCAGTTACCATGTTTTAATGAGCTACACTGTAGATTGCAGATGCAGTAAGCAAGTTCAGATCAGCTTCACAGGAGATTGTAGAAGCAGGTACAATGTTTTGACGAGCTACACGGTAGATTGTAAATAAAGGTACAATGTTTGGATCAGCTTCACTGCAGGTTGTAGATGGAGTAACCATGATTGGATCCGCTTCACTGCAGATTGTAGATGCAGTAACCATGTTTTGTTCAGCTACAGTGCAGATTGTAGATGCAGTTATCATGTTTTGATGAGCTACACTGTAGATTATAGATGCCATAACCATGTTCATATCAGCTTCACTGTAGATTGTAGATGCAGTTACCATGTTTGGATAAGCTTCACTGCAGATTGTAGATACAGTAACCATGTTTGGATCAGCTTCACTGCAGTTTGTAGATACAGTAACCAAGTTCATATCAGCTTCACTGCAGATTGTAGATGCAGATACCAGGTTTAGATCAGCTTCACTGTAGACTGTAGATGCAGTTACTATGTTTGGATAAGCTTCACTCCAGATTTTAGCTGCAGATACCATGTTTGGATCCTCTTCATTGCAGATTTTAGATGCAGTTATCATGTTATGATCAGTTTCACCACTGATTGTAGATGCAGCTACTAAGATTGGATCAGATTCACTGCAGATTTTAAATGCAGTAACCATGATCGGATCAGCTTCACTGCAGACTGTAGATGCAGTAACTAGGTTTGGATCAGCGTCACTGCAGATTGTAGATGCAGTTACCATGTTTGGATAAACTTCACAGCAGATTGTAGATACAGTTACTAAGTTTAGCTCAGCTTCACTACAGATTGTAGATACAGTAACCATGTTTTGATGAGCTACACTGTAGATTGGAGAAGGAGTAACCAAGTTCAGATCAGCTTCACTGCAGATTGTAGATGCAGATACTAGGTTAGGATCAGTTTCACTGTAGATTGTAGATGCAGTTATCATGTTTTGATCAGTTTCACTGCAGATTGTAGATGCGGTTACCATGATTTGATGAGCTACACTGCAGATAGTAGATGCAGTTATAATGTTTTGAGCAGTTTCACCAAAGATTGTAGATGCAGGTACCATGCTTGGATCAGCTTCGCTGCAGATTGTAGATGCAGTTACCAAGCTTAGATCAGCTTTACTGCAGATTGTAGATGCAGTTCTGTTTGATCATCTTCTCTGCAGATTGTAGATGCGGTAACCATGTTTGGATCAGCCTCACTGCAGACTGTAGATACAGTTACCATGTTTGGATCATCTTCATTACCGATTGTAGATGCAGGTACTATGATTGGATCAGCTTCACTACAGATTGTAGATGCAGTAACCATGATTGGATCAGCTTTACTGCAGAATGTAGATGCAGGTACCAGGTTTAGATCAGCATCACTGCAGATTGTAGATGCAGTAACCATGTTTTGTTCAGCTACAGTGCAGATTGTAGATGCAGTTATCATGTTTTGATGAGCTACACTGTAGATTGTAGATGCCATAACCATGTTCATATCAGCTTCACTGTAGATTGTAGATGCAGTTACCATGTTTGGATAAGCTTCACTGCATATTTTAGATGCAGTGACGAAGTTTAGATCATCTTCACCGCGGATTGTGGATGCAGGTACAATATTTTGATGAGCTACACTGTAAATTATAGATGCAGGTACCATGTTTGGATCAGCGTCACTGCAGATTGTAGATTCATTTGTCATGTTTGGGAAAGCTTCACTGCCGATTGTAGATGCAGATACAAGGTTTGGATCATCTTCATTGCAGATTGTAGATGCAGCAACCATGATTGGATCAGCTTCACTGCAGATTGTAGATGCAGTAACCATGTTTTGTTCAGCTGCAGTGCAGATTGTAGATTGAGGTCCCAGGTTTGGAACAGCGTCACTGCAGATTGTAGATGCAGTTACCATGTTTTGATGAGCTACTCTGTAGATTGTAGATGTTGTAACCAAGTTCATATCAGCTTCACTGCAGATTGTAGAGGAGGTACAATGTTTTGATGGGCTACGCGGTAAATCGTAGATGCAGGAACAGTGTTTGGATCAGCGTCTCTGCAGATTGTAGATGCAGTTTAGTTTTGATCAGTTTCACTGCAGATTGTAGATGCAGTAACCATGATTGGATCAGCTTCACTACAGATTGTAGATGCAGTAACCATGTTTTGATGAGCTATACTGTAGATTGTAGATGGAGTAACCAAGTTCAGATCAGCTTCACTGCTGATTGTAGATGCAGGTACAATGTTTTGATGAGCTACACGGTAGATTCTAGATACAGGAACAATGTATGAATCAGCGTCTCTGCAAATTGTAGATACAGCAACCATGTTTTGATGAGCTGCACTGTGGATTGTAGATGGAGTAACCAAGTTCAGATCAACTTCACTGCAGATTGTAGATGCAGGTACCAGGTTTGGATCAGCGTCACAGCCGATTGTAGATGCAGTTAACATGATTTGATGAGCTACACTGTAGATTGTAGATGCAGTAACCAAGTTCAGATCAGCTTCACTGCAGATTGTAGAGGCAGATACCAGTTTTGGATCAGCTTCACTGCAGATTGTAGATGCAGTTATCATGTTTTGTTCAGCTACAGTGCAGATTTTAGATGCAGGTACCAGGTTTGGATCAGCGTCACTGCAGATTGTAGATGCAGTTACGATGTTTGGATCAGCTTCACTGCATATTGTAGATGCAGTTACCAAGTTTAGATCAGCTTCACTGCAGATTGTAGATGCAGTTCTCTTTGATCATCTTCACTGCAGATTGTAGATGCAGTAACCATGTTTCGATCAGCCTCACTGCAGACTGTAGATGCAGTTACCATGTTTGGATCATCTTCATTGCAGATTGTAGTTGCAGTAACCATGTTTGGAACAGCATCACTGTAGATTGTAGATGCAGTTACCATGTTTTAATGAGCAACACTGTAGATTACAGATGCAGTAAGCAAGTTCAGATCAGCTTCACTGGAGATTGTAGAAGCAGGTACAATGTTTTGACGAGCTACACGGTAGATTGTAAGTAAAGGTACAATGTTTGGATCAGCTTCACTGCAGGTTGTAGATGGAGTAACCATGATTGGATCAGCTTCACTGCAGATTGTAGATGCAGTAACCATGTTTTGTTCAGCTACAGTGCAGATTGTAGATGCAGTTATCATGTTTTGATGAGCTACACTGTAGATTGTAGATGCCATAACCATGTTCATATCAGCTTCACTGTAGATTGTAGATGCAGTTACCATGTTTGGATAAGCTTCACTGCAGATTGTAGATACAGTAACCATGTTTGGATCAGCTTCACTGCAGTTTGTAGATACAGTTACCATGTTTGGATCAGCTTCACTGCAGACTGTAGATGCAGTTACCTTGTTTAGATCATCTTCATTGCAGATTGTAGATGTAGTTATGTTATGATCAGTTTCACTACCGGTTGTAGATGCAGCTGCTATGATTAGATCAACTTCATTGCAGATTGTAGATGCGGTGACCATGTTTTGATAAGCTTCACTGCAGATTGTAGATGCAGTAACCTTGTTTTTTTCAGCTTCATTGCAGATTGTAGATGTAGTTACCATGTTTTGATGAGCTACACTGTTGATTGTATATGCTGTAACCAAGTTCATATCAGCTTCACTGCAGATTGTAGATGCAGGTACCAGGTTTGGGTCAGCTTCACTACTGATTGTAGATGCAGTTATATTTTGATCAGCTTCACTGCAGATTGTAGATGCAGGTACCATGTTTGGATCAGCTTCACTGCAGATTGTAGATGCAGGTACAATGTTTTGATGAGCTACATGGTAGATTGTAGATACAGGTACAATGTTTGGATCAGCGTCTCTGCAGATTGTAGAAGCAGTTACCATGATTTGATGAGCTACATTGTAGATTGTAGATGGAGTAACCAAGTTGAGATCAGCTTCACTGCAGATTGTAGATGCAGATACCAGGTTTAGATCAGCTTCACGTTGCAGTTACCATGTTTTGATGAGCTTCACTGCAGATTGTCAATGCAGTAACCATTTTTCGATCAGCTACACTGTAGATTGTAGATGCAGGTAACAGGTTTGGATCAGCGTCACTGTGGATTTTCAATGTAGTGACCATATTTCTATCAGCTACACTGCAGAATGAAGATGCAGGTACCAGGTTTGGATTAGCGCCACTGCTGATTGTAGATGCAGATGCTAGGTTTGGGTCAGCTTTACTGCAGATTGTAGATGCAGTTACCATGTTTTGAAGAGCTACACTGCAGATTTTAGATGCAGTTACCATGTTTAGATCAGCTTCACTGCAGATTGTAGATGCAGTAACCATGTTTTGATGAGCTAAACTGCAGATTGTAGATGGAGTAACCAGGTTCAGATCAGCTTCACTGCAGATTGAAGATGCAGATACCAGGTTTGGATCAGCTTCACTGCAGATTGTAGGTGCAGTTACCAGGTTTGGATCAGCTTCACTGCAGATTGTAGATGCAGTTACCATGTTTTGATAAGCTACACTGTAGATTGTAGATGCCATAACCAAGTTCATATCAGCTTCACTGCAGATTATAGAAGCTGATACCAGGTTTGGATCAGCTTCACTGCAGATTGTAGATGCAGTTAAGTTTTTATCAGTTTCACTGCAGATTGTAGATGCAGTTACCATGTTTTGTTGAGCTTCAATACTGACTGTAGATGCAGTTACCATGTTTGGATCAGCTTCACTGCAGATTGTAGATGCAGTAACCATGTTTTGTTCAGCTACAGTGCAGATTGTAGATTGAGGTACCAGGTTTGGAACAGCATCACTGCAGATTGTAGATGCAGTTACCATGTTTTGATGAGCTACTCTGTAGATTGTAGATGCTGCAACCAAGTTCATATCAGCTTCACTGCAGAATGTAAAGGCAGGTGCAATGTTTTGATGGGCTACACGGTAAATTGTCGATGCAGGTACAATGTTTGGATCAGCATCTCTGCAGATTGTAGATGTAGTTATGATGTTTGATGAGCTACACTGCAGGTTGTAGATGCATTTATCATGTTATGATCAGTTTCACTACAGATTGTAGATGCAGGTACCAAGTTTGGATCGGCATCACTGCAGATTGTAGATGCAGTAACCAAGTTCAGATCAGCTTCACTGCAGATTGTAGAGGCAGGTACAATGTTTTGATGGGCTACATGGTAAATTGTCGATGCAGGTACAATGTTTAGATCAGCGTCTCTGCAGATTGTAGATGCAGTTACGATGTTTTGATGAGCTACACTGCAGATTGTAGATGCAGTTATTATGTTTTGAGCAGTTTCACTACAGATTGTAGATGCAGGTACCATGTTTTGATGGGCTACATGGTAAATTGTCGATGCAGGTACAATGTTTAGATCAGCTTCACTGCAGATTGAGATGCAGGTACAATGTCTGGAGCAGCGTCACAGCATATTGTATATGCAGTTACCATGTTTTGACGAGCTACACTGTAGATTGTAGATAACGTAACCAAGTTCATATCAGCTTCACTGCAGATTGTAGATGCTGATACCAGGTGTGGATCAGCTTCACTGCAGATTGTAGATGCAGTTACCAAGTTTAGCTTAGCTTCACTGCAGATTTTAGAAACGGTAACCTTGTTTTCATGAGCTTCACTGTGGATTGTAGATGGGGTAACCAAGTTCAGATCAGCTTCACTACAGATTGTAGCTGCAGATACCAGGTTTGGATCAGCTTCACTGCAGATTGTAGATGCAGTTATCATGTTTTGATCAGTTTCACTGCAGATTGTAGATGCGGTTACCATGTTATCATGAGCTTCACTGCAGACTGTAGATGCAGTTACCAGGTTTGGATCATCTTTATTGCAGATTGTAGATGCAATTATCATGTTATGATCAGTTTCACTACTGATTGTAGACGCAGCTACTATGATTGGATCAGCTTCACTGCAGATTGTAGATGCAGTAAACATGATTGGATCACCTTCACAGCAGATTATAGATGCTGTAACCATGTTTTGCTCAGCTACTGTGCAGATTGTAGATTGAGGTACCACGTTTGGAACAGTGTCACTGCAGATTGTAGATGCAGTTACCATGTTTTGATGAGCTACTCTTTATATTGTAGATGCCATAACCAAGTTCATATCAGCTTCACTGCAGATTGTAGATGCAGTTACCATGTTTGGATAAGCATCACTGCAGATTGTTGATGCCATTACCAAGTTTAGCTGAGCTTCACTGCAGATTTTAGATACAGTGACCTTGATTTGATGATCTACACTGCAGATTGTAGATGGAGTAACCAAGTTTAGATCAGCTTCACTGTAGATTGTAGATGGAGGAACCCTGTTTGGATCAGCTTCACGATACAGTTAGCATGTTTTGATGAGCTACACTGCAGATTGTAGATGCAGTTATAATGTTTTGAGCAGTTTCACTACAGATTGTGGATGCAGATACCATGTTTGGATCAGCTTCACTGCAGACTGTGGATGCAGTTACCATGTTTAGATCATCTTCATTGCAGATTGTAGATGCAGTTATATTATGATCAGTTTCGCTACAGGTTGTAGATGCAGCTACTATGATTGGATCAACTTCACTGCAGATTGTAGATGCAGTAACCATGATTGGATCAGCTTCACTGCAGATTGTAGAGACAGTTTCGATGTTTTGATAAGCTACACTGCAGGTTGTAGATACAAGTATCAAGTTTGGATCGGCATCTCGCTGATTTTAGATGCAGTAACCAAGTTCAGATCTACTTCACTGCAGATTGTAGATGCAGTTATTATGTTTTGAGCAGTTTCACTACAGATTGTAGATGCAAGTACCATGTTTGGATCAGCTTCACTGCAGATTGTAGATGCAGTAACCATGATTGGATCACCTTCACTGCAGATTATAGATGCAGTAACCATGTTTTGTTCAGCTACTGTGCAAATTGCAGATTGAGGTACCAGGTTTGGAACAGTGTCACTGCAGATTGTAGATGCAGTTACCATGTTTTGATGACCTACTCTGTATATTGTAGATGCTGTAACCAAGTTCATATCAGCTTCACTGCAGATTGTAGAGGCAGGTACAATGTTTTGATGGGCTACATGGTAAATTGTCGATGCAGGTACAATGTTTGAATCAGCGTCTCTGCAGATTGTAGATGCAGTTACGATGTTTTGATGAGCTACACTGCAGGTTGTAGATGCAGTTATCATGTTATGATCCGTTTCACTACAGATTGTAGATGCAGGTACCAAGTTTGGATCGGCATCACTGCAGATTGTAGATGCAGTAACCAAGTTCAGATCAGCTTCACTGCAGATTGTAGAGGCAGGTACAATGTTTTGATGGGCTACATGGTAAATTGTCGATGCAGGTACAATGTTTGGATCAGCGTCTCTGCAGATTGTAGATGCAGTTATGATGTTTTGATGAGCTACACTGCAGATTGTAGATGCAGTTATTATGTTTTGAGCAGTTTCACTACAGATTGTAGATGCAGGTACCATGTTTGATCAGCTTCACTGCAGATTGAGATGCAGTAACCAAGTTTTGTTCAGCTAAAGTGCAGATTGTAGATGCAGTTATCATGTTTTGATGAGCTACACAGTAGATTGTAGATGCCATAACCAAGTTCATATCAGCTTCACTGCAGATTGTAGATGCGGTGACCTTGTTTTGAGGAGCTACACTGCAGATTGTAGATGCAGGTACCATGTTTGGATAAGCTTCACTGCAGATTGTAGATACTGTTACCATGTTTTGATGAGCTACACTGTGGATTGTAGATGGAGTAACCAAGTTCACATCAGCTTCACTGCAGATTGTAGCTGTAGATACCAGGTTTGGATCAGCTTCACTGCAGATTTTAGATGCAGTTAAGTTTTGATCAGTTTCACTGCAGATTGTAGATGCAGTTACCATGTTTTGATGAGCTTCAACGCAGATTGTAGATGCAGGTACAATGTTTTGATGAGCTACATGGTAGATTGTAGATGCAGTTACCATGTTTGGATCATCTTCATTGCAGATCGTAGATGCAGTAACCATGATTGGATCAGCTTCACTGCAGATTGTGGATGCAGTAACCTTGTTTTTTTCAGCTTCATTGCAGATTGTAGATGTAGTTACCATGTTTTGATGAGCTACACTGTTGATTGTATATGCTGTAACCAAGTTCATATCAGCTTCACTGCAGATTGTAGATGCAGGTACCAGGTTTGGGTCAGCTTCACTACTGATTGTAGATGCAGTTATATTTTGATCAGCTTCACTGCAGATTGTAGATGCAGGTACCATGTTTGGATCAGCTTCACTGCAGATTGTAGATGCAGGTACAATGTTTTGATGAGCTACATGGTAGATTGTAGATACAGGTACAATGTTTGGATCAGCGTCTCTGCAGATTGTAGAAGCAGTTACCATGATTTGATGAGCTACATTGTAGATTGTAGATGGAGTAACCAAGTTGAGATCAGCTTCACTGCAGATTGTAGATGCAGATACCAGGTTTAGATCAGCTTCACGTTGCAGTTACCATGTTTTGATGAGCTTCACTGCAGATTGTCAATGCAGTAACCATTTTTCGATCAGCTACACTGTAGATTGTAGATGCAGGTAACAGGTTTGGATCAGCGTCACTGTGGATTTTCAATGTAGTAACCATATTTCGATCAGCTACACTGCAGAATGAAGATGCAGGTACCAGGTTTGGATTAGCGCCACTGCAGATTGTAGATGCAGTTACCATGTTTTGATAAGCTACACTGTAGATTGTAGATGCCATAACCAAGTTCATATCAGCTTCACTGCAGATTATAGAAGCTGATACCAGGTTTGGATCAGCTTCACTGCAGATTGTAGATGCAGTTAAGTTTTTATCAGTTTCACTGCAGATTGTAGATGCAGTTACCATGTTTTGTTGAGCTTCAATACTGACTGTAGATGCAGTTACCATGTTTGGATCATCTTCATTGCAGATTGTAGATGCAGTAACCATGATTGGATCAGCTTCACTGCAGATTGTAGATGCAGTAACCATGTTTTGTTCAGCTACAGTGCAGATTGTAGATTGAGGTACCAGGTTTGGAACAGCATCACTGCAGATTGTAGATGCAGTTACCATGTTTTGATGAGCTACTCTGTAGATTGTAGATGCTGCAACCAAGTTCATATCAGCTTCACTGCAGAATGTAAAGGCAGGTGCAATGTTTTGATGGGCTACACGGTAAATTGTCGATGCAGGTACAATGTTTGGATCAGCATCTCTGCAGATTGTAGATGTAGTTATGATGTTTGATGAGCTACACTGCAGGTTGTAGATGCATTTATCATGTTATGATCAGTTTCACTACAGATTGTAGATGCAGGTACCAAGTTTGGATCGGCATCACTGCAGATTGTAGATGCAGTAACCAAGTTCAGATCAGCTTCACTGCAGATTGTAGAGGCAGGTACAATGTTTTGATGGGCTACATGGTAAATAGTCGATGCAGGTACAATGTTTTGATGAGCTTCAACGCAGATTGTAGATGCAGTTACAATGTTTTGATGAGCTACATGGTAGATTGTAGGTGCAGTTACCATGTTTGGATCATCTTCATTGCAGATCGTAGATGCAGTAACCATGATTGGATCAGCTTCACTGCAGATTGTAGATGCAGTAACCTTGTTTTTTTCAGCTACAGTGCAGATTGTAGATGTAGTTACCATGTTTTGATGAGCTACACTGTTGATTGTATATGCTGTAACCAAGTTCATATCAGCTTCACTGCAAATTGTAGATGCAGGTACCAGGTTTGGGTCAGCTTCACTACTGATTGTAGATGCAGTTATGTTTTGATCAGCTTCACTGCAGATTGTAGATGCAGGTACCATGTTTGGATCAGCTTCACTGCAGATTGTAGATGCAGGTACAATGTTTTGATGAGCTACATGGTAGATTGTAGATACAGGTACAATGTTTGCATCAGCGTCTCTGCAGATTGTAGAAGCAGTTGCCATGATTTGATGAGCTACATTGTAGATTGTAGATGGAGTAACCAAGTTGAGATCAGCTTCACTGCAGATTGTAGATGCAGATACCAGGTTTAGATCAGCTTCACGTTGCAGTTACCATGTTTTGATGAGCTTCACTGCAGATTGTCAATGCAGTAACCATTTTTCGATCAGCTACACTGTAGATTGTAGATGCAGGTAACAGGTTTGGATCAGCGTCACTGTGGATTTTCTATGTAGTAACCATATTTCGATCAGCTACACTGCAGAATGTAGATGTAGGTACCAGGTTTGGATTAGCGCCACTGCAGATTGTAGATGCAGATGCTAGGTTTGGGTCAGCTTTACTGCAGATTGTAGATGCAGTTAACATGTTTTGAAGAGCTACACTGCAGATTTTAGATGCAGTTACCATGTTTAGATCAGCTTCACTGCAGATTGTAGATGCAGGTACAATATTTTGATGAGCTACACTGCAAATTGTAGATGGAGTAACCAAGTACAGATCAGCTTCACAGCAGATTGAAGATGCAGATACCAGGCTTGGATCAGCTTCACTGTAGATTGTAGATGCAGTTTCCATGTTTTGTTCAGTTTCACTACAGATCGTAGATGCAGGTAGCGTGCTTAAAACAGCTTCACTGCAGATTGTAGATGCAGTAACCATGTTTTGATGAGCTACACTGCAGATTGTAGATGGAGTAACCAGGTTCAGATCAGCTTCACTGCAGATTGAAGAAGCAGATACCAGGTTTGGATCAGCTTCACTGCTGATTGTAGGTGCAGTTACCAGGTTTGGATCAGCTTCACTGCAGATTGTAGATGCAGTTACCATGTTTTGATAAGCTACACTGTAGATTGTAAATGCCATAACCAAGTTCATATCAGCTTCACTGCAGATTATAGAAGCTGATACCAGGTTTGGATCAGCTTCACTGCAGATTGTAGATGCAGTTACCATGTTTTGTTGAGCTTCAATACTGACTGTAGATGCAGTTACCATGTTTGGATCATCTTCATTGCAGATTGTAGATGCAGTAACCATGATTGGATCAGCTTCACTGCAGATTGTAGATGCAGTAACCATGGTTTGTTCAGCTACAGTGCAGATTGTAGATTGAGGTACCAGGTTTGGAACAGCATCACTGCAGATTGTAGATGCAGTTACCATGTTTTGATGAGCTACTCTGTAGATTGTAGATGCTGCAACCAAGTTCATATCAGCTTCACTGCAGAATGTAAAGGCAGGTGCAATGTTTTGATGGGCTACACGGTAAATTGTCGATGCAGGTACAATGTTTGGATCAGCATCTCTGCAGACTGTAGATGTAGTTATGATGTTTGATGAGCTACACTGCAGGTTGTAGATGCATTTATCATGTTATAATCAGTTTCACTACAGATTGTAGATGCAGGTACCAAGTTTGGATCGGCATCACGGCAGATTGTAGATGCAGTAACCAAGTTTAGATCAGCTTCACTGCAGATTGTAGATGCGGTGACCATGTTTTGATGAGCTACACTGCAGATTGTAGAAGCAGGTACCATGTTTGGGTCAGCTTCACTGTAGATTGTAGATACAGTAACCCTGTTTTGATGAGCTACACTGTAGATTGTAGATGGAGTAACCAAGTTCAGATCAGCTTCACTGCCGATTGTAGATGCAGGTACGATGTTTTGATGAGCTACACGGTAGATTCTAGATACAGGTACAATGTTTGGATCAGCGTCTCCGCAGATTGTAGATACAGTAACCATGTTTTGATGAGCTACACTGTGGATTGTAGAAGGAGTAACCAAGTTCAGATCAGCTTCACTGCAGATTGTAGATGCAGTATTCATGTTTTGATCAGTTTCACTGCAGATTGTAGATGCGGCTACCATGTTTTGATGAACTTAACTGCAGACTGTAGATGCAGTAACCATGTCAGGATCATCTTCATTGCAGATTGAAGATGCAGTTATCATGTTATGATCAGTTTCACTACTGATTGTAGATGCAGCTACTATGATTGGATCAGCTTCACTTCAGATTGTAGATGCAGTAACCACGATTTGATCACCTTCACTGCAGATTGTTGATGCAGTAACCATGTTTTGTTCAGCTACAGTGCAGATTTTAGATGTAGGTACCAGGTTTGGATCAGCGTCACTGCAGATTGTAGATGCAGTTACCAGGTTTTGATGAGCTGCACGGAAGATTGTAGATGCAGGTACAATGTTTGGATCAGCATCACTGCAGATTGTAGATGCAGTTACCAAGTTTAGCTCAGCTTCACTGCAGATTTTAGAAACTGTAACCATGTTTTGATGAGCTACACTGTGGATTGTAGATGCAGTTTCCATGTTTTGATCGGTTTCACTACAGATTGTAGATGCAGGTACTATGATCGGATCAGCTTCACTGCAGATTGTAGATGCAGGTACAACGTTTGGATCAGCTTCACTGCAGAATGTAGATGAAGTAACCAAGTTCAGATCTGCTTCACTGCAGATTGTAGATGCAGTTTCCATGATTTGATCGGTTTCACTACAGATTGTAGATGCAGGTACTATGATCGGATCAGCTTCACTGCAGATTGTAGATGCAGTAACCATGATTGGATCAGCTTCACTGCAGAGTGTAGATGCAGGTACCAGGCTTGGATCAGCTTCACAGCAGATTGTAGATGCAGTGACCATGTTTTGATGAGCTACAGTGTAGATTGTAGATGCAGTAACCAAGTTCAGATCAGCTTCACTGCAGATTGTAGATGCAGGTACCAGGTTTGGATCAGCGTCACAGCCGATTGTAGATGCAGTTAACATGATTTGATGAGCTACACTGTAGATTGTAGATGCAGTAACCAAGTTCAGATCAGCTTCACTGCAGATTGTAGATGCAGATGGCAGGTTTGGATCAGCTTCACTGCAGATTATAGATGCAGTTATCATGTTTTGTTCAGCTACAGTGCAGATTTTAGATGCAGGTACCAGGTTTGGATCAGCGTCACTGCAGATTGTAGATGCAGTTACGATGTTTGGATCAGCTTCACTGCATATTGTAGATGCAGTTACCAAGTTTAGATCAGCTTCACTGCAGATTGTAGATGCAGTTCTCTTTGATCATCTTCACTGCAGTTTGTTGATGCAGTAACCATGTTTCGATCAGCCTCACTGCAGACTGTAGATGCAGTTACCATGTTTGGATCATCTTCATTGCAGATTGCAGTTGCAGTAACCATGTTTGGAACAGCATCACTGTAGATTGTAGATGCAGTTACCATGTTTTAATGAGCTACACTGTAGATTGCAGATGCAGTAAGCAAGTTCAGATCAGCTTCACAGGAGATTGTAGAAGCAGGTACAATGTTTTGACGAGCTACACGGTAGATTGTAAATAAAGGTACAATGTTTGGATCAGCTTCACTGCAGGTTGTAGATGGAGTAACCATGATTGGATCAGCTTCACTGCAGATTGTAGATGCAGTAACCATGTTTTGTTCAGCTACAGTGCAGATTGTAGATGCAGTTATCATGTTTTGATGAGCTACACTGTAGATTATAGATGCCATAACCATGTTCATATCAGCTTCACTGTAGATTGTAGATGCAGTAACCATGTTTGGATCAGCTTCACTGCAGTTTGTAGATACAGTAACCAAGTTCATATCAGCTTCACTGCAGATTGTAGATACAGTAACCAAGTTCATATCAGCTTCACTGCAGATTGTAGATGCAGATACCAGGTTTAGATCAGCTTCACTGTAGACTGTAGATGCAGTTACTATGTTTGGATAAGCTTCACTCCAGATTTTAGCTGCAGATACCATGTTTTGGATCCTCTTCATTGCAGATTTTAGATGCAGTTATCATGTTATGATCAGTTTCACCACTGATTGTAGATGCAGCTACTAAGATTGGATCAGATTCACTGCAGATTTTAAATGCAGTAACCATGATCGGATCAGCTTCACTGCAGACTGTAGATGCAGTAACTAGGTTTGGATCAGCGTCACTGCAGATTGTAGATGCAGTTACCATGTTTGGATAAACTTCACTGCAGATTGTAGATACAGTTACTAAGTTTAGCTCAGCTTCACTACAGATTGTAGATACAGTAACCATGTTTTGATGAGCTACACTGTAGATTGGAGAAGGAGTAACCAAGTTCAGATCAGCTTCACTGCAGATTGTAGATGCAGATACTAGGTTAGGATCAGTTTCACTGTAGATTGTAGATGCAGTTACCATGTTTTGATCAGCTACACTGCAGATTGTAGATGCAGTTATCATGTTTTGATCAGTTTCACTGCAGATTGTAGATGCGGTTACCATGATTTGATGAGCTACACTGCAGATAGTAGATGCAGTTATAATGTTTTGAGCAGTTTCACCAAAGATTGTAGATGCAGGTACCATGCTTGGATCAGCTTCGCTGCAGATTGTAGATGCAGTTACCAAGCTTAGATCAGCTTTACTGCAGATTGTAGATGCAGTTCTGTTTGATCATCTTCTCTGCAGATTGTAGATGCGGTAACCATGTTTGGATCAGCCTCACTGCAGACTGTAGATACAGTTACCATGTTTGGATCATCTTCATTACCGATTGTAGATGCAGGTACTATGATTGGATCAGCTTCACTACAGATTGTAGATGCAGTAACCATGATTGGATCAGCTTTACTGCAGAATGTAGATGCAGGTACCAGGTTTAGATCAGCATCACTGCAGATTGTAGATGCAGTAACCATGTTTTGTTCAGCTACAGTGCAGATTGTAGATGCAGTTATCATGTTTTGATGAGCTACACTGTAGATTGTAGATGCCATAACCATGTTCATATCAGCTTCACTGTAGATTGTAGATGCAGTTACCATGTTTGGATAAGCTTCACTGCATATTTTAGATGCAGTGACGAAGTTTAGATCATCTTCACCGCGGATTGTGGATGCAGGTACAATATTTTGATGAGCTACACTGTAAATTATAGATGCAGGTACCATGTTTGGATCAGCGTCACTGCAGATTGTAGATTCATTTGTCATGTTTGGGAAAGCTTCACTGCCGATTGAAGATGCAGATACAAGGTTTGGATCATCTTCATTGCAGATTGTAGATGCAGCAACCATGATTGGATCAGCTTCACTGCAGATTGTAGATGCAGTAACCATGTTTTGTTCAGCTGCAGTGCAGATTGTAGATTGAGGTCCCAGGTTTGGAACAGCGTCACTGCAGATTGTAGATGCAGTTACCATGTTTTGATGAGCTACTCTGTAGATTGTAGATGTTGTAACCAAGTTCATATCAGCTTCACTGCAGATTGTAGAGGAGGTACAATGTTTTGATGGGCTACGCGGTAAATCGTAGATGCAGGAACAGTGTTTGGATCAGCGTCTCTGCAGATTGTAGATGCAGTTTAGTTTTGATCAGTTTCACTGCAGATTGTAGATGCAGTAACCATGATTGGATCAGCTTCACTACAGATTGTAGATGCAGTAACCATGTTTTGATGAGCTATACTGTAGATTGTAGATGGAGTAACCAAGTTCAGATCAGCTTCACTGCTGATTGTAGATGCAGGTACAATGTTTTGATAAGCTACACGGTAGATTCTAGATACAGGAACAATGTATGAATCAGCGTCTCTGCAAATTGTAGATACAGCAACCATGTTTTGATGAGCTGCACTGTGGATTGTAGATGGAGTAACCAAGTTCAGATCAACTTCACTGCAGATTGTAGATGCAGGTACCAGGTTTGGATCAGCGTCACAGCCGATTGTAGATGCAGTTAACATGATTTGATGAGCTACACTGTAGATTGTAGATGCAGTAACCAAGTTCAGATCAGCTTCACTGCAGATTGTAGAGGCAGATACTAGTTTTGGATCAGCTTCACTGCAGATTGTAGATGCAGTTATCATGTTTTGTTCAGCTACAGTGCAGATTTTAGATGCAGGTACCAGGTTTGGATCAGCGTCACTGCAGATTGTAGATGCAGTTACGATGTTTGGATCAGCTTCACTGCATATTGTAGATGCAGTTACCAAGTTTAGATCAGCTTCACTGCAGATTGTAGATGCAGTTCTCTTTGATCATCTTCACTGCAGATTGTAGATGCAGTAACCATGTTTCGATCAGCCTCACTGCAGACTGTAGATGCAGTTACCATGTTTGGATCATCTTCATTGCAGATTGTAGTTGCAGTAACCATGTTTGGAACAGCATCACTGTAGATTGTAGATGCAGTTACCATGTTTTAATGAGCAACACTGTAGATTACAGATGCAGTAAGCAAGTTCAGATCAGCTTCACTGGAGATTGTAGAAGCAGGTACAATGTTTTGACGAGGTACACGGTAGATTGTAAATAAAGGTACAATGTTTGGATCAGCTTCACTGCAGGTTGTAGATGGAGTAACCATGATTGGATCAGCTTCACTGCAGATTGTAGATGCAGTAACCATGTTTTGTTCAGCTACAGTGCAGATTGTAGATGCAGTTATCATGTTTTGATGAGCTACACTGTAGATTGTAGATGCCATAACCATGTTCATATCAGCTTCACTGTAGATTGTAGATGCAGTTACCATGTTTGGATAAGCTTCACTGCAGATTGTAGATACAGTAACCATGTTTGGATCAGCTTCACTGCAGTTTGTAGATACAGTTACCATGTTTGGATCAGCTTCACTGCAGACTGTAGATGCAGTTACCTTGTTTAGATCATCTTCATTGCAGATTGTAGATGTAGTTATGTTATGATCAGTTTCACTACCGGTTGTAGATGCAGCTGCTATGATTAGATCAACTTCATTGCAGATTGTAGATGCGGTGACCATGTTTTGATAAGCTTCACTGCAGATTGTAGATGCAGTAACCTTGTTTTTTTCAGCTTCATTGCAGATTGTAGATGTAGTTACCATGTTTTGATGAGCTACACTGTTGATTGTATATGCTGTAACCAAGTTCATATCAGCTTCACTGCAGATTGTAGATGCAGGTACCAGGTTTGGGTCAGCTTCACTACTGATTGTAGATGCAGTTATATTTTGATCAGCTTCACTGCAGATTGTAGATGCAGGTACCATGTTTGGATCAGCTTCACTGCAGATTGTAGATGCAGGTACAATGTTTTGATGAGCTACATGGTAGATTGTAGATACAGGTACAATGTTTGGATCAGCGTTTCTGCAGATTGTAGAAGCAGTTACCATGATTTGATGAGCTACATTGTAGATTGTAGATGGAGTAACCATTTTTCGATCAGCTACACTGTAGATTGTAGATGCAGGTAACAGGTTTGGATCAGCGTCACTGTGGATTTTCAATGTAGTGACCATATTTCTATCAGCTACACTGCAGAATGAAGATGCAGGTACCAGGTTTGGATTAGCGCCACTGCAGATTGTAGATGCAGATGCTAGGTTTGGGTCAGCTTTACTGCAGATTGTAGATGCAGTTACCATGTTTTGAAGAGCTACACTGCAGATTTTAGATGCAGTTACCATGTTTAGATCAGCTTCACTGCAGATTGTAGATGCAGTAACCATGTTTTGATGAGCTAAACTGCAGATTGTAGATGGAGTAACCAGGTTCAGATCAGCTTCACTGCAGATTGAAGATGCAGATACCAGGTTTGGATCAGCTTCACTGCAGATTGTAGGTGCAGTTACCAGGTTTGGATCAGCTTCACTGCAGATTGTAGATGCAGTTACCATGTTTTGATAAGCTACACTGTAGATTGTAGATGCCATAACCAAGTTCATATCAGCTTCACTGCAGATTATAGAAGCTGATACCAGGTTTGGATCAGCTTCACTGCAGATTGTAGATGCAGTTAAGTTTTTATCAGTTTCACTGCAGATTGTAGATGCAGTTACCATGTTTTGTTGAGCTTCAATACTGACTGTAGATGCAGTTACCATGTTTGGATCATCTTCATTGCAGATTGTAGATGCAGTAACCATGATTGGATCAGCTTCACTGCAGATTGTAGATGCAGTAACCATGTTTTGTTCAGCTACAGTGCAGATTGTAGATTGAGGTACCAGGTTTGGAACAGCATCACTGCAGATTGTAGATGCAGTTACCATGTTTTGATGAGCTACTCTGTAGATTGTAGATGCTGCAACCAAGTTCATATCAGCTTCACTGCAGAATGTATAGGCAGGTGCAATGTTTTGATGGGCTACACGGTAAATTGTCGATGCAGGTACAATGTTTGGATCAGCATCTCTGCAGATTGTAGATGTAGTTATGATGTTTGATGAGCTACACTGCAGGTTGTAGATGCATTTATCATGTTATGATCAGTTTCACTACAGATTGTAGATGCAGGTACCAAGTTTGGATCGGCATCACTGCAGATTGTAGATGCAGTAACCAAGTTCAGATCAGCTTCACTGCAGATTGTAGAGGCAGGTACAATGTTTTGATGGGCTATATGGTAAATTGTCGATGCAGGTACAATGTTTAGATCAGCGTCTCTGCAGATTGTAGATGCAGTTACGATGTTTTGATGAGCTACACTGCAGATTGTAGACGCAGTTATTATGTTTTGAGCAGTTTCACTACAGATTGTAGATGCAGGTACCATGTTTGATCAGCTTCACTGCAGATTGAGATGCAGGTACAATGTCTGGAGCAGCGTCACAGCATATTGTATATGCAGTTACCATGTTTTGACGAGCTACACTGTAGATTGTAGATAACGTAACCAAGTTCATATCAGCTTCACTGCAGATTGTAGATGCAGTTACCAAGTTTAGCTTAGCTTCACTGCAGATTTTAGAAACGGTAACCTTGTTTTCATGAGCTTCACTGTGGATTGTAGATGGGGTAACCAAGTTCAGATCAGCTTCACTACAGATTGTAGCTGCAGATACCAGGTTTGGATCAGCTTCACTGCAGATTGTAGATGCAGTTATCATGTTTTGATCAGTTTCACTGCAGATTGTAGATGCGGTTACCATGTTATCATGAGCTTCACTGCAGACTGTAGATGCAGTTACCAGGTTTGGATCATCTTTATTGCAGATTGTAGATGCAATTATCATGTTATGATCAGTTTCACTACTGATTGTAGACGCAGCTACTATGATTGGATCAGCTTCACTGCAGATTGTAGATGCAGTAAACATGATTGGATCACCTTCACAGCAGATTATAGATGCAGTAACCATGTTTTGCTCAGCTACTGTGCAGATTGTAGATTGAGGTACCACGTTTGGAACAGTGTCACTGCAGATTGTAGATGCAGTTACCATGTTTTGATGAGCTACTCTGTATATTGTAGATGCCATAACCAAGTTCATATCAGCTTCACTGCAGATTGTAGATGCAGTTACCATGTTTGGATAAGCATCACTGCAGATTGTTGATGCCATTACCAAGTTTAGCTGAGCTTCACTGCAGATTTTAGATACAGTGACCTTGATTTGATGATCTACACTGCAGATTGTAGATGGAGTAACCAAGTTTAGATCAGCTTCACTGTAGATTGTAGATGGAGGAACCCTGTTTGGATCAGCTTCACGATACAGTTAGCATGTTTTGATGAGCTACACTGCAGATTGTAGATGCAGTTATAATGTTTTGAGCAGTTTCACTTCAGATTGTGGAGGCAGATACCATGTTTGGATCAGCTTCACTGCAGACTGTGGATGCAGTTACCATGTTTAGATCATCTTCATTGCAGATTGTAGATGCAGTTATATTATGATCAGTTTCGCTACAGGTTGTAGATGCAGCTACTATGATTGGATCAACTTCACTGCAGATTGTAGATGCAGTAACCATGATTGGATCAGCTTCACTGCAGATTGTAGAGACAGTTTCGATGTTTTGATAAGCTACACTGCAGGTTGTAGATACAAGTATCAAGTTTGGATCGGCATCTCGCTGATTTTAGATGCAGTAACCAAGTTCAGATCTACTTCACTGCAGATTGTAGATGCAGTTATTATGTTTTGAGCAGTTTCACTACAGATTGTAGATGCAAGTACCATGTTTGGATCAGCTTCACTGCAGATTGTAGATGCAGTAACCATGATTGGATCACCTTCACTGCAGATTATAGATGCAGTAACCATGTTTTGTTCAGCTACTGTGCAAATTGCAGATTGAGGTACCAGGTTTGGAACAGTGTCACTGCAGATTGTAGATGCAGTTACCATGTTTTGATGACCTACTCTGTATATTGTAGATGCTGTAACCAAGTTCATATCAGCTTCACTGCAGATTGTAGAGGCAGGTACAATGTTTTGATGGGCTACATGGTAAATTGTCGATGCAGGTACAATGTTTGAATCAGCGTCTCTGCAGATTGTAGATGCAGTTACGATGTTTTGATGAGCTACACTGCAGGTTGTAGATGCAGTTATCATGTTATGATCCGTTTCACTACAGATTGTAGATGCAGGTACCAAGTTTGGATCGGCATCACTGCAGATTGTAGATGCAGTAACCAAGTTCAGATCAGCTTCACTGCAGATTGTAGAGGCAGGTACAATGTTTTGATGGGCTACATGGTAAATTGTCGATGCAGGTACAATGTTTGGATCAGCGTCTCTGCAGATTGTAGATGCAGTTATGATGTTTTGATGAGCTACACTGCAGATTGTAGATGCAGTTATTATGTTTTGAGCAGTTTCACTACAGATTGTAGATGCAGGTACCATGTTTGATCAGCTTCACTGCAGATTGAGATGCAGTAACCAAGTTTTGTTCAGCTAAAGTGCAGATTGTAGATGCAGTTATCATGTTTTGATGAGCTACACAGTAGATTGTAGATGCAGGTACCATGTTTGGATAAGCTTCACTGCAGATTGTAGATACTGTTACCATGTTTTGATGAGCTACACTGTGGATTGTAGATGGAGTAACCAAGTTCACATCAGCTTCACTGCAGATTGTAGATGCGGTGACCTTGTTTTGAGGAGCTACACTGCAGATTGTAGATGCAGGTACCATGTTTGGATAAGCTTCACTGCAGATTGTAGATACTGTTACCATGTTTTGATGAGCTACACTGTGGATTGTAGATGGAGTAACCAAGTTCACATCAGCTTCACTGCAGATTGTAGCTGCAGATACCAGGTTTGGATCAGCTTCACTGCAGATTTTAGATGCAGTTAAGTTTTGATCAGTTTCACTGCAGATTGTAGATGCAGTTACCATGTTTTGATGAGCTTCAACGCAGATTGTAGATGCAGGTACAATGTTTTGATGAGCTACATGGTAGATTGTAGATGCAGTTACCATGTTTGGATCATCTTCATTGCAGATCGTAGATGCAGTAACCATGATTGGATCAGCTTCACTGCAGATTGTGGATGCAGTAACCTTGTTTTTTTCAGCTTCATTGCAGATTGTAGATGTAGTTACCATGTTTTGATGAGCTACACTGTTGATTGTATATGCTGTAACCAAGTTCATATCAGCTTCACTGCAGATTGTAGATGCAGGTACCAGGTTTGGGTCAGCTTCACTACTGATTGTAGATGCAGTTATATTTTGATCAGCTTCACTGCTGATTGTAGATGCAGGTACCATGTTTGGATCAGCTTCACTGCAGATTGTAGATGCAGGTACAATGTTTTGATGAGCTACATGGTAGATTGTAGATACAGGTACAATGTTTGGATCAGCGTCTCTGCAGATTGTAGAAGCAGTTACCATGATTTGATGAGCTACATTGTAGATTGTAGATGGAGTAACCAAGTTGAGATCAGCTTCACTGCAGATTGTAGATGCAGATACCAGGTTTAGATCAGCTTCACGTTGCAGTTACCATGTTTTGATGAGCTTCACTGCAGATTGTCAATGCAGTAACCATTTTTCGATCAGCTACACTGTAGATTGTAGATGCAGGTAACAGGTTTGGATCAGCGTCACTGTGGATTTTCAATGTAGTAATCATATTTCGATCAGCTACACTGCAGAATGAAGATGCAGGTACCAGGTTTGGATTAGCGCCACTGCAGATTGTAGATGCAGTTACCATGTTTTGATAAGCTACACTGTAGATTGTAGATGCCATAACCAAGTTCATATCAGCTTCACTGCAGATTATAGAAGCTGATACCAGGTTTGGATCAGCTTCACTGCAGATTGTAGATGCAGTTAAGTTTTTATCAGTTTCACTGCAGATTGTAGATGCAGTTACCATGTTTTGTTGAGCTTCAATACTGACTGTAGATGCAGTTACCATGTTTGGATCATCTTCATTGCAGATTGTAGATGCAGTAACCATGATTGGATCAGCTTCACTGCAGATTGTAGATGCAGTAACCATGTTTTGTTCAGCTACAGTGCAGATTGTAGATTGAGGTACCAGGTTTGGAACAGCATCACTGCAGATTGTAGATGCAGTTACCATGTTTTGATGAGCTACTCTGAAGATTGTAGATGCTGCAACCAAGTTCATATCAGCTTCACTGCAGAATGTAAAGGCAGGTGCAATGTTTTGATGGGCTACACGGTAAATTGTCGATGCAGGTACAATGTTTGGATCAGCATCTCTGCAGATTGTAGATGTAGTTATGATGTTTGATGAGCTACACTGCAGGTTGTAGATGCATTTATCATGTTATGATCAGTTTCACTACAGATTGTAGATGCAGGTACCAAGTTTGGATCGGCATCACTGCAGATTGTAGATGCAGTAACCAAGTTCAGATCAGCTTCACTGCAGATTGTAGAGGCAGGTACAATGTTTTGATGGGCTACTTGGTAAATTGTCGATGCAGGTACAATGTTTAGATCAGCGTCTCTGCAGATTGTAGATGCAGTTACGATGTTTTGATGAGCTACACTGCAGATTGTAGATGCAGTTATTATGTTTTGAGCAGTTTCACTACAGATTGTAGATGCAGGTACCATGTTTGATCAGCTTCACTGGAGATTGAGATGCAGTAACCAAGTTTTGTTCAGCTAAAGTGCTGATTGTAGATGCAGTTATCATGTTTTGATGAGCTACACAGTAGATTGTAGATGCCTTAACCAAGTTCATATCAGCTTCACTGCAGATTGTAGATGCGGTGACCATGTTTTGGGGAGCTACACTGCAGATTGTAGATGCAGTTATAATGTTTTGAGCAGTTTCACTGCAGATTGTAGATGCAGGTACCATGTTTGGATCAGCTTCACTGTAGATTCTAGATGCAGTTACCATGTTTGGATAAGCTTCACTGCAGATTGTAGATACTGTTACCATGTTTTGATGAGCTACACTGTGGATTGTAGATGGAGTAACCAAGTTCAGATCAGCTTATCTGCAGATTGTAGCTGCAGATACCAGGTTTGGATCAGCTTCACTGCAGATTTTAGATGCAGTTAAGTTTTGATGAGCTTCAACGCAGATTGTAGATGCAGGTACAATGTTTTGATGAGCTACATGGTAGATTGTAGATGCAGTTACCATGTTTGGATCATCTTCATTGCAGATCGTAGATGCAGTAACCATGATTGGATCAGCTTCACTGCAGATTGTAGATGCAGTAACCTTGTTTTTTTCAGCTACAGAGCAGATTGTAGATGTAGTTACCATGTTTTGATGAGCTACAATGTTGATTGTATATGCTGTAACCAAGTTCATATCAGCTTCACTGCAGATTGTAGATGCAGGTACCAGGTTTGGGTCAGCTTCACTACTGATTGTAGATGCAGTTATGTTTTGATCAGCTTCACTGCAGATTGTAGATGCAGGTACCATGTTTGGATCAGCTTCACTGCAGATTGTAGATGCATGTACAATGTTTTGATGAGCTACATGGTAGATTGTAGATACAGGTACAATGTTTGCATCAGCGTCTCTGCAGATTGTAGAAGCAGTTGCCATGATTTGATGAGCTACATTGTAGATTGTAGATGGAGTAACCAAGTTGAGATCAGCTTCACTGCAGATTGTAGATGCAGATACCAGGTTTAGATCAGCTTCACGTTGCAGTTACCATGTTTTGATGAGCTTCACTGCAGATTGTCAATGCAGTAACCATTTTTCGATCAGCTACATTGTAGATTGTAGATGCAGGTAACAGGTTTGGATCAGCGTCACTGTGGATTTTCAATGTAGTAACCATATTTCGATCAGCTACACTGCAGAATGTAGATGTAGGTACCAGGTTTGGATTAGCGCCACTGCAGATTGTAGATGCAGATGCTAGGTTTGGGTCAGCTTTACTGCAGATTGTAGATGCAGTTACCATGTTTTGAAGAGCTACACTGCAGATTTTAGATGCAGTTACCATGTTTAGATCAGCTTCACTGCAGATTGTAGATGCAGGTACAATATTTTGATGAGCTACACTGCAAATTGTAGATGGAGTAACCAAGTTCAGATCAGCTTCACAGCAGATTGAAGATGCAGATACCAGGCTTGGATCAGCTTCACTGTAGATTGTAGATGCAGTTTCCATGTTTTGTTCAGTTTCACTACAGATCGTAGATGCAGGTAGCGTGCTTAAATCAGCTTCACTGCAGATTGTAGATGCAGTAACCATGTTTTGATGAGCTACACTGCAGATTGTAGATGGAGTAACCAGGTTCAGATCAGCTTCACTGCAGATTGAAGATGCAGATACCAGGTTTGGATCAGCTTCACTGCAGATTGTAGGTGCAGTTACCAGGTTTGGATCAGCTTCACTGCAGATTGTAGATGCAGTTACCATGTTTAGATAAGCTACACTGTAGATTGTAAATGCCATAACCAAGTTCATATCAGCTTCACTGCAGATTATAGAAGCTGATACCAGGTTTGGATCAGCTTCACTGCAGATTGTAGATGCAGTTACCATGTTTTGTTGAGCTTCAATACTGACTGTAGATGCAGTTACCATGTTTGGATCATCTTCATTGCAGATTGTAGATGCAGTAACCATGATTGGATCAGCTTCACTGCAGATTGTAGATGCAGTAACCATGTTTTGTTCAGCTACAGTGCAGATTGTAGATTGAGGTACCAGGTTTGGAACAGCATCACTGCAGATTGTAGATGCAGTTACCATGTTTGGATCATCTTCATTGCAGATTGTAGATGCAGTAACCATGATTGGATCAGCTTCACTGCAGATTGTAGATGCAGTAACCATGTTTTGTTCAGCTACAGTGCAGATTGTAGATTGAGGTACCAGGTTTGGAACAGCATCACTGCAGATTGTAGATGCAGTTACCATGTTTTGATGAGCTACTCTGTAGATTGTAGATGCTGCAACCAAGTTCATATCAGCTTCACTGCAGAATGTAAAGGCAGGTGCAATGTTTTGATGGGCTACACGGTAAATTGTCGATGCAGGTACAATGTTTGGATCAGCATCTCTGCAGATTGTAGATGTAGTTATGATGTTTGATGAGCTACACTGCAGGTTGTAGATGCATTTATCATGTTATGATCAGTTTCACTACAGATTGTAGATGCAGGTACCAAGTTTGGATCGGCATCACTGCAGATTGTAGATGCAGTAACCAAGTTCAGATCAGCTTCACTGCAGATTGTAGAGGCAGGTACAATGTTTTGATGGGCTACATGGTAAATTGTCGATGCAGGTACAATGTTTTGATGAGCTTCAACGCAGATTGTAGATGCAGTTACAATGTTTTGATGAGCTACATGGTAGATTGTAGGTGCAGTTACCATGTTTGGATCATCTTCATTGCAGATCGTAGATGCAGTAACCATGATTGGATCAGCTTCACTGCAGATTGTAGATGCAGTAACCTTGTTTTTTTCAGCTACAGTGCAGATTGTAGATGTAGTTACCATGTTTTGATGAGCTACACTGTTGATTGTATATGCTGTAACCAAGTTCATATCAGCTTCACTGCAGATTGTAGATGCAGGTACCAGGTTTGGGTCAGCTTCACTACTGATTGTAGATGCAGTTATGTTTTGATCAGCTTCACTGCAGATTGTAGATGCAGGTACCATGTTTGGATCAGCTTCACTGCAGATTGTAGATGCAGGTACAATGTTTTGATGAGCTACATGGTAGATTGTAGATACAGGTACAATGTTTGCATCAGCGTCTCTGCAGATTGTAGAAGCAGTTGCCATGATTTGATGAGCTACATTGTAGATTGTAGATGGAGTAACCAAGTTGAGATCAGCTTCACTGCAGATTGTAGATGCAGATACCAGGTTTAGATCAGCTTCACGTTGCAGTTACCATGTTTTGATGAGCTTCACTGCAGATTGTCAATGCAGTAACCATTTTTCGATCAGCTACACTGTAGATTGTAGATGCAGGTAACAGGTTTGGATCAGCGTCACTGTGGATTTTCTATGTAGTAACCATATTTCGATCAGCTACACTGCAGAATGTAGATGTAGGTACCAGGTTTGGATTAGCGCTACTGCAGATTGTAGATGCAGATGCTAGGTTTGGGTCAGCTTTACTGCAGATTGTAGATGCAGTTACCATGTTTTGAAGAGCTACACTGCAGATTTTAGATGCAGTTACCATGTTTAGATCAGCTTCACTGCAGATTGTAGATGCAGGTACAATATTTTGATGAGCTACACTGCAAATTGTAGATGGAGTAACCAAGTTCAGATCAGCTTCACAGCAGATTGAAGATGCAGATACCAGGCTTGGATCAGCTTCACTGTAGATTGTAGATGCAGTTTCCATGTTTTGTTCAGTTTCACTACAGATCGTAGATGCAGGTAGCGTGCTTAAATCAGCTTCACTGCAGATTGTAGATGCAGTAACCATGTTTTGATGAGCTACACTGCAGATTGTAGATGGAGTAACCAGGTTCAGATCAGCTTCACTGCAGATTGAAGAAGCAAATACCAGGTTTGGATCAGCTTCACTGCTGATTGTAGGTGCAGTTACCAGGTTTGGATCAGCTTCACTGCAGATTGTAGATGCAGTTACCATGTTTAGATAAGCTACACTGTAGATTGTAAATGCCATAACCAAGTTCATATCAGCTTCACTGCAGATTATAGAAGCTGATACCAGGTTTGGATCAGCTTCACTGCAGATTGTAGATGCAGTTACCATGTTTTGTTGAGCTTCAATACTGACTGTAGATGCAGTTACCATGTTTGGATCATCTTCATTGCAGATTGTAGATGCAGTAACCATGAATGGATCAGCTTCACTGCAGATTGTAGATGCAGTAACCATGTTTTGTTCAGCTACAGTGCAGATTGTAGATTGAGGTACCAGGTTTGGAACAGCATCACTGCAGATTGTAGATGCAGTTACCATGTTTTGATGAGCTACTCTGTAGATTGCAGATGCTGCAACCAAGTTCATATCAGCTTCACTGCAGAATGTAAAGGCAGGTGCAATGTTTTGATGGGCTACACGGTAAATTGTCGATGCAGGTACAATGTTTGGATCAGCATCTCTGCAGACTGTAGATGTAGTTATGATGTTTGATGAGCTACACTGCAGGTTGTAGATGCATTTATCATGTTATAATCAGTTTCACTACAGATTGTAGATGCAGGTACCAAGTTTGGATCGGCATCACGGCCGATTGTAGATGCAGTAACCAAGTTTAGATCAGCTTCACTGCAGATTGTAGATGCGGTGACCATGTTTTGATGAGCTACACTGCAGATTGTAGAAGCAGGTACCATGTTTGGGTCAGCTTCACTGTAGATTGTAGATACAGTAACCCTGTTTTGATGAGCTACACTGTAGATTGTAGATGGAGTAACCAAGTTCAGATCAGCTTCACTGCCGATTGTAGATGCAGGTACGATGTTTTGATGAGCTACACGGTAGATTCTAGATACAGGTACAATGTTTGGATCAGCGTCTCCGCAGATTGTAGATACAGTAACCATGTTTTGATGAGCTACACTGTGGATTGTAGAAGGAGTAACCAAGTTCAGATCAGCTTCACTGCAGATTGTAGATGCAGTATTCATGTTTTGATCAGTTTCACTGCAGATTGTAGATGCGGCTACCATGTTTTGATGAACTTAACTGCAGACTGTAGATGCAGTAACCATGTCAGGATCATCTTCATTGCAGATTGAAGATGCAGTTATCATGTTATGATCAGTTTCACTACTGATTGTAGATGCAGCTACTATGATTGGATCAGCTTCACTTCAGATTGTAGATGCAGTAACCACGATTTGATCACCTTCACTGCAGATTGTTGATGCAGTAACCATGTTTTGTTCAGCTACAGTGCAGATTTTAGATGTAGGTACCAGGTTTGGATCAGCGTCACTGCAGATTGTAGATGCAGTTACCAGGTTTTGATGAGCTGCACGGAAGATTGTAGATGCAGGTACAATGTTTAGATCAGCATCACTGCAGATTGTAGATGCAGTTACCAAGTTTAGCTCAGCTTCACTGCAGATTTTAGAAACTGTAACCATGTTTTGATGAGCTACACTGTGGATTGTAGATGCAGTTTCCATGTTTTGATCGGTTTCACTACAGATTGTAGATGCAGGTACTATGATCGGATCAGCTTCACTGCAGATTGTAGATGCAGGTACAACGTTTGGATCAGCTTCACTGCAGAATGTAGATGCAGTAACCAAGTTCAGATCTGCTTCACTGCAGATTGTAGATGCAGTTTCCATGATTTGATCGGTTTCACTACAGATTGTAGATGCAGTTATAATGTTTTGAGCAGTTTCACCAAAGATTGTAGGTGCAGGTACCATGCTTGGATCAGCTTCGCTGCAGATTGTAGATGCAGTTACCAAGCTTAGATCAGCTTTACTGCAGATTGTAGATGCAGTTCTGTTTGATCATCTTCTCTGCAGATTGTAGATGCGGTAACCATGTTTGGATCAGCCTCACTGCAGACTGTAGACACAGTTACCATGTTTGGATCATCTTCATTACCGATTGTAGATGCAGGTACTATGATTGGATCAGCTTCACTACAGATTGTAGATGCAGTAACCATGATTGGATCAGCTTTACTGCAGAATGTAGATGCAGGTACCAGGTTTAGATCAGCATCACTGCAGATTGTAGATGCAGTAACCATGTTTTGTTCAGCTACAGTGCAGATTGTAGATGCAGTTATCATGTTTTGATGAGCTACACTGTAGATTGTAGATGCCATAACCATGTTCATATCAGCTTCACTGTAGATTGTAGATGCAGTTACCATGTTTGGATAAGCTTCACTGCATATTTTAGATGCAGTGACGAAGTTTAGATCATCTTCACCGCGGATTGTGGATGCAGGTACAATATTTTGATGAGCTACACTGTAAATTATAGATGCAGGTACCATGTTTGGATCAGCGTCACTGCAGATTGTAGATTCATTTGTCATGTTTGGGAAAGCTTCACTGCCGATTGTAGATGCAGATACAAGGTTTGGATCATCTTCATTGCAGATTGTAGATGCAGCAACCATGATTGGATCAGCTTCACTGCAGATTGTAGATGCAGTAACCATGTTTTGTTCAGCTGCAGTGCAGATTGTAGATTGAGGTCCCAGGTTTGGAACAGCGTCACTGCAGATTGTAGATGCAGTTACCATGTTTTGATGAGCTACTCTGTAGATTGTAGATGTTGTAACCAAGTTCATATCAGCTTCACTGCAGATTGTAGAGGAGGTACAATGTTTTGATGGGCTACGCGGTAAATCGTAGATGCAGGTACAGTGTTTGGATCAGCGTCTCTGCAGATTGTAGATGCAGTTTAGTCTTGATCAGTTTCACTGCAGATTGTAGATGCAGTAACCATGATTGGATCAGCTTCACTACAGATTGTAGATGCAGTAGCCATGTTTTGATGAGCTATACTGTAGATTGTAGATGGAGTAACCAAGTTCAGATCAGCTTCACTGCTGATTGTAGATGCAGGTACAATGTTTTGATGAGCTACACGGTAGATTCTAGATACAGGAACAATGTTTGAATCAGCGTCTCTGCAAATTGTAGATACAGCAACCATGTTTTGATGAGCTGCACTGTGGATTGTAGATGGAGTAACCAAGTTCAGATCAACTTCACTGCAGATTGTAGATGCAGGTACCAGGTTTGGATCAGCGTCACAGCCGATTGTAGATGCAGTTAACATGATTTGATGAGCTACACTGTAGATTGTAGATGCAGTAACCAAGTTCAGATCAGCTTCACTGCAGATTGTAGAGGCAGATACCAGTTTTGGATCAGCTTCACTGCAGATTGTAGATGCAGTTATCATGTTTTGTTCAGCTACAGTGCAGATTTTAGATGCAGGTACCAGGTTTGGATCAGCGTCACTGCAGATTGTAGATGCAGTTACGATGTTTGGATCAGCTTCACTGCATATTGTAGATGCAGTTACCAAGTTTAGATCAGCTTCACTGCAGATTGTAGATGCAGTTCTCTTTGATCATCTTCACTGCAGATTGTAGATGCAGTAACCATGTTTCGATCAGCCTCACTGCAGACTGTAGATGCAGTTACCATGTTTGGATCATCTTCATTGCAGATTGTAGTTGCAGTAACCATGTTTGGAACAGCATCACTGTAGATTGTAGATGCAGTTACCATGTTTTAATGAGCAACACTGTAGATTACAGATGCAGTAAGCAAGTTCAGATCAGCTTCACTGGAGATTGTAGAAGCAGGTACAATGTTTTGACGAGCTACACGGTAGATTGTAAATAAAGGTACAATGTTTGGATCAGCTTCACTGCAGGTTGTAGATGGAGTAACCATGATTGGATCAGCTTCACTGCAGATTGTAGATGCAGTAACCATGTTTTGTTCAGCTACAGTGCAGATTGTAGATGCAGTTATCATGTTTTGATGAGCTACACTGTAGATTGTAGATGCCATAACCATGTTCATATCAGCTTCACTGTAGATTGTAGATGCAGTTACCATGTTTGGATAAGCTTCACTGCAGATTGTAGATACAGTAACCATGTTTGGATCAGCTTCACTGCAGTTTGTAGATACAGTTACCATGTTTGGATCAGCTTCACTGTAGACTGTAGATGCAGTTACCTTGTTTAGATCATCTTCATTGCAGATTGTAGATGTAGTTATGTTATGATCAGTTTCACTACCGGTTGTAGACGCAGCTGCTATGATTAGATCAACTTCATTGCAGATTGTAGATGCGGTGACCATGTTTTGATAAGCTTCACTGCAGACTGTAGAGGCAGGTACAATGTTTTGATGAGCCACACGGAAGATAGTAGATGCAGGTACAATGTTTGGATCAGCGTCACTGCATATTGTAGATGCAGTTACCATGTTTTGATGAGCTACACTGTAGATTGTAGATGCCGTAACCAAGTTCATATCAGCTTCACTGCAGATTGTAGATGCAGATACCAGGTTTAGATCAGCTTCACTGTAGACTGTAGATGCAGTTACTATGTTTGGATAAGCTTCACTCCAGATTTTAGCTGCAGATACCATGTTTGGATCCTCTTCATTGCAGATTTTAGATGCAGTTATCATGTTATGATCAGTTTCACCACTGATTGTAGATGCAGCTACTAAGATTGGATCAGATTCACTGCAGATTTTAAATGCAGTTACCATGATTGGATCAGCTTCACTGCAGACTGTAGATGCAGTAACTGGGTTTGGATCAGCGTCACTGCCGATTGTAGATGCAGTTACCATGTTTGGATAAACTTCACTGCAGATTGTAGATACAGTTACTAAGTTTAGCTCAGCTTCACTACAGATAGTAGATACAGTAACCATGTTTTGATGAGCTACACTGTAGATTGGAGAAGGAGTAACCAAGTTCAGATCAGCTTCACTGCAGATTGTAGATGCAGATACTAGGTTAGGATCAGTTTCACTGTTGATTGTAGATGCAGTTACCATGTTTTGATCAGCTACACTGCAGATTGTAGATGCAGTTATCATGTTTTGATCAGTTTCACTGCAGATTGTAGATGCGGTTACCATGATTTGATGAACTACACTGCAGATAGTAGATGCAGTTATAATGTTTTGAGCAGTTTCACCAAAGATTGTAGATGCCGGTACCATGCTTGGATCAGCTTCGCTGCAGATTGTAGATGCAGTTACCAAGCTTAGATCAGCTTTACTGCAGATTGTAGATGCAGTTCTGTTTGATCATCTTCTCTGCAGATTGTAGATGCGGTAACCATGTTTGGATCAGCCTCACTGCAGACTGTAGATACAGTTACCATGTTTGGATCATCTTCATTACCGATTGTAGATGCAGGTACTATGATTGGATCAGCTTCACTACAGATTGTAGATGCAGTAACCATGATTGGATCAGCTTTACTGCAGAATGTAGATGCAGGTACCAGGTTTAGATCAGCATCACTGCAGATTGTAGATGCAGTAACCATGTTTTGTTCAGCTACAGTGCAGATTGTAGATGCAGTTATCATGTTTTGATGAGCTACACTGTAGATTGTAGATGCCATAACCATGTTCATATCAGCTTCACTGTAGATTGTAGATGCAGTTACCATGTTTGGATAAGCTTCACTGCATATTTTAGATGCAGTGACGAAGTTTAGATCATCTTCACCGCGGATTGTGGATGCAGGTACAATATTTTGATGAGCTACACTGTAAATTATAGATGCAGGTACCATGTTTGGATCAGCGTCACTGCAGATTGTAGATTCATTTGCCATGTTTGGGAAAGCTTCACTGCCGATTGTAGATGCAGATACAAGGTTTGGATCATCTTCACTGCAGATTGTAGATGCAGTAACCATGTTTTGTTCAGCTGCAGTGCAGATTGTAGATTGAGGTCCCAGGTTTGGAACAGCGTCACTGCAGATTGTAGATGCAGTTACCATGTTTTGATGAGCTACACTGTAGATTGTAGATGTTGTAACCAAGTTCATATCAGCTTCACTGCAGATTGTAGAGGAGGTACAATGTTTTGATGGGCTACGCGGTAAATCGTAGATGCAGGTACAGTGTTTGGATCAGCGTCTCTGCAGATTGTAGATGCAGTTTAGTTTTGATCAGTTTCACTGCAGATTGTAGATGCAGTTACCATGTTTTGATGAGCTTCAATGCAGACTGTAGATGCAGTTACCATGTTTGGATCATCTTCTTTGCAGATTGTAGATGCAGTAACCATGATTGGATCAGCTTCACTACAGATTGTAGATGCAGTAACCATGTTTTGATGAGCTATACTGTAGATTGTAGATGGAGTAACCAAGTTCAGATCAGCTTCACTGCTGATTGTAGATGCAGGTACAATGTTTTGATGAGCTACACGGTAGATTCTAGATACAGGAACAATGTTTGAATCAGCGTCTCTGCAAATTGTAGATACAGCAACCATGTTTTGATGAGCTGCACTGTGGATTGTAGATGGAGTAACCAAGTTCAGATCAACTTCACTGCAGATTGTAGATGCAGATACCAGGTTTGGATCAGCTTCACTGCAGATTGTAGATGCAGTTACCATGTTTTGATGAGCTACACTGTAGATTGTAGATTCCGTAACCAAGTTCATATCAGCTTCACTGCAGATTGTAGAGGCAGGTACAATGTTTTGATGAGCTACACGGAAGATTGTAGATGCAAGTACAATGTTTTGATGAGCTACACTGCAGGTTGTAGATGCAGTTATCATGTTATGATCAGTTTCACTACAGATTGTGGATGCAGGTACCAAGTTTGGATCGGCATCACTGCAGATTGTAGATGCAGTAACCAAGTTCAGATCAGCTTCACTACAGATTGTAGATGCAGATAACAGCTTTGGATCAGCTTCACTGCAGATTGTAGATGCAGCTATCATGTTTTGACTGGTTTCACTGCAGATTGTAAATGCGGTTACCATGTTTTGATGAGCTACACTGTCGATTGTAGATTCAGTTATGATGTTTTGAGCAGTTTCACTACAAATTGTAGATGCAGATAACAGGTTTGGATCAGCTTCACTGCAGATTGTAGATGCAGTTATCATGTTATTATCAGTTACACTACTGATTGTAGACGCAGCTACTATGATTGGATCAGCTTCACTGCCGATTGTAGATGCAGTAACCATGTTTTGTTCAGCTACAGTGCAGACTACACGGAAGATTGTAGATGCAGTTACCAAGTTTAGCTCAGCTTCACTGCAGATTTTAGAAACTGTAACCATGTTTTGAGGTGCTACACTGTGGATTGTAGACGGAGTAACCAAGTTCAGATCAGCTTCACTGCAGATTGTAGCTGCAGATACCAGGTTTTGATCAGCTTTACTGCAGATTGAAGATGCAGTTATCATGTTTTGATCAGATTCACTACAGATTGTAGATGCAGTTACGATGTTTGGATCCTCTTCATTGCAGATTGTAGATGCAGTTATCATGTTATGATCAGTTTCACTACTGATTGTAGATGCAGCTAGTATGATTGGATCAGCTTCACTGCAGATTTTAGATGCAGTAACCATGATTGGATCAGCTTTACTGCAGAATGTAGATGCAGGTACCAGGTTTGGATCAGCATCACTGCAGATTGTAGATGCAGTTACCATGTTTTGATGAGCTACACTGTAGATTGTAGATTGAGTAACCAAGTTGAGATCAGCTTCACTGTAGATTGTAGATGCAAATACCAGGTTCGGATCAGCGTCACTGTGGATTGTCAATGTAGTAACCATATTTTGATCAGCTACACTGCAGAATGTAGATGCAGGTACCAGGTTTGGATTAGCGCCACTGCAGATTGTAGATGCAGTTATCATGTTTTGAAGAGCTACTCTGCAGATTGTAGTTGCAGTTACGATGTTTTGATGACCTACACTGCAGGTTGTAGATGCAGTTATCATGGTATGATCAGTTTCACTACAGATTGTAGATGCAGGTACCTAGTTTGAATCGGCATCACAGCAGATTGTAGATGCAATAACCAAGTTCAGATCAGCTTCACTGCAGATTGTAGATGCGGTGACCATGTTTTGATCAGCTTCATTGCAGATTTTAGAAATAGTAACCATGTTTTCATGAGCTTCTCTGTGGATTGTAGATGGGGTAACGAAGTTCTGATCAGCTTCACTGCAGATTGTAGCTGCAGATAACAGCTTTGGATCAGCTTCACTGCAGATTGTAGATGCAGCTATCATGTTTTGATCGGTTTCACTGCAGATTGTAGATGCGGTTACCATGTTTTGATGAGCTACACTGCCGATTGTAGATTCAGTTATGATGTTTTGAGCAGTTTCACTACAAATTGTAGATGCAGATAATAGGTTTGGATCAGCTTCACTGCAGATTGTAGATGCAGTTACCATGTTTAGATGAGCTACACTGTAGATTGTAGATTGAGTAACCAAGTTGAGATCAGCTTCACTGCAGATTGTAGATGCAAATACCAGGTTTGGATCAGCGTCACTGTGGATTGTCAATGTAGTAACCATATTTTGATCAGCTACACTGCAGATTGTAGAAGCAGGTACCAGGTTTGGATAAGCGCCACTGCAGATTGTAGATGCAGTTATCATGTTTTGAAGAGCTACTCTGCAGATTTTAGATGCAGTGACGAAGTTTAGATCAGCTTCACTGCGGATTGTGGATGCAGGTACAATATTTTGATGAGCTACACTGTAAATTATAGATGCAGGTACCATGTTTGGATCAGCGTCACTGCAGATTGTAGATGCAGTAACCATGTTTGGATAAGCTTCACTGCAGATTGTAGATGCAGTTACCAAGTTTAGCTCAGCTTCACTGCAGATTTTAGATACAGTAACCATGTTTTGATGAGCTACACTGCAGATTGTAGATGGAGTAACCAAGTTTAGATCAGCTTCACTGCAGATTGTAGATGCAGGCACCATGTTTGGATCAGCTTCGCGATGCAGTTACCATGTTTTGATGAGCTACACTGAGATTGTAGATGCAGGTACCATGTTTGGATCAGCTTCACTGCAGACTGTAGATGCAGTTACCTTGTTTAGATCATCTTCATTGCAGATTGTAGATGCAGTTACGTTATGATCAGTTTCACTACCGGTTGTAGATGCAGCTACTATGACTAGATCAACTTCACTGCAGATTGTAGATGCAGTAACCATGATTGGATCAGCTTCACTGCAGATTGTAGAGGCAGTTACAATGTTTTGATGGGCTACACGGTAAATTGTCGATGCAGGTACAATGTTTGGATCAGTGTCTCTGCAGATTGTAGTTGCAGTTACGATGTTTTGATGAGCTACACTGCAGGTTGTAGATGCAGTTATCATGTTATGATCAGTTTCACGACAGATTGTAGATGCAGGTACCTAGTTTGAATCGGCATCACAGCAGATTGTAGATGCAGTAACCAAGTTCAGATCAGCTTCACTGCAGATTGTAAATGCGGTGACCATGTTTTGATCAGCTTCATTGCAGATTTTAGAAATAGTAACCATGTTTTCATGAGCTACACTGTGGATTGTAGATGGAGTAACGAAGTTCTGATCAGCTTCACTGCAGATTGTAGCTGCAGATACCAGGTTTGGATCAGCTTCACTGCAGATTGTAGATGCAGTAACCATGTTTTGATCAGCTTCACTGTAGATTGTAGTTGCAGTTACCATGTTTCGATCAGCTTCACTGCAGACTGTAGATGCATTTATGTTTTGATCAGCTTCACTGCAGATTGTAGATGCAGGTACCATGTTAGGATCAGCCTCACTGCAGATAGTAGATGCAGTTATCATGTTTTGATCAGTTTCACTGCTGACTGTAGATGCAGTTACCATGTTTCGATGAGCTACACCGCAGATTGTAGATGCAGTTATAATGTTTTGCTCAGTTTCACTACGGATTGTAGATGCAGCTATCATGTTTGGATCAGCTTTACTGTAGATTGTAGATGCAGTTACTATGTTTGGATAAGCCTCACTGCAGATTGTAGATGCAGTTACCATGTATGGGGGGAGGGGGGTATTGCCTCACGATGTTTCTACCTGGAGTGGTCACATATATCTGGCTATCGTACGGTGGTCTCATAATGTAAATTCCAAGGTAGCTTTTGCGTTTTCGGAAAATGGTACGAGGCAAAACTGCATTGTTTCTAACTATGCGGTAGTTTTCAACAGATCTTGGGAAACAGTATTTTCTGTAGCGGCTGTATAATTGGTCATGAACACTCAGCAGTGCTGTTCATAGGGATCCTTCCAGAACCAGGAATGATGCTTCCAATACTGTCTTCAGGTTTGAAAAGCTCTGTTGGATGAGGCATGTTGGGATTCATGTTCAGTCGTCACAGCTGTCCTAGTATGGAAGTATGGATGTGCAAGATGTAACATCAAGATGTCCATATTCCTGTCTTTGCAAAGAAGGGACATCCGGAGTGGACCGCAATGATTCTGTAAAGATAAAAATATTAGAAAATGAAAGAATTCATAATGAAAGTCCACTTCATACTTTTTTCATCAAATTGATGGGTCACTATTGCTAGAAAATCCCCTAAGGGATAAGAATAGACAAAGTGATTGTAAAAATTCAGCTAAGCTGAATTAGAAAGTTTATGTGTTAATTAATGGAACTTACCTTCTGTAAGTCATCAATCCATAGAAGGCCATCACTCCATTTTCATTGAAATCATCAGATGCCAGGTAGAGAACATGATATTATCTCTCTTCAGCATCATAGGCCGTTGACAGGTAGTTTTTACTGAAGATTGCAGATGTAGTTACCATGTTTGGATCAGCTTCACTGTAGATTGTAGATGGAGTAACTAAGTTCAGATCAGCTTTACTGAAGATTGTAGATGCAGTTACGTTTTGGTCAGCTTCACGGCAGATTGTAGATGCAGTTACCATGTTTCGATCAGCTTTACTGCAGACTGTAGATGCATTTATGTTTTGATCAGCTTCACTGCAGATTGTAGATGCAGGTACCATGCTAGGGTCAGCCTCACTGCAGATTGTAGATGCAGTTATCATGTTTTGATCGGTTTCACTGCAGACTGTAGATGCAGTTACCATGTTTCGATGAGCTACACAGCAGATTGTAGATGCAGTTATAATGTTTTGATCAGTTTCACTACGGATTGTAGATGCAGCTATCATGTTTGGATAAGCTTCACTGCAGATTGTAGATTCAGTTACCATGTATGGGGGGAAGGGGGGGTATTGCCTAACGATGTTTCTACCTGGAGTGGTCACATATATCTGGCTATCATACGGTGGTCTCATCATGTAAATTCCAAGGTAGCTTTTGCGTTTTCGGAAAATGGTACGAGGCAAAACTGCATTGTTTCTAACTATGCGGTAGTTTTCAACAGATCTTGGGAAACAGTATTTTCTGTAGCGGCTGTATAATTGGTCATGAACACTCAGCAGTGCTGTTCATAGGGATCCTTCCAGAACCAGGAATGATGCTTCCAATACTGTCTTCAGGTTTGAAAAGCTCTCTCGGATGAGGCATGTTGGGATTCATGTTCAGTCGTCACAGCTGTCCTAGTATGGAAGTATGGATGTGCAAGATGTAACATCAAGATGTCCATATTCCTGTCTTTGCAAAGAAGGGACATCCGGAGTGGACCGCAATGATTCTGTAAAGATAAAAATATTAGAAAATGAAAGAATTCATAATGAAAGTCCACTTCATACTTTTTTCATCAAATTGATGGGTCACTATTGCTAGAAAATCCCCTAAGGGATAAGAATAGACAAAGTGATTGTAAAAATTCAGCTAAGCTGAATTAGAAAGTTTATGTGTTAATTAATGGAACTTACCTTCTGTAAGTCATCAATCCATCGAAGGCCATCACTCCATTTTCATTGAAATCATCAGATGCCAGGTAAAGAACATGATATTATCTCTCTTCAGCATCATAGGCCGTCGACAGGTAGTTTTTACTGAAGATTGTATATGTAGTTACCATGTTTGGATCAGCTTCACTGAAGATTGTAGATGCAGTTACGTTTTGATCAGCTTCACGGCAGATTTTAGATGCAGTAACCATGTTTGGGTCAGCTTCACTGCAGACTGTAGATGCAGTAACCATGTTTTGATCAGCTTCAGTGCAGATTGTAGATCCAGTTACCATGTTTGGATCAGCTTCACTGCAGAATGTAGATGCGTTTATCTTTTGATCAGCTTCACTGCAGATTGCAGATGCAGTTATCATGTTTTGATGTTCCACTGCAGACTGTAGATGCGGTTACCATGTTTCGATCAGCTACACTGCAGATTGTAGATGCAGTTATAATGTTTTGATCAATTTCACTACGGATTGTAGATGCAGCTATCATGTTTGGATCTGCTTCACTGTAGATTGTAGATGCAGTTACTATGTTTGGATAAGCTTCACTGCAGATTGAAGATGCAGTTACCATGTATGGGGGAGGGGGGGGGGTATTGCCTAATGATGTTTCTACCTGGAGAGGTCACATATATCTGGCTATCGTACGGTGGTCTCATAATGTAAATTCCAAGGTAGCTTTTGCGTTTTCGGAAAATGGTACGAGGCAAAACTGCATTGTTTCTAACTATGCGGTAGTTTTCAACAGATCTTGGGAAACAGTATTTTCTGTAGCGGCTGTATAATTGGTCATGAACACTCAGCAGTGCTGTTCATAGGGATCCTTCCAGAACCAGGAATGATGCTTCCAATACTGTCTTCAGGTTTGAAAAGCTCTGTTGGATGAGGCATGTTGGGATTCATGTTCAGTCGTCACAGCTGTCCTAGTATGGAAGTATGGATGTGCAAGATGTAACATCAAGATGTCCATATTCCTGTCTTTGCAAAGAAGGGACATCCGGAGTGGACCGCAATGATTCTGTAAATATAAAAATATTAGAAAATGAAAGAATTCATAATGAAAGTCCACTTCATACTTTTTTCATCAAATTGATGGGTCACTATTGCTAGAAAATCCCCTAAGGGATAAGAATAGACAAAGTGATTGTAAAAATTCAGCTAAGCTGAATTAGAAAGTTTATGTGTTAATTAATGGAACTTACCTTCTGTAAGTCATCAATCCATCGAAGGCCATCACTCCATTTTCATTGAAATCATCAGATGCCAGGTAGAGAACATGATATTATCTCTCTTCAACATCATA
Organism: Alitta virens; assembly: GCA_932294295.1. Classification (NCBI taxonomy): domain Eukaryota; kingdom Metazoa; phylum Annelida; class Polychaeta; order Phyllodocida; family Nereididae; genus Alitta; species Alitta virens. The sequence continues at coordinate 10,299,384 of OW028581.1, forward strand.
GGCCGTTGACAGGTAGTTTTTACTGAGGATTATAGATGTAGTTACCATGTTTGGATCAGCTTCACTGTAGATTGTAGATGGAATAACTAAGTTCAGATCAGCTTCACTGAAGATTGTAGATGCAGTTACGTTTTGATCAGCTTCACTGCAGATTGTAGATGCAGTAACCATGTTTGGGTCAGCTTCACTGCAGACTGTAGATGCAGTAACCATGCTTTGATCAGCTTCACTGCAGGTTGTAGATGCAGTTACCATGTTTGGATCAGCTTCACTGCAGACTGTAGATGCGCTTATGTTTTGATCAGCTTCACTGCAGATTGTAGATGCAGGTACCATGATAGGGTCAGCCTCACTGCAGATTGCAGATGCAGTAACCATGTTTGGGTCAGCTTCACTGCAGACTGTAGATGCAGTAACCATGTTTTGATCAGCTTCACTGCAGATTGTAGATGCAGTTACCATGTTTGGATCAGCTTCACTGCAGACTGTAGATGCGTTTATCTTTTGATCAGCTTCACTGCAGATTGTAGATGCAGGTACCATGTTAGGATCAGCCTCACTGCAGATTGCAGATGCAGTTATCATGTTTTGATGTTTCACTGCAGACTGTAGATGCGGTTACCATGTTTCGATCAGCTACACTGCAGATTGTAGATGCAGTTATAATGTTTTGATCAATTTCACTATGGATTGTAGATGCAGCTATCATGTTTGGATCTGCTTCACTGTAGATTGTAGATGCAGTTACTATGTTTGGATAAGCTTCACTGCAGATTGAAGATGCAGTTATCATGTATGGGGGAGGGTGGGGGTATTGCCCAATGATGTTTCTACCTGGAGTGGTCACATATATCTGGCTATCGTACGGTGGTCTCATAATGTAAATTCCAAGGTAGCTTTTGCGTTTTCGGAAAATGGTACGAGGCAAAACTGCATTGTTTCTAACTATGCGGTAGTTTTCAACAGATCTTGGGAAACAGTATTTTCTGTAGCGGCTGTATAATTGGTCATGAACACTCAGCAGTGCTGTTCATAGGGATCCTTCCAGAACCAGGAATGATGCTTCCAATACTGTCTTCAGGTTTGAAAAGCTCTGTTGGATGAGGCATGTTGGGATTCATGTTCAGTCGTCACAGCTGTCCTAGTATGGAAGTATGGATGTGCAAGATGTAACATCAAGATGTCCATATTCCTGTCTTTGCAAAGAAGGGACATCCGGAGTGGACCGCAATGATTCTGTAAAGATAAAAATATTAGAAAATCAAAGAATTCATAATGAAAGTCCACTTCATCCTTTTTTCATCAAATTGATGGGTCACTATTGCTAGAAAATCCCCTAAGGGATAAGAATAGACAAAGTGATTGTAAAAATTCAGCTTAGCTGAATTAGATAGTTTATGTGTTAATTAATGGAACTTACCTTCTGTAAGTCATCAATCCACCGAAGGCCATCACTCCATTTTCATTGAAATCATCAGATGCCTGGTAGAGAACATGATATTATCTCCCTTCAACATCATAGGCCGTTGACAGGTAGTTTTTACTCAGGATTGTAGATGTAGTTACCATGTTTGGATCAGCTTCACTGTAGATTGTAGATGGAATAAATAAGTTCAGATCAGCTTCACTGAAGATTGTAGATGCAGTTACGTTTTGATCAGCTTCACTGCAGATTGTAGATGCAGTAACCATGTTTGGGTCAGCTTCACTGCAGACTGTAGATGCAGTAACCATGTTTTGATCAGCTTCACTGCAGATTGTAGATGCAGTTACCATGTTTGGATCAGCTTCACTGCAGACTGTAGATGCATTTATGTTTTGATCAGCTTCACTGCAGATTGTTGATGCAGGTACCATGATAGGGTCAGCCTCACTGCAGATTGCAGATGCAGTTATCATGTTTTGATCAGTTTCACTGCAGACTGTAGACGCAGTTACCATGTTTCGATGAGCTACACCGCAGATTGTAGATGCAGTTATAATGTTTTGATCAGTTTCACTACGGATTGTAGATGCAGCTATCATGTTTGGATCAGCTTCACTGTAGATTGTAGATGCAGTTACTATGTTTGGATAAGCTTCACTGCAGATTGAAGATGCAGTTACCATGTACGGGGGAGGGGGGGGGGGGTATTGCCTAACGATGTTTCTACCTGGAGTGGTCACATATATCTGCCTATCGTACGGTGGTCTCATCATGTAAATTCCAAGCTAGCTTTTGCATTTTCAGAAAATGGTACGAGGCAAAACTGCATTGTTTCTAACTATGCGGTAGTTTTCAACAGATCTTGGGAAACAGTATTTTCTGTAGCGGCTGTATAATTGGTCATGAACACTCAGCAGTGCTGTTCATAGGGATCCTTCCAGAACCAGGAATGATGCTTCCAATGCTGTCTTCAGGTTTGAAAAGCTCTGTTGGATGAGGCATGTTGGGATTCATGTTCAGTCGTCACAGCTGTCCTAGTATGGAAGTATGGATGTGCAAGATGTAACATCAAGATGTCCATATTCCTGTCTTTGCAAAGAAGGGACATCCGGAGTGGACCGCAATGATTCTGTAAATATAAAAATATTAGAAAATGAAAGAATTCATAATGAAAGTCCATTTCATCCTTTTTTCATCAAATTGATGGGTCACTATTGCTAGAAAATCCCCTAAGGGATAAGAATAGACAAAGTGATTGTAAAAATTCAGCTAAGCTGAATTAGAAAGTTTATGTGTTAATTAATGGAACTTACCTTCTGTAAGTCATCAATCCTTCGAAGGCCATCACTCCATTTTCATTGAAATCATCAGATGCCAGGTAGAGAACAAGATATTATCTCTCTTCAACATCATAGGCCGTTGACAGGTAGTTTTTACTGAGGATTATGGATGTAGTTACCATGTTTGGATCAGCTTCACTGTAGATTGTAGATGGAATAACTAAGTTCAGATCAGCTTCACTGAAGATTGTAGATGTAGTTACCATGTTTGGATCAGCTTCACTGAAGATTGTAGATGCAGTAACCATGTTTGGGTCAGCTTCACTGCAGACTGTAGATGCAGTAACCATGTTTTGATCAGCTTCACTGCAGATTGTAGATGCAGTTACCATGTTTGGATCAGCTTCACTGCAGACTGTAGATGCGTTTATCTTTTGATCAGCTTCACTGCAGATTGTAGATGCAGGTACCATGTTAGGATCAGCCTCACTGCAGATTGCAGATGCAGTTATCATGTTTTGATGTTTCACTGCAGACTGTAGATGCGGTTACCATGTTTCGATCAGCTACACTGCAGATTGTAGATGCAGTTATAATGTTTTGATCAATTTCACTACGGATTGTAGATGCAGCTATCATGTTTGGATCTGCTTCACTGTAGATTGTAGATGCAGTTACTATGTTTGGATAAGCTTCACTGCAGATTGAAGATGCAGTTACCATGTATGGGGGGGGGGGGTATTGCCTAATGATGTTTCTACCTGGAGTGGTCACATATATCTGGCTATCGTACGGTGGTCTCATAATGTAAATTCCAAGGTAGCTTTTGCGTTTTCGGAAAATGGTACGAGGCAAAACTGCATTGTTTCTAACTATGCGGTAGTTTTCAACAGATCTTGGGAAACAGTATTTTCTGTAGCGGCTGTATATTTGGTCATGAACACTCAGCAGTGCTGTTCATAGGGATCCTTCCAGAACCAGGAATGATGCTTCCAATACTGTCTTCAGGTTTGAAAAGCTCTGTTGGATGAGGCATGTTGGGATTCATGTTCAGTCGTCACAGCTGTCCTAGTATGGAAGTATGGATGTGCAAGATGTAACATCAAGAAGTCCATATTCCTGTCTTTGCAAAGAAGGGACATCCGGAGTGGACCGCAATGATTCTGTAAATATAAAAATATTAGAAAATGAAAGAATTCATAATGAAAGTCCACTTCATCCTTTTTTCATCAAATTGATGGGTCACTATTGCTTGAAAATCCCCTAAGGGATAAGAATAGACAAAGTGATTGTAAAAATTCAGCTAAGCTGAATTAGAAAGTTTATGTGTTAATTAATGGAACTTACCTTCTGTAAGTCATCAATCCATCGAAGGCCATCACTCCATTTTCATTGAAATCATCAGATGCCAGGTAGAGAACATGATATTATCTCTCTTCAACATCATAGGCCGTTGACAGGTAGTTTTTACTGAGGATTATAGATGTAGTTACCATGTTTGGATCAGCTTCACTGTAGATTGTAGATGGAATAACTAAGTTCAGATCAGCTTCACTGAAGATTGTAGATGCAGTTACGTTTTGATCAGCTTCACTGCATATAGTAGATGCAGTAACCATGTTTGGGTCAGCTTCACTGCAGACTGTAGATGCAGTAACCATGTTTTGATCAGCTTCACTGCAGATTGTAACTGCATTTACCATGTTTGGATCAGCTTCACTGCAGACTGTAGATGCGTTTATGTTGTGATCAGCTTCACTGCAGATTGTAGATGCAGGTACCATGATAGGGTCAGCCTCACTGCAGATTGCAGATGCAGTTATCATGTTTTGATCAGTTTCACTGCAGACTGTAGATGCAGTTACCATGTTTCGATGAGCTACACCGCAGATTGTAGATGCAGTTATAATGTTTTGATCAGTTTCACTACGGATTGTAGATGCAGCTATCATGTTTGGATCAGCTTCACTGTAGATTGTAGATGCAGTTACTATGTTTGGATAAGCTTCACTGCAGATTGAAGATGCAGTTACCATGTAGGGGGGGAGGGGGGGTATTGCCTAACGATGTTTCTGCCTGGAATGGTCACATATATCTGGCTGTCGTACGGTGGTCTCATCATGTAAATTCCAAGGTAGCTTTAGCGTTTTCAGAAAATGGTACGAGGCAAAACTGCATTGTTTCTAACTATGCGGTAGTTTTCAACAGATCTTGGGAAACAGTATTTTCTGTAGCGGCTGTATAATTGATCATGAACACTCAGCAGTGCTGTTCATAGGGATCCTTCCAGAACCAGGAATGATGCTTCCAATACTGTCTTCAGGTTTGAAAAGCTCTGTTGGATGAGGCAAGTTGGGATTCATGTTCAGTCGTCACAGCTGTCCTAGTATGGAAGTATGGATGTGCAAGATGTAACATCAAGATGTCCATATTCCTGTCTTTGCAAAGAAGGGACATCCGGAGTGGACCGCAATGATTCTGTAAAGATAAAAATATTAGAAAATCAAAGAATTCATAATGAAAGTCCACTTCATATTCTTTTCATCAAATTGATGGGTCACTATTGCTAGAAAATCCCCTAAGGGATAAGAATAGACAAAGTGATTGTAAAAATTCAGCTAAGCTGAATTAGAAAGTTTATGTGTTAATTAATGGAACTTACCTTCTGTAAGTCATCAATCCATCGAAGGCCATCACTCCATTTTCATTGAAATCATCAGATGCCAGGTAGAGAACATGATATTATCTCTCTTCAGCATCATAGGCCGTTGACAGGTAGTTTTTACTGAAGATTGTAGATGTAGTTACCATGTTTGGATCAGCTTCACTGTAGATTGTAGATGGAGAAACTAAGTTCAGATCAGCTTCACTGAAGATTGTAGATGCAGTTACGTTTTGGTCAGCTTCACGGCAGATTGTAGATGCAGTAACCATGTTTGGGTCAGCTTTACTGCAGACTGTAGATGCAGTAACCATGTTTTGATCAGCTTCACTGCAGACTGTAGATGCGTTTATGTTTTGATCAGCTTCACTGCAGATTGTAGATGCAGGTACCATGTTAGGGTCAGACTCACTGCAGACTGCAGATGCAGTTATCATGTTTTGATCAGTTTCACTGCAGATTGTAGATGCAGTTACCATGTTTCGATGAGCTACACCGCAGATTGTAGATGCAGTTATAATGTTTTGATCAGTTTCACTACGGATTGTAGATGCAGCTATCATGCTTGGATCACCTTTACTGTAGATTGTAGATGCAGTTACTATGTTTGGATAAGCTTCACTGCAGATTGTAGATGCAGTTACCATGTATGGGGGGAGGGGGGGGGGTATTGCCTAACAATGTTTCTACCTGGAGTGCTCACATATATCTGGCTATTGTACGGTGGTCTCATCATGTAAATTCCAAGGTAGCTTTTGCGTTTTCGGAAAATGGTACGAGGCAAAACTGCATTGTTTCTAACTATGCGGTAGTTTTCAACAGATCTTGGGCAACAGTATTTTCTGTAGCGGCTGTATAATTGGTCATGAACACTCAGCAGTGCTGTTCATAGGGATCCTTCCAGAACCAGGAATGATGCTTCCAATGCTGTCTTCAGGTTTGAAAAGCTCTGTTGGATGAGGCATGTTGGGATTCATGTTCAGTCGTCACAGCTGTCCTAGTATGGAAGTATGGATGTGCAAGATGTAACATCAAGATGTCCATATTCCTGTCTTTGCAAAGAAGGGACATCCGGAGTGGACCGCAATGATTCTCTAAAGATAAAAATATTAGAAAATGAAAGAATTCATAATGAAAGTCCACTTCATACTTTTTTCATCAAATTGATAGGTCACTATTGCTAGAAAATCCCCTAAGGGATAAGAATAGACAAAGTGATTGCAAAAATTCAGCTAAGCTGGATTAGAAAGTTATGTGCTAATTAATGGAACTTACCTTCTGTAAGTCATCAATCCATCGAAGGCCATCACTCCATTTTCATTGAAATCATCAGATGCCAGGTAGAGAACATGATATTATCTCTCTTCAGCATCATAGGCCGTTGACAGGTAGTTTTTACTGAAGATTGTAGATGTAGTTACCATGTTTGGATCAGCTTCACTGTAGATTGTAGATGGAGTAACTAAGTTCAGATCAGCTTCACTGAAGATTGTAGATGCAGTTACGTTTTGGTCAGCTTTACGGCAGATTGTAGATGCAGTAACCATGTTTGGGTCAGCTTTACTGCAGACTGTAGATGCAGTAACCATGTTTTGATCAGCTTCACTGCAGATTGTAGATGCAGTTACCATGTTTGGATCAGCTTCACTGCAGACTGTAGATGCGTTTATGTTTTGATCAGCTTCACTGCAGATTGTAGATGCAGGTACCATGTTAGGGTCAGACTCACTGCAGATTGCAGATGCAGTTATCATGTTTTGATCAGTTTCACTGCAGACTGTAGATGCAGTTACCATGTTTCGATGAGCTACACCGCAGATTGTAGATGCAGTTATAATGTTTTGATCAGTTTCACTACGGATTGTAGATACAGCTATCATGTTTGGATCAGCTTCACTGTAGATTGAAGATGCAGTTACTTTGTTTGGATAAGCTTCACTGCAGATTGAAGATTCAGTTACCATGTATGGGGGAGGGGGGGTATTGCCTAACAATGTTTCTACCTGGAGTGCTCACATATATCTGGCTATCGTACGGTGGTCTCATCATGTAAATTCCAAGGTAGCTTTTGCGTTTTCGGAAAATGGTACGAGGCAAAACTGCATTGTTTCTAACTATGCGGTAGTTTTCAACAGATCTTGGGCAACAGTATTTTCTGTAGCGGCTGTATAATTGGTCATGAACACTCAGCAGTGCTGTTCATAGGGATCCTTCCAGAACCAGGAATGATGCTTCCAATACTGTCTTCAGGTTTGAAAAGCTCTGTTGGATGAGGCATGTTGGGATTCATGTTCAGTCGTCACAGCTGTCCTAGTATGGAAGTATGGATGTGCAAGATGTAACATCAAGATGTCCATTTTCCTGTCTTTGCAAAGAAGGGACATCCGGAGTGGACCGCAATGATTCTGTAAAGATAAAAATATTAGAAAATCAAAGAATTCATAATGAAAGTCCACTTCATACTCTTTTCATCAAATTGATGGGTCACTATTGCTAGAAAATCCCCTAAGGGATAAGAATAGACAAAGTGATTGTAAAAATTCAGCTAAGCTGAATTAGAAAGTTTATGTGTTAATTAATGGAACTTACCTTCTGTAAGTCATCAATCCATCGAAGGCCATCACTCCATTTTCATTGAAATCATCAGATGCCAGGTAGAGAACATGATATTATCTCTCTTCAGCATAATAGGCCGTTGACAGGTAGTTTTTACTAAAGATTGTAGATGTAGTTACCATGTTTGGATCAGCTTCACTGTAGATTGTAGATGCAGTTACTATGTTTGGATAAGCTTCACTGCAGATTGAAGATGCAGTTACCATGTAGGGGGGAGGGGGGGTATTGCCTAACGATGTTTCTGCCTGGAGTGGTCACATATATCTGGCTGTCGTACGGTGGTCTCATCATGTAAATTCCAAGGTAGCTTTAGCGTTTTCAGAAAATGGTACGAGGCAAAACTGCATTGTTTCTAACTATGCGGTAGTTTTCAACAGATCTTGGGAAACAGTATTTTCTGTAGCGGCTGTATAATTGATCATGAACACTCAGCAGTGCTGTTCATAGGGATCCTTCCAGAACCAGGAATGATGCTTCCAATACTGTCTTCAGGTTTGAAAAGCTCTGTTGGATGAGGCAAGTTGGGATTCATGTTCAGTCGTCACAGCTGTCCTAGTATGGAAGTATGGATGTGCAAGATGTAACATCAAGATGTCCATATTCCTGTCTTTGCAAAGAAGGGACATCCGGAGTGGACCGCAATGATTCTGTAAAGATAAAAATATTAGAAAATCAAAGAATTCATAATGAAAGTCCACTTCATACTCTTTTCATCAAATTGATGGGTCACTATTGCTAGAAAATCCCCTAAGGGATAAGAATAGACAAAGTGATTGTAAAAATTCAGCTAAGCTGAATTAGAAATTTTATGTGTTAATTAATGGAACTTACCTTCTGTAAGTCATCAATCCATCGAAGGCCATCGCTCCATTTTCATTGAAATCATCAGATGCCAGGTAGAGAACATGATATTATCTCTCTTCAGCATCATAGGCCGTTGACAGGTAGTTTTTACTGAAGATTGTAGATGTAGTTACCATGTTTGGATCAGCTTCACTGTAGATTGTAGATGGAGTAACTAAGTTCAGATCAGCTTCACTGAAGATTGTAGATGCAGTTACGTTTTGGTCAGCTTCACGGCAGATTGTAGATGCAGTAACCATGTTTGGGTCAGCTTTACTGCAGACTGTAGATGCAGTAACCATGTTTTGATCAGCTTCACTGCAGATTGTAGATGCAGTTACCATGTTTGGATCAGCTTCACTGCAGACTGTAGATGCATTTATGTTTTGATCAGCTTCACTGCAGATTGTAGATGCAGGTACCATGTTAGGGTCAGACTCACTGCAGATTGCAGATGCAGTTATCATGTTTTGATCAGTTTCACTGCAGACTGTAGATGCAGTTACCATGTTTCGATGAGCTACAACGCAGATTGTAGATGCAGTTATAATGTTTTGATCAGTTTCACTATGGATTGTAGATGCAGCTATCATGTTTGGATCAGCTTCACTGTAGATTGTAGATGCAGTTACTATGTTTGGATAAGCTTCACTGCAGATTGAAGATGCAGTTACCATGTAGGGGGGGAGGGGGGGTATTGCCTAACGATGTTTCTGCCTGGAGTGGTCACATATATCTGGCTGTCGTACGGTGGTCTCATCATGTAAATTCCAAGGTAGCTTTTGCGTTTTCGGAAAATGGTACGAGGCAAAACTGCATTGTTTCTAACTATGCGGTAGTTTTCAACAGATCTTGGGAAACAGTATTTTCTGTAGCGGCTGTATAATTGGTCATGAACACTCAGCAGTGCTGTTCATAGGGATCCTTCCAGAACCAGGAATGATGCTTCCAATACTATCTTCAGGTTTGAAAAGCTCTGTTGGATGAGGCATGTTGCGATTCATGTTCAGTCGTCACAGCTGTCCTAGTATGGAAGTATGGATGTGCAAGATGTAACATCAAGATGTCCATATTCCTGTCTTTGCAAAGAAGGGACATCCGGAGTGGACCGCAATGATTCTGTAAAGATAAAAATATTAGAAAATCAAAGAATTCATAATGAAAGTCCACTTCATCCTTTTTTCATCAAATTGATGGGTCACTATTGCTAGAAAATCCCCTAAGGGATAAGAATAGACAAAGTGATTGTAAAAATTCAGCTAAGCTGAATTAGAAAGTTTATGTGTTAATTAATGGAACTTACCTTCTGTAAGTCATCAATCCATCGAAGGCCATCACTCCATTTTCATTGAAATCATCAGATGCCAGGTGGAGAACATGATATTATCTCTCTTCAGCATTATAGGCCGTTGACAGGTAGTTTTTACTGAAGATTGTAGATGTAGTTACCATGTTTGGATCAGCTTCACTGTAGATTGAATATGGAGTAACTAAGTTCAGATCAGCTTCACTGAAGATTGTAGATGCAGTTAAATTTTGATCAGCTTCACGGCAGATTGTAGATGCAGTAACCATGGTTGGGTCAGCTTCACTGCAGACTGTAGATGCATTAACCATGTTTTGATCAGCTTCACTGCAGATTGTAGATGCAGTTACCATGTTTGGATCAGCTTCACTGCAGACTGTAGATGCATTTATGTTTTGATCAGCTTCACTGCAGATTGTAGATGCAGGTACCATGATAGGGTCAGCCTCACTGCAGATTGCAGATGCAGTTATCATGTTTTGATAAGTTTCACTGCAGACTGTAGATGCAGTTACCATGTTTCGATGAGCTACACCGCAGATTGTAGATGCAGTTATAATGTTTTGATCAGTTTCACTACGGATTGTAGATGCAGCTATCATGTTTGGATCAGCTTCACTGTAGATTGTAGATGCAGTTACTATGTTTGGATAAGCTTCACTGCAGATTGTAGATGCAGTTACCATGTATGGGGGGGAGGGGGGGGTATTGCCTAATGATGTTTCTACCTGGAGTGGTCACATATATCTGGCTATTGTACGGTGGTCTCATCATGTAAATTCCAAGGTAGCTTTTGCGTTTTCGGAAAATGGTACGAGGCAAAACTGCATTGTTTCTAACTATGCGGTAGTTTTCAACAGATCTTGGGAAACAGTATTTTCTGTAGCGGCTGTATAATTGGTCATGAACACTCAGCAGTGCTGTTCATAGGGATCCTTCCAGAACCAGGAATGATGCTTCCAATACTGTCTTCAGGTTTGAAAAGCTCTGTTGGATGAGGCATGTTGCGATTCCAGTTCAGTCGTCACAGCTGTCCTAGTATGGAAGTATGGATGTGCAAGATGTAACATCAAGATGTCCATATTCCTGTCTTTGCAAAGAAGGGACATCCGGAGTGGACCGCAATGATTCTGTAAAGATAAAAATATTAGAAAATCAAAGAATTCATAATGAAAGTCCACTTCATACTCTTTTCATCAAATTGATGGGTCACTATTGCTAGAAAATCCCCTAAGGGATAAGAATAGACAAAGTGATTGTAAAAATTCAGCTAAGCTGAATTAGAAATTTTATGTGTTAATTAATGGAACTTACCTTCTGTAAGTCATCAATCCATCGAAGGCCATCACTCCATTTTCATTGAAATCATCAGATGCCAGGTAGAGAACATGATATTATCTCTCTTCAGCATCATAGGCCGTTGACAGGTAGTTTTTACTGAAGATTGTAGATGTAGTTACCATGTTTGGATCAGCTTCACTGTAGATTGTAGATGGAGTAACTAAGTTCAGATCAGCTTCACTGAAGATTGTAGATGCAGTTACGTTTTGGTCAGCTTCACGGCAGATTGTAGATGCAGTAACCATGTTTGGGTCAGCTTTACTGCAGACTGTAGATGCAGTAACCATGTTTTGATCAGCTTCACTGCAGATTGTAGATGCAGTTACCATGTTTGGATCAGCTTCACTGCAGACTGTAGATGCATTTATGTTTTGATCAGCTTCACTGCAGATTGTAGATGCAGGTACCATGTTAGGGTCAGACTCACTGCAGATTGCAGATGCAGTTATCATGTTTTGATCAGTTTCACTGCAGACTGTAGATGCAGTTACCATGTTTCGATGAGCTACAACGCAGATTGTAGATGCAGTTATAATGTTTTGATCAGTTTCACTATGGATTGTAGATGCAGCTATCATGTTTGGATCAGCTTCACTGTAGATTGTAGATGCAGTTACTATGTTTGGATAAGCTTCACTGCAGATTGAAGATGCAGTTACCATGTAGGGGGGAGGGGGGGTATTGCCTAACGATGTTTCTACCTGGAGTGGTCACATATATCTGGCTGTCGTACGGTGGTCTCATCATGTAAATTCCAAGGTAGCTTTAGCGTTTTCAGAAAATGGTACGAGACAAAACTGCATTGTTTCTAACTATGCGGTAGTTTTCAACAGATCTTGGGAAACAGTATTTTCTGTAGCGGCTGTATAATTGATCATGAACACTCAGCAGTGCTGTTCTTAGGGATCCTTCCAGAACCAGGAATGATGCTTCCAATACTGTCTTCAGGTTTGAAAAGCTCTGTTGGATGAGGCAAGTTGGGATTCATGTTCAGTCGTCACAGCTGTCCTAGTATGGAAGTATGGATGTGCAAGATGTAACATCAAGATGTCCATATTCCTGTCTTTGCAAAGAAGGGACATCCGGAGTGGACCGCAATGATTCTGTAAAGATAAAAATATTAGAAAATGAAAGAATTCATAATGAAAGTCCACTTCATACTTTTTTCATCAAATTGATGGGTCACTATTGCTAGAAAATCCCCTAAGGGATAAGAATAGACAAAGTGATTGTAAAAATTCAGCTAAGCTGAATTAGAAAGTTTATGTGTTAATTAATGGAACTTACCTTCTGTAAGTCATCAATCCATCGAAGGCCATCACTCCATTTTCATTGAAATCATCAGATGCCAGGTAGAGAACATGATATTATCTCTCTTCAACATCATAGGCCGTTGACAGGTAGTTTTTACTCAGGATTGTAGATGTAGTTACCATGTTTGGATCAGCTTCACTGTAGATTGTAGATGGAATAACTAAGTTCAGATCAGCTTCACTGAAGATTGTAGATGCAGTTACGTTTTGATCAGCTTCACTGCAGATTGTAGATGCAGTAACCATGTTTGGGTCAGCTTCACTGCAGACTGTAGATGCAGTAACCATGTTTTGATCAGCTTCACTGCAGATTGTAGATGCAGTTACCATGTTTTGATCAGCTTCACTGCAGATTGTAGATGCAGGTACCATGATAGGGTCAGCCTCACTGCAGATTGCAGATGCAGTTATCATGTTTTGATCAGTTTCACTGCAGACTGTAGATGCAGTTACCATGTTTCGATGAGCTATACCGCAGATTGTAGATGCAGTTATAATGTTTTGATCAGTTTCACTACGGATTGTAGATGCAGCTATCATGTTTGGATCAGCTTCACTGTAGATTGTAGATGCAGTTACTATGTTTGGATAAGCTTCACTGCAGATTGAAGATGCAGTTACCATGTACGGGGGAGGGGGGGGGTATTGCCTAACGATGTTTCTACCTGGAGTGGTCACATATATCTGCCTATCGTACGGTGGTCTCATCATGTAAATTCCAAGCTAGCTTTTGCATTTTCAGAAAATGGTACGAGGCAAAACTGCATTGTTTCTAACTATGCGGTAGTTTTCAACAGATCTTGGGAAACAGTATTTTCTGTAGCGGCTGTATAATTGGTCATGAACACTCAGCAGTGCTGTTCATAGGGATCCTTCCAGAACCAGGAATGATGCTTCCAATGCTGTCTTCAGGTTTGAAAAGCTCTGTTGGATGAGGCATGTTGGGATTCATGTTCAGTCGTCACAGCTGTCCTAGTATGGAAGTATGGATGTGCAAGATGTAACATCAAGATGTCCATATTCCTGTCTTTGCAAAGAAGGGACATCCGGAGTGGACCGCAATGATTCTGTAAAGATAAAAATATTAGAAAATGAAAGAATTCATAATGAAAGTCCACTTCATACTTTTTTCATCAAATTGATGGGTCACTATTGCTAGAAAATCCCCTAAGGGATAAGAATAGACAAAGTGATTGTAAAAATTCAGCTAAGCTGAATTAGAAAGTTTATGTGTTAATTAATGTAACTTACCTTCTGTAAGTCATCAATCCATCGAAGGCCATCACTCCATTTTCATTGAAATCATCAGATGCCAGGTAGAGAACATGATATTATCTCTCTTCAGCATCATAGGCCGTTGACAGGTAGTTTTTACTGAAGATTGTAGATGTAGTTACCATGTTTGGATCAGCTTCACTGTAGATTGTAGATGGAATAACTAAGTTCAGATCAGCTTCACTGAAGATTGTAGATGCAGTTACATTTTGATCAGCTTCACTGCAGATTGTAGATGCAGTAACCATGTTTGGGTCAGCTTCACTGCAGACTGTAGATGCAGTAACCCTGTTTTGATCAGCTTCACTGCAGATTGTAGATGCAGTTACCATGTTTGGATCAGCTTCACTGCAGACTGTAGATGCGTTTATGTTTTGATCAGCTTCACTGCAGATTGTAGATGCAGGTACCATGATAGGGTCAGCCTCACTGCAGATTGCAGATGCAGTTATCATGTTTTGATCAGTTTCACTGCAGACTGTAGATGCAGTTACCATGTTTCGATGAGCTACACCGCAGATTGTAGATGCAGTTATAATGTTTTGATCAGTTTCACTACGGATTGTAGATACAGCTATCATGTTTGGATCAGCTTCACTGTAGATTGAAGATGCAGTTACTTTGTTTGGATAAGCTTCACTGCAGATTGAAGATTCAGTTACCATGTATGGGGGAGGGGGGGTATTGCCTAACAATGTTTCTACCTGGAGTGCTCACATATATCTGGCTATCGTACGGTGGTCTCATCATGTAAATTCCAAGGTAGCTTTTGCGTTTTCGGAAAATGGTACGAGGCAAAACTGCATTGTTTCTAACTATGCGGTAGTTTTCAACAGATCTTGGGCAACAGTATTTTCTGTAGCGGCTGTATAATTGGTCATGAACACTCAGCAGTGCTGTTCATAGGGATCCTTCCAGAACCAGGAATGATGCTTCCAATACTGTCTTCAGGTTTGAAAAGCTCTGTTGGATGAGGCATGTTGGGATTCATGTTCAGTCGTCACAGCTGTCCTAGTATGGAAGTATGGATGTGCAAGATGTAACATCAAGATGTCCATATTCCTGTCTTTGCAAAGAAGGGACATCCGGAGTGGACCGCAATGATTCTGTAAAGATAAAAATATTAGAAAATCAAAGAATTCATAATGAAAGTCCACTTCATACTCTTTTCATCAAATTGATGGGTCACTATTGCTAGAAAATCCCCTAAGGGATAAGAATAGACAAAGTGATTGTAAAAATTCAGCTAAGCTGAATTAGAAAGTTTATGTGTTAATTAATGGAACTTACCTTCTGTAAGTCATCAATCCATCGAAGGCCATCACTCCATTTTCATTGAAATCATCAGATGCCAGGTAGAGAACATGATATTATCTCTCTTCAGCATCATAGGCCGTTGACAGGTAGTTTTTACTGAAGATTGTAGATGTAGTTACCATGTTTGGATCAGCTTCACTGTAGATTGTAGATGGAGTAACTAAGTTCAGATCAGCTTCACTGAAGATTGTAGATGCAGTTACGTTTTGGTCAGCTTCACGGCAGATTGTAGATGCAGTAACCATGTTTGGGTCAGCTTTACTGCAGACTGTAGATGCAGTAACCATGTTTTGATCAGCTTCACTGCAGATTGTAGATGCAGTTACCATGTTTCGATCAGCTTCACTGCAGACTGTAGATGCGTTTATGTTTTGATCAGCTTCACTGCAGATTGTAGATGCAGGTACCATGTTAGGGTCAGACTCACTGCAGATTGCAGATGCAGTTATCATGTTTTGATCAGTTTCACTGCAGACTGTAGATGCAGTTACCATGTTTCGATGAGCTACAACGCAGATTGTAGATGCAGTTATAATGTTTTGATCAGTTTCACTATGGATTGTAGATGCAGCTATCATGTTTGGATCAGCTTCACTGTAGATTGTAGATGCAGTTACTATGTTTGGATAAGCTTCACTGCAGATTGAAGATGCAGTTACCATGTAGGGGGGGAGGGGGGGTATTGCCTAACGATGTTTCTGCCTGGAGTGGTCACATATATCTGGCTGTCGTACGGTGGTCTCATCATGTAAATTCCAAGGTAGCTTTAGCGTTTTCAGAAAATGGTACGAGGCAAAACTGCATTGTTTCTAACTATGCGGTAGTTTTCAACAGATCTTGGGAAACAGTATTTTCTGTAGCGGCTGTATAATTGATCATGAACACTCAGCAGTGCTGTTCATAGGGATCCTTCCAGAACCAGGAATGATGCTTCCAATACTGTCTTCAGGTTTGAAAAGCTCTGTTGGATGAGGCAAGTTGGGATTCATGTTCAGTCGTCACAGCTGTCCTAGTATGGAAGTATGGATGTGCAAGATGTAACATCAAGATGTCCATATTCCTGTCTTTGCAAAGAAGGGACATCCGGAGTGGACCGCAATGATTGTGTAAAGATAAAAATATTAGAAAATGAAAGAATTCATAATGAAAGTCCACTTCATACTTTTTTCATCAAATTGATGGGTCACTATTGCTAGAAAATCCCCTAAGGGATAAGAATAGACAAAGTGATTGTAAAAATTCAGCTAAGCTGAATTAGAAAGTTTATGTGTTAATTAATGGAACTTACCTTCTGTAAGTCATCAATCCATCGAAGGCCATCACTCCATTTTCATTGAAATCATCAGATGCCAGGTAGAGAACATGATATTATCTCTCTTCAACATCATAGGCCGTTGACAGGTAGTTTTACTCAGGATTGTAGATGTAGTTACCATGTTTGGATCAGCTTCACTGTAGATTGTAGATGGAATAACTAAGTTCAGATCAGCTTCACTGAAGATTGTAGATGCAGTTACGTTTTGATCAGCTTCACTGCAGATTGTAGATGCAGTAACCATGTTTGGGTCAGCTTCACTGCAGACTGTAGATGCAGTAACCATGTTTTGATCAGCTTCACTGCAGATTGTAGATGCAGTTACCATGTTTGGATCAGCTTCACTGCAGACTGTAGATGCGTTTATGTTTTGATCAGCTTCACTGCAGATTGTAGATGCAGGTACCATGATAGGGTCAGCCTCACTGCAGATTGCAGATGCAGTTATCATGTTATGATCAGTTTCACTGCAGACTGTAGATGCGGTTACCATGTTTCGATGAGCTACACCGCAGATTGTAGATGCAGTTATAATGTTTTGATCAGTTTCACTACGGATTGTAGATGCAGCTATCATGTTTGGATCAGCTTCACTGTAGATTGTAGATGCAGTTACTATGTTTGGATAAGCTTCACTGCAGATTGTAGATTCAGTTACCATGTATGGGGGGAGGGGGGGTATTGCCTAACGATGTTTCTACCTGGAGTGGTCACATATATCTGGCTATCGTACGGTGGTCTCATCATGTAAATTCCAAGGTAGCATTTGCATTTTCGGAAAATGGTACGAGGCAAAACTGCATTGTTTCTAACTATGCGGTAGTTTTCAACAGATCTTGGGAAACAGTATTTTCTGTAGCGGCTGTATAATTGGTCATGAACACTCAGCAGTGCTGTTCATAGGGATCCTTCCAGAACCAGAAATGATGCTTCCAATACTGTCTTCAGGTTTGAAAAGCTCTGTTGGATGAGGCATGTTGGGATTCATGTTTAGTCGTCACAGCTGTCCTAGTATGGAAGCACGGCTGTGCAAGTGGTAACATCAAGATGTCCATATTCCTGTCTTTGCAAAGAAGGGACATCCGGAGTGGACCGCAATGATTCTGTAAAGATAAAAATATTAGAAAATGAAAGAATTCATAATGAAAGTCCACTTCATACTTTTTTCATCAAATTGATGGGTCATTATTGCTAGAAAATCCCCTAGGGGATAAAAATAGACAAAGTGATTGTAAAAATTCAGCTAAGCTGAATTAGAAAGTTTATGTGTTAATTAATGGAACTTACCTTCTGTAAGTCATCAATCCATCGAAGGCCATCACTCCATTTTCATTGAAATCATCAGATGCCAGGTAGAGAACATGATATTATCTCTCTTCAGCATCATAGGCCGTTGACAGGTAGTTTTTACTGAAGATTGTAGATGTAGTTACCATGTTTGGATCAGCTTCACTGTAGATTGTAGATGGAGTAACTAAGTTCAGGTCAGCTTCACTGAAGATTGTAGATGCAGTTACATTTTGGTCAGCTTCACGGCAGATTGTAGATGCAGTAACCATGGTTGGGTCAGCTTCACTGCAGACTATAGATGCAGTAACCATGTTTTGATCAGCTTCACTGCAGATTGTAGATGCAGTTACCATGTTTGGTTCAGCTTCACTGCAGACTGTAGATGCGTTTATCTTTTGATCAGCTTCACTGCAGATTGTAGATGCAGGTACCATGTTAGGATCAGCCCCACTGCAGATTGCAGATGCAGTTATCATGTTTTGATCAGTTTCACTGCAGACTGTAGATGCGGTTACCATGTTTCGATGAGCTACACCGCAGATTGTAGATGCAGTTATAATGTTTTGATCAGTTTCACTACGGATTGTAGATGCAGCTTTCATGTTTGGATAAGCTTCACTGCAGATTGAAGATGCAGTTACCATGTATGGGGGGAGGGGGGTATTGCCTAACGATGTTTCTACCTGGAGTGGTCACATATATCTGCCTATCGTACGGTGGTCTCATCATGTAAATTCCAAGGTAGCTTTTGCGTTTTCGGAAAATGGTACGAGGCAAAACTGCATTGTTTCTAACTATGCGGTAGTTTTCAACAGATCTTGGGAAACAGTATTTTCTGTAGCGGCTGTATAATTGGTCATGAACACTCAGCAGTGCTGTTCATAGGGATCCTTCCAGAACCAGGAATGATGCTTCCAATACTGTCTTCAGGTTTGAAAAGCTCTGTTGGATGAGGCATGTTGGGATTCATGTTCAGTCGTCACAGCTGTCCTAGTATGGAAGTATGGATGTGCAAGATGTAACATCAAGATGTCCATATTCCTGTCTTTGCAAAGAAGGGACATCCGGAGTGGACCGCAATGATTCTGTAAAGATAAAAATATTAGAAAATGAAAGAATTCATAATGAAAGTCCACTTCATACTTTTTTCATCAAATTGATGGGTCACTATTGCTAGAAAATCCCCTAAGGGATAAAAATAGACAAAGTGATTGTAAAAATTCAGCTAAGCTGAATTAGAAAGTTTATGTGTTAATTAATGGAACTTACCTTCTGTAAGTCATCAATCCATCGAAGGCCATCACTCCATTTTCATTGAATTATCAGATGCCAGGTAGAGAACATGATATTATCTCTCTTCAGCATCAAAGGCCGTTGACAGGTAGTTTTTACTGAATATTGTAGATGTAGTTACCATGTTTGGATCAGCTTCACTGTAGATTGTAGATGGAGTAACTAAGTTCAGATCAGCTTCACTGAAGATTGTAGATGCAGTAACCATGTTTGGGTCAGCTTCACGGCAGACTGTAGATGCAGTAACCATGTTTTGATCAGCTTCACTGCAGATTGTAGATGCAGTTACCATGTTTGGATCAGCTTCACTGCAGACTGTAGATGCGTTTATGTTTTGATCAGCTTCACTGCAGATTGTAGATGCAGGTACCATGTTAGGATCAGCCTCACTGCAGATTGCAGATGCAGTTATCATGTTTTGATCAGTTTCACTGCAGACTGTAGATGCGGTTACCATGTTTCGATGAGCTACACCGCAGATTGTAGATGCAGTTATAATGTTTTGATCAGTTTCACTACGGATTGTAGATGCAGCTTTCATGTTTGGATAAGCTTCACTGCAGATTGAAGATGCAGTTACCATGTATGGGGGGAGGGGGGTATTGCCTAACGATGTTTCTACCTGGAGTGGTCACATATATCTGCCTATCGTACGGTGGTCTCATCATGTAAATTCCAAGGTAGCTTTTGCGTTTTCGGAAAATGGTACGAGGCAAAACTGCATTGTTTCTAACTATGCGGTAGTTTTCAACAGATCTTGGGAAACAGTATTTTCTGTAGCGGCTGTATAATTGGTCATGAACACTCAGCAGTGCTGTTCATAGGGATCCTTCCAAAACCAGGAATGATGCTTCCAATACTGTCTTCAGGTTTGAAAAGCTCTGTTGGATGAGGCATGTTGGGATTCATGTTCAGTCGTCACAGCTGTCCTAGTATGGAAGTATGGATGTGCAAGATGTAACATCAAGATGTCCATATTCCTGTCTTTGCAAAGAAGGGACATCCGGAGTGGACCGCAATGATTCTGTAAAGATAAAAATATTAGAAAATGAAAGAATTCATAATGAAAGTCCACTTCATACTTTTTTCATCAAATTGATGGGTCACTATTGCTAGAAAATCCCCTAAGGGATAAGAATAGACAAAGTGATTGTAAAAATTCAGCTAAGCTGAATTAGAAAGTTTATGTGTTAATTAATGGAACTTACCTTCTGTAAGTCATCAATCCATCGAAGGCCATCACTCCATTTTCATTGAATTATCAGATGCCAGGTAGAGAACATGATATTATCTCTCTTCAGCATCAAAGGCCGTTGACAGGTAGTTTTTACTGAAGATTGCAGATGTATTTTTCATGTTTGGATCAGCTTCACTGTAGATTGTAGATGGAGTAACTAAGTTCAGATCAGCTTCACTGAAGATTGTAGATGCAGTTACGTTTTGGTCAGCTTCAAGGCAGATTGTAGATGCAGTAACCATGTTTGGGTCAGCTTCACTGCAGACTGTAGATGCAGTAACCATGTTTTGATCAGCTTCACTGCAGATTGTAGATGCAGTTACCATGTTTGGATCAGCTTTACTGCAGACTGTAGATGCATTTATGTTTTGATCAGCTTCACTGCAGATTGTAGATGCAGGTACCATGTTAGGATCAGCCTCACTGCAGATTGCAGATGCAGTTATCATGTTTTGATCGGTTTCACTGCAGACTGTAGATGCAGTTACCATGTTTCGATGAGCTACACCGCAGATTGTAGATGCAGTTATAATGTTTTGATCAGTTTCACTATGGATTGTAGATGCAGCTATCATGTTTGGATCTGCTTCACTGTAGATTGTAGATGCAGTTACTATGTTTGGATAAGCTTCACTGCAGATTGTAGATTCAGCTACAATGTATGGGGGAAGGGGGGGGTATTGCCTAACGATGTTTCTACCTGGAGTGGTCACATATATCTGGCTATCGTACGGTGGTCTCATCATGTAAATTCCAAGGTAGCTTTTGCATTTTCGGAAAATGGTACGAGGCAAAACTGCATTGTTTCTAACTATGCGGTAGTTTTCAACAGAACTTGGGAAACAGTATTTTCTGTAGCGGCTGTATAATTGGTCATGAACACTCAGCAGTGCTGTTCATAGGGATCCTTCCAGAACCAGGAATGATGCTTCCAATGCTGTCTTCAGGTTTGAAAAGCTCTGTTGGATGAGGCATGTTGGGATTCATGTTCAGTCGTCACAGCTGTCCTAGTATGGAAGTATGGATGTGCAAGATGTAACATCAAGATGTCCATATTCCTGTCTTTGCAAAGAAGGGACATCCGGAGTGGATTGCAATGATTCTGTAAAGATAAAAATATTAGAAAATGAAAGAATTCTTAATGAAAGTCCACTTCATACTTTTTTCATCAAATTGATGGGTCACTATTGCTAGAAAATCCCCTAAGGGATAAGAATAGACAAAGTGATTGTAAAAATTCAGCTAAGCTGAATTAGAAAGTTTATGTGTTAATTAATGGAACTTACCTTCTGTAAGTCATCAATCCATCGAAGGCCATCACTCCATTTTCATTGAAATCATCAGATGCCAGGTAGAGAACATGATATTATCTCTCTTCAGCATCATAGGCCGTTGACAGGTAGTTCTTACTGAAGATTGTAGATGTAGTTACCATGTTTGGATCAGCTTCACTGTAGATTGTAGATGGAGTAACTAAGTTCAGATCAGCTTCACTGAAGATTGTAGATGCAGTTACATTTTGATCAGCTTCACTGCAGATTGTAGATGCAGTAACCATGTTTGGGTCAGCTTCACGGCAGACTGTAGATGCAGTAACCATGTTTTGATCAGCTTCACTGCAGATTGTAGATGCAGTTACCATGTTAGGATCAGCTTCACTGCAGACTGTAGATGCGTTTATCTTTTGATCAGCTTCACTGCAGATTGTGGATGCAGGTACCATGTTAGGATCAGCCTCACTGCAGATTGCAGATGCAGTTATCATGTTTTGATCAGTTTCACTGCAGACTGTTCACTACGGATTGTAGATGCAGCCATCATGTTTGGATCTGCTTCACTGTAGATTGTAGATGCAGTTACTATGTTTGGATAAGCTTCACTGCAGATTGAAGATGCAGTTACCATGTATGGGGGAGGGGGGGTATTGCCTAATGATGTTTCTACCTGGAGTGGTCACATATTTCTTGCTATCATACGGTGGTCTCATCATGTAAATTCCAAGGTAGCATTTGCGTTTTCGGAAAATGGTACGATGCAAAAATGCATTGTTTCTAACTATGCGGCAGTTTTCAACAGATCTTGGGAAACAGTATTTTCTGTAGCGGCTGTATAATTGGTCATGAACACTCAGCAGTGCTGTACATAGGGATCCTTCCAGAACCAGAAATGATGCTTCCAATGCTGTCTTCAGGTTTGAGAAGCTCTGTTGGATGAGGCATGTTGGGATTCATGTTCAGTCGTCACAGCTGTCCTAGTATGGAAGTATGGATGTGCAAGATGTAACATCAAGATGTCCATATTCCTGTCTTTGCAAAGAAGGGACATCCGGAGTGGACCGCAATGATTCTGTAAAGATAAAAATATTAGAAAATGAAAGAATTCATAATGAAAGTCCACTTCATACTTTTTTCATCAAATTGATGGGTCACTATTGCTAGAAAATCCCCTAAGGGATAAGAATAGACAAAGTGATTGTAAAAATTCAGCTAAGCTGAATTAGAAAGTTTATGTGTTAATTAATGGAACTTACCTTCTGTAAGTCATCAATCCATCGAAGGCCATCACTCCATTTTCATTAAAATCATCAGATGCCAGGTAGAGAACATGATATTATCTCTCTTCAGCATCATAGGCCGTTGACAGGTAGTTTTTACTGAAGATTGTAGATGTAGTTACCATGTTTGGATCAGCTTCACTGTAGATTGTAGATGGAGTAACTAAGTTCAGGTCAGCTTCACTGCAGATTGTAGATGCAGTTACATTTTGGTCAGCTTCACGGCAGATTGTAGATGCAGTAACCATGGTTGGGTCAGCTTCACTGCAGACTATAGATGCAGTAACCATGTTTTGATCAGCTTCACTGCAGATTGTAGATGCAGTTACCATGTTTGGATCAGCTTCACTGCAGACTGTAGATGCGTTTATCTTTTGATCAGCTTCACTGCAGATTGTAGATGCAGGTACCATGTTAGGATCAGCCTCACTGCAGATTGCAGATGCAGTTATCATGTTTTGATCAGTTTCACTGCAGACTGTAGATGCGGTTACCATGTTTCGATGAGCTACACCGCAGATTGTAGATGCAGTTATAATGTTTTGATCAGTTTCACTACGGATTGTAGATGCAGCTATCATGTTTGGATCAGCTTCTCTGTAGATTGTAGATGCAGTTACTATGTTTGGATAAGCTTCACTGCAGATTGTAGATTCAGTTACCATGTATGGGGGAAGGGGGGGTAATTGCCTAACGATGTTTCTACCTGGAGTGGTCACATATATCTGGCTATCGTACGGTGGTCTCATCATGTAAATTCCAAGGTAGCATTTGCGTTTTCGGAAAATGGTACGAGGCAAAACTGCATTGTTTCTAACTATGCGGTAGTTTTCAACAGATCTTGGGAAACAGTATTTTCTGTAGCGGCTGTATAATTGGTCATGAACACTCAGCAGTGCTGTTCATAGGGATCCTTCCAGAACCAGGAATGATGCTTCCAATACTGTCTTCAGGTTTGAAAAGCTCTGTTGGATGAGGCATGTTGCGATTCATGTTCAGTCGTCACAGCTGTCCTAGTATGGAAGTATGGATGTGCAAGAGGTAACATCAAGATGTTTATATTCCTGTCTTTGCAAAGAAGGGACATCCGGAGTGCACCGCAATGATTCTGTAAATATAAAAATATTAGAAAATGAAAGAATTCATAATGAAAGTCCACTTCATACTTTTTTCATCAAATTGATGGGTCACTATTGATAGAAAATCCCCTAAGGGATAAGAGTAGACCAAGTGATTGTAAAAATTCAGCTAAGCTGAATTAGAAAGTTTATGTGTTAATTAATGGAACTTACCTTCTGTAAATCATCAATCCATCGAAGGCCATCACTCCATTTTCATTGAAATCATCAGATGCCAGGTAGAGAACATGATATTATCTCTCTTCAGCATCATAGGCTGTTGACATGGAGATTTTACTGAAGATTGTAGATGTAGTTACCATGTTTGGATCAGCTTCACTGAAGATTGTAGATGCAGTTACGTCTTGATCAGCTTCACTGCAGATTGTAGATGCAGTAACCATGTTTGGGTCAGCTTCACTGCAGACTGTAGATGCAGTAACCATGTTTTGATCAGCTTCACTGCAGATTGTAGATGCAGTTACCATGTTTGGATCAGCTTTACTGCAGACTGTAGATGCATTTATGTTTTGATCAGCTTCACTGCAGATTGTAGATGCAGGTACCATGTTAGGATCAGCCTCACTGCAGATTGCAGATGCAGTTATCATGTTTTGATCGGTTTCACTGCAGACTGTAGATGCAGTTACCATGTTTCGATGAGCTACACCGCAGATTGTAGATGCAGTTATAATGTTTTGATCAGTTTCACTATGGATTGTAGATGCAGCTATCATGTTTGGATCTGCTTCACTGTAGATTGTAGATGCAGTTACTATGTTTGGATAAGCTTCACTGCAGATTGTAGATTCAGCTACAATGTATGGGGGAAGGGGGGGGTATTGCCTAACGATGTTTCTACCTGGAGTGGTCACATATATCTGGCTATCGTACGGTGGTCTCATCATGTAAATTCCAAGGTAGCTTTTGCATTTTCGGAAAATGGTACGAGGCAAAACTGCATTGTTTCTAACTATGCGGTAGTTTTCAACAGAACTTGGGAAACAGTATTTTCTGTAGCGGCTGTATAATTGGTCATGAACACTCAGCAGTGCTGTTCATAGGGATCCTTCCAGAACCAGGAATGATGCTTCCAATGCTGTCTTCAGGTTTGAAAAGCTCTGTTGGATGAGGCATGTTGGGATTCATGTTCAGTCGTCACAGCTGTCCTAGTATGGAAGTATGGATGTGCAAGATGTAACATCAAGATGTCCATATTCCTGTCTTTGCAAAGAAGGGACATCCGGAGTGGATTGCAATGATTCTGTAAAGATAAAAATATTAGAAAATGAAAGAATTCTTAATGAAAGTCCACTTCATACTTTTTTCATCAAATTGATGGGTCACTATTGCTAGAAAATCCCCTAAGGGATAAGAATAGACAAAGTGATTGTAAAAATTCAGCTAAGCTGAATTAGAAAGTTTATGTGTTAATTAATGGAACTTACCTTCTGTAAGTCATCAATCCATCGAAGGCCATCACTCCATTTTCATTGAAATCATCAGATGCCAGGTAGAGAACATGATATTATCTCTCTTCAGCATCATAGGCCGTTGACAGGTAGTTCTTACTGAAGATTGTAGATGTAGTTACCATGTTTGGATCAGCTTCACTGTAGATTGTAGATGGAGTAACTAAGTTCAGATCAGCTTCACTGAAGATTGTAGATGCAGTTACATTTTGATCAGCTTCACTGCAGATTGTAGATGCAGTAACCATGTTTGGGTCAGCTTCACGGCAGACTGTAGATGCAGTAACCATGTTTTGATCAGCTTCACTGCAGATTGTAGATGCAGTTACCATGTTAGGATCAGCTTCACTGCAGACTGTAGATGCGTTTATCTTTTGATCAGCTTCACTGCAGATTGTGGATGCAGGTACCATGTTAGGATCAGCCTCACTGCAGATTGCAGATGCAGTTATCATGTTTTGATCAGTTTCACTGCAGACTGTTCACTACGGATTGTAGATGCAGCCATCATGTTTGGATCTGCTTCACTGTAGATTGTAGATGCAGTTACTATGTTTGGATAAGCTTCACTGCAGATTGAAGATGCAGTTACCATGTATGGGGGAGGGGGGGTATTGCCTAATGATGTTTCTACCTGGAGTGGTCACATATTTCTTGCTATCATACGGTGGTCTCATCATGTAAATTCCAAGGTAGCATTTGCGTTTTCGGAAAATGGTACGATGCAAAAATGCATTGTTTCTAACTATGCGGCAGTTTTCAACAGATCTTGGGAAACAGTATTTTCTGTAGCGGCTGTATAATTGGTCATGAACACTCAGCAGTGCTGTACATAGGGATCCTTCCAGAACCAGAAATGATGCTTCCAATGCTGTCTTCAGGTTTGAGAAGCTCTGTTGGATGAGGCATGTTGGGATTCATGTTCAGTCGTCACAGCTGTCCTAGTATGGAAGTATGGATGTGCAAGATGTAACATCAAGATGTCCATATTCCTGTCTTTGCAAAGAAGGGACATCCGGAGTGGACCGCAATGATTCTGTAAAGATAAAAATATTAGAAAATGAAAGAATTCATAATGAAAGTCCACTTCATACTTTTTTCATCAAATTGATGGGTCACTATTGCTAGAAAATCCCCTAAGGGATAAGAATAGACAAAGTGATTGTAAAAATTCAGCTAAGCTGAATTAGAAAGTTTATGTGTTAATTAATGGAACTTACCTTCTGTAAGTCATCAATCCATCGAAGGCCATCACTCCATTTTCATTAAAATCATCAGATGCCAGGTAGAGAACATGATATTATCTCTCTTCAGCATCATAGGCCGTTGACAGGTAGTTTTTACTGAAGATTGTAGATGTAGTTACCATGTTTGGATCAGCTTCACTGTAGATTGTAGATGGAGTAACTAAGTTCAGGTCAGCTTCACTGCAGATTGTAGATGCAGTTACATTTTGGTCAGCTTCACGGCAGATTGTAGATGCAGTAACCATGGTTGGGTCAGCTTCACTGCAGACTATAGATGCAGTAACCATGTTTTGATCAGCTTCACTGCAGATTGTAGATGCAGTTACCATGTTTGGATCAGCTTCACTGCAGACTGTAGATGCGTTTATCTTTTGATCAGCTTCACTGCAGATTGTAGATGCAGGTACCATGTTAGGATCAGCCTCACTGCAGATTGCAGATGCAGTTATCATGTTTTGATCAGTTTCACTGCAGACTGTAGATGCGGTTACCATGTTTCGATGAGCTACACCGCAGATTGTAGATGCAGTTATAATGTTTTGATCAGTTTCACTACGGATTGTAGATGCAGCTATCATGTTTGGATCAGCTTCTCTGTAGATTGTAGATGCAGTTACTATGTTTGGATAAGCTTCACTGCAGATTGTAGATTCAGTTACCATGTATGGGGGAAGGGGGGGTAATTGCCTAACGATGTTTCTACCTGGAGTGGTCACATATATCTGGCTATCGTACGGTGGTCTCATCATGTAAATTCCAAGGTAGCATTTGCGTTTTCGGAAAATGGTACGAGGCAAAACTGCATTGTTTCTAACTATGCGGTAGTTTTCAACAGATCTTGGGAAACAGTATTTTCTGTAGCGGCTGTATAATTGGTCATGAACACTCAGCAGTGCTGTTCATAGGGATCCTTCCAGAACCAGGAATGATGCTTCCAATACTGTCTTCAGGTTTGAAAAGCTCTGTTGGATGAGGCATGTTGCGATTCATGTTCAGTCGTCACAGCTGTCCTAGTATGGAAGTATGGATGTGCAAGAGGTAACATCAAGATGTTTATATTCCTGTCTTTGCAAAGAAGGGACATCCGGAGTGCACCGCAATGATTCTGTAAATATAAAAATATTAGAAAATGAAAGAATTCATAATGAAAGTCCACTTCATACTTTTTTCATCAAATTGATGGGTCACTATTGATAGAAAATCCCCTAAGGGATAAGAGTAGACCAAGTGATTGTAAAAATTCAGCTAAGCTGAATTAGAAAGTTTATGTGTTAATTAATGGAACTTACCTTCTGTAAATCATCAATCCATCGAAGGCCATCACTCCATTTTCATTGAAATCATCAGATGCCAGGTAGAGAACATGATATTATCTCTCTTCAGCATCATAGGCTGTTGACATGGAGATTTTACTGAAGATTGTAGATGTAGTTACCATGTTTGGATCAGCTTCACTGAAGATTGTAGATGCAGTTACGTCTTGATCAGCTTCACTGCAGATTGTAGATGCAGTAACCATGTTTGGGTCAGCTTCACTGCAGACTGTAGATGCAGTAACCATGTTTTGATCAGCTTCACTGCAGATTGTAGATGCAGTTACCATGTTTGGATCAGCTTCACTGCAGACTGTAGATGCATTTATGTTTTGATCAGCTTCACTGCAGATTGTAGTTGCAGGTACCAGGTTTAGATCAGCTTTACTGCAGATTGTAGATGCAGTTATGTTTTGATCAGTTTCACTGCAAATTGTAGATGCGGTTACCATGTTTTGATGAGCAACACTGCAGATTGTAGATGCAGGTACCATGTTTGGATCAGCTTCAATGCAGATTGCGGTTATCATGTTTTGATCAGTTTTACTGCAGACTGTAGATTCGGTTATCATGTTTTGATCAGCTTCACTGCAGATTGTAGATGCAGTTACATTGTTTGGAACAGGGTCACTGCAGATTGTTGATGCAGTTGACATGTTTGAGGAGGTACACGGTAGATTGTTAATGGAGTGAGCATGATTGGATCAACTTCACTGCAGATTGTAGATGCAGTAACCATGTCTTGATGAGCTACACTGCGGATTGTAGATACAGTTATCGTGTTTTGATCAGTTTCACTACCGATTGTAGAAGCAGGAACCAGGTTTGGATCAGCGTCACTGCATATTTTAGATGCAGTACACATGCTTTTAAGAGCAACACTGTAGATTGTAGATGCAGTAGCCAAGTTCAGATCAGCTTCACTGCAGATTGTAGATGCAGATACCAGGTTTGGGTCAGCTTTACTGCAGATTGTAGGTGCAGTTAACATGTTTTTATGAGCTACACTGCAGATTGTAGATGCAGTTATCATGTTATGATCAGTTTCACTGCAGATTGTAGATACTTTTACCATGTTTGGATCAGCTTCACTGCAGATTGTAGATGCAGTTACCATGTTTGGAACAGCGTCACTTCAGATTGTTGATACAATGTTTTGATGGGCTACACGGTAGATTGTAGATGCAGGTACCATGTTTTGGATCAGCGTCGCTGCAGATTGTAGTTGCAGTTATGAAGTTTTGATGAGCTACACTGCTGATTGTACATGGAGTAACCAAGTTCAGATCAGCCTTATTGCAGATTGTAGATGTAGTTACCATGTTTGGATAAGCTTCACTGCAGATTGTTGATGCAGTTACCATGTTTTGATGAGCTACCCTGCAGATTGTAGATGCAGTAACCATGTCTTGATGAGCTACACGGAAGAATGAAGATGCAGTTACCAAGTTCAGATCAACTTCACTGCAGATTGTAGATGCAGGTACCATGTTTGGATCAGCTTCACTGTAGATTGTTGATGCAGTTACCATGTTTTGATGAGCTACACTGCAGATTGTAGATACAATTTACATGTTTGGGGGAGGGGGGGGGGGGTATTGCCTAACGATGTTTTTACCTAGAGGGGTCTCATATATCTGGCTATCGTATGGCATTCTCATTCAACAGAATTGGGCACGTTTGAATTGATAGAATTAATCATCACTGAAATGTACGTCAAAAAGTACCCATTAAGATTTATCTTGATTTATCAAAAACCTTTGATACACTGGAACATGAAATACTTCTGTTTAAATTAAAACACTATGGCGTGAATGATCTTTCAGTGAAATTACTTCGTAGGTATTTAACTAACAGAGTGCAATATGTTGTTGTGGACAATATCAAGTCTAATCATGTTCCACTACAGCTTGGTGTTCCACAAGGATCCATTCTTGGTCCTCTTTTAATTATCATTTATGTCAATGATCTTGTCAATGCTACTTCTGTCTTTCATCCAATTGTTTATGCTGATGATACAACTCTTGTTGCTTCCCTGAATACTTTTCAGGGTGAAAGAAATCTAAATGATGAGTTGGTCAGCGTGAGCAATTGGATGAAGGCAAATAAGCTATCTATTAACAAAAGCAAAACGAAAGCCATGATTTTCCATACACTCCAAAGAAGAGTTCAAATTCCTACTATTAAAATAGAAGACTCTGTTATCGAATTTGTCAATGAATTTAACTTCCTTGGCATAATGTTAGATAGACATCTAAATTGTAAAGCTCACCATGGTAGGATTACAAAGAAATTGTCAAAAACAGTAGGCATTATGCACAGATTAAAAAATATGTTGCCTCTCTGTGCCTTGTTACATAATATATACAATTCCCTTGTGTTATCACACTTAAACTATGGAGCTCTTCTTTGGGGTTGGCAATGTCAAAATATATTCATTTTACAAAAAAAGCTGTCAGAGCTCTTACTAACAGTAAATATAATTGTCATACTGGTGGTTTGTTTAAAAAACTAAATCTTTTAAAATTCCATGATATCTGTGCACTGTGTGACCTGAAATTCTGCCATAAACGATTCAACAATGCCTTGCCACAGTATTTTCTTGATTTACTACTGCTATTTAGAGATGATCCTCATTACTATGAAACTCGAATAGCTGGTCAACTATGACTTCCCTTAATTAAACAAGAATTTGCAAAACAGAGTATTAAGTATAGATTTATAAAAACCTTAATAAATAATACATCCATAACTTACAGAGAAAAACTAGAAACACATAGTTTAGATGGATTTAAGAAATATGTGAAAAATAGCACTGTAGCATCTTATTCCACAGACTGCAGTATTGAAAATTGCTATATATGTATAAATGTTACTGCTTCTTCATAATACTTTTCAACAATATATTCTTTAACTTGAGATGAGTAACGTAGATGAAACTACTACTGATGAGAGTAATTTCCATATTATGTTTGATTTAATGTTCACTATGTAATATTAATTGATCTCTCCAGGTGGCCTCACGCTAGCGATAAAATATATTTATCTTTGTGATGTCTCCTTGCGAAACAAATGTTTATAAATGAAAATATGAAAATAAATTGTAAATATGTTTTTGTTTGGCAAATTAAAAGAATCTGAATCTGAATCTGAATCTGGTCTCATAATGTAAATACCAAGGTAGCTTTAGTGTGTTCGGAAAATGGTATGAGGACACTGCTTGTACATTGTTTCTAACTATGGGGTGGATTTCAACAGATCTTGGGAAACAGTATTTCTGTAGCGGCTGTATAATTGGTCATGAACACTCAGCTGTGCTGTTGACAGGGATTCTCCCAAACACCCTCTTGAACCAGGAATGATGCTTCCAATACTGTCTTCAGGTTTCAAAAGCTCTGCTGGATGAGGCATGATGGGATTCATGTTCAGTCGTCACAGCTGTCCTAGTATGGAAGTAACCGTAGATGTGCAAGATGTATCATCAAGATGTCCATATTCCTGTCTTTGCAAAGAAGGGACATCCGGAGTGGACCGCAATGATTCTGTAAAATGTAAAGATAAAAATATTAGAAAATGAAAGAATTCATAATGAAAGTCCACTTCATCCTTTTTTCATCAAATTGATGGGAAAAAAATTAAAATAAGACTTAGTGATTGTAATAATTCAGCTATGCTGAATTGGATAGTTTATTTGTTAATTAATGGAACTTTACCTTCTGTAAAGTTATCAATCCATCGAAGGCCATCAGTCCATTTTCATTGAAATCATCAGATGCCAGGAAGAGAACATGATATTATCTCTCTTCAGCATCATAGGCCATTGGCAGGTAGTGTTTACTGAACATTGTAATGCAGTAACGATGTTTGGATCAGCTTCACTGCAGATTGTAGATGCAGTAACCATTTTTTTGATGAGCTACACTGTAGATTGTAGATACTTTTACCATGTTTGGATCAGCTTCACTGCAGATTGTAGATGAACTACACTGTAGATTGTAGATGCAGTAACCAAGTTCAGATCAGCTTCACTGCAGATTGTAGATGCGGTTACCATATTTTGATGAGCTACACTGCAGATTGTAGATGCAGGTACCAGGTTTGGATCAGCTTCACCGCAGATTGTAGATGCAGTAACCACGTCTTGATGAGCTACACTGCAGATTGTAGATGCAGTTATCATGTTATGATCAGTTTCACTACCGTTTGTAGATGTAGGTACCATGTTTGGATCAGCTTCAGATTGAAGATGTAGTTACCATGATTTGATGAGCTACACTGTAGATTGTAAGTGGAGTAAGCAAGTTCAGCTCAGCTGCACTGCAGATTGTAGATGTGGTTACCATATTTTGATGAGCTACACTGCAGATTGTAGATGCAGTTAAAATGTTTTGATCAGTTTCACTGCAGATTGTAGATGCAGGTACCAGGTTTGGATCAGCTTCACTGCAGATTGTAGATGCAGTAACCATGTCTTGATGAGCTACACTGCAGATTGTAGATTCAGATTCAGATATATTTATTTGACTTAAAGCTGGTATCAAAGAAACAAAAAATATCACAATCATGTCTATCATAATTTGCTTTAAGAAGGGTAGCCCCTTTAAGACATCTTTGATGTCGCTGCCAAGGGGCCACCCTAGTCTTAATATAAAGAATGTCTTTCAAATTTCAATACTGCGACCAGTGGCAAGGGACAGACACTGAGTGGTAGTCTTAAAAATAAAAGTTAATAAATAAAAATTACAACGATTGAATAAATGACAGTAAATCCATGACAGAGATGACACCGGTCAACCCAAACCATTACAAATATAAGAATTAGTTCTATCACAATTGACATTATAAGATTCTTGAAAATTTTGTTTTACATAATATTTGAAACCATCTAGGCTATGAGTATATATTTTATCTTTTACATTTTGATTCATTTCATTGAATATTTTCGGAAACCTATAGCTTATGCTATGTCTTGCAAATTCATGACTCGCAGCAGGCTTTGGTTAAGGATGAAGGTATTTCTGAGCAAAATTTCAGACAAAAAGTAATCAGGTAACACATTGTTTCCAAATTCAAAGCAAAACGTAAAGCCATGCAGTGCACATAAATCATGTATCTTCAATATTCTTAGCTGTCTAAAAAGTTGACTAGTATGTGCATTGTAATTACTTTTTGTAGTTATTCTAATGGCTGTTTTTCGTAGTTTAAAAATTCTATTAGTTTGCCCCCCCCATATAATCATTCCAAAATTTAAATGTGGTGATGCTAAAGCATTATAGATATTTAAAAGCGCACTTGTAGGTAAATATTTTTTGATTTTCTTCATTATCCCTATAGTTTTTGATATTTTCTTGGCTATCATATTAATGTGATGCAGGTACCATGTTTCAATGAGCGTCACTGCAGATTGTAGATGCAGTTAACATGTTTTGATGAGCTACACTGTAGATAGAGTAACAAAGTTCAGATCAGCTTCACTGCAAATTGTGGATGCAAGTACCATGATTGGATCAACTTCACTGTAGATTGTAGATGTAGTTACCATGTTTTGATGAGCTACACTGCAGATTGTAGATGCAGGTACCATGCTTGGGTCAGTATCACTGCAGATTGTAGAAGCAGTTACTATGTTTGGAACAGCGTCACTGCAAATTTTAGATGCAAATGACATGTTTTGATGAGCTACACTGTAGACTGTAGATGCAGTAACCATTTTTTGATCAGCGTCTCTGCAGATTGTAGATGCAGGTACCAGGTTTGAATCAGCTTCACTGCAGATTGTAGATGCAGTAACCATGTCTTGATGAGCTACACTACAGATTGTAGATACAGTTATGTTATGATCAGTTTCACTACTGATTGTAGATATAGGTACCATGTTTGGATCAGCTTCACTGCAAATTGTAAATAGCAGGTACCAGGTTTGGATACAGGCCAAGGCCCAGGTAGATATGTGACCCCTCTGCAGGTTGTAGATACAGTAACCATGTTTTGATGAGCTACACTGTAGATTGTAGATGAAATAACTAAGTTCAGATCAGCTTCACTGAAGAATGTAGATGCAGTTACGTTTTTATCAGCTTCACTGCAGATTGTAGATGCAGTAACCATATTTGGGTCAGCTTCACTGCAGATTGTAGATGCAGTAACCATGTTTTCATCAGCTTCACTGCAGATTGTAGATGCATTTATGTTTGGATCAGCTTCACTGCAGACTGTAGATGCATTTATGTTTTGATCAGCTTCACTGCAGATTGTAGATGCAGGTACAATGTAAGGGTCAGCCTCACTGCAGATTGTAGATGCAGTTACTATGTTTGGATAAGCTTCACTGCAGATTGTAGATGCAGTTACCATGTTTGGGGGGAGGGGGGGTATTATAATGTTTTGATCAGTTTCACTACAGAGTGTAAATGCAGCTATCATGTTTTGATCAGTTTCACTGCAGACTGTAGATGCAGTTACCATGTTTCGATGAGCTACACCGCAGATTGTAGATGCAGTTATAATGTTTTGATCAGTTTCACTACGGATTGTAGATGCAGCTATCATGTTTGGATCAGCTTCACTGTAGATTGTAGATGCAGTTACTATGTTTGGATAAGCTTCACTGCAGATTGTAGATTCAGTTACCATGTATGGGGGAGGGGGGGTATTGCCTAACGATGTTTCTACCTGGAGTGGTCACATATATCTGGCTATCGTACGGTGGTCTCATCATGTAAATTCCAAGGTAGATTTTGCATTTTCGGAAAATGGTACGAGGCAAAACTGCATTGTTTCTAACTATGCGGTAGTTTTCAACAGATCTTGGGAAACAGTACTTTCTGTAGCGGCTGCATAATTGGTCATGAACACTCAGCAGTGCTGTTCATAGGGATCCTTCCAGAACCAGGAATGATGGTTCCAATACTGTCTTCAGGTTTGAAAAGCTCTGTTGGATGAGGCATGTTGCGATTCATGTTCAGTCGTCACAGCTGTCCTAGTATGGAAGTATGGATGTGCAAGATGTAACATCAAGATGTCCATATTCCTGTCTTTGCAAAGAAGGGACATCCGGAGTGGACCGCAATGATTCTGCAAAGATAAAAATATTAGAAAATGAAAGAATTCATAATGAAAGTCCACTTCATCCTTTTTTCATCAAATTGATGGGTCACTATTGCTAGAAAATCCCCTAAGGGATAAGAATAGACAAAGTGATTGTAAAAATTCAGCTAAGCTGAATTAGAAAGTTTATGTGTTAATTAATGGAACTTACCTTCTGTAAGTCATCAATCCATCGAAGGCCATCACTCCATTTTCATTAAAATCATCAGATGCCAGGTAGAGAACATGATATTATCTCTCTTCAGCATCATAGGCCGTTGACAGGTAGTTTTTACTGAATATTGTAGATGTAGTTACCATGTTTGGATCAGCTTCACTGTAGATTGTAGATGGAGTAACTAAGTTCAGATCAGCTTCACTGAAGATTGTAGATGCAGTTACGTTTTGATCAGCTTCACTGCAGATTGTAGATGCAGTAACCATGTTTGGGTCAGCTTTACGGCAGACTGTAGATGCAGTAACCATGTTTTGATCAGCTTCACTGCAGATTGTAGATGCAGTTACCATGTTTGGATCAGCTTCACTGCAGACTGTAGATGCGTTTATCTTTTGATCAGCTTCACTGCAGATTGTGGATGCAGGTACCATGTTAGGATCAGCCTCACTGCAGATTGCAGATGCAGTTATCATGTTTTGATCAGTTTCACTGCAGACTGTAGATGCGGTTACCATGTTTCGATGAGCTACACCGCAGATTGTAGATGCAGTTATAATGTTTTGATCAGTTTCACTACGGATTGTAGATGCAGCCATCATGTTTGGATCTGCTTCACTGTAGATTGTAGATGCAGTTACTATGTTTGGATAAGCTTCACTGCAGATTGAAGATGCAGTTACCATGTATGGGGGAGGGGGGGTATTGCCTAACGATGTTTCTACCTGGAGTGGTCACATATATCTGGCTATCGTACGGTGGTCTCATCATGTAAATTCCAAGGTAGCATTTGCGTTTTCGGAAAATGGTACGAGGCAAAACTGCATTGTTTCTAACTATGTGGTAGTTTTCAACAGATCTTGGGAAACAGTATTTTCTGTAGCGGCTGTATAATTGGTCATGAACACTCAGCAGTGCTGTTCATAGGGATCCTTCCAGAACCAGAAATGATGCTTCCAATACTGTCTTCAGGTTTGAAAAGCTCTGTTGGATGAGGCATGTTGGGATTCATGTTCAGTCGTCACAGCTGTCCTAGTATGGAAGCACGGCTGTGCAAGTGGTAACATCAAGATGTCCATATTCCTGTCTTTGCAAAGAAGGGACATCCGGAGTGGACCGCAATGATTCTGTAAAGATAAAAATATTAGAAAATGAAAGAATTCATAATGAAAGTCCACTTCATACTTTTTTCATCAAATTGATGGGTCACTATTGCTAGAAAATCCCCTAAGGGATAAGAATAGACAAAGTGATTGTAAAAATTCAGCTAAGCTGAATTAGAAAGTTTATGTGTTAATTAATGGAACTAACCTTCTGTAAGTCATCAATCCATCGAAGGCCATCACTCCATTTTCATTGAAATCATCAGATGCCAGGTAGAGAACATGATATTATCTCTCTTCAACATTATAGGCCGTTGACAGGTAGTTTTTACTGAAGATTGTAGATGTAGTTACCATGTTTGGATCAGCTTCACTGTAGATTGTAGATGGAGTAACTAAGTTCAGATCAGCTTCACTGAAGATTGTAGATGCAGTTATATTTTGGTCAGCTTCACGGCAGATTGTAGATGCAGTAACCATGGTTGGGTCAGCTTCACTGCAGACTGTAGATGCAGTAACCATGTTTTGATCAGCTTCACTGCAGATTGTAGATGCAGTTACCATGTTTGGATCAGCTTCACTGCAGACTGTAGATGCTTTATCTTTTGATCAGCTTCACTGCAGATTGTAGATGCAGGTACCATGTTAGGATCAGCCTCACTGCAGATTGCAGATGCAGTTATCATGTTTTGATCAGTTTCACTGCAGACTGTAGATGCGGTTACCATGTTTCGATGAGCTACACCGCAGATTGTAGATGCAGTTATAATGTTTTGATCAGTTTCACTACGGATTGTAGATGCAGCTATCATGTTTGGATCAGCTTCACTGTAGATTGTAGATGCAGTTACTATGTTTGGATAAGCTTGACTGCAGATTGTAGATGCAGTTACTATGTATGGGGGGAGGGGGGGTATTGCCTAATGATGTTTCTACCTGGAGTGGTCACATATATCTGGCTATTGTACGGTGGTCTCATCATGTAAATTCCAAGGTAGCTTTTGCGTTTTCGGAAAATGGTACGAGGCAAAACTGCATTGTTTCTAACTATGCGGTAGTTTTCAACAGATCTTGGGAAACAGTATTTTCTGTAGCGGCTGTATAATTGGTCATGAACACTCAGCAGTGCTGTTCATAGGGATCCTTCCAGAACCAGGAATGATGCTTCCAATACTGTCTTCAGGTTTGAAAAGCTCTCTTGGATGAGGCATGTTGGGATTCCAGTTCAGTCGTCACAGCTGTCCTAGTATGGAAGTATGGATGTGCAAGATGTAACATCAAGATGTCCATATTCCTGTCTTTGCAAAGAAGGGACATCCGGAGTGGACCGCAATGATTCTGTAAAGATAAAAATATTAGAAAATGAAAGAATTCATAATGAAAGTCCACTTCATACTTTTTTCATCAAATTGATGGGTCACTATTGCTAGAAAATCCCCTAAGGGATAAGAATAGACAAAGTGATTGTAAAAATTCAGCTAAGCTGAATTAGAAAGTTTATGTGTTAATTAATGGAACTTACCTTCTGTAAGTCATCAATCCATCGAAGGCCATCACTCCATTTTCATTGAAATCATCAGATGCCAGGTGGAGAACATGATATTATCTCTCTTCAGCATTATAGGCCGTTGACAGGTAGTTTTTACTGAAGATTGTAGATGCAGTTACCATGTTTGGATCAGCTTCACTGTAGATTGAAGATGGAGTAACTAAGTTCAGATCAGCTTCACTGAAGATTGTAGATGCAGTTAAATTTTGATCAGCTTCACGGCAGATTGTAGATGCAGTAACCATGGTTGGGTCAGCTTCACTGCAGACTGTAGATGCATTAACCATGTTTTGATCAGCTTCACTGCAGATTGTAGATGCAGTTACCATGTTTGGATCAGCTTCACTGCAGACTGTAGATGCATTTATGTTTTGATCAGCTTCACTGCAGATTGTAGATGCAGGTACCATGATAGGGTCAGCCTCACTGCAGATTGCAGATGCAGTTATCATGTTTTGATCAGTTTCACTGCAGACTGTAGATGCAGTTACCATGTTTCGATGAGCTACACCGCAGATTGTAGATGCAGTTATAATGTTTTGATCAGTTTCACTACGGATTGTAGATGCAGCTATCATGTTTGGATCAGCTTCACTGTAGATTGTAGATGCAGCTACTATGTTTGGATAAGCTTCACTGCAGATTGTAGATGCAGTTACCATGTATGGGGGGGAGGGGGGGGTATTGCCTAATGATGTTTCTACCTGGAGTGGTCACATATATCTGGCTATTGTACGGTGGTCTCATCATGTAAATTCCAAGGTAGCTTTTGCGTTTTCGGAAAATGGTACGAGGCAAAACTGCATTGTTTCTAACTATGCGGTAGTTTTCAACAGATCTTGGGAAACAGTATTTTCTGTAGCGGCTGTATAATTGGTCATGAACACTCAGCAGTGCTGTTCATAGGGATCCTTCCAGAACCAGGAATGATGCTTCCAATACTGTCTTCAGGTTTGAAAAGCTCTCTTGGATGAGGCATGTTGGGATTCCAGTTAAGTCGTCACAGCTGTCCTAGTATGGAAGTATGGATGTGCAAGATGTAACATCAAGATGTCCATATTCCTGTCTTTGCAAAGAAGGGACATCCGGAGTGGACCGCAATGATTCTGTAAAGATAAAAATATTAGAAAATGAAAGAATTCATAATGAAAGTCCACTTCATACTTTTTTCATCAAATTGATGGGTCACTATTGCTAGAAAATCCCCTAAGGGATAAGAATAGACAAAGTGATTGTAAAAATTCAGCTAAGCTGAATTAGAAAGTTTATGTGTTAATTAATGGAACTTACCTTCTGTAAGTCATCAATCCATCGAAGGCCATCACTCCATTTTCATTGAAATCATCAGATGCCAGGTAGAGAACATGATATTATCTCTCTTCAGCATCATAGGCCGTTGACAGGTAGTTTTTACTGAAGATTGTAGATGTAGTTACCATGTTTGGATCAGCTTCACTGTAGATTGTAGATGGAGTAACTAAGTTCAGATCAGCTTCACTGAAGATTGTAGATGCAGTTACGTTTTGGTCAGCTTCACGGCAGATTGTAGATGCAGTAACCATGTTTGGGTCAGCTTTACTGCAGACTGTAGATGCAGTAACCATGTTTTGATCAGCTTCACTGCAGATTGTAGATGCAGTTACCATGTTTGGATCAGCTTCACTGCAGACTGTAGATGCGTTTATGTTTTGATCAGCTTCACTGCAGATTGTAGATGCAGGTACCATGTTAGGGTCAGACTCACTGCAGATTGCAGATGCAGTTATCATGTTTTGATCAGTTTCACTGCAGACTGTAGATGCAGTTATCATGTTTCGATGAGCTACACCGCAGATTGTAGATGCAGTTATAATGTTTTGATCAGTTTCACTATGGATTGTAGATGCAGCTATCATGTTTGGATCAGCTTCACTGTATATTGTAGATGCAGTTACTATGTTTGGATAAGCTTCACTGCAGATTGTAGATTCAGTTACCATGTATGGGGGGAGGGGGAGTATTGCCTAACGATGTTTCTGCCTGGAGTGGTCACATATATCTGGCTAACGTACGGTGGTCTCATCATGTAAATTCCAAGGTAGCTTTTGCGTTTTCGGAAAATGGTACGAGGCAAAACTGCATTGTTTCTAACTATGCGGTAGTTTTCAACAGATCTTGGGAAACAGTATTTTCTGTAGCGGCTGTATAATTGGTCATGAACACTCAGCAGTGCTGTTCATAGGGATCCTTCCAGAACCAGGAATGATGCTTCCAATACTGTCTTCAGGTTTGAAAAGCTCTGTTGGATGAGGCATGTTGGGATTCATGTTCAGTCGTCACTGCTGTCCTAGTATGGAAGTATGGATGTGCAAGATGTAACATCAAGATGTCCATATTCCTGTCTTTGCAAAGAAGGGACATCCCGAGTGGACCGCAATGATTGTGTAAATATAAAAATATTAGAAAATGAAAGAATTCATAATGAAAGTCCACTTCATCCTTTTTTCATCAAATTGATGGGTCACTATTGCTAGAAAATCCCCTAAGGGATAAGAATAGACAAAGTGATTGTAAAAATTCAGCTAAGCTGAATTAGAAAGTATATGTGTTAATTAATGGAACTTACCTTCTGTAAGTCATCAATCCATCGAAGGCCATCACTCCATTTTCATTGAAATCATCAGATGCAAGGTAGAGAACATGATATTATCTCTCTTCAGCATTATAGGCCGTTGACAGGTAGTTTTTACTAAAGATTGTAGATGTAGTTACCATGTTTGGATCAGCTTCACTGTAGACTGTATATGGAGTAACTAAGTTCAGATCAGCTTCACTGAAGATTGTAGATGCAGTTACATTTTGGTCAGCTTCACAGCAGATTGTAGATGCAGTAACCATGGTTGGGTCAGCTTCAACGCAGACTGTAGATGCAGTTACCATGTTTTGATCAGCTTCACTGCAGATTGTAGATGCAGTTACCATGTTTCGATCAGCTTTACTGCAGACTGTAGATGCATTTATGTTTTGATCAGCTTCACTGCAGATTGTAGATGCAGGTACCATGTTAGGGTCAGACTCACTGCAGATTGCAGATGCAGTTATCATGTTTTGATCAGTTTCACTGCAGACTGTAGATGCGGTTACCATGTTTCGATGAGCTACACCGCAGATTGTAGATGCAGTTATAATGTTTTGATCAGTTTCACTATGGATTGTAGATGCAGCTATCATGTTTGGATCAGCTTCACTGTAGATTGTAGATGCAGTTACTATGTTTGGATAAGCTTCACTGCAGATTGTAGATGCAGTTACCATGTATGGGGGGAGGGGGGGTATTGCCTAATGATGTTTCTACCTGGAGTGGTCACATATATCTGGCTATTGTACGGTGGTCTCATCATGTAAATTCCAAGGTAGCTTTTGCGTTTTCGGAAAATGGTACGAGGCAAAACTGCATTGTTTCTAACTATGCGGTAGTTTTCAACAGATCTTGGGAAACAGTATTTTCTGTAGCGGCTGTATAATTGGTCATGAACACTCAGCAGTGCTGTTCATAGGGATCCTTCCAGAACCAGGAATGATGCTTCCAATACTGTCTTCAGGTTTGAAAAGCTCTGTTGGATGAGGCATGTTGGGATTCATGTTCAGTCGTCACAGCTGTCCTAGTATGGAAGTATGGATGTGCAAGATGTAACATCAAGATGTCCATATTCCTGTCTTTGCAAAGAAGGGACATCCGGAGTGGACCGCAATGATTCTGTAAAGATAAAAATATTAGAAAATGAAAGAATTCATAATGAAAGTCCACTTCATACTTTTTTCATCAAATTGATGGGTCACTATTGCTAGAAAATCCCCTAAGGGATAAGAATAGACAAAGTGATTGTAAAAATTCAGCTAAGCTGAATTAGAAAGTTTATGTGTTAATTAATGGAACTTACCTTCTGTAAGTCATCAATCCATCGAAGGCCATCACTCCATTTTCATTGAAATCATCAGATGCCAGGTAGAGAACATGATATTATCTCTCTTCAACATTATAGGCCGTTGACAGGTAGTTTTTACTGAAGATTGTAGATGTAGTTACCATGTTTGGATCAGCTTCACTGTAGATTGTAGATGGAGTAACTAAGTTCAGATCAGCTTCACTGAAGATTGTAGATGCAGTTATATTTTGGTCAGCTTCACGGCAGATTGTAGATGCAGTAACCATGGTTGGGTCAGCTTCACTGCAGACTGTAGATGCATTACCCATGTTTTGATCAGCTTCACTGCAGATTGTAGATGCAGTTACCATGTTTGGATCAGCTTCACTGCAGACTGTAGATGCTTTATCTTTTGATCAGCTTCACTGCAGATTGTAGATGCAGGTACCATGTTAGGATCAGCCTCACTGCAGATTGCAGATGCAGTTATCATGTTTTGATCAGTTTCACTGCAGACTGTAGATGCGGTTACCATGTTTCGATGAGCTACACCGCAGATTGTAGATGCAGTTATAATGTTTTGATCAGTTTCACTACGGATTGTAGATGCAGCTATCATGTTTGGATCAGCTTCACTGTAGATTGTAGATGCAGTTACTATGTTTGGATAAGCTTGACTGCAGATTGTAGATGCAGTTACTATGTATGGGGGGAGGGGGGGTATTGCCTAATGATGTTTCTACCTGGAGTGGTTACATATATCTGGCTATTTTACGGTGGTCTCATCATGTAAATTCCAAGGTTAGTTTTTGCGTTTTCGGAAAATGGTACGAGGCAAAACTGCATTGTTTCTAACTATGCGGTAGTTTTCAACAGATCTTGGGAAATAGTATTTTCTGTAGCGGCTGTATAATTGGTCATGAACACTCAGCAGTGCTGTTCATAGGGATCCTTCCAGAACCAGGAATGATGCTTCCAATACTGTCTTCAGGTTTGAAAAGCTCTGTTGGATGAGGCATGTTGGGATTCATGTTCAGTCGTCACAGCTGTCCTAGTATGGAAGTATGGATGTGCAAGATGTAACATCAAGATGTCCATATTCCTGTCTTTGCAAAGAAGGGACATCCGGAGTGGACCGCAATGATTGTGTAAAGATAAAAATATTAGAAAATGAAAGAATTCATAATGAAAGTCCACTTCATACTTT
This sequence comes from Alitta virens, assembly GCA_932294295.1. NCBI lineage: Eukaryota > Metazoa > Annelida > Polychaeta > Phyllodocida > Nereididae > Alitta > Alitta virens. The sequence goes on from OW028581.1 coordinate 10,342,627, forward strand.
TTTCATCAAATTGATGGGTCACTATTGCTAGAAAATCCCCTAAGGGATAAGAATAGACAAAGTGATTGTAAAAATTCAGCTAAGCTGAATTAGAAAGTTTATGTGTTAATTAATGGAACTAACCTTCTGTAAGTCATCAATCCATCGAAGGCCATCACTCCATTTTCATTGAAATCATCAGACGCCAGGTAGAGAACATGATATTATCTCTCTTCAGCATCATAGGCCGTTGACAGGTAGTTTTTGCTGAAGATTGTAGATGTAGTTACCATGTTTGGATCAGCTTCACTGTAGATTGTAGATGGAGTAACTAAGTTCAGATCAGCTTCACTGAAGATTGTAGATGCAGTTACGTTTTGATCAGCTTCACGGCAGATTGCAGATGCAGTAACCATGGTTGGGTCAGCTTCACTGCAGACTGTAGATGCAGTAACCATGTTTTGATCAGCTTCACTGCAGATTGTAGATGCAGTTACCATGTTTGGATCAGCTTCACTGCAGACTGTAGATGCGTTTATCTTTTGATCAGCTTCACTGCAGATTGAAGATGCAGGTACCATGTTAGGATCAGCTTCACTGCTGATTGTAGATGCAGGTACCATGCGAGGGTCAGCCTCACAGCAGATTGTAGATGCAGTTACCATGTTTCGATGAGCTACACCGCAGATTGTAGATGCAGTTATAATGTTTTGATCAGTTTCACTACGGATTGTAGATGCAGCTATCATGTTTGGATCACCTTTACTGTAGATTGTAGATGCAGTTTCTATGTTTGGATAAGCTTCACTGCAGATTGTAGATGCAGTTACCATGTATGGGGGGAGGGGGGGTATTGCCTAACAATGTTTCTACCTGGAGTGGTCACATATATCTGGCTATCGTACGGTGGTCTCATCATGTAAATTCCAAGGTAGCTTTTGCGTTTTCGGAAAATGGTACGAGGCAAAACTGCATTGTTTCTAACTATGCGGTAGTTTTCAACAGATCTTGGGAGACAGTATTTTCTGTAGCGGCTGTATAATTGGTCATGAACACTCAGCAGTGCTGTTCATAGGGATCCTTCCAGAACCAGGAATGATGCTTCCAATACTGTCTTCAGGTTTGAAAAGCTCTTTTGGATGAGGCATGTTGCGATTCATGTTCAGTCGTCACAGCTGTCCTAGTATGGAAGTATGGATGTGCAAAAGGTAACATCAAGATGTTTATATTCCTGTCTTCGCAAAGAAGGGACGTCCGGAGTGGACCGCAATGATTCTGTAAAGATAAAAATATTAGAAAATGAAAGAATTCATAATGAAAGTCCACTTCATACTTTTTTCATCAAATTGATGGGTCACTATTGCTAGAAAATCCCCTAAGGGATAAGAGTAGACAAAGTGATTGTAAAAATTCAGCTAAGCTGAATTAGAAAGTTTATGTGTTAATTAATGGAACTTACCTTCTGTAAGTCATCAATCCATCGAAGGCCATCACTCCATTTTCATTGAAATCATCAGATGCCAGGTAGAGAACATGATATTATCTCTCTTCAGCATCATAGGCCGTTGACAGGTAGTTTTTACTGAAGATTGTAGATGTAGTTACCATGTTTGGATCAGCTTCACTGTAGATTGTAGATGGAGTAACTAAGTTCAGATCAGCTTCACTGAAGATTGTAGATGCAGTTACGTTTTGGTCAGCTTCACGGCAGATTGTAGATGCAGTAACCATGTTTGGGTCAGCTTTACTGCAGACTGTAGATGCAGTAACCATGTTTTGATCAGCTTCACTGCAGATTGTAGATGCAGTTACCATGTTTGGATCAGCTACACTGCAGACTGTAGATGCATTTATGTTTTGATCAGCTTCACTGCAGATTGTAGATGCAGGTACCATGTTAGGGTCAGACTCACTGCAGATTGCAGATGCAGTTATCATGTTTTGATCAGTTTCACTGCAGACTGTAGATGCGGTTACCATGTTTCGATGAGCTACACCGCAGATTGTAGATGCAGTTATAATGTTTTGATCAGTTTCACTATGGATTGTAGATGCAGCTATCATGTTTGGATCAGCTTCACTGTAGATTGTAGATGCAGTTACTATGTTTGGATAAGCTTCACTGCAGATTGTAGATGCAGTTACCATGTATGGGGGGAGGGGGGGTATTGCCTAACAATGTTTCTACCTGGAGTGGTCACATATATCTGGCTATCGTACGGTGGTCTCATCATGTAAATTCCAAGGTAGCTTTTGCGTTTTCGGAAAATGGTACGAGGCAAAACTGCATTGTTTCTAACTATGCGGTAGTTTTCAACAGATCTTGGGAGACAGTATTTTCTGTAGCGGCTGTATAATTGGTCATGAACACTCAGCAGTGCTGTTCATAGGGATCCTTCCAGAACCAGGAATGATGCTTCCAATACTGTCTTCAGGTTTGAAAAGCTCTTTTGGATGAGGCATGTTGCGATTCATGTTCAGTCGTCACAGCTGTCCTAGTATGGAAGTATGGATGTGCAAAAGGTAACATCAAGATGTTTATATTCCTGTCTTCGCAAAGAAGGGACGTCCGGAGTGGACCGCAATGATTCTGTAAAGATAAAAATATTAGAAAATGAAAGAATTCATAATGAAAGTCCACTTCATACTTTTTTCATCAAATTGATGGGTCACTATTGCTAGAAAATCCCCTAAGGGATAAGAGTAGACAAAGTGATTGTAAAAATTCAGCTAAGCTGAATTAGAAAGTTTATGTGTTAATTAATGGAACTTACCTTCTGTAAGTCATCAATCCATCGAAGGCCATCACTCCATTTTCATTGAAATCATCAGATGCCAGGTAGAGAACATGATATTATCTCTCTTCAGCATCATAGGCCGTTGACAGGTAGTTTTTACTGAAGATTGTAGATGTAGTTACCATGTTTGGATCAGCTTCACTGTAGATTGTAGATGGAGTAACTAAGTTCAGATCAGCTTCACTGAAGATTGTAGATGCAGTTACGTTTTGGTCAGCTTCACGGCAGATTGTAGATGCAGTAACCATGTTTGGGTCAGCTTTACTGCAGACTGTAGATGCAGTAACCATGTTTTGATCAGCTTCACTGCAGATTGTAGATGCAGTTACCATGTTTGGATCAGCTACACTGCAGACTGTAGATGCATTTATGTTTTGATCAGCTTCACTGCAGATTGTAGATGCAGGTACCATGTTAGGGTCAGACTCACTGCAGATTGCAGATGCAGTTATCATGTTTTGATCAGTTTCACTGCAGACTGTAGATGCGGTTACCATGTTTCGATGAGCTACACCGCAGATTGTAGATGCAGTTATAATGTTTTGATCAGTTTCACTATGGATTGTAGATGCAGCTATCATGTTTGGATCAGCTTCACTGTAGATTGTAGATGCAGTTACTATGTTTGGATAAGCTTCACTGCAGATTGTAGATGCAGTTACCATGTATGGGGGGAGGGGGGGTATTGCCTAATGATGTTTCTACCTGGAGTGGTCACATATATCTGGCTATTGTACGGTGGTCTCATCATGTAAATTCCAAGGTAGCTTTTGCGTTTTCGGAAAATGGTACGAGGCAAAACTGCATTGTTTCTAACTATGCGGTAGTTTTCAACAGATCTTGGGAAACAGTATTTTCTGTAGCGGCTGTATAATTGGTCATGAACACTCAGCAGTGCTGTTCATAGGGATCCTTCCAGAACCAGGAATGATGCTTCCAATACTGTCTTCAGGTTTGAAAAGCTCTGTTGGATGAGGCATGTTGGGATTCATGTTCAGTCGTCACAGCTGTCCTAGTATGGAAGTATGGATGTGCAAGATGTAACATCAAGATGTCCATATTCCTGTCTTTGCAAAGAAGGGACATCCGGAGTGGACCGCAATGATTCTGTAAAGATAAAAATATTAGAAAATGAAAGAATTCATAATGAAAGTCCACTTCATACTTTTTTCATCAAATTGATGGGTCACTATTGCTAGAAAATCCCCTAAGGGATAAGAATAGACAAAGTGATTGTAAAAATTCAGCTAAGCTGAATTAGAAAGTTTATGTGTTAATTAATGGAACTTACCTTCTGTAAGTCATCAATCCATCGAAGGCCATCACTCCATTTTCATTGAAATCATCAGATGCCAGGTGGAGAACATGATATTATCTCTCTTCAGCATTATAGGCTGTTGACAGGTAGTTTTTACTGAAGATTGTAGATGTAGTTACCATGTTTGGATCAGCTTCACTGTAGATTGAAGATGGAGTAACTAAGTTCAGATCAGCTTCACTGAAGATTGTAGATGCAGTTAAATTTTGGTCAGCTTCATGGCAGATTGTAGATGCAGTAACCATGGTTGGGTCAGCTTCACTGCAGACTGTAGATGCAGTAACCATGTTTTGATCAGCTTCACTGCAGATTGTAGATGCAGTTACCAGGTTTGGATCAGCTTCACTGCAGACTGTAGATGCTTTATCTTTTGATCAGCTTCACTGCAGATTGTAGATGCAGGTACCATGATAGGGTCAGCCTCACTGCAGATTGCAGATGCAGTTATCATGTTTTGATCAGTTTCACTGCAGACTGTAGATGCAGTTACCATGTTTCGATGAGCTACACCGCAGATTGTAGATGCAGTTATAATGTTTTGATCAGTTTCACTACGGATTGTAGATGCAGCTATCATGTTTGGATCAGCTTCACTGTAGATTGTAGATGCAGTTACTATGTTTGGATAAGCTTCACTGCAGATTGTAGATGCAGTTACCATGTATGGGGGGGAGGGGGGGTATTGCCTAATGATGTTTCTACCTGGAGTGGTCACATATATCTGGCTATTGTACGGTGGTCTCATCATGTAAATTCCAAGGTAGCTTTTGCGTTTTCGGAAAATGGTACGAGGCAAAACTGCATTGTTTCTAACTATGCGGTAGTTTTCAACAGATCTTGGGAAACAGTATTTTCTGTAGCGGCTGTATAATTGGTCATGAACACTCAGCAGTGTTGTTCATAGGGATCCTTCCAGAACCAGGAATGATGCTTCCAATACTGTCTTCAGGTTTGAAAAGCTCTGTTGGATGAGGCATGTTGCGATTCCAGTTCAGTCGTCACAGCTGTCCTAGTATGGAAGTATGGATGTGCAAGATGTAACATCAAGATGTCCATATTCCTGTCTTTGCAAAGAAGGGACATCCGGAGTGGACCGCAATGATTGTGTAAAGATAAAAATATTAGAAAATGAAAGAATTCATAATGAAAGTCCACTTCATACTTTTTTCATCAAATTGATGGGTCACTATTGCTAGAAAATCCCCTAAGGGATAAGAATAGACAAAGTGATTGTAAAAATTCAGCTAAGCTGAATTAGAAAGTTTATGTGTTAATTAATGGAACTAACCTTCTGTAAGTCATCAATCCATCGAAGGCCATCACTCCATTTTCATTGAAATCATCAGACGCCAGTTAGAGAACATGATATTATCTCTCTTCAGCATCATAGGTTGTGACAGGTAGTTTTTACTGAAGATTGTAGATGTAGTTACCATGTTTGGATCAGCTTCACTGTAGATTGTAGATGGAGTAACTAAGTTCAGATCAGCTTCACTGAAGATTGTAGATGCAGTTACGTTTTGATCAGCTTCACTGCAGATTGTAGATGCAGTAACCATGTTTGGGTCAGCTTCACTGCAGACTGTAGATGCAGTAACCATGTTTTGATCAGCTTCACTGCAGATTGTAGATGCAGTTACCATGTTTGGATCAGCTTCACTGCAGACTGTAGATGCGTTTATGTTTTGATCAGCTTCACTGCAGATTGTAGATGCAGGTAAAATGTTAGGATCAGCCTCACTGCAGATTGCAGATGCAGTTATCATGTTTTGACCAGTTTCACTGCAGACTGTAGATGCGGTTACCATGTTTCGATGAGCTACACCGCAGATTGTAGATGCAGTTATAATGTTTTGATCAGTTTCACTATGGATTGTAGATGCAGCTATCATGTTTGGATCAGCTTCACTGTAGATTGTAGATGCAGTTACTATGTTTGGATAAGCTTCACTGCAGATTGTAGATTCAGTTACCATGTATGGGGGGAGGGGGGTACTGCCTAACAATGTTTCTGCCTGGAGTGGTCACATATATCTGGCTAACGTACGGTAGTCTCATCATTTAAATTCCAAGGTAGCTTTTGCGTTTTCAGAAAATGGTACGAGGCAAAACTGCATTGTTTCTAACTATGCGGTAGTTTTCAACAGATCTTGGGAAACAGTATTTTCTGTAGCGGCTGTATAATTGGTCATGAACACTCAGCAGTGCTGTTCATAGGGATCCTTCCAGAACCAGGAATGATGCTTCCAATACTGTCTTCAGGTTTGAAAAGCTCTGTTGGATGAGGCATGTTGGGATTCATGTTCAGTCGTCACAGCTGTCCTAGTATGGAAGTATGGATGTGCAAGATGTAACATCAAGATGTCCATATTCCTGTCTTTGCAAAGAAGGGACATCCGGAGTGGACCGCAATGATTGTGTAAAGATAAAAATATTAGAAAATGAAAGAATTCATAATGAAAGTCCACTTCATACTTTTTTCATCAAATTGATGGGTCACTATTGCTAGAAAATCCCCTAAGGGATAAGAATAGACAAAGTGATTGTAAAAATTCAGCTAAGCTGAATTAGAAAGTTTATGTGTTAATTAATGGAACTAACCTTCTGTAAGTCATCAATCCATCGAAGGCCATCACTCCATTTTCATTGAAATCATCAGACGCCAGGTAGAGAACATGATATTATCTCTCTTCAGCATCATAGGCCGTTGACAGGTAGTTTTTGCTGAAGATTGTAGATGTAGTTACCATGTTTGGATCAGCTTCACTGTAGATTGTAGATGGAGTAACTAAGTTCAGATCAGCTTCACTGAAGATTGTAGATGCAGTTACGTTTTGATCAGCTTCACGGCAGATTGCAGATGCAGTAACCATGGTTGGGTCAGCTTAACTGCAGACTGTAGATGCAGTAACCATGTTTTGATCAGCTTCACTGCAGATTGTAGATGCAGTTACCATGTTTGGATCAGCTTCACTGCAGACTGTAGATGCGTTTATCTTTTGATCAGCTTCACTGCAGATTGAAGATGCAGGTACCATGTTAGGATCAGCTTCACTGCTGATTGTAGATGCAGGTACCATGCGAGGGTCAGCCTCACAGCAGATTGTAGATGCAGTTACCATGTTTCGATGAGCTACACCGCAGATTGTAGATGCAGTTATAATGTTTTGATCAGTTTCACTACGGATTGTAGATGCAGCTATCATGTTTGGATCACCTTTACTGTAGATTGTAGATGCAGTTTCTATGTTTGGATAAGCTTCACTGCAGATTGTAGATGCAGTTACCATGTATGGGGGGAGGGGGGGTATTGCCTAACAATGTTTCTACCTGGAGTGGTCACATATATCTGGCTATCGTACGGTGGTCTCATCATGTAAATTCCAAGGTAGCTTTTGCGTTTTCGGAAAATGGTACGAGGCAAAACTGCATTGTTTCTAACTATGCGGTAGTTTTCAACAGATCTTGGGAGACAGTATTTTCTGTAGCGGCTGTATAATTGGTCATGAACACTCAGCAGTGCTGTTCATAGGGATCCTTCCAGAACCAGGAATGATGCTTCCAATACTGTCTTCAGGTTTGAAAAGCTCTTTTGGATGAGGCATGTTGCGATTCATGTTCAGTCGTCACAGCTGTCCTAGTATGGAAGTATGGATGTGCAAAAGGTAACATCAAGATGTTTATATTCCTGTCTTCGCAAAGAAGGGACGTCCGGAGTGGACCGCAATGATTCTGTAAAGATAAAAATATTAGAAAATGAAAGAATTCATAATGAAAGTCCACTTCATACTTTTTTCATCAAATTGATGGGTCACTATTGCTAGAAAATCCCCTAAGGGATAAGAGTAGACAAAGTGATTGTAAAAATTCAGCTAAGCTGAATTAGAAAGTTTATGTGTTAATTAATGGAACTTACCTTCTGTAAGTCATCAATCCATCGAAGGCCATCACTCCATTTTCATTGAAATCATCAGATGCCAGGTAGAGAACATGATATTATCTCTCTTCAGCATCATAGGCCGTTGACAGGTAGTTTTTACTGAAGATTGTAGATGTAGTTACCATGTTTGGATCAGCTTCACTGTAGATTGTAGATGGAGTAACTAAGTTCAGATCAGCTTCACTGAAGATTGTAGATGCAGTTACGTTTTGGTCAGCTTCACGGCAGATTGTAGATGCAGTAACCATGTTTGGGTCAGCTTTACTGCAGACTGTAGATGCATTAACCATGTTTTGATCAGCTTCACTGCAGATTGTAGATGCAGTTACCATGTTTGGATCAGCTTCACTGCAGACTGTAGATGCATTTATGTTTTGATCAGCTTCACTGCAGATTGTAGATGCAGGTACCATGATAGGGTCAGCCTCACTGCAGATTGTAGATGCAGTTACCATGTTTGGATCAGCTTCACTGCAGACTGTAGATGCATTTATGTTTTGATCAGCTTCACTGCAGATTGTAGATGCAGTTACCATGTTTGGATCAGCTTCACTGCAGACTGTAGATGCGTTTATGTTTTGATCAGCTTCACTGCAGATTGTAGATGCAGGTACCATGTTAGGGTCAGACTCACTGCAGATTGCAGATGCAGTTATCATGTTTTGATCAGTTTCACTGCAGACTGTAGATGCAGTTACCATGTTTCGATGAGCTACACCGCAGATTGTAGATGCAGTTATAATGTTTTGATCAGTTTCACTATGGATTGTAGATGCAGCTATCATGTTTGGATCAGCTTCACTGTTTATTGTAGATGCAGTTACTATGTTAGGATAAGCTTCACTGCAGATTGTAGATTCAGTTACCATGTATGGGGGGAGGGGAGTATTGCCTAACGATGTTTCTGCCTGGAGTGGTCACATATATCTGGCTAACGTACGGTGGTCTCATCATGTAAATTCCAAGGTAGCTTTTGCGTTTTCGGAAAATGGTACGAGGCAAAACTGCATTGTTTCTAACTATGCGGTAGTTTTCAACAGATCTTGGGAAACAGTATTTTCTGTAGCGGCTGTATAATTGGTCATGAACACTCAGCAGTGCTGTTCATAGGGATCCTTCCAGAACCAGGAATGATGCTTCCAATACTGTCTTCAGGTTTGAAAAGCTCTGTTGGATGAGGCATGTTGGGATTCATGTTCAGTCGTCACTGCTGTCCTAGTATGGAAGTATGGATGTGCAAGATGTAACATCAAGATGTCCATATTCCTGTCTTTGCAAAGAAGGGACATCCGGAGTGGACCGCAATTATTCTGTAAATATAAAAATATTAGAAAATGAAAGAATTCATAATGAAAGTCCACTTCATCCTTTTTTCATCAAATTGATGGGTCACTATTGCTAGAAAATCCCCTAAGGGATAAGAATAGACAAAGTGATTGTAAAAATTCAGCTAAGCTGAATTAGAAAGTATATGTGTTAATTAATGGAACTTACCTTCTGTAAGTCATCAATCCATCGAAGGCCATCACTCCATTTTCATTGAAATCATCAGATGCAAGGTAGAGAACATGATATTATCTCTCTTCAGCATTATAGGCCATTGACAGGTAGTTTTTACTGAAGATTGTAGATGTAGTTACCATGTTTGGATCAGCTTCACTGTAGATTGAAGATGGAGTAACTAAGTTCAGATCAGCTTCACTGAAGATTGTAGATGCAGTTAAAATTTGATCAGCTTCACGGCAGATTGTAGATGCAGTAACCATGGTTGGGTCAGCTTCACTGCAGACTGTAGATGCATTAACCATGTTTTGATCAGCTTCACTGCAGATTGTAGATGCAGTTACCATGTTTGGATCAGCTTCACTGCAGACTGTAGATGCATTTATGTTTTGATCAGCTTCACTGCAGATTGTAGATGCAGGTACCATGATAGGGTCAGCCTCACTGCAGATTGCAGATGCAGTCATCATGTTTTGATCAGTTTCACTGCAGACTGTAGATGCAGTTACCATGTTTCGATGAGCTACACCGCAGATTGTAGATGCAGTTATAATGTTTTGATCAGTTTCACTACGGATTGTAGATGCAGCTATCACGTTTGGATCAGCTTCACTGTAGATTGTAGATGCAGTTACTATGTTTGGATAAGCTTCACTGCAGATTGTAGATGCAGTTACCATGTATGGGGGGAGGGGGGGTATTGCCTAATGATGTTTCTACCTGGAGTGGTCACATATATCTGGCTATTGTACGGTGGTCTCATCATGTAAATTCCAAGGTAGCTTTTGCGTTTTCGGAAAATGGTACGAGGCAAAACTGCATTGTTTCTAACTATGCGGTAGTTTTCAACAGATCTTGGGAAACAGTATTTTCTGTAGCGGCTGTATAATTGGTCATGAACACTCAGCAGTGCTGTTCATAGGGATCCTTCCAGAACCAGGAATGATGCTTCCAATACTGTCTTCAGGTTTGAAAAGCTCTGTTGGATGAGGCATGTTGCGATTCCAGTTCAGTCGTCACAGCTGTCCTAGTATGGAAGTATGGATGTGCAAGATGTAACCTCAAGATGTCCATATTCCGGTCTTTGCAAAGAAGGGACATCCGGAGTGGACCGCAATGATTCTGTAAAGATAAAAATATTAGAAAATGAAAGAATTCATAATGAAAGTCCACTTCATACTTTTTTCATCAAATTGATGGGTCACTATTGCTAGAAAATCCCCTAAGGGATAAGAATAGACAAAGTGATTGTAAAAATTCAGCTAAGCTGAATTAGAAAGTTTATGTGTTAATTAATGGAACTTACCTTCTGTAAGTCATCAATCCATCGAAGGCCATCACTCCATTTTCATTGAAATCATCAGATGCCAGGTGGAGAACATGATATTATCTCTCTTCAGCATTATAGGCCATTGACAGGTAGTTTTTACTGAAGATTGTAGATGTAGTTACCATGTTTGGATCAGCATCACTGTAGATTGAAGATGGAGTAACTAAGTTCAGATCAGCTTCACTGAAGATTGTAGATGCAGTTAAATTTTGGTCAGCTTCACGGCAGATTGTAGATGCAGTAACCATGGTTGGGTCAGCTTCACTGCAGACTGTAGATGCATTAACCATGTTTTGATCAGCTTCACTGCAGATTGTAGATGCAGTTACCATGTTTGGATCAGCTTCACTGCAGACTGTAGATGCATTTATGTTTTGATCAGCTTCACTGCAGATTGTAGATGCAGGTACCATGATAGGGTCAGCCTCACTGCAGATTGCAGATGCAGTTATCATGTTTTGATCAGTTTCACTGCAGACTGTAGATGCAGTTACCATGTTTCGATGAGCTACACCGCAGATTGTAGATGCAGTTATAATGTTTTGATCAGTTTCACTACGGATTGTAGATGCAGCTATCATGTTTGGATCAGCTTCACTGTAGATTGTAGATGCAGTTACTATGTTTGGATAAGCTTCACTGCAGATTGTAGATGCAGTTACCATGTATGGGGGGGAGGGGGGGTATTGCCTAATGATGTTTCTTCCTGGAGTGGTCACATATATCTGGCTATTGTACGGTGGTCTCATCATGTAAATTCCAAGGTAGCTTTTGCGTTTTCGGAAAATGGTACGAGGCAAAACTGCATTGTTTCTAACTATGCGGTAGTTTTCAACAGATCTTGGGAAACAGTATTTTCTGTAGCGGCTGTATAATTGGTCATGAACACTCAGCAGTGCTGTTCATAGGGATCCTTCCAGAACCAGGAATGATGCTTCCAATACTGTCTTCAGGTTTGAAAAGCTCTGTTGGATGAGGCATGTTGGGATTCATGTTCAGTCGTCACAGCTGTCCTAGTATGGAAGTATGGATGTGCAAGATGTAACATCAAGATGTCCATATTCCTGTCTTTGCAAAGAAGGGACATCCGGAGTGGACCGCAATGATTCTGTAAAGATAAAAATATTAGAAAATGAAAGAATTCATAATGAAAGTCCACTTCATACTTTTTTCATCAAATTGATGGGTCACTATTGCTAGAAAATCCCCTAAGGGATAAGAATAGACAGAGTGATTGTGAAAATCCAGCTAAGCTGAATTAGAAAGTTTATGTGTTAATTAATGGAACTTACCTTCTGTAAGTCATCAATCCATCAAAGGCCATCACTCCATTTTCATTGAAATCATCAGATGCCAGGTAGAGAACATGATATTATCTCTCTTCAACATTATAGGCCGTTGACAGGTAGTTTTTACTGAAGATTGTAGATGTAGTTACCATGTTTGGATCAGCTTCACTGTAGATTGTAGATGGAGTAACTAAGTTCAGATCAGCTTCACTGAAGATTGTAGATGCAGTTACATTTTGGTCAGCTTCACGGCAGATTGTAGATGCAGTAACCATGGTTGGGTCAGCTTCACTGCAGACTGTAGATGCATTAACCATGTTTTGATCAGCTTCACTGCAGATTGTAGATGCAGTTACCATGTTTGGATCAGCTTCACTGCAGACTGTAGATGCATTTATGTTTTGATCAGCTTCACTGCAGATTGTAGATGCAGGTACCATGATAGGGTCAGCCTCACTGCAGATTGCAGATGCAGTTATCATGTTTTGATCAGTTTCACTGCAGACTGTAGATGCAGTTACCATGTTTCGATGAGCTACACCGCAGATTGTAGATGCAGTTATAATGTTTTGATCAGCTTCACTACGGATTGTAGATGCAGCTATCATGTTTGGATCAGCTTCACTGTAGATTGTAGATGCAGTTACTATGTTTGGATAAGCTTCACTGCAGATTGTAGATGCAGTTACCATGTATGGGGGGGAGGGGGGGTATTGCCTAATGATGTTTCTTCCTGGAGTGGTCACATATATCTGGCTATTGTACGGTGGTCTCATCATGTAAATTCCAAGGTAGCTTTTGCGTTTTCGGAAAATGGTACGAGGCAAAACTGCATTGTTTCTAACTATGCGGTAGTTTTCAACAGATCTTGGGAAACAGTATTTTCTGTAGCGGCTGTATAATTGGTCATGAACACTCAGCAGTGCTGTTCATAGGGATCCTTCCAGAACCAGGAATGATGCTTCCAATACTGTCTTCAGGTTTGAAAAGCTCTGTTGGATGAGGCATGTTGGGATTCATGTTCAGTCGTCACAGCTGTCCTAGTATGGAAGTATGGATGTGCAAGATGTAACATCAAGATGTCCATATTCCTGTCTTTGCAAAGAAGGGACATCCGGAGTGGACCGCAATGATTCTGTAAAGATAAAAATATTAGAAAATGAAAGAATTCATAATGAAAGTCCACTTCATACTTTTTTCATCAAATTGATGGGTCACTATTGCTAGAAAATCCCCTAAGGGATAAGAATAGACAGAGTGATTGTGAAAATCCAGCTAAGCTGAATTAGAAAGTTTATGTGTTAATTAATGGAACTTACCTTCTGTAAGTCATCAATCCATCAAAGGCCATCACTCCATTTTCATTGAAATCATCAGATGCCAGGTAGAGAACATGATATTATCTCTCTTCAACATTATAGGCCGTTGACAGGTAGTTTTTACTGAAGATTGTAGATGTAGTTACCATGTTTGGATCAGCTTCACTGTAGATTGTAGATGGAGTAACTAAGTTCAGATCAGCTTCACTGAAGATTGTAGATGCAGTTACATTTTGGTCAGCTTCACGGCAGATTGTAGATGCAGTAACCATGGTTGGGTCAGCTTCACTGCAGACTGTAGATGCATTAACCATGTTTTGATCAGCTTCACTGCAGATTGTAGATGCAGTTACCATGTTTGGATCAGCTTCACTGCAGACTGTAGATGCATTTATGTTTTGATCAGCTTCACTGCAGATTGTAGATGCAGGTACCATGATAGGGTCAGCCTCACTGCAGATTGCAGATGCAGTTATCATGTTTTGATCAGTTTCACTGCAGACTGTAGATGCAGTTACCATGTTTCGATGAGCTACACCGCAGATTGTAGATGCAGTTATAATGTTTTGATCAGCTTCACTACGGATTGTAGATGCAGCTATCATGTTTGGATCAGCTTCACTGTAGATTGTAGATGCAGTTACTATGTTTGGATAAGCTTCACTGCAGATTGTAGATGCAGTTACCATGTATGGGGGGGAGGGGGGGTATTGCCTAATGATGTTTCTTCCTGGAGTGGTCACATATATCTGGCTATTGTACGGTGGTCTCATCATGTAAATTCCAAGGTAGCTTTTGCGTTTTCGGAAAATGGTACGAGGCAAAACTGCATTGTTTCTAACTATGCGGTAGTTTTCAACAGATCTTGGGAAGCAGTATTTTCTGTAGCGGCTGTATAATTGGTCATGAACACTCAGCAGTGCTGTTCATAGGGATCCTTCCAGAACCAGGAATGATGCTTCCAATACTGTCTTCAGGTTTGAAAAGCTCTGTTGGATGAGGCATGTTGGGATTCATGTTCAGTCGTCACAGCTGTCCTAGTATGGAAGTATGGATGTGCAAGATGTAACATCAAGATGTCCATATTCCTGTCTTTGCAAAGAAGGGACATCCGGAGTGGACCGCAATGATTCTGTAAAGATAAAAATATTAGAAAATGAAAGAATTCATAATGAAAGTCCACTTCATACTTTTTTCATCAAATTGATGGGTCACTATTGCTAGAAAATCCCCTAAGGGATAAGAATAGACAAAGTGATTGTAAAAATTCAGCTAAGCTGAATTAGAAAGTTTATGTGTTAATTAATGGAACTTACCTTCTGTAAGTCATCAATCCATCGAAGGCCATCACTCCATTTTCATTGAAATCATCAGATGCCAGGTGGAGAACATGATATTATCTCTCTTCAGCATTATAGGCCATTGACAGGTAGTTTTTACTGAAGATTGTAGATGTAGTTACCATGTTTGGATCAGCATCACTGTAGATTGAAGATGGAGTAACTAAGTTCAGATCAGCTTCACTGAAGATTGTAGATGCAGTTAAATTTTGGTCAGCTTCACGGCAGATAGTAGATGCAGTAACCATGGTTGGGTCAGCTTCACTGCAGACTGTAGATGCATTAACCATGTTTTGATCAGCTTCACTGCAGATTGTAGATGCAGTTACCATGTTTGGATCAGCTTCACTGCAGACTGTAGATGCATTTATGTTTTGATCAGCTTCACTGCAGATTGTAGATCCAGGTACCATGATAGGGTCAGCCTCACTGCAGATTGCAGATGCAGTTATCATGTTTTGATCAGTTTCACTGCAGACTGTAGATGCAGTTACCATGTTTCGATGAGCTACACCGCAGATTGTAGATGCAGTTATAATGTTTTGATCAGTTTCACTACGGATTGTAGATGCAGCTATCATGTTTGGATCAGCTTCACTGTAGATTGTAGATACAGTTACTATGTTTGGATAAGCTTCACTGCAGATTGTAGATGCAGTTACCATGTATGGGGGGGAGGGGGGGTATTGCCTAATGATGTTTCTTCCTGGAGTGGTCACATATATCTGGCTATTGTACGGTGGTCTCATCATGTAAATTCCAAGGTAGCTTTTGCGTTTTCGGAAAATGGTACGAGGCAAAACTGCATTGTTTCTAACTATGCGGTAGTTTTCAACAGATCTTGGGAAACAGTATTTTCTGTAGCGGCTGTATAATTGGTCATGAACACTCAGCAGTGCTGTTCATAGGGATCCTTCCAGAACCAGGAATGATGCTTCCAATACTGTCTTCAGGTTTGAAAAGCTCTGTTGGATGAGGCATGTTGGGATTCATGTTCAGTCGTCACAGCTGTCCTAGTATGGAAGTATGGATGTGCAAGATGTAACATCAAGATGTCCATATTCCTGTCTTTGCAAAGAAGGGACATCCGGAGTGGACCGCAATGATTCTGTAAAGATAAAAATATTAGAAAATGAAAGAATTCATAATGAAAGTCCACTTCATACTTTTTTCATCAAATTGATGGGTCACTATTGCTAGAAAATCCCCTAAGGGATAAGAATAGACAAAGTGATTGTAAAAATTCAGCTAAGCTGAATTAGAAAGTTTATGTGTTAATTAATGGAACTTACCTTCTGTAAGTCATCAATCCATCGAAGGCCATCACTCCATTTTCATTGAAATCATCAGATGCCAGGTGGAGAACATGATATTATCTCTCTTCAGCATTATAGGCCATTGACAGGTAGTTTTTACTGAAGATTGTAGATGTAGTTACCATGTTTGGATCAGCATCACTGTAGATTGAAGATGGAGTAACTAAGTTCAGATCAGCTTCACTGAAGATTGTAGATGCAGTTAAATTTTGGTCAGCTTCACGGCAGATTGTAGATGCAGTAACCATGGTTGGGTCAGCTTCACTGCAGACTGTAGATGCATTAACCATGTTTTGATCAGCTTCACTGCAGATTGTAGATGCAGTTACCATGTTTGGATCAGCTTCACTGCAGACTGTAGATGCATTTATGTTTTGATCAGCTTCACTGCAGATTGTAGATGCAGGTACCATGATAGGGTCAGCCTCACTGCAGATTGCAGATGCAGTTATCATGTTTTGATCAGTTTCACTGCAGACTGTAGATGCAGTTACCATGTTTCGATGAGCTACACCGCAGATTGTAGATGCAGTTATAATGTTTTGATCAGTTTCACTACGGATTGTAGATGCAGCTATCATGTTTGGATCAGCTTCACTGTAGATTGTAGATGCAGTTACTATGTTTGGATAAGCTTCACTGCAGATTGTAGATGCAGTTACCATGTATGGGGGGGAGGGGGGGTATTGCCTAATGATGTTTCTTCCTGGAGTGGTCACATATATCTGGCTATTGTACGGTGGTCTCATCATGTAAATTCCAAGGTAGCTTTTGCGTTTTCGGAAAATGGTACGAGGCAAAACTGCATTGTTTCTAACTATGCGGTAGTTTTCAACAGATCTTGGGAAACAGTATTTTCTGTAGCGGCTGTATAATTGGTCATGAACACTCAGCAGTGCTGTTCATAGGGATCCTTCCAGAACCAGGAATGATGCTTCCAATACTGTCTTCAGGTTTGAAAAGCTCTGTTGGATGAGGCATGTTGGGATTCATGTTCAGTCGTCACAGCTGTCCTAGTATGGAAGTATGGATGTGCAAGATGTAACATCAAGATGTCCATATTCCTGTCTTTGCAAAGAAGGGACATCCGGAGTGGACCGCAATGATTCTGTAAAGATAAAAATATTAGAAAATGAAAGAATTCATAATGAAAGTCCACTTCATACTTTTTTCATCAAATTGATGGGTCACTATTGCTAGAAAATCCCCTAAGGGATAAGAATAGACAGAGTGATTGTGAAAATCCAGCTAAGCTGAATTAGAAAGTTTATGTGTTAATTAATGGAACTTACCTTCTGTAAGTCATCAATCCATCAAAGGCCATCACTCCATTTTCATTGAAATCATCAGATGCCAGGTAGAGAACATGATATTATCTCTCTTCAACATTATAGGCCGTTGACAGGTAGTTTTTACTGAAGATTGTAGATGTAGTTACCATGTTTGGATCAGCTTCACTGTAGATTGTAGATGGAGTAACTAAGTTCAGATCAGCTTCACTGAAGATTGTAGATGCAGTTACATTTTGGTCAGCTTCACGGCAGATTGTAGATGCAGTAACCATGGTTGGGTCAGCTTCACTGCAGATTGTAGATGCAGTTACCATGTATGGGGGGGAGGGGGGGTATTGCCTAATGATGTTTCTACCTGGAGTGGTCACATATATCTGGCTATTGTACGGTGGTCTCATCATGTAAATTCCAAGGTAGCTTTTGCGTTTTCGGAAAATGGTACGAGGCAAAACTGCATTGTTTCTAACTATGCGGTAGTTTTCAACAGATCTTGGGAAACAGTATTTTCTGTAGCGGCTGTATAATTGGTCATGAACACTCAGCAGTGCTGTTCATAGGGATCCTTCCAGAACCAGGAATGATGCTTCCAATACTGTCTTCAGGTTTGAAAAGCTCTGTTGGATGAGGCATGTTGCGATTCCAGTTCAGTCGTCACAGCTGTCCTAGTATGGAAGTATGGATGTGCAAGATGTAACCTCAAGATGTCCATATTCCGGTCTTTGCAAAGAAGGGACATCCGGAGTGGACCGCAATGATTCTGTAAAGATAAAAATATTAGAAAATGAAAGAATTCATAATGAAAGTCCACTTCATACTTTTTTCATCAAATTGATGGGTCACTATTGCTAGAAAATCCCCTAAGGGATAAGAATAGACAAAGTGATTGTAAAAATTCAGCTAAGCTGAATTAGAAAGTTTATGTGTTAATTAATGGAACTTACCTTCTGTAAGTCATCAATCCATCGAAGGCCATCACTCCATTTTCATTGAAATCATCAGATGCCAGGTGGAGAACATGATATTATCTCTCTTCAGCATTATAGGCCATTGACAGGTAGTTTTTACTGAAGATTGTAGATGTAGTTACCATGTTTGGATCAGCATCACTGTAGATTGAAGATGGAGTAACTAAGTTCAGATCAGCTTCACTGAAGATTGTAGATGCAGTTAAATTTTGGTCAGCTTCACGGCAGATTGTAGATGCAGTAACCATGGTTGGGTCAGCTTCACTGCAGACTGTAGATGCATTAACCATGTTTTGATCAGCTTCACTGCAGATTGTAGATGCAGTTAACATGTTTGGATCAGCTTCACTGCAGACTGTAGATGCATTTATGTTTTGATCAGCTTCACTGCAGATTGTAGATGCAGGTACCATGATAGGGTCAGCCTCACTGCAGATTGCAGATGCAGTTATCATGTTTTGATCAGTTTCACTGCAGACTGTAGATGCAGTTACCATGTTTCGATGAGCTACACCGCAGATTGTAGATGCAGTTATAATGTTTTGATCAGTTTCACTACGGATTGTAGATGCAGCTATCATGTTTGGATCAGCTTCACTGTAGATTGTAGATGCAGTTACTATGTTTGGATAAGCTTCACTGCAGATTGTAGATGCAGTTACCATGTATGGGGGGGAGGGGGGGTATTGCCTAATGATGTTTCTTCCTGGAGTGGTCACATATATCTGGCTATTGTACGGTGGTCTCATCATGTAAATTCCAAGGTAGCTTTTGCGTTTTCGGAAAATGGTACGAGGCAAAACTGCATTGTTTCTAACTATGCGGTAGTTTTCAACAGATCTTGGGAAACAGTATTTTCTGTAGCGGCTGTATAATTGGTCATGAACACTCAGCAGTGCTGTTCATAGGGATCCTTCCAGAACCAGGAATGATGCTTCCAATACTGTCTTCAGGTTTGAAAAGCTCTGTTGGATGAGGCATGTTGGGATTCATGTTCAGTCGTCACAGCTGTCCTAGTATGGAAGTATGGATGTGCAAGATGTAACATCAAGATGTCCATATTCCTGTCTTTGCAAAGAAGGGACATCCGGAGTGGACCGCAATGATTCTGTAAAGATAAAAATATTAGAAAATGAAAGAATTCATAATGAAAGTCCACTTCATACTTTTTTCATCAAATTGATGGGTCACTATTGCTAGAAAATCCCCTAAGGGATAAGAATAGACAGAGTGATTGTGAAAATCCAGCTAAGCTGAATTAGAAAGTTTATGTGTTAATTAATGGAACTTACCTTCTGTAAGTCATCAATCCATCAAAGGCCATCACTCCATTTTCATTGAAATCATCAGATGCCAGGTAGAGAACATGATATTATCTCTCTTCAACATTATAGGCCGTTGACAGGTAGTTTTTACTGAAGATTGTAGATGTAGTTACCATGTTTGGATCAGCTTCACTGTAGATTGTAGATGGAGTAACTAAGTTCAGATCAGCTTCACTGAAGATTGTAGATGCAGTTACATTTTGGTCAGCTTCACGGCAGATTGTAGATGCAGTAACCATGGTTGGGTCAGCTTCACTGCAGATTGTAGATGCAGTTACCATGTATGGGGGGGAGGGGGGGTATTGCCTAATGATGTTTCTACCTGGAGTGGTCACATATATCTGGCTATTGTACGGTGGTCTCATCATGTAAATTCCAAGGTAGCTTTTGCGTTTTCGGAAAATGGTACGAGGCAAAACTGCATTGTTTCTAACTATGCGGTAGTTTTCAACAGATCTTGGGAAACAGTATTTTCTGTAGCGGCTGTATAATTGGTCATGAACACTCAGCAGTGCTGTTCATAGGGATCCTTCCAGAACCAGGAATGATGCTTCCAATACTGTCTTCAGGTTTGAAAAGCTCTGTTGGATGAGGCATGTTGGGATTCCAGTTCAGTCGTCACAGCTGTCCTAGTATGGAAGTATGGATGTGCAAGATGTAACATCAAGATGTCCATATTCCTGTCTTTGCAAAGAAGGGACATCCGGAGTGGACCGCAATTATTCTGTAAATATAAAAATATTAGAAAATGAAAGAATTCATAATGAAAGTCCACTTCATCCTTTTTTCATCAAATTGATGGGTCACTATTGCTAGAAAATCCCCTAAGGGATAAGAATAGACAAAGTGATTGTAAAAATTCAGCTAAGCTGAATTAGAAAGTTTATGTGTTAATTAATGGAACTTACCTTCTGTAAGTCATCAATCCATCGAAGGCCATCACTCCATTTTCATTGAAATCATCAGATGCCAGGTGGAGAACATGATATTATCTCTCTTCAGCATTATAGGCTGTTGACAGGTAGTTTTTACTGAAGATTGTAGATGTAGTTACCATGTTTGGATCAGCTTCACTGTAGATTGAAGATGGAGTAACTAAGTTCAGATCAGCTTCACTGAAGATTGTAGATGCAGTTAAATTTTGGTCAGCTTCACGGCAGATTGTAGATGCAGTAACCATGGTTGGGTCAGCTTCACTGCAGACTGTAGATGCAGTAACCATGTTTTGATCAGCTTCACTGCAGATTGTAGATGCAGTTACCATGTTTGGATCAGCTTCACTGCAGACTGTAGATGCGTTTATGTTTTGATCAGCTTCACTGCAGATTGTAGATGCAGGTACCATGTTAGGATCAGCCTCACTGCAGATTGCAGATGCAGTTATCATGTTTTGACCAGTTTCACTGCAGACTGTAGATGCGGTTACCATGTTTCGATGAGCTACACCGCAGATTGTAGATGCAGTTATAATGTTTTGATCAGTTTCACTACGGATTGTAGATGCAGCTATCATGTTTGGATCAGCTTCACTGTAGATTGTAGATGCAGTTACTATGTTTGGATAAGCTTCACTGCAGATTGTAGATGCAGTTACCATGTATGGGGGGGAGGGGGGGTATTGCCTAATGATGTTTCTAACTGGAGTGGTCACATATATCTGGCTATTGTACGGTGGTCTCATCATGTAAATTCCAAGGTAGCTTTTGCGTTTTCGGAAAATGGTACGAGGCAAAACTGCATTGTTTCTAACTATGCGGTAGTTTTCAACAGATCTTGGGAAACAGTATTTTCTGTAGCGGCTGTATAATTGGTCATGAACACTCAGCAGTGCTGTTCATAGGGATCCTTCCAGAACCAGGAATGATGCTTCCAATACTGTCTTCAGGTTTGAAAAGCTCTGTTGGATGAGGCATGTTGCGATTCCAGTTCAGTCGTCACAGCTGTCCTAGTATGGAAGTATGGATGTGCAAGATGTAACCTCAAGATGTCCATATTCCGGTCTTTGCAAAGAAGGGACATCCGGAGTGGACCGCAATGATTCTGTAAAGATAAAAATATTAGAAAATGAAAGAATTCATAATGAAAGTCCACTTCATACTTTTTTCATCAAATTGATGGGTCACTATTGCTAGAAAATCCCCTAAGGGATAAGAATAGACAAAGTGATTGTAAAAATTCAGCTAAGCTGAATTAGAAAGTTTATGTGTTAATTAATGGAACTTACCTTCTGTAAGTCATCAATCCATCGAAGGCCATCACTCCATTTTCATTGAAATCATCAGATGCCAGGTGGAGAACATGATATTATCTCTCTTCAGCATTATAGGCCATTGACAGGTAGTTTTTACTGAAGATTGTAGATGTAGTTACCATGTTTGGATCAGCATCACTGTAGATTGAAGATGGAGTAACTAAGTTCAGATCAGCTTCACTGAAGATTGTAGATGCAGTTAAATTTTGGTCAGCTTCACGGCAGATTGTAGATGCAGTAACCATGGTTGGGTC
The DNA here is from genome assembly GCA_932294295.1 of Alitta virens. NCBI lineage: Eukaryota > Metazoa > Annelida > Polychaeta > Phyllodocida > Nereididae > Alitta > Alitta virens. Next base: position 10,364,846 of record OW028581.1, read on the forward strand.
AGCTTCACTGCAGACTGTAGATGCATTAACCATGTTTTGATCAGCTTCACTGCAGATTGTAGATGCAGTTACCATGTTTGGATCAGCTTCACTGCAGACTGTAGATGCATTTATGTTTTGATCAGCTTCACTGCAGATTGTAGATGCAGGTACCATGATAGGGTCAGCCTCACTGCAGATTGCAGATGCAGTTATCATGTTTTGATCAGTTTCACTGCAGACTGTAGATGCAGTTACCATGTTTCGATGAGCTACACCGCAGATTGTAGATGCAGTTATAATGTTTTGATCAGTTTCACTACGGATTGTAGATGCAGCTATCATGTTTGGATCAGCTTCACTGTAGATTGTAGATGCAGTTACTATGTTTGGATAAGCTTCACTGCAGATTGTAGATGCAGTTACCATGTATGGGGGGGAGGGGGGGTATTGCCTAATGATGTTTCTTCCTGGAGTGGTCACATATATCTGGCTATTGTACGGTGGTCTCATCATGTAAATTCCAAGGTAGCTTTTGCGTTTTCGGAAAATGGTACGAGGCAAAACTGCATTGTTTCTAACTATGCGGTAGTTTTCAACAGATCTTGGGAAACAGTATTTTCTGTAGCGGCTGTATAATTGGTCATGAACACTCAGCAGTGCTGTTCATAGGGATCCTTCCAGAACCAGGAATGATGCTTCCAATACTGTCTTCAGGTTTGAAAAGCTCTGTTGGATGAGGCATGTTGGGATTCATGTTCAGTCGTCACAGCTGTCCTAGTATGGAAGTATGGATGTGCAAGATGTAACATCAAGATGTCCATATTCCTGTCTTTGCAAAGAAGGGACATCCGGAGTGGACCGCAATGATTCTGTAAAGATAAAAATATTAGAAAATGAAAGAATTCATAATGAAAGTCCACTTCATACTTTTTTCATCAAATTGATGGGTCACTATTGCTAGAAAATCCCCTAAGGGATAAGAATAGACAGAGTGATTGTGAAAATCCAGCTAAGCTGAATTAGAAAGTTTATGTGTTAATTAATGGAACTTACCTTCTGTAAGTCATCAATCCATCAAAGGCCATCACTCCATTTTCATTGAAATCATCAGATGCCAGGTAGAGAACATGATATTATCTCTCTTCAACATTATAGGCCGTTGACAGGTAGTTTTTACTGAAGATTGTAGATGTAGTTACCATGTTTGGATCAGCTTCACTGTAGATTGTAGATGGAGTAACTAAGTTCAGATCAGCTTCACTGAAGATTGTAGATGCAGTTACATTTTGGTCAGCTTCACGGCAGATTGTAGATGCAGTAACCATGGTTGGGTCAGCTTCACTGCAGATTGTAGATGCAGTTACCATGTATGGGGGGGAGGGGGGGTATTGCCTAATGATGTTTCTACCTGGAGTGGTCACATATATCTGGCTATTGTACGGTGGTCTCATCATGTAAATTCCAAGGTAGCTTTTGCGTTTTCGGAAAATGGTACGAGGCAAAACTGCATTGTTTCTAACTATGCGGTAGTTTTCAACAGATCTTGGGAAACAGTATTTTCTGTAGCGGCTGTATAATTGGTCATGAACACTCAGCAGTGCTGTTCATAGGGATCCTTCCAGAACCAGGAATGATGCTTCCAATACTGTCTTCAGGTTTGAAAAGCTCTGTTGGATGAGGCATGTTGCGATTCCAGTTCAGTCGTCACAGCTGTCCTAGTATGGAAGTATGGATGTGCAAGATGTAACCTCAAGATGTCCATATTCCGGTCTTTGCAAAGAAGGGACATCCGGAGTGGACCGCAATGATTCTGTAAAGATAAAAATATTAGAAAATGAAAGAATTCATAATGAAAGTCCACTTCATACTTTTTTCATCAAATTGATGGGTCACTATTGCTAGAAAATCCCCTAAGGGATAAGAATAGACAAAGTGATTGTAAAAATTCAGCTAAGCTGAATTAGAAAGTTTATGTGTTAATTAATGGAACTTACCTTCTGTAAGTCATCAATCCATCGAAGGCCATCACTCCATTTTCATTGAAATCATCAGATGCCAGGTGGAGAACATGATATTATCTCTCTTCAGCATTATAGGCCATTGACAGGTAGTTTTTACTGAAGATTGTAGATGTAGTTACCATGTTTGGATCAGCATCACTGTAGATTGAAGATGGAGTAACTAAGTTCAGATCAGCTTCACTGAAGATTGTAGATGCAGTTAAATTTTGGTCAGCTTCACGGCAGATTGTAGATGCAGTAACCATGGTTGGGTCAGCTTCACTGCAGACTGTAGATGCATTAACCATGTTTTGATCAGCTTCACTGCAGATTGTAGATGCAGTTAACATGTTTGGATCAGCTTCACTGCAGACTGTAGATGCATTTATGTTTTGATCAGCTTCACTGCAGATTGTAGATGCAGGTACCATGATAGGGTCAGCCTCACTGCAGATTGCAGATGCAGTTATCATGTTTTGATCAGTTTCACTGCAGACTGTAGATGCAGTTACCATGTTTCGATGAGCTACACCGCAGATTGTAGATGCAGTTATAATGTTTTGATCAGTTTCACTACGGATTGTAGATGCAGCTATCATGTTTGGATCAGCTTCACTGTAGATTGTAGATGCAGTTACTATGTTTGGATAAGCTTCACTGCAGATTGTAGATGCAGTTACCATGTATGGGGGGGAGGGGGGGTATTGCCTAATGATGTTTCTTCCTGGAGTGGTCACATATATCTGGCTATTGTACGGTGGTCTCATCATGTAAATTCCAAGGTAGCTTTTGCGTTTTCGGAAAATGGTACGAGGCAAAACTGCATTGTTTCTAACTATGCGGTAGTTTTCAACAGATCTTGGGAAACAGTATTTTCTGTAGCGGCTGTATAATTGGTCATGAACACTCAGCAGTGCTGTTCATAGGGATCCTTCCAGAACCAGGAATGATGCTTCCAATACTGTCTTCAGGTTTGAAAAGCTCTGTTGGATGAGGCATGTTGGGATTCATGTTCAGTCGTCACAGCTGTCCTAGTATGGAAGTATGGATGTGCAAGATGTAACATCAAGATGTCCATATTCCTGTCTTTGCAAAGAAGGGACATCCGGAGTGGACCGCAATGATTCTGTAAAGATAAAAATATTAGAAAATGAAAGAATTCATAATGAAAGTCCACTTCATACTTTTTTCATCAAATTGATGGGTCACTATTGCTAGAAAATCCCCTAAGGGATAAGAATAGACAGAGTGATTGTGAAAATCCAGCTAAGCTGAATTAGAAAGTTTATGTGTTAATTAATGGAACTTACCTTCTGTAAGTCATCAATCCATCGAAGGCCATCACTCCATTTTCATTGAAATCATCAGATGCCAGGTAGAGAACATGATATTATCTCTCTTCAACATTATAGGCCGTTGACAGGTAGTTTTTACTGAAGATTGTAGATGTAGTTACCATGTTTGGATCAGCTTCACTGTAGATTGTAGATGGAGTAACTAAGTTCAGATCAGCTTCACTGAAGATTGTAGATGCAGTTACATTTTGGTCAGCTTCACGGCAGATTGTAGATGCAGTAACCATGGTTGGGTCAGCTTCACTGCAGATTGTAGATGCAGTTACCATGTATGGGGGGGAGGGGGGGTATTGCCTAATGATGTTTCTACCTGGAGTGGTCACATATATCTGGCTATTGTATGGTGGTCTCATCATGTAAATTCCAAGGTAGCTTTTGCGTTTTCGGAAAATGGTACGAGGCAAAACTGCATTGTTTCTAACTATGCGGTAGTTTTCAACAGATCTTGGGAAACAGTATTTTCTGTAGCGGCTGTATAATTGGTCATGAACACTCAGCAGTGCTGTTCATAGGGATCCTTCCAGAACCAGGAATGATGCTTCCAATACTGTCTTCAGGTTTGAAAAGCTCTGTTGGATGAGGCATGTTGGGATTCCAGTTCAGTCGTCACAGCTGTCCTAGTATGGAAGTATGGATGTGCAAGATGTAACATCAAGATGTCCATATTCCTGTCTTTGCAAAGAAGGGACATCCGGAGTGGACCGCAATTATTCTGTAAATATAAAAATATTAGAAAATGAAAGAATTCATAATGAAAGTCCACTTCATCCTTTTTTCATCAAATTGATGGGTCACTATTGCTAGAAAATCCCCTAAGGGATAAGAATAGACAAAGTGATTGTAAAAATTCAGCTAAGCTGAATTAGAAAGTTTATGTGTTAATTAATGGAACTTACCTTCTGTAAGTCATCAATCCATCGAAGGCCATCACTCCATTTTCATTGAAATCATCAGATGCCAGGTGGAGAACATGATATTATCTCTCTTCAGCATTATAGGCTGTTGACAGGTAGTTTTTACTGAAGATTGTAGATGTAGTTACCATGTTTGGATCAGCTTCACTGTAGATTGAAGATGGAGTAACTAAGTTCAGATCAGCTTCACTGAAGATTGTAGATGCAGTTAAATTTTGGTCAGCTTCACGGCAGATTGTAGATGCAGTAACCATGGTTGGGTCAGCTTCACTGCAGACTGTAGATGCAGTAACCATGTTTTGATCAGCTTCACTGCAGATTGTAGATGCAGTTACCATGTTTGGATCAGCTTCACTGCAGATTGTAGATGCGTTTATCTTTTGATCAGCTTCACTGCAGATTGTAGATGCAGGTACCATGTTAGGATCAGCCTCACTGCAGATTGCAGATGCAGTTATCATGTTTTGACCAGTTTCACTGCAGACTGTAGATGCGGTTACCATGTTTCGATGAGCTACACCGCAGATTGTAGATGCAGTTATAATGTTTTGATCAGTTTCACTACGGATTGTAGATGCAGCTATCATGTTTGGATCAGCTTCACTGTAGATTGTAGATGCAGTTACTATGTTAGGATAAGCTTCACTGCAGATTGTAGATGCAGTTACCATGTATGGGGGGGGGGGAGGGGGGGTATTGCCTAATGATGTTTCTACCTGGAGTGGTCACATATATCTGGCTATTGTACGGTGGTCTCATCATGTAAATTCCAAGGTAGCTTTTGCGTTTTCGGAAAATGGTACGAGGCAAAACTGCATTGTTTCTAACTATGCGGTAGTTTTCAACAGATCTTGGGAAACAGTATTTTCTGTAGCGGCTGTATAATTGGTCATGAACACTCAGCAGTGCTGTTCATAGGGATCCTTCCAGAACCAGGAATGATGCTTCCAATACTGTCTTCAGGTTTGAAAAGCTCTGTTGGATGAGGCATGTTGCGATTCCAGTTCAGTCGTCACAGCTGTCCTAGTATGGAAGTATGGATGTGCAAGATGTAACATCAAGATGTCCATATTCCTGTCTTTGCAAAGAAGGGACATCCGGAGTGGACCGCAATGATTCTGTAAAGATAAAAATATTAGAAAATGAAAGAATTCATAATGAAAGTCCACTTCATACTTTTTTCATCAAATTGATGGGTCACTATTGCTAGAAAATCCCCTAAGGGATAAGAATAGACAAAGTGATTGTAAAAATTCAGCTAAGCTGAATTAGAAAGTTTATGTGTTAATTAATGGAACTTACCTTCTGTAAGTCATCAATCCTTCGAAGGCCATCACTCCACTTTCATTGAAATCATCAGATGCCAGGTGGAGAACATGATATTATCTCTCTTCAGCATTATAGGCCGTTGACAGGTAGTTTTTACTGAAGATTGTAGATGTAGTTACCATGTTTGGATCAGCTTCACTGTAGATTGAAGATGGAGTAACTAAGTTCAGATCAGCTTCACTGAAGATTGTAGATGCAGTTAAATTTTGGTCAGCTTCACGGCAGATTGTAGATGCAGTAACCATGGTTGGGTCAGCTTCACTGCAGACTGTAGATGCATTAACCATGTTTTGATCAGCTTCACTGCAGATTGTAGATGCAGTTACCATGTTTGGATCAGCTTCACTGCAGACTGTAGATGCATTTATGTTTTGATCAGCTTCACTGCAGATTGTAGATGCAGGTACCATGATAGGGTCAGCCTCACTGCAGATTGCAGATGCAGTTATCATGTTTTGATCAGTTTCACTGCAGACTGTAGATGCAGTTACCATGTTTCGATGAGCTACACCGCAGATTGTAGATGCAGTTATAATGTTTTGATCAGTTTCACTACGGATTGTAGATGCAGCTATCATGTTTGGATCAGCTTCACTGTAGATTGTAGATGCAGTTACTATGTTTGGATAAGCTTCACTGCAGATTGTAGATGCAGTTACCATGTATGGGGGGGAGGGGGGGTATTGCCTAATGATGTTTCTACCTGGAGTGGTCACATATATCTGGCTATTGTACGGTGGTCTCATCATGTAAATTCCAAGGTAGCTTTTGTGTTTTCGGAAAATGGTACGAGGCAAAACTGCATTGTTTCTAACTATGCGGTAGTTTTCAACAGATCTTGGGAAACAGTATTTTCTGTAGCGGCTGTATAATTGGTCATGAACACTCAGCAGTGCTGTTCATAGGGATCCTTCCAGAACCAGGAATGATGCTTCCAATACTGTCTTCAGGTTTGAAAAGCTCTGTTGGATGAGGAATGTTGCGATTCCAGTTCAGTCGTCACAGCTGTCCTAGTATGGAAGTATGGATGTGCAAGATGTAACATCAAGATGTCCATATTCCTGTCTTTGCAAAGAAGGGACATCCGGAGTGGACCGCAATGATTGTGTAAAGATAAAAATATTAGAAAATGAAAGAATTCATAATAAGAGTCCACTTCATACTTTTTTCATCAAATTGATGGGTCACTATTGCTAGAAAATCCCCTAAGGGATAAGAATAGACAAAATGATTGTAAAAATTCAGCTAAGCTGAATTAGAAAGTTTATGTGTTAATTAATGGAACTTACCTTCTGTAAGTCATCAATCCTTCGAAGGCCATCACTCCATTTTCATTGAAATCATCAGATGCCAGGTGGAGAACATGATATTATCTCTCTTCAGCATTATAGGCCGTTGACAGGTAGTTTTTACTGAAGATTGTAGATGTAGTTACCATGTTTGGATCAGCTTCACTGTAGATTGAAGATGGAGTAACTAAGTTCAGATCAGCTTCACTGAAGATTGTAGATGCAGTTAAATTTTGATCAGCTTCACGACAGATTGTAGATGCAGTAACCATGGTTGGGTCAGCTTCACTGCAGACTGTAGATGCATTAACCATGTTTTGATCAGCTTCACTGCAGATTGTAGATGCAGTTACCATGTTTGGATCAGCTTCACTGCAGACTGTAGATGCATTTATGTTTTGATCAGCTTCACTGCAGATTGTAGATGCAGGTACCATGATAGGGTCAGCCTCACTGCAGATTGCAGATGCAGTTATCATGTTTTGATCAGTTTCACTGCAGACTGTAGATGCAGTTACCATGCTTCGATGAGCTACACCGCAGATTTTAGATGCAGTTATAATGTTTTGATCAGTTTCACTACGGATTGTAGATGCAGCTATCATGTTTGGATCAGCTTCACTGTAGATTGTAGATGCAGCTACTATGTTTGGATAAGCTTCACTGCAGATTGTAGATGCAGTTACAATGTATGGGGGGGAGGGGGGGTATTGCCTAATGATGTTTCTACCTGGAGTGGTCACATATATCTGGCTATTGTACGGTGGTCTCATCATGTAAATTCCAAGGTAGCTTTTGCGTTTTCGGAAAATGGTACGAGGCAAAACTGCATTGTTTCTAACTATGCGGTAGTTTTCAACAGATCTTGGGAAACAGTATTTTCTGTAGCGGCTGTATAATTGGTCATGAACACTCAGCAGTGCTGTTCATAGGGATCCTTCCAGAACCAGGAATGATGCTTCCAATACTGTCTTCAGGTTTGAAAAGCTCTCTTGGATGAGGCATGTTGCGATTCCAGTTCAGTCGTCACAGCTGTCCTAGTATGGAAGTATGGATGTGCAAGATGTAACATCAAGATGTCCATATTCCTGTCTTTGCAAAGAAGGGACATCCGGAGTGGACCGCAATGATTCTGTAAAGATAAAAATATTAGAAAATGAAAGAATTCATAATGAAAGTCCACTTCATACTTTTTTCATCAAATTGATGGGTCACTATTGCTAGAAAATCCCCTAAGGGATAAGAATAGACAAAGTGATTGTAAAAATTCAGCTAAGCTGAATTAGAAAGTTTATGTGTTAATTAATGGAACTTACCTTCTGTAAGTCATCAATCCATCGAAGGCCATCACTCCATTTTCATTGAAATCATCAGATGCCAGGTAGAGAACATGATATTATCTCTCTTCAGCATCATAGGCCGTTGACAGGTAGTTTTTACTGAAGATTGTAGATGTAGTTACCATGTTTGGATCAGCTTCACTGTAGATTGTAGATGGAGTAACTAAGTTCAGATCAGCTTCACTGAAGATTGTAGATGCAGTTACGTTTTGGTCAGCTTCACGGCAGATTGTAGATGCAGTAACCATGTTTGGGTCAGCTTTACTGCAGACTGTAGATGCAGTAACCATGTTTTGATCAGCTTCACTGCAGATTGTAGATGCAGTTTCCATGTTTGGATCAGCTTCACTGCAGACTGTAGATGCGTTTATGTTTTGATCAGCTTCACTGCAGATTGTAGATGCAGGTACCATGTTAGGGTCAGACTCACTGCAGATTGCAGATGCAGTTATCATGTTTTGATCAGTTTCACTGCAGACTGTAGATGCAGTTACCATGTTTCGATGAGCTACACCGCAGATTGTAGATGCAGTTATAATGTTTTGATCAGTTTCACTATGGATTGTAGATGCAGCTATCATGTTTGGATCAGCTTCACTGTTTATTGTAGATGCAGTTACTATGTTTGGATAAGCTTCACTGCAGATTGTAGATTCAGTTACCATGTATGGGGGGAGGGGGAGTATTGCCTAACGATGTTTCTGCCTGGAGTGGTCACATATATCTGGCTAACGTACGGTGGTCTCATCATGTAAATTCCAAGGTAGCTTTTGCGTTTTCGGAAAATGGTACGAGGCAAAACTGCATTGTTTCTAACTATGCGGTAGTTTTCAACAGATCTTGGGAAACAGTATTTTCTGTAGCGGCTGTATAATTGGTCATGAACACTCAGCAGTGCTGTTCATAGGGATCCTTCCAGAACCAGGAATGATGCTTCCAATACTGTCTTCAGGTTTGAAAAGCTCTGTTGGATGAGGCATGTTGGGATTCATGTTCAGTCGTCACTGCTGTCCTAGTATGGAAGTATGGATGTGCAAGATGTAACATCAAGATGTCCATATTCCTGTCTTTGCAAAGAAGGGACATCCGGAGTGGACCGCAATTATTCTGTAAATATAAAAATATTAGAAAATGAAAGAATTCATAATGAAAGTCCACTTCATCCTTTTTTCATCAAATTGATGGGTCACTATTGCTAGAAAATCCCCTAAGGGATAAGAATAGACAAAGTGATTGTAAAAATTCAGCTAAGCTGAATTAGAAAGTTTATGTGTTAATTAATGGAACTTACCTTCTGTAAGTCATCAATCCATCGAAGGCCATCACTCCATTTTCATTGAAATCATCAGATGCAAGGTAGAGAACATGATATTATCTCTCTTCAGCATTATAGGCCATTGACAGGTAGTTTTTACTGAAGATTGTAGATGTAGTTACCATGTTTGGATCAGCTTCACTGTAGATTGAAGATGGAGTAACTAAGTTCAGATCAGCTTCACTGAAGATTGTAGATGCAGTTAAAATTTGATCAGCTTCACGGCAGATTGTAGATGCAGTAACCATGGTTGGGTCAGCTTCACTGCAGACTGTAGATGCATTAACCATGTTTTGATCAGCTTCACTGCAGATTGTAGATGCAGTTACCATGTTTGGATCAGCTTCACTGCAGACTGTAGATGCATTTATGTTTTGATCAGCTTCACTGCAGATTGTAGATGCAGGTACCATGATAGGGTCAGCCTCACTGCAGATTGCAGATGCAGTTATCATGTTTTGATCAGTTTCACTGCAGACTGTAGATGCAGTTACCATGTTTCGATGAGCTACACCGCAGATTGTAGATGCAGTTATAATGTTTTGATCAGTTTCACTACGGATTGTAGATGCAGCTATCATGTTTGGATCAGCTTCACTGTAGATTGTAGATGCAGTTACTATGTTTGGATAAGCTTCACTGCAGATTGTAGATGCAGTTACCATGTATGGGGGGAGGGGGGGTATTGCCTAATGATGTTTCTACCTGGAGTGGTCACATATATCTGGCTATTGTACGGTGGTCTCATCATGTAAATTCCAAGGTAGCTTTTGCGTTTTCGGAAAATGGTACGAGGCAAAACTGCATTGTTTCTAACTATGCGGTAGTTTTCAACAGATCTTGGGAAACAGTATTTTCTGTAGCGGCTGTATAATTGGTCATGAACACTCAGCAGTGCTGTTCATAGGGATCCTTCCAGAACCAGGAATGATGCTTCCAATACTGTCTTCAGGTTTGAAAAGCTCTGTTGGATGAGGCATGTTGCGGTTCCAGTTCAGTCGTCACAGCTGTCCTAGTATGGAAGTATGGATGTGCAAGATGTAACCTCAAGATGTCCATATTCCGGTCTTTGCAAAGAAGGGACATCCGGAGTGGACCGCAATGATTCTGTAAAGATAAAAATATTAGAAAATGAAAGAATTCATAATGAAAGTCCACTTCATACTTTTTTCATCAAATTGATGGGTCACTATTGCTAGAAAATCCCCTAAGGGATAAGAATAGACAAAGTGATTGTAAAAATTCAGCTAAGCTGAATTAGAAAGTTTATGTGTTAATTAATGGAACTTACCTTCTGTAAGTCATCAATCCATCGAAGGCCATCACTCCATTTTCATTGAAATCATCAGATGCCAGGTGGAGAACATGATATTATCTCTCTTCAGCATTATAGGCCATTGACAGGTAGTTTTTACTGAAGATTGTAGATGTAGTTACCATGTTTGGATCAGCATCACTGTAGATTGAAGATGGAGTAACTAAGTTCAGATCAGCTTCACTGAAGATTGTAGATGCAGTTAAATTTTGGTCAGCTTCACGGCAGATTGTAGATGCAGTAACCATGGTTGGGTCAGCTTCACTGCAGACTGTAGATGCATTAACCATGTTTTGATCAGCTTCACTGCAGATTGTAGATGCAGTTACCATGTTTGGATCAGCTTCACTGCAGACTGTAGATGCATTTATGTTTTGATCAGCTTCACTGCAGATTGTAGATGCAGGTACCATGATAGGGTCAGCCTCACTGCAGATTGCAGATGCAGTTATCATGTTTTGATCAGTTTCACTGCAGACTGTAGATGCAGTTACCATGTTTCGATGAGCTACACCGCAGATTGTAGATGCAGTTATAATGTTTTGATCAGTTTCACTACGGATTGTAGATGCAGCTATCATGTTTGGATCAGCTTCACTGTAGATTGTAGATGCAGTTACTATGTTTGGATAAGCTTCACTGCAGATTGTAGATGCAGTTACCATGTATGGGGGGGAGGGGGGGTATTGCCTAATGATGTTTCTTCCTGGAGTGGTCACATATATCTGGCTATTGTACGGTGGTCTCAACATGTAAATTCCAAGGTAGCTTTTGCGTTTTCGGAAAATGGTACGAGGCAAAACTGCATTGTTTCTAACTATGCGGTAGTTTTCAACAGATCTTGGGAAACAGTATTTTCTGTAGCGGCTGTATAATTGGTCATGAACACTCAGCAGTGCTGTTCATAGGGATCCTTCCAGAACCAGGAATGATGCTTCCAATACTGTCTTCAGGTTTGAAAAGCTCTGTTGGATGAGGCATGTTGGGATTCATGTTCAGTCGTCACAGCTGTCCTAGTATGGAAGTATGGATGTGCAAGATGTAACATCAAGATGTCCATATTCCTGTCTTTGCAAAGAAGGGACATCCGGAGTGGACCGCAATGATTCTGTAAAGATAAAAATATTAGAAAATGAAAGAATTCATAATGAAAGTCCACTTCATACTTTTTTCATCAAATTGATGGGTCACTATTGCTAGAAAATCCCCTAAGGGATAAGAATAGACAGAGTGATTGTGAAAATCCAGCTAAGCTGAATTAGAAAGTTTATGTGTTAATTAATGGAACTTACCTTCTGTAAGTCATCAATCCATCAAAGGCCATCACTCCATTTTCATTGAAATCATCAGATGCCAGGTAGAGAACATGATATTATCTCTCTTCAACATTATAGGCCGTTGACAGGTAGTTTTTACTGAAGATTGTAGATGTAGTTACCATGTTTGGATCAGCTTCACTGTAGATTGTAGATGGAGTAACTAAGTTCAGATCAGCTTCACTGAAGATTGTAGATGCAGTTACATTTTGGTCAGCTTCACGGCAGATTGTAGATGCAGTAACCATGGTTGGGTCAGCTTCACTGCAGACTGTAGATGCATTAACCATGTTTTGATCAGCTTCACTGCAGATTGTAGATGCAGTTACCATGTTTGGATCAGCTTCACTGCAGACTGTAGATGCATTTATGTTTTGATCAGCTTCACTGCAGATTGTAGATGCAGGTACCATGATAGGGTCAGCCTCACTGCAGATTGCAGATGCAGTTATCATGTTTTGATCAGTTTCACTGCAGACTGTAGATGCAGTTACCATGTTTCGATGAGCTACACCGCAGATTGTAGATGCAGTTATAATGTTTTGATCAGTTTCACTACAGATTGTAGATGCAGCTATCATGTTTGGATCAGCTTCACTGTAGATTGTAGATGCAGTTACTATGTTTGGATAAGCTTCACTGCAGATTGTAGATGCAGTTACCATGTATGGGGGGGAGGGGGGGTATTGCCTAATGATGTTTCTTCCTGGAGTGGTCACATATATCTGGCTATTGTACGGTGGTCTCATCATGTAAATTCCAAGGTAGCTTTTGCGTTTTCGGAAAATGGTACGAGGCAAAACTGCATTGTTTCTAACTATGCGGTAGTTTTCAACAGATCTTGGGAAACAGTATTTTCTGTAGCGGCTGTATAATTGGTCATGAACACTCAGCAGTGCTGTTCATAGGGATCCTTCCAGAACCAGGAATGATGCTTCCAATACTGTCTTCAGGTTTGAAAAGCTCTGTTGGATGAGGCATGTTGGGATTCATGTTCAGTCGTCACAGCTGTCCTAGTATGGAAGTATGGATGTGCAAGATGTAACATCAAGATGTCCATATTCCTGTCTTTGCAAAGAAGGGACATCCGGAGTGGACCGCAATGATTCTGTAAAGATAAAAATATTAGAAAATGAAAGAATTCATAATGAAAGTCCACTTCATACTTTTTTCATCAAATTGATGGGTCACTATTGCTAGAAAATCCCCTAAGGGATAAGAATAGACAGAGTGATTGTGAAAATCCAGCTAAGCTGAATTAGAAAGTTTATGTGTTAATTAATGGAACTTACCTTCTGTAAGTCATCAATCCATCAAAGGCCATCACTCCATTTTCATTGAAATCATCAGATGCCAGGTAGAGAACATGATATTATCTCTCTTCAACATTATAGGCCGTTGACAGGTAGTTTTTACTGAAGATTGTAGATGTAGTTACCATGTTTGGATCAGCTTCACTGTAGATTGTAGATGGAGTAACTAAGTTCAGATCAGCTTCACTGAAGATTGTAGATGCAGTTACATTTTGGTCAGCTTCACGGCAGATTGTAGATGCAGTAACCATGGTTGGGTCAGCTTCACTGCAGATTGTAGATGCAGTTACCATGTATGGGGGGGAGGGGGGGTATTGCCTAATGATGTTTCTACCTGGAGTGGTCACATATATCTGGCTATTGTACGGTGGTCTCATCATGTAAATTCCAAGGTAGCTTTTGCGTTTTCGGAAAATGGTACGAGGCAAAACTGCATTGTTTCTAACTATGCGGTAGTTTTCAACAGATCTTGGGAAACAGTATTTTCTGTAGCGGCTGTATAATTGGTCATGAACACTCAGCAGTGCTGTTCATAGGGATCCTTCCAGAACCAGGAATGATGCTTCCAATACTGTCTTCAGGTTTGAAAAGCTCTGTTGGATGAGGCATGTTGGGATTCCAGTTCAGTCGTCACAGCTGTCCTAGTATGGAAGTATGGATGTGCAAGATGTAACCTCAAGATGTCCATATTCCGGTCTTTGCAAAGAAGGGACATCCGGAGTGGACCGCAATGATTCTGTAAAGATAAAAATATTAGAAAATAAAAGAATTCATAATGAAAGTCCACTTCATCCTTTTTTCATCAAATTGATGGGTCACTATTGCTAGAAAATCCCCTAAGGGATAAGAATAGACAAAGTGATTGTAAAAATTCAGCTAAGCTGAATTAGAAAGTTTATGTGTTAATTAATGGAACTTACCTTCTGTAAGTCATCAATCCATCGAAGGCCATCACTCCATTTTCATTGAAATCATCAGATGCCAGGTGGAGAACATGATATTATCTCTCTTCAGCATTATAGGCCATTGACAGGTAGTTTTTACTGAAGATTGTAGATTTAGTTACCATGTTTGGATCAGCATCACTGTAGATTGAAGATGGAGTAACTAAGTTCAGATCAGCTTCACTGAAGATTGTAGATGCAGTTAAATTTTGGTCAGCTTCACGGCAGATTGTAGATGCAGTAACCATGGTTGGGTCAGCTTCACTGCAGACTGTAGATGCATTAACCATGTTTTGATCAGCTTCACTGCAGATTGTAGATGCAGTTACCATGTTTGGATCAGCTTCACTGCAGACTGTAGATGCATTTATGTTTTGATCAGCTTCACTGCAGATTGTAGATGCAGGTACCATGATAGGGTCAGCCTCACTGCAGATTGCAGATGCAGTTATCATGTTTTGATCAGTTTCACTGCAGACTGTAGATGCAGTTACCATGTTTCGATGAGCTACACCGCAGATTGTAGATGCAGTTATAATGTTTTGATCAGTTTCACTACGGATTGTAGATGCAGCTATCATGTTTGGATCAGCTTCACTGTAGATTGTAGATGCAGTTACTATGTTTGGATAAGCTTCACTGCAGATTGTAGATGCAGTTACCATGTATGGGGGGGAGGGGGGGTATTGCCTAATGATGTTTCTTCCTGGAGTGGTCACATATATCTGGCTATTGTACGGTGGTCTCATCATGTAAATTCTAAGGTAGCTTTTGCGTTTTCGGAAAATGGTACGAGGCAAAACTGCATTGTTTCTAACTATGCGGTAGTTTTCAACAGATCTTGGGAAACAGTATTTTCTGTAGCGGCTGTATAATTGGTCATGAACACTCAGCAGTGCTGTTCATAGGGATCCTTCCAGAACCAGGAATGATGCTTCCAATACTGTCTTCAGGTTTGAAAAGCTCTGTTGGATGAGGCATGTTGGGATTCATGTTCAGTCGTCACAGCTGTCCTAGTATGGAAGTATGGATGTGCAAGATGTAACATCAAGATGTCCATATTCCTGTCTTTGCAAAGAAGGGACATCCGGAGTGGACCGCAATGATTCTGTAAAGATAAAAATATTAGAAAATGAAAGAATTCATAATGAAAGTCCACTTCATACTTTTTTCATCAAATTGATGGGTCACTATTGCTAGAAAATCCTCTAAGGGATAAGAATAGACAGAGTGATTGTGAAAATCCAGCTAAGCTGAATTAGAAAGTTTATGTGTTAATTAATGGAACTTACCTTCTGTAAGTCATCAATCCATCGAAGGCCATCACTCCATTTTCATTGAAATCATCAGATGCCAGGTAGAGAACATGATATTATCTCTCTTCAACATTATAGGCCGTTGACAGGTAGTTTTTACTGAAGATTGTTGATGTAGTTACCATGTTTGGATCAGCTTCACTGTAGATTGTAGATGGAGTAACTAAGTTCAGATCAGCTTCACTGAAGATTGTAGATGCAGTTACATTTTGGTCAGCTTCACGGCAGATTGTAGATGCAGTAACCATGGTTGGGTCAGCTTCACTGCAGATTGTAGATGCAGTTACCATGTATGGGGGGGAGGGGGGGTATTGCCTAATGATGTTTCTACCTGGAGTGGTCACATATATCTGGCTATTGTACGGTGGTCTCATCATGTAAATTCCAAGGTAGCTTTTGCGTTTTCGGAAAATGGTACGAGGCAAAACTGCATTGTTTCTAACTATGCGGTAGTTTTCAACAGATCTTGGGAAACAGTATTTTCTGTAGCGGCTGTATAATTGGTCATGAACACTCAGCAGTGCTGTTCATAGGGATCCTTCCAGAACCAGGAATGATGCTTCCAATACTGTCTTCAGGTTTGAAAAGCTCTGTTGGATGAGGCATGTTGGGATTCCAGTTCAGTCGTCACAGCTGTCCTAGTATGGAAGTATGGATGTGCAAGATGTAACATCAAGATGTCCATATTCCTGTCTTTGCAAAGAAGGGACATCCGGAGTGGACCGCAATTATTCTGTAAATATAAAAATATTAGAAAATGAAAGAATTCATAATGAAAGTCCACTTCATCCTTTTTTCATCAAATTGATGGGTCACTATTGCTAGAAAATCCCCTAAGGGATAAGAATAGACAAAGTGATTGTAAAAATTCAGCTAAGCTGAATTAGAAAGTTTATGTGTTAATTAATGGAACTTACCTTCTGTAAGTCATCAATCCATCGAAGGCCATCACTCCATTTTCATTGAAATCATCAGATGCCAGGTGGAGAACATGATATTATCTCTCTTCAGCATTATAGGCTGTTGACAGGTAGTTTTTACTGAAGATTGTAGATGTAGTTACCATGTTTGGATCAGCTTCACTGTAGATTGAAGATGGAGTAACTAAGTTCAGATCAGCTTCACTGAAGATTGTAGATGCAGTTAAATTTTGGTCAGCTTCACGGCAGATTGTAGATGCAGTAACCATGGTTGGGTCAGCTTCACTGCAGACTGTAGATGCAGTAACCATGTTTTGATCAGCTTCACTGCAGATTGTAGATGCAGTTACCATGTTTGGATCAGCTTCACTGCAGACTGTAGATGCGTTTATCTTTTGATCAGCTTCACTGCAGATTGTAGATGCAGGTACCATGTTAGGATCAGCCTCACTGCAGATTGCAGATGCAGTTATCATGTTTTGACCAGTTTCACTGCAGACTGTAGATGCGGTTACCATGTTTCGATGAGCTACACCGCAGATTGTAGATGCAGTTATAATGTTTTGATCAGTTTCACTACGGATTGTAGATGCAGCTATCATGTTTGGATCAGCTTCACTGTAGATTGTAGATGCAGTTACTATGTTTGGATAAGCTTCACTGCAGATTGTAGATGCAGTTACCATGTATGGGGGGAGGGGGGGTATTGCCTAATGATGTTTCTACCTGGAGTGGTCACATATATCTGGCTATTGTACGGTGGTCTCATCATGTAAATTCCAAGGTAGCTTTTGCGTTTTCGGAAAATGGTACGAGGCAAAACTGCATTGTTTCTAACTATGCGGTAGTTTTCAACAGATCTTGGGAAACAGTATTTTCTGTAGCGGCTGTATAATTGGTCATGAACACTCAGCAGTGCTGTTCATAGGGATCCTTCCAGAACCAGGAATGATGCTTCCAATACTGTCTTCAGGTTTGAAAAGCTCTGTTGGATGAGGCATGTTGCGATTCCAGTTCAGTCGTCACAGCTGTCCTAGTATGGAAGTATGGATGTGCAAGATGTAACCTCAAGATGTCCATATTCCGGTCTTTGCAAAGAAGGGACATCCGGAGTGGACCGCAATGATTCTGTAAAGATAAAAATATTAGAAAATGAAAGAATTCATAATGAAAGTCCACTTCATACTTTTTTCATCAAATTGATGGGTCACTATTGCTAGAAAATCCCCTAAGGGATAAGAATAGACAAAGTGATTGTAAAAATTCAGCTAAGCTGAATTAGAAAGTTTATGTGTTAATTAATGGAACTTACCTTCTGTAAGTCATCAATCCATCGAAGGCCATCACTCCATTTTCATTGAAATCATCAGATGCCAGGTGGAGAACATGATATTATCTCTCTTCAGCATTATAGGCCATTGACAGGTAGTTTTTACTGAAGATTGTAGATGTAGTTACCATGTTTGGATCAGCATCACTGTAGATTGAAGATGGAGTAACTAAGTTCAGATCAGCTTCACTGAAGATTGTAGATGCAGTTAAATTTTGGTCAGCTTCACGGCAGATTGTAGATGCAGTAACCATGGTTGGGTCAGCTTCACTGCAGACTGTAGATGCATTAACCATGTTTTGATCAGCTTCACTGCAGATTGTAGATGCAGTTACCATGTTTGGATCAGCTTCACTGCAGACTGTAGATGCATTTATGTTTTGATCAGCTTCACTGCAGATTGTAGATGCAGGTACCATGATAGGGTCAGCCTCACTGCAGATTGCAGATGCAGTTATCATGTTTTGATCAGTTTCACTGCAGACTGTAGATGCAGTTACCATGTTTCGATGAGCTACACCGCAGATTGTAGATGCAGTTATAATGTTTTGATCAGTTTCACTACGGATTGTAGATGCAGCTATCATGTTTGGATCAGCTTCACTGTAGATTGTAGATGCAGTTACTATGTTTGGATAAGCTTCACTGCAGATTGTAGATGCAGTTACCATGTATGGGGGGGAGGGGGGGGTATTGCCTAATGATGTTTCTTCCTGGAGTGGTCACATATATCTGGCTATTGTACGGTGGTCTCATCATGTAAATTCCAAGGTAGCTTTTGCGTTTTCGGAAAATGGTACGAGGCAAAACTGCATTGTTTCTAACTATGCGGTAGTTTTCAACAGATCTTGGGAAACAGTATTTTCTGTAGCGGCTGTATAATTGGTCATGAACACTCAGCAGTGCTGTTCATAGGGATCCTTCCAGAACCAGGAATGATGCTTCCAATACTGTCTTCAGGTTTGAAAAGCTCTGTTGGATGAGGCATGTTGGGATTCATGTTCAGTCGTCACAGCTGTCCTAGTATGGAAGTATGGATGTGCAAGATGTAACATCAAGATGTCCATATTCCTGTCTTTGCAAAGAAGGGACATCCGGAGTGGACCGCAATGATTCTGTAAAGATAAAAATATTAGAAAATGAAAGAATTCATAATGAAAGTCCACTTCATACTTTTTTCATCAAATTGATGGGTCACTATTGCTAGAAAATCCCCTAAGGGATAAGAATAGACAGAGTGATTGTGAAAATCCAGCTAAGCTGAATTAGAAAGTTTATGTGTTAATTAATGGAACTTACCTTCTGTAAGTCATCAATCCATCAAAGGCCATCACTCCATTTTCATTGAAATCATCAGATGCCAGGTAGAGAACATGATATTATCTCTCTTCAACATTATAGGCCGTTGACAGGTAGTTTTTACTGAAGATTGTAGATGTAGTTACCATGTTTGGATCAGCTTCACTGTAGATTGTAGATGGAGTAACTAAGTTCAGATCAGCTTCACTGAAGATTGTAGATGCAGTTACATTTTGGTCAGCTTCACGGCAGATTGTAGATGCAGTAACCATGGTTGGGTCAGCTTCACTGCAGATTGTAGATGCAGTTACCATGTATGGGGGGAGGGGGGGTATTGCCTAATGATGTTTCTACCTGGAGTGGTCACATATATCTGGCTATTGTACGGTGGTCTCATCATGTAAATTCCAAGGTAGCTTTTGCGTTTTCGGAAAATGGTACGAGGCAAAACTGCATTGTTTCTAACTATGCGGTAGTTTTCAACAGATCTTGGGAAACAGTATTTTCTGTAGCGGCTGTATAATTGGTCATGAACACTCAGCAGTGCTGTTCATAGGGATCCTTCCAGAACCAGGAATGATGCTTCCAATACTGTCTTCAGGTTTGAAAAGCTCTGTTGGATGAGGCATGTTGCGATTCCAGTTCAGTCGTCACAGCTGTCCTAGTATGGAAGTATGGATGTGCAAGATGTAACCTCAAGATGTCCATATTCCGGTCTTTGCAAAGAAGGGACATCCGGAGTGGACCGCAATGATTCTGTAAAGATAAAAATATTAGAAAATGAAAGAATTCATAATGAAAGTCCACTTCATACTTTTTTCATCAAATTGATGGGTCACTATTGCTAGAAAATCCCCTAAGGGATAAGAATAGACAAAGTGATTGTAAAAATTCAGCTAAGCTGAATTAGAAAGTTTATGTGTTAATTAATGGAACTTACCTTCTGTAAGTCATCAATCCATCGAAGGCCATCACTCCATTTTCATTGAAATCATCAGATGCCAGGTGGAGAACATGATATTATCTCTCTTCAGCATTATAGGCCATTGACAGGTAGTTTTTACTGAAGATTGTAGATGTAGTTACCATGTTTGGATCAGCATCACTGTAGATTGAAGATGGAGTAACTAAGTTCAGATCAGCTTCACTGAAGATTGTAGATGCAGTTAAATTTTGGTCAGCTTCACGGCAGATTGTAGATGCAGTAACCATGGTTGGGTCAGCTTCACTGCAGACTGTAGATGCATTAACCATGTTTTGATCAGCTTCACTGCAGATTGTAGATGCAGTTACCATGTTTGGATCAGCTTCACTGCAGACTGTAGATGCATTTATGTTTTGATCAGCTTCACTGCAGATTGTAGATGCAGGTACCATGATAGGGTCAGCCTCACTGCAGATTGCAGATGCAGTTATCATGTTTTGATCAGTTTCACTGCAGACTGTAGATGCAGTTACCATGTTTCGATGAGCTACACCGCAGATTGTAGATGCAGTTATAATGTTTTGATCAGTTTCACTACGGATTGTAGATGCAGCTATCATGTTTGGATCAGCTTCACTGTAGATTGTAGATGCAGTTACTATGTTTGGATAAGCTTCACTGCAGATTGTAGATGCAGTTACCATGTATGGGGGGGAGGGGGGGTATTGCCTAATGATGTTTCTTCCTGGAGTGGTCACATATATCTGGCTATTGTACGGTGGTCTCATCATGTAAATTCCAAGGTAGCTTTTGCGTTTTCGGAAAATGGTACGAGGCAAAACTGCATTGTTTCTAACTATGCGGTAGTTTTCAACAGATCTTGGGAAACAGTATTTTCTGTAGCGGCTGTATAATTGGTCATGAACACTCAGCAGTGCTGTTCATAGGGATCCTTCCAGAACCAGGAATGATGCTTCCAATACTGTCTTCAGGTTTGAAAAGCTCTGTTGGATGAGGCATGTTGGGATTCATGTTCAGTCGTCACAGCTGTCCTAGTATGGAAGTATGGATGTGCAAGATGTAACATCAAGATGTCCATATTCCTGTCTTTGCAAAGAAGGGACATCCGGAGTGGACCGCAATGATTCTGTAAAGATAAAAATATTAGAAAATGAAAGAATTCATAATGAAAGTCCACTTCATACTTTTTTCATCAAATTGATGGGTCACTATTGCTAGAAAATCCCCTAAGGGATAAGAATAGACAGAGTGATTGTGAAAATCCAGCTAAGCTGAATTAGAAAGTTTATGTGTTAATTAATGGAACTTACCTTCTGTAAGTCATCAATCCATCGAAGGCCATCACTCCATTTTCATTGAAATCATCAGATGCCAGGTGGAGAACATGATATTATCTCTCTTCAGCATTATAGGCCATTGACAGGTAGTTTTTACTGAAGATTGTAGATGTAGTTACCATGTTTGGATCAGCTTCACTGTAGATTGAAGATGGAGTAACTAAGTTCAGATCAGCTTCACTGAAGATTGTAGATGCAGTTAAATTTTGATCAGCTTCACGGCAGATTGTAGATGCAGTAACCATGGTTGGGTCAGCTTCACTGCAGACTGTAGATGCATTAACCATGTTTTGATCAGCTTCACTGCAGATTGTAGATGCAGTTACCATGTTTGGATCAGCTTCACTGCAGACTGTAGATGCATTTATGTTTTGATCAGCTTCACTGCAGATTGTAGATGCAGGTACCATGATAGGGTCAGCCTCACTGCAGATTGCAGATGCAGTTATCATGTTTTGATCAGTTTCACTGCAGACTGTAGATGCAGTTACCATGTTTCGATGAGCTACACCGCAGATTGTAGATGCAGTTATAATGTTTTGATCAGTTTCACTACGGATTGTAGATGCAGCTATCATGTTTGGATCAGCTTCACTGTAGATTGTAGATGCAGTTACTATGTTTGGATAAGCTTCACTGCAGATTGTAGATGCAGTTACCATGTATGGGGGGAGGGGGGGTATTGCCTAATGATGTTTTTACCTGGAGTGGTCACATATATCTGGCTATTGTACGGTGGTCTCATCATGTAAATTCCAAGGTAGCTTTTGCGTTTTCGGAAAATGGTACGAGGCAAAACTGCATTGTTTCTAACTATGCGGTAGTTTTCAACAGATCTTGGGAAACAGTATTTTCTGTAGCGGCTGTATAATTGGTCATGAACACTCAGCAGTGCTGTTCATAGGGATCCTTCCAGAACCAGGAATGATGCTTCCAATACTGTCTTCAGGTTTGAAAAGCTCTGTTGGATGAGGCATGTTGCGATTCCAGTTCAGTCGTCACAGCTGTCCTAGTATGGAAGTATGGATGTGCAAGATGTAACATCAAGATGTCCATATTCCTGTCTTTGCAAAGAAGGGACATCCGGAGTGGACCGCAATGATTCTGTAAAGATAAAAATATTAGAAAATGAAAGAATTCATAATGAAAGTCCACTTCATACTTTTTTCATCAAATTGATGGGTCACTATTGCTAGAAAATCCCCTAAGAGATAAGAATAGACAAAGTGATTGTAAAAATTCAGCTAAGCTGAATTAGAAAGTTTATGTGTTAATTAATGGAACTTACCTTCTGTAAGTCATCAATCCATCGAAGGCCATCACTCCATTTTCATTGAAATCATCAGATGCCAGGTGGAGAACATGATATTATCTCTCTTCAGCATTATAGGCCATTGACAGGTAGTTTTTACTGAAGATTGTAGATGTAGTTACCATGTTTGGATCAGCTTCACTGTAGATTGAAGATGGAGTAACTAAGTTCAGATCAGCTTCACTGAAGATTGTAGATGCAGTTAAATTTTGATCAGCTTCACGGCAGATTGTAGATGCAGTAACCATGGTTGGGTCAGCTTCACTGCAGACTGTAGATGCATTAACCATGTTTTGATCAGCTTCACTGCAGATTGTAGATGCAGTTACCATGTTTGGATCAGCTTCACTGCAGACTGTAGATGCATTTATGTTTTGATCAGCTTCACTGCAGATTGTAGATGCAGGTACCATGATAGGGTCAGCCTCACTGCAGATTGCAGATGCAGTTATCATGTTTTGATCAGTTTCACTGCAGACTGTAGATGCAGTTACCATGTTTCGATGAGCTACACCGCAGATTGTAGATGCAGTTATAATGTTTTGATCAGTTTCACTACGGATTGTAGATGCAGCTATCATGTTTGGATCAGCTTCACTGTAGATTGTAGATGCAGTTACTATGTTAGGATAAGCTTCACTGCAGAGTGTAGATGCAGTTACCATGTATGGGGGGGAGGGGGGGTATTGCCTAATGATGTTTCTACCTGGAGTGGTCACATATATCTGGCTATTGTACGGTGGTCTCATCATGTAAATTCCAAGGTAGCTTTTGCGTTTTCGGAAAATGGTACGAGGCAAAACTGCATTGTTTCTAACTATGCGGTAGTTTTCAACAGATCTTGGGAAACAGTATTTTCTGTAGCGGCTGTATAATTGGTCATGAACACTCAGCAGTGCTGTTCATAGGGATCCTTCCAGAACCAGGAATGATGCTTCCAATACTGTCTTCAGGTTTGAAAAGCTCTGTTGGATGAGGCATGTTGCGATTCCAGTTCAGTCGTCACAGCTGTCCTAGTATGGAAGTATGGATGTGCAAGATGTAACATCAAGATGTCCATATTCCTGTCTTTGCAAAGAAGGGACAAACGGAGTGGACCGCAATGATTCTGTAAAGATAAAAATATTAGAAAATGAAAGAATTCATAATGAAAGTCCACTTCATACTTTTTTCATCAAATTGATGGGTCACTATTGCTAGAAAATCCCCTAAGGGATAAGAATAGACAAAGTGATTGTAAAAATTCAGCTAAGCTGAATTAGAAAGTTTATGTGTTAATTAATGGAACTTACCTTCTGTAAGTCATCAATCCATCGAAGGCCATCACTCCATTTTCATTGAAATCATCAGATGCCAGGTGGAGAACATGATATTATCTCTCTTCAGCATTATAGGCCGTTGACAGGTAGTTTTTACTGAAGATTGTAGATGTAGTTACCATGTTTGGATCAGCTTCACTGTAGATTGAAGATGGAGTAACTAAGTTCAGATCAGCTTCACTGAAGATTGTAGATGCAGTTAAATTTTGATCAGCTTCACGGCAGATTGTAGATGCAGTAACCATGTTTGGATCAGCTTCACTGCAGACTGTAGATGCATTTATGTTTTGATCAGCTTCACTGCTGATTGTAGATGCAGGTACCATGATAGGGTCAGCCTCACTGCAGATTGCAGATGCAGTTATCATGTTTTGATCAGTTTCACTGCAGACTGTAGATGCAGTTACCATGTTTCGATGAGCTACACCGCAGATTGTAGATGCAGTTATAATGTTTTGATCAGTTTCACTACGGATTGTAGATGCAGCTATCATGTTTGGATCAGCTTCACTGTAGATTGTAGATGCAGTTACTATGTTTGGATAAGCTTCACTGCAGATTGTAGATGCAGTTACCATGTATGGGGGGGAGGGGGGGGTATTGCCTAATGATGTTTCTACCTGGAGTGGTCACATATATCTGGCTATTGTACGGTGGTCTCATCATGTAAATTCCAAGGTAGCTTTTGCGTTTTCGGAAAATGGTACGAGGCAAAACTGCATTGTTTCTAACTATGCGGTAGTTTTCAACAGATCTTGGGAAACAGTATTTTCTGTAGCGGCTGTATAATTGGTCATGAACACTCAGCAGTGCTGTTCATAGGGATCCTTCCAGAACCAGGAATGATGCTTCCAATACTGTCTTCAGGTTTGAAAAGCTCTGTTGGATGAGGCATGTTGGGATTCATGTTCAGTCGTCACAGCTGTCCTAGTATGGAAGTATGGATGTGCAAGATGTAACATCAAGATGTCCATATTCCTGTCTTTGCAAAGAAGGGACATCCGGAGTGGACCGCAATGATTCTGTAAAGATAAAAATATTAGAAAATGAAAGAATTCATAATGAAAGTCCACTTCATACTTTTTTTATCAAATTGATGGGTCACTATTGCTAGAAAATCCCCTAAGGGATAAGAATAGACAGAGTGATTGTGAAAATCCAGCTAATCTGAATTAGAAAGTTTATGTGTTAATTAATGGAACTTACCTTCTGTAAGTCATCAATCCATCGAAGGCCATCACTCCATTTTCATTGAAATCATCAGATGCCAGGTAGAGAACATGATATTATCTCTCTTCAACATTATAGGCCGTTGACAGGTAGTTTTTACTGAAGATTGTAGATGTAGTTACCATGTTTGGATCAGCTTCACTGTAGATTGTAGATGGAGTAACTAAGTTCAGATCAGCTTCACTGAAGATTGTAGATGCAGTTACATTTTGGTCAGCTTCACGGCAGATTGTAGATGCAGTAACCATGGTTGGGTCAGCTTCACTGCAGACTGTAGATGCAGTAACCATGTTTTGATCAGCTTCACTGCAGATTGTAGATGCAGTTACCATGTTTGGATCAGCTTCACTGCAGACTGTAGATGCGTTTATGTTTTGATCAGCTTCACTGCAGATTGTAGATGCAGGTACCATGATAGGGTCAGCCTCACTGCAGATAGCAGATGCAGTTATCATGTTTTGATCAGTTTCACTGCAGACTGTAGATGCAGTTACCATGTTTCGATGAGCTACACCGCAGATTGTAGATGCAGTTATGATGTTTTGATCAGTTTCACTACGGATTGTAGATGCAGCTATCATGTTTGGATCAGCTTCACTGTAGATTGTAGATGCAGTTACTATGTTTGGATAAGCTTCACTGCAGATTGTAGATTCAGTTACCATGTATGGGGGGAGGGGGGATATTGCCTAACGATGTTTTTACCTGGAGTGGTCACATATATCTGGCTATCGTACGGTGGTCTCATCATGTAAATTCCAAGGTAGCTTTTGCGTTTTCGGAAAATGGTACGAGGCAAAACTGCATTGTTTCTAACTATGCGGTAGTTTTCAACAGATCTTGGGAAACAGTATTTTCTGTAGCGGCTGTATAATTGGTCATGAACACTCAGCAGTGCTGTTCATAGGGATCCTTCCAGAACCAGGAATGATGCTTCCAATACTGTCTTCAGGTTTGAAAAGCTCTGTTGGATGAGGCATGTTGGGATTCATGTTCAGTCGTCACAGCTGTCCTAGTATGGAAGTATGGATGTGCAAGATGTAACATCAAGATGTCCATATTCCTGTCTTTGCAAAGAAGGGACATCCGGAGTGGACCGCAATGATTCTGTAAAGATAAAAATATTAGAAAATGAAAGAATTCATAATGAAAGTCCACTTCATACTTTTTTTATCAAATTGATGGGTCACTATTGCTAGAAAATCCCCTAAGGGATAAGAATAGACAGAGTGATTGTGAAAATCCAGCTAATCTGAATTAGAAAGTTTATGTGTTAATTAATGGAACTTACCTTCTGTAAGTCATCAATCCATCGAAGGCCATCACTCCATTTTCATTGAAATCATCAGATGCCAGGTAGAGAACATGATATTATCTCTCTTCAACATTATAGGCCGTTGACAGGTAGTTTTTACTGAAGATTGTAGATGTAGTTACCATGTTTGGATCAGCTTCACTGTAGATTGTAGATGGAGTAACTAAGTTCAGATCAGCTTCACTGAAGATTGTAGATGCAGTTACATTTTGGTCAGCTTCACGGCAGATTGTAGATGCAGTAACCATGGTTGGGTCAGCTTCACTGCAGACTGTAGATGCAGTAACCATGTTTTGATCAGCTTCACTGCAGATTGTAGATGCAGTTACCATGTTTGGATCAGCTTCACTGCAGACTGTAGATGCGTTTATGTTTTGATCAGCTTCACTGCAGATTGTAGATGCAGGTACCATGATAGGGTCAGCCTCACTGCAGATAGCAGATGCAGTTATCATGTTTTGATCAGTTTCACTGCAGACTGTAGATGCAGTTACCATGTTTCGATGAGCTACACCGCAGATTGTAGATGCAGTTATGATGTTTTGATCAGTTTCACTACGGATTGTAGATGCAGCTATCATGTTTGGATCAGCTTCACTGTAGATTGTAGATGCAGTTACTATGTTTGGATAAGCTTCACTGCAGATTGTAGATTCAGTTACCATGTATGGGGGGAGGGGGGATATTGCCTAACGATGTTTTTACCTGGAGTGGTCACATATATCTGGCTATCGTACGGTGGTCTCATCATGTAAATTCCAAGGTAGCTTTTGCGTTTTCGGAAAATGGTACGAGGCAAAACTGCATTGTTTCTAACTATGCGGTAGTTTTCAACAGATCTTGGGAAACAGTATTTTCTGTAGCGGCTGTATAATTGGTCATGAACACTCAGCAGTGCTGTTCATAGGGATCCTTCCAGAACCAGGAATGATGCTTCCAATACTGTCTTCAGGTTTGAAAAGCTCTGTTGGATGAGGCATGTTGGGATTCATGTTCAGTCGTCACAGCTGTCCTAGTATGGAAGTATGTATGTGCAAGATGTAACATCAAGATGTCCATATTCCTGTCTTTGCAAAAAAGGGACATCCGGAGTGGACCGCAATGATTCTGTAAAGATAAAAATATTAGAAAATGAAAGAATTCATAATGAAAGTCCACTTCATACTTTTTTCATCAAATTGATGGGTCACTATTGCTAGAAAATCCCCTAAGGGATAAGAATAGACAAAGTGATTGTAAAAATTCAGCTAAGCTGAATTAGAAAGTTTATGTGTTAATTAATGGAACTTACCTTCTGTAAGTCATCAATCCATCGAAGGCCATCACTCCATTTTCATTGAAATCATCAGATGCCAGGTAGAGAATATGATATTATCTCTCTTCAAAATCATAGGCCGTTGACAGGTAGTTTTTACTGAAGATTGTAGATGTAGTTACCATGTTTGGATCAGCTTCACTTTAGATTGTAGATGGAGTAACTAAGTTCAGATCAGCTTCACTGAAGATTGTAGATGCAGTTACATTTTGATCAGCTTCACTGCAGATTGTAGATGCAGTAACCATGTTTGGGTCAGCTTCACGGCAGACTGTAGATGCAGTAACCATGTTTTGATCAGCTTCACTGCAGATTGTAGATGCAGTTACCATGTGTGGATCAGCTTCACTGCAGACTGTAGATGCGTTTATGTTTTGATCAGCTTCACTGCAGAATGTAGATGCAGGTACCATGATAGGGTCAGCCTCACTGCAGATTGCAGATGCAGTTATCATGTTTTGATCAGTTTCACTGCAGACTGTAGATGCAGTTACCATGTTTCAATGAGCTACACCGCAGATTGTAGATGCAGTTATAATGTTTTGATCAGTTTCACTACGGATTGTAGATGCAGCTATCATGTTTGGATCAGCTTCACTGTAGATTGTAGATGCAGTTACTATGTTTGGATAAGCTTCACTGCAGATTGTAGATTCAGTTACCATGTATGGGGGGAGGGGGGGTATTGCCTAACGATGTTTCTACCTGGAGTGGTCACATATATCTGGCTATCGTACGGTGGTCTCATCATGTAAATTCCAAGGTAGCTTTTGCGTTTTCGGAAAATGGTACGAGGCAAAACTGCATTGTTTCTAACTATGCGGTAGTTTTCAACAGATCTTGGGAAACAGTATTTTCTGTAGCGGCTGTATAATTGGTCATGAACACTCAGCAGTGCTGTTCATAGGGATCCTTTCAGAACCAGGAATGATGCTTCCAATACTGTCTTCAGGTTTGAAAAGCTCTGTTGGATGAGGCATGTTGGGATTCATGTTCAGTCGTCACAGCTGTCCTAGTATGGAAGTATGGATGTGCAAGATGTAACATCAAGATGTCCATATTCCTGTCTTTGCAAAAAAGGGACATCCGGAGTGGACCGCAATGATTCTGTAAAGATAAAAATATTAGAAAATGAAAGAATTCATAATGAAAGTCCACTTCATACTTTTTTCATCAAATTGATGGGTCACTATTGCTAGAAAATCCCCTAAGGGATAAGAATAGACAAAGTGATTGTAAAAATTCAGCTAAGCTGAATTAGAAAGTTTATGTGTTAATTAATGGAACTTACCTTCTGTAAGTCATCAATCCATCGAAGGCCATCACTCCATTTTCATTGAAATCATCAGATGCCAGATAGAGAACATGATATTATCTCTCTTCAGCATCATAGGCCGTTGACAGGTAGTTTTTACTGAAGATTGTAGATGTAGTTACCATGTTTGGATCAGCTTCACTGTAGATTGTAGATGCAGTAACCATGTTTGGGTCAGCTTCACTACGGACTGTAGATGCAGTAACCATGTTTTGATCAGCTTCACTGCAGATTGTAGATGCA
The DNA here is from genome assembly GCA_932294295.1 of Alitta virens. NCBI lineage: Eukaryota > Metazoa > Annelida > Polychaeta > Phyllodocida > Nereididae > Alitta > Alitta virens. The sequence goes on from OW028581.1 coordinate 10,394,455, forward strand.
GTTACCATGTTTCGATCAGCTTTACTGCAGACTGTAGATGCATTTATGTTTCGATCAGCTTTACTGCAGACTGTAGATGCATTTATGTTTTGATCAGCTTCACTGCAGATTGTAGATGCATGTACCATGTTAGGGTCAGCCTCACTGCAGATTGTAGATGCAGTTATCATGTTTTGATCAGTTTCACTGCAGACTGTAGATGCGGTTACCATGTTTCGATGAGCTACATCGCAGATTGTAGATGCAGTTATAATGTTTTGATCAGTTTCACTACGGATTGTAGATGCAGCTATCATGTTTGGATCAGCTTCACTGTAGATTGTAGATGCAGTTACTATGTATGGGGGGAGGGGGGGTATTGCCTAACGATGTTTTTACCTGGAGTGGTCACATATATCTGGCTATCGTACGGTGGTCTCATCATGTAAATTCCAAGGTAGCTTTTGCGTTTTCGGAAAATGGTACGAGGCAAAACTGCATTGTTTCTAACTATGCGGTAGTTTTCAACAGATCTTGGGAAACAGTATTTTCTGTAGCGGCTGTATAATTGGTCATGAACACTCAGCAGTGCTGTTCATAGGGATCCTTCCAGAACCAGGAATGATGCTTCCAATACTGTCTTCAGGTTTGAAAAGCTCTGTTGAATGAGGCATGTTGGGATTCATGTTCAGTCGTCACAGCTGTCCTAGTATGGAAGTATGGATGTGCAAGATGTAACATCAAGATGTCCATATTCCTGTCTTTGCAAAGAAGGGACATCCGGAGTGGACCGCAATTATTCTGTAAAAATAAAAATATTAGAAAATGAAAGAATTCATAATGAAAGTCCACTTCATCCTTTTTTCATCAAATTGATGGGTCACTATTGCTAGAAAATCCCCTAAGGGATAAGAATAGACAAAGTGATTGTAAAAATTCAGCTAAGCTGAATTAGAAAGTTTATGTGTTAATTAATGGAACTTACCTTCTGTAAGTCATCAATCCATCGAAGGCCATCACTCCATTTTCATTGAAATCATCAGATGCAAGGTAGAGAACATGATATTATCTCTCTTCAGCATTATAGGCCGTTGACAGGTAGTTTTTACTAAAGATTGTAGATGTAGTTACCATGTTTGGATCAGCTTCACTGTAGATTGTATATGGAGTAACTAAGTTCAGATCAGCTTCACTGAAGATTGTGGATGCAGTTAAATTTTGGTCAGCTTCACGGCAGATTGTAGATGCAGTAACCTTGGTTGGGTCAGCTTCACTGCAGACTGTAGATGCAGTAACCATGTTTTGATCAGCTTCACTACAGATTGTAGATGCAGTTACCATGTTTCGGTGAGCTACACCGCAGATTGTAGATGCAGTTATAATGTTTTGATCAGTTTCACTACGGATTGTAGATGCAGCTATCATGTTTGGATCAGCTTTACTGTAGATTGTAGATGCAGTTACTATGTTTGGATAAGCTTCACTGCAGATTGTAGATGCAGTTACCATGTATGGGGGGAGGGGGGGGGGGTATTGCCTAACAATGTTTCTACCTGGAGTGCTCACATATATCTGGCTATCGTACGGTGGTCTCATCATGTAAATTCCAAGGTAGCTTTTGCGTTTTCGGAAAATGGTACGAGGCAAAACTGCATTGTTTCTAACTACGCGGTAGTTTTCAACAGATCTTGGAGACAGTATTTTCTGTAGCGGCTGTATAATTGGTCATGAACACTCAGCAGTGCTGTTCATAGGGATCCTTCCAGAACCAGGAATGATGCTTCCAATACTGTCTTCAGGTTTGAAAAGCTCTGTTGGATGAGGCATGTTGCGATTCCAGTTCAGTCGTCACAGCTGTCCTAGTATGGAAGTTTGGATGTGCAAGAGGTAACATCAAGATGTTTATATTCCTGTCTTTGCAAAGAAGGGACGTCCGGAGTGGACCGCAATGATTCTGTAAAGATAAAAATATTAGAAAATGAAAGAATTCATAATGAAAGTCCACTTCATACTTTTTTCATCAAATTGATGGGTCACTATTGCTAGAAAATCCCCTAAGGGATAAGAGTAGACAAAGTGATTGTAAAAATTCAGCTAAGCTGAATTAGAAAGTTTATGTGTTCATTAATGGAACTTACCTTCTGTAAGTCATCAATCCATCGAAGGCCATCACTCCATTTTCATTGAAATCATCAGATGCCAGGTAGAGAACATGATATTATCTCTCTTCAGCATCATAGGCCGTTGACAGGTAGTTTTTACTGAAGATTGTAGATGTAGTTACCATGTTTGGATCAGCTTCACTGTAGATTGTAGATGGAGTAACTAAGTTCAGATCAGCTTCACTGAAGATTGTAGATGCAGTTACGTTTTGGTCAGCTTCACGGCAGATTGTAGATGCAGTAACCATGTTTGGGTCAGCTTTACTGCAGACTGTAGATGCAGTAACCATGTTTTGATCAGCTTCACTGCAGATTGTAGATGCAGTTACCATGTTTGGATCAGCTTCACTGCCGACTGTAGATGCGTTTATGTTTTGATCAGCTTCACTGCAGATTGTAGATGCAGGTACCATGTTAGGGTCAGACTCACTGCAGATTGCAGATGCAGTTATCATGTTTTGATCAGTTTCACTGCAGACTGTAGATGCAGTTACCATGTTTCGATGAGCTACACCGCAGATTGTAGATGCAGTTATAATGTTTTGATCAGTTTCACTATGGATTGTAGATGCAGCTATCATGTTTGGATCAGCTTCACTGTAGATTGTAGATGCAGTTACTATGTTTGGATAAGCTTCACTGCAGATTGTAGATTCAGTTACCATGTATGGGGGGAGGGGGGGGGGTATTGCCTAACGATGTTTCTGCCTGGAGTGGTCACATATATCTGGCTATCGTACGGTGGTCTCATCATGTAAATTCCAAGGTAGCTTTGGCGTTTTCAGAAAATGGTACGAGGCAAAACTGCATTGTTTCTAACTATGCGGTAGTTTTCAACAGATCTTGGGAAACAGTATTTTCTGTAGCGGCTGTATATTTGATCATGAACACTCAGCAGTGCTGTTCATAGGGATCCTTCCAGAACCAGGAATGATGCTTCCAATACTGTCTTCAGGTTTGAAAAGCTCTGTTGGATGAGGCATGTTGGGATTCATGTTCAGTCGTCACAGCTGTCCTAGTATGGAAGTATGGATGTGCAAGATGTAACATCAAGATGTCCATATTCCTATCTTTGCAAAGAAGGGACATCCGGAGTGGACCGCAATGATTCTGTAAAGATAAAAATATTAGAAAATGAAAGAATTCATAATGAAAGTCCACTTCATACTTTTTTCATCAAATTGATGGGTCACTATTGCTAAAAAATCCCCTAAGGGATAAGAATAGACAAAGTGATTGTAAAAATTCAGCTAAGCTGAATTAGAAAGTTTATGTGTTAATTAATGGAACTTACCTTCTGTAAGTCATCAATCCATCGAAGGCCATCACTCCATTTTCATTGAAATCATCAGATGCCAGGTAGAGAACATGATATTATCTCTCTTCAGCATCATAGGCCGTTGACAGGTAGTTTTTACTGAAGATTGTAGATGTAGTTACCATGTTTGGATCAGCTTCACTGTAGATTGTAGATGCAGGTACCATGTAAGGGTCAGCCTCACTGCAGATAGTAGATGCAGTTATCATATTTTGAACAGTTTCACTGCAGACTGTAGATGCGGTTACCATGTTTCGATGAGCTACACCGCAGATTGTAGATGCAGTTATAATGTTTTGATCAGTTTCACTACGGATTGTAGATGCAGCTATCATGTTTGGATCAGCTTCACTGCAGATTGTAGATGCAGATACCAGGTTTGGGTCAGCTTTACTGCAGATTGTAGATGCAGTTAACATGTTTTTATGAGCTACACTGCAGATTGTAGATGCAGTTATCATGTTATGATCAGTTTCACTGCAGATTGTAGATACTTTTACCATGTTTGGATCAGCTTCACTGCAGATTGTAGATGCAGTTACCATGTTTGGAACAGCGTCACTTCAGATTGTTGATACAATGTTTTGATGGGCTACACGGTAGATTGTAGATGCAGGTACCATGTTTTGGATCAGCGTCACTGCAGATTGTAGTTGCAGTTATGAAGTTTTGATGAGCTACACTGCTGATTGTACATGGAGTAACCAAGTTCAGATCAGCCTCATTGCAGATTGTAGATGCAGGTACCAGGTTTGGATCAGCTTCACTGCAGATTGTAGATGCAGTAACCATGTCTTGATGAGCTACACGGAAGAATTAAGATGCAGTTACCAAGTTCAGATCAGCTTCACTGCAGATTGTAGATGCAGGTACCATGTTTGGATCAGCTTCACTGTAGATTGTTGATGCAGTTACCATGTTTTGATGAGCTACACTGCAGATTGTAGATACAATTTACATGTTTGGGGGAGGGGGTATTGCCTAATGATGTTTTTACCTAGAGGGGTCTCATATATCTGGCTATTGTATGGCATTCTCATTCAACAGAATTGGCCACGTTAGAATTGATAGAATTAATCATCACTGAAATGTACGTCAAAAAGTACCCATTAAGATTTATCTTGATTTATCAAAAACCATTGATACACTGGAACATGAAATACTTCTGTTTAAATTAAAACACTATGGCGTGAATGATCTTTCAGTGAAATTACTTCGTAGGTATTTAACTAACAGAGTGCAATATGTTGTTGTAGACAATGTCAAGTCTAATCATGTTCCACTACAGCTTGGTGTTCCACAAGGATCCATTCTTGGTCCTCTTTTAATTATCATTTATGTCAATGATCTTGTCAATGCTACTTCTGTCTTTCATCCAATTGTTTATGCTGATGATACAAATCTTGTTGCTTCCCTGAATACTTTTCAGGGTGAAAGAAATCTAAATGATGAGTTGGTCAGCGTGAGCAATTGGATGAAGGCAAATAAGCTATCTATTAACAAAAGCAAAACGAAAGCCATGATTTTCCATACACTCCAAAGAAGAGTTCAAATTCCTACTATTAAAATAGAAGACTCTGTTATCGAATTTGTCAATGAATTTAAGTTCCTTGGCATAATGTTAGATAGACATCTAAATTGTAAAGCTCACCATGGTAGGATTACAAATAAATTGTCAAAAACAGTAGGCATTATGCACAGATTAAAAAATATGTTGCCTCTCTGTGCCTTGTTACATAATATATACAATTCCCTTGTGTTATCACACTTAAACTATGGAGCTCTTCTTTGGGGTTGGCAATGTCAAAATATATTCATTTTACAAAAAAAGCTGTCAGAGCTCTTACTAACAGTAAATATAATTGTCATACTGGTGGTTTGTTTAAAAAACTAAATCTTTTAAAATTCCATGATATCTGTGCACTGTGTGACCTGAAATTCTGCCATAAACGATTCAACAATGCCTTGCCACAGTATTTTCTTGATTTACTACTGCTATTTAGAGATGATCCTCATTACTATGAAACTCGAATAGCTGGTCAACTATGACTTCCCTTAATTAAACATGAATTTGCAAAACAGAGTATTAAGTATAGATTTATAAAAACCTTAATAAATAATACATCCATAACTTACAGAGAAAAACTAGAAACACATAGTTTAGATGGATTTAAGAAATATGTGAAAAATAGCACTGTAGCATCTTATTCCACAGACTGCAGTATTGAAAATTGCTATATATGTATAAATGTTCATCCTACTGCTTCTTCATAATACTTTTCAACAATATATTCTTTAACTTGAGATGAGTAACGTAGATGAAACTACTACTGATGAGAGTAATTTCCATATTATGTTTGATTTAATGTTCACTATGTAATATTAATTGATCTCTCCAGGTGGCCTCATGCTAGCGATAAAATATATTTATCTTTGTGATGTCTCCTTGCGAAACAAATGTTTATAAATGAAAATATGAAAATAAATTGTAAATATGTTTTTGTTTGGCAAATTAAAAGAATCTGAATCTGAATCTGAATCTGGTCTCATAATGTAAATACCAAGGTAGCTTTAGTGTGTTCGGAAAATGGTATGAGGCTACACTGCTTGTACATTGTTTTTAACTATGGGGTGGTTTTCAACAGATCTTGGGAAACAGTATTTTCTGTAGCGGCTGTATAATTGGTCATGAACACTCAGCTGTGCTGTTGACAGGGATTCTTCCAAACACCCTCTTGAACCAGGAATGATGCTTCCAATACTGTCTTCAGGTTTCAAAAGCTCTGTTGGATGAGGCATGTTGGGATTCATGTTCAGTCGTCACAGCTGTCCTAGTATGGAAGTACCCGTAGATGTGCAAGATGTATCATCAAGATGTCCATATTCCTGTCTTTGCAAAAAAACGGGACATCCGGAGTGGACCGCAATGATTCTGTAAAATGTAAAGATAAAAATATTAGAAAATGAAAGAATTCATAATGAAAGTCCACTTCATCCTTTTTTCATCAAATTGATGGGAAAAAGATTAAAATAAGACTTAGTGATTGTAATAATTCAGCTATGCTGAATTGGAAAGTTTATTTGTTAATTAATGGAACTTTACCTTCTGTAAAGTTATCAATCGATCGAAGGCCATCAGTCCATTTTCATTGAAATCATCAGATGCCAGGAAGAGAACATGATATTATCTCTCTTCAGCATCATAGGCCATTGGCAGGTAGTGTTTACTGAAAATTGTAATGCAGTAACGGTGTTTGGATCAGCTTCACTGCAGATTGTAGATGCAGTAACCATTTTTTTGATGTGCTACACTGTAGATTGTGGATGGAGTAACCAAGTTCAGATCAGCTTCACTGCAGATTGTAGATGCGGTTACCATATTTTGATGAGCTACACTGCAGATTGTAGATGCAGGTACCAGGTTTGGATCAGCTTCACCGCAGATTGTAGATGCAGTAACCACGTCTTGATGAGCTACACTGCAGATTGTAGATGCAGTTATCATGTTATGATCAGTTTCACTACCGGTTTTAGATGTAGGTACCATGTTTGGATCAGCTTCAGATTGAAGATGTAGTTACCATGATTTGATGAGCTACACTGTAGATTGTAAGTGGAGTAAGCAAGTTCAGATCAGCTGCACTGCAGATTGTAGATGTGGTTACCATATTTTGATGAGCTACACTGCAGATTGTAGATGCAGTTAAAATGTTTTGATCAGTTTCACTGCAGATTGTAGATGCAGTAACCATGTTTTAATGAGCTACACTGCAGATTGTAGATGCAGGTACCAGGTTTGGATCAGCTTCACTGCAGATTGTAGATGCAGTAACCATGTCTTGATGAGCTACACTGCAGATTGTAGATGCAGTTATGTTATGATCAGTTTCACTACTGATTGTAGATATAGGTACCATGTTTGGATCAGCTTCACTACAGATTGTAGATGCAGTCACCATGTTTTAATGAGCTACACTGCAGATTGTAGATGCAGGTACCAGGTTTGGATCAGCTTCACTGCAGATTGTAGATGCAGTAACCATGTCTTGATGAGCTACACTGCAGATTGTAGATGCAGTTATGTTATGATCAGTTTCACTACTGATTGTAGATATAGGTACCATGTTTGGATCAGCTTCACTGTAGATTGTAGATTCAGATTCAGATATATTTATTTGACTTAAAGCCGGTATCAAAGAAACAACAAATATCACAATCATGTCTATTATAATTTGCTTTAAGTAGGGTGACCCCTTTAAGACATCTTTGATGTCGCTGCCAAGGGGCCACCCTAGTCTTAATATATAGAATGTCTTTCAAATTTCAATACTGCGACCAGTGGCAAGGGACAGACACTCAGTGGTAGTCTTAAAAATAAAAGTTAATAAATAAAAATTACAACGATTGAATAAATGACAGTAAATCCATGACAGAGATGACACCGGTCAACCCAAACCATTACAAATATAAGAATTAGTTCTATCACAATTGACATTATAAGATTCTAGAAAATTTTGTTTTACATAATATTTGAAACCATCTAGGCTATGAGTATATATTGTATCTTTTACATTTTGATTCATTTCATTGAATATTTTCGGAAACCTATAGCTTATGCTATGTCTTGCAAATTCATGACTCGCAGCAGGCTTTGGTTAAGGATGAAGGTATTTCTGAGCAACATTTCAGACAAAAAGTAATCAGGTAACACATTGTTTCCAAATTCAAAGCAAAACGTAAAGCCATGCAGTGCACATAAATCATGTATCTTCAATATTCTTAGCTGTCTAAAAAGTTGACTAGTATGTGCATTGTATTTACTTTTTGTAGTTATTCTAATGGCTGTTTTTCATAGTTTAAAAATTCTATTAGTTTGCCCCCCCCCCATATAATCATTCCATAATTTAAATGTGGTGATGCTAAAGCATTATAGATATTTAAAAGCGCACTTGTAGGTAAATATTTTTTGATTTTCTTCAATTATCCCTATAGTTTTTGATATTTTCTTGGCTATCATATTAATGTGATGCAGGTACCATGCTTCAAAGAGCGTCACTGCAGATTGTAGATGCAGTTAACATGTTTTGATGAGCTACACTGTAGATTGTAGATGCAGGTACCATGCTTGGGTCAGCATCACTGCAGATTGTAGAAGCAGTTACTATGTTTGGAACAGCGTCACTGCACATTGTAGATGCAAATGACATGTTTTGATGAGCTACACTGTAGACTGTAGATGCAGTAACCATTTTTTGATCAGCGTCTCTGCAGATTGTAGATGCAGGTACCAGGTTTGGATCAGCTTCAATGCAGATTGTAGATGCAGTAACCATGTCTTGATGAGCTACACTACAGATTGTAGATGCAGTTATGTTATGATCAGTTTCACTACTGATTGTAGATATAGGTACCATGTTTGGATCAGCTTCACTGCAAATTGTAAATAGCAGGTACCAGGTTTTTGATACAGGCCAAGGCCCAGGTAGATATGTGACCCCTCTGCAGGTTGTAGATGCAGTAACCATGTTTTGATGAGCTAAACTGTAGATTGTAGATGAAATAACTAAGTTCAGATCAGCTTCACTGAAGAATGTAGATGCAGTTACGTTTTTATCAGCTTCACTGCAGATTGTAGATGCAGTAACCATGTTTGGGCCAGCTTCACTGCAGATTGTAGATGCAGTAACCATGTTTTGATCAGCTTCACTGCAGATTGTAGATGCATTTATGTTTGGATCAGCTTCACTGCAGACTGTAGATGCATTTATGTTTGATAAGCTTCACTTCAGATTGTAGATGCAGGTACAATGTAAGGGTCAGCCTCACTGCAGATTGTAGATGCAGTTACTACGTTTGGATAAGCTTCACTGCAGATTGTAGATGCAGTTACCATATTTGGGGGGAGGGGGGGGTATTATAATGTTTTGATCAGTTTCACTACAGAGTGTAAATGCAGCTATCATGTTTTGATCAGTTTCACATCAGACTGTAGATGCGGTTACCATGTTTCGATGAGCTACACCGCAGATTGTAGATGCAGTTATAATGTTTTGATCAGTTTCACTAAAGATTGTAGATGCAGCTATCATGTGTGATAAGCTTCACTGTAGAATGTAGATGCAGTTACTATGTTTGGGGGAGGAGGGGTATTGCCTAACGATGTTTCTACCTGGAGTGGTCACATATATCTGGCTATCGAACGGTGGTCTCATAATGTAAATTCCAAGGTAGCTTTTGCGTTTTCGGAAAATGGTACGAGGCAAAACTGCATTGTTTCTAACTATGCGGTAGTTTTCAACAGATCTTGGGAAACAGTATTTTCTGTAGCGGCTGTATAATTGGTCATGAACACTCAGCAGTGCTGTTCATAGGGATCCTTCCAGAACCAGGAATGATGCTTCCAAAACTGTCTTCAGGTTTGAAAAGCTCTGTTGGATGAGGCATGTTGGGATTCATGTTCAGTCGTCACAGCTGTCCTAGTATGGAAGTATGGATGTGCAAGATGTAACATTACGATGTCCATATTCCTGTCTTTGCAAAGGGACATCCGGAGAGGACCGCAATGATTCTGTAAATATAAAAATATTAGAAAATGAAAGAATTCATAATGAAAGTCCACTTCATCCTTTTTTCATCAAATTGATGGGTCACTATTGCTAGAAAATCCCCAATGGGATCAGAATAGACAAAGTGATTGTAAAAATTCAGCTAAGCTGAATTAGAAAGTTTATGTGTTAATTAATGGAACTTACCTTCTGTAAGTCATCAATCCATCGAAGGCCATCACTCCATTTTCATTGAAATCATCAGATGCCAGGTAGAGAACATGATATTATCTCTCTTCAGCATCATAGGCCGTTGACAGGTAGTTTTTACTGAAGATTATAGATGTAGTTACCATGTTTGGATCAGCTTCACTGTAGATTGTAGATGGAGTAACTAAGTTTAGATCAGCTTCACTGAAGATTGTAGATGCAGTTACATTTTGATCAGCTTCACTGCAGATTGTAGATGCAGTAACCATGTTTGGGTCAGCTTCACTGCAGACTGTAGATGCAGTAACCATGTTTTGATCAGCTTCACTGTAGATTGTAGATGCAGTTACCATGTTTCGATCAGCTTTACTGCAGGCTGTGGATGCATTTATGTTTTGATCAGCTTCACTGCAGATTGTAGATGCAGGTACCATGTTAGGGTCAGCCTCACTGCAGATTGTAGATGCAGTTATCATCTTTTGATCAGTTTCACTGCAGACTGTAGATGCGGTTACCATGTTTCGATGAGCTACACCGCAGATTGTAGATGCAGTTATAATGTTTTGATCAGTTTCTCTATGGATTGTAGATGCAGCTGTCATGTTTGGATCAAATTCAATGTAGATTGTAGATGCAGTTACTATGTTTGGATAAGCTTCACTGCAGATTGTAGATGCAGTTACCATGTATGGGGAGAGGGGGGGTATTGCCTAACGATGTTTCTACCTGGAGTGGTCACATATATCTGGCTATCGTACGGTGGTCTCATCATGTAAATTCCAAGGTAGCTTTTGCGTTTTCGGAAATGGTACGAGGCAAAACTGCATTGTTTCTAACTATGCGGTAGTTTTCAACAGATCTTGGGAAACAGTATTTTCTGTAGCGGCTGTTTAATTGGTCATTAACACTCAGCAGTGCTGTTCATAGGGATCCTTGCAGAACCAGGAATGATGCTTCCAATACTGTCTTCAGGTTTGAAAAGCTCTGTTGGATGAGGCATGTTGCGATTCCAGTTCAGTCGTCACAGCTGTCCTAGTATGGAAGTATGGATGTGCAAGATGTAACATCAAGATGTCCATATTCCTGTCTTTGCAAAGAAGGGACATCCGGAGTGGACCGCAATGATTCTGTAAAGATAAAAATATTAGAAAATGAAAGAATTCATAATGAAAGTCCACTTCATACTTTTTTCATCAAATTGATGGGTCACTATTGCTAGAAAATCCCCTAAGGGATAAGAATAGAAAAGGGATTGTAAAAATTCAGCTAAGCTGAATTAGAAAGTTTATGTGTTAATTAATGGAACTTACCTTCTGTGAGTCATCAATCCATCGAAGGCCATCACTCCATTTTCATTGAAATCATCAGATGCCAGGTGGGGAACATGATATTATCTCTCTTCAGCATTATAGGCCGTTGACAGGTAGTTTTTACTGAAGCTTGTAGATGTAGTTACCATGTTTGGATCAGCTTCACTGTAGATTGAAGATGGAGTAACTAAGTTCAGATCAGCTTCACTGAAGATTGTAGATGCAGTTAAATTTTGATCAGCTTCACGGCAGATTGTAGATGCAGTAACCATGGTTGGGTCAGCTTCACTGCAGACTGTAGATGCATTAACCATGTTTTGATCAGCTTCACTGCAGATTGTAGATACAGTTACCATGTTTGGATCAGCTTCACTGCAGACTGTAGATGCATTTATGTTTTGATCAGCTTCACTGCAGATTGTAGATGCAGGTACCATGATAGGGTCAGCCTCACTGCAGATTGCAGATGCAGTTATCATGTTTTGATCAGTTTCACTGCAGACTGTAGATGCAGTTACCATGTTTCGATGAGCTACACCGCAGATTGTAGATGCAGTTATAATGTTTTGATCAGTTTCACTACGGATTGTAGATGCAGCTATCATGTTTGGATCAGCTTCACTGTAGATTGTAGATGCAGTTACTATGTTTGGATAAGCTTCACTGCAGATTGTAGATGCAGTTACCATGTATGGGGGGGAGGGGGGGTATTGCCTAATGATGTTTCTACCTGGAGTGGTCACATATATCTGGCTATTGTACGGTGGTCTCATCATGTAAATTCCAAGGTAGCTTTTGCGTTTTCGGAAAATGGTACAAGGCAAAACTGCATTGTTTCTAACTATGCGGTAGTTTTCAACAGATCTTGGGAAACAGTATTTTCTGTAGCGGCTGTATAATTGGTCATGAACACTCAGCAGTGCTGTTCATAGGGATCCTTCCAGAACCAGGAATGATGCTTCCAATACTGTCTTCAGGTTTGAAAAGCTCTCTTGGATGAGGCATGTTGCGATTCCAGTTCAGTCGTCACAGCTGTCCTAGTATGGAAGTATGGATGTGCAAGATGTAACATCAAGATGTCCATATTCCTGTCTTTGCAAAGAAGGGACATCCGGAGTGGACCGCAATGATTCTGTAAAGATAAAAATATTAGAAAATGAAAGAATTCATAATGAAAGTCCACTTCATACTTTTTTCATCAAATTGATGGGTCACTATTGCTAGAAAATCCCCTAAGGGATAAGAATAGACAAAGTGATTGTAAAGAATTAGAAAGTTTATGTGTTAATTAATGGAACTTACCTTCTGTAAGTCATCAATCCATCGAAGGCCATCACTCCATTTTCATTGAAATCATCAGATGCCAGGTGGAGAACATGATATTATCTCTCTTCAGCATTATAGGCCGTTGACAGGTAGTTTTTACTGAAGATTGTAGATGTAGTTACCATGTTTGGATCAGCTTCACTGTAGATTGAAGATGGAGTAACTAAGTTCAGATCAGCTTCACTGAAGATTGTAGATGCAGTTTAATTTTGGTCAGCTTCACGGCAGATTGTAGATGCAGTAACCATGGTTGGGTCAGCTTCACTGCAGACTGTAGATGCATTACCCATGTTTTGATCAGCTTCACTGCAGATTGTAGATGCAGTTACCATGTTTGGATCAGCTTCACTGCAGACTGTAGATGCATTTATGTTTTGATCAGCTTCACTGCAGATTGTAGAAGCAGGTACCATGATAGGGTCAGCCTCACTACGGATTGTAGATGCAGCTATCATGTTTGGATCAGCTTCACTGTAGATTGTAGATGCAGTTACTATGTTTGGATAAGCTTCACTGCAGATTGTAGATGCAGTTACCATGTATGGGGGGGAGGGGGGGTATTGCCTAATGATGTTTCTACCTGGAGTGGTCACATATATCTGGCTATTGTACGGTGGTCTCATCATGTAAATTCCAAGGTAGCTTTTGCGTTTTCGGAAAATGGTACGAGGCAAAACTGCATTGTTTCTAACTATGCGGTAGTTTTCAACAGATCTTGGGAAACAGTATTTTCTGTAGCGGCTGTTTGGTCATGAACACTCAGCAGTGCTGTTCATAGGGATCCTTCCAGAACCAGGAATGATGCTTCCAATACTGTCTTCAGGTTTGAAAAGCTCTGTTGGATGAGGCATGTTGGGATTCCAGTTCAGTCGTCACAGCTGTCCTAGTATGGAAGTATGGATGTGCAAGATGTAACATCAAGATGTCCATATTCCTGTCTTTGCAAAGAAGGGACATCCGGAGTGGACCGCAATGATTCTGTAAAGATAAAAATATTAGAAAATGAAAGAATTCATAATGAAAGTCCACTTCATACTTTTTTCATCAAATTGATGGGTCACTATTGCTAGAAAATCCCCTAAGGGATAAGAATAGACAAAGTGATTGTAAAAATTCAGCTAAGCTGAATTAGAAAGTTTATGTGTTAATTAATGGAACTTACCTTCTGTAAGTCATCAATCCATCGAAGGCCATCACTCCATTTTCATTGAAATCATCAGATGCCAGGTGGAGAACATGATATTATCTCTCTTCAGCATTATAGGCCGTTGACAGGTAGTTTTTACTGAAGATTGTAGATGTAGTTACCATGTTTGGATCAGCTTCACTGTAGATTGAAGATGGAGTAACTAAGTTCAGATCAGCTTCACTGAAGATTGTAGATGCAGTTAAATTTTGGTCAGCTTCACGGCAGATTGTAGATGCAGTAACCATGGTTGGGTCAGCTTCACTGCAGACTGTAGATGCATTAACCATGTTTTGATCAGCTTCACTGCAGATTGTAGATGCAGTTACCATGTTTGGATCAGCTTCACTGCAGACTGTAGATGCATTTATGTTTTGATCAGCTTCACTGCAGATTGTAGATGCAGGTACCATGATAGGGTCAGCCTCACTGCAGATTGCAGATGCAGTTATCATGTTTTGATCAGTTTCACTGCAGACTGTAGATGCAGTTACCATGTTTCGATGAGCTACACCGCAGATTGTAGATGCAGTTATAATGTTTTGATCAGTTTCACTACGGATTGTAGATGCAGCTATCATGTTTGGATCAGCTTCACTGTAGATTGTAGATGCAGTTACTATGTTTGGATAAGCTTCACTGCAGATTGTAGATGCAGTTACCATGTATGGGGGGGAGGGGGGGTATTGCCTAATGATGTTACTACCTGGAGTGGTCACATATATCTGGCTATTGTACGGTGGTCTCATCATGTAAATTCCAAGGTAGCTTTTGCGTTTTCGGAAAATGGTACGAGGCAAAACTGCATTGTTTCTAACTATGCGGTAGTTTTCAACAGATCTTGGGAAACAGTATTTTCTGTAGCGGCTGTATAATTGGTCATGAACACTCAGCAGTGCTGTTCATAGGGATCCTTCCAGAACCAGGAATGATGCTTCCAATACTGTCTTCAGGTTTGAAAAGCTCTGTTGGATGAGGCATGTTGCGATTCCAGTTCAGTCGTCACAGCTGTCCTAGTATGGAAGTATGGATGTGCAAGATGTAACATCAAGATGTCCATATTCCTGTCTTTGCAAAGAAGGGACATCCGGAGTGGACCGCAATGATTCTGTAAAGATAAAAATATTAGAAAATGAAAGAATTCATAATGAAAGTCCACTTCATACTTTTTTCATCAAATTGATGGGTCACTATTGCTAGAAAATCCCCTAAGGGATAAGAATAGAAAAGGGATTGTAAAAATTCAGCTAAGCTGAATTAGAAAGTTTATGTGTTAATTAATGGAACTTACCTTCTGTAAGTCATCAATCCATCGAAGGCCATCACTCCATTTTCATTGAAATCATCAGATGCCAGGTGGAGAACATGATATTATCTCTCTTCAGCATTATAGGCCGTTGACAGGTAGTTTTTACTGAAGATTGTAGATGTAGTTACCATGTTTGGATCAGCTTCACTGTAGATTGAAGATGGAGTAACTAAGTTCAGATCAGCTTCACTGAAGATTGTAGATGCAGTTAAATTTTGGTCAGCTTCACGGCAGATTGTAGATGCAGTAACCATGGTTGGGTCAGCTTCACTGCAGACTGTAGATGCATTACCCATGTTTTGATCAGCTTCACTGCAGATTGTAGATGCAGTTACCATGTTTGGATCAGCTTCACTGCAGACTGTAGATGCATTTATGTTTTGATCAGCTTCACTGCAGATTGTAGAAGCAGGTACCATGATAGGGTCAGCCTCACTGCAGATTGCAGATGCAGTTATCATGTTTTGATCAGTTTCACTGCAGACTGTAGATGCAGTTACCATGTTTCGATGAGCTACACCGCAGATTGTAGATGCAGTTATAATGTTTTGATCAGTTTCACTACGGATTGTAGATGCAGTAACCATGGTTGGGTCAGCTTCACTGCAGACTGTAGATGCATTACCCATGTTTTGATCAGCTTCACTGCAGATTGTAGATGCAGTTACCATGTTTGGATCAGCTTCACTGCAGACTGTAGATGCATTTATGTTTTGATCAGCTTCACTGCAGATTGTAGAAGCAGGTACCATGATAGGGTCAGCCTCACTACGGATTGTAGATGCAGCTATCATGTTTGGATCAGCTTCACTGTAGATTGTAGATGCAGTTACTATGTTTGGATAAGCTTCACTGCAGATTGTAGATTCAGTTACCATGTATGGGGGGAGGGGGGATATTGCCTAACGATGTTTTTACCTGTAGTGGTCACATATATCTGGCTATCGTACGGTGGTCTCATCATGTAAATTCCAAGGTAGCTTTTGCGTTTTCGGAAAATGGTACGAGGCAAAACTGCATTGTTTCTAACTATGCGGTAGTTTTCAACAGATCTTGGGAAACAGTATTTTCTGTAGCGGCTGTATAATTGGTCATGAACACTCAGCAGTGCTGTTCATAGGGATCCTTCCAGAACCAGGAATGATGCTTCCAATACTGTCTTCAGGTTTGAAAAGCTCTGTTGGATGAGGCATGTTGGGATTCATGTTCAGTCGTCACAGCTGTCCTAGTATGGAAGTATGGATGTGCAAGATGTAACATCAAGATGTCCATATTCCTGTCTTTGCAAAGAAGGGACATCCGGAGTGGACCGCAATGATTCTGTAAAGATAAAAATATTAGAAAATGAAAGAATTCATAATGAAAGTCCATTTCATACTTTTTTCATCAAATTGATGGGTCACTATTGCTAGAAAATCGCCTAAGGGATAAGAATAGACAAAGTGATTGTAAAAATTCAGCTAAGCTGAATTAGAAAGTTTATGTGTTAATTAATGGAACTTACCTTCTGTAAGTCATCAATCCATCGAAGGCCATCACTCCATTTTCATTGAAATCATCAGATGCCAGGTAGAGAACATGATATTATCTCTCTTCAGCATCATAGGCCGTTGACAGGTAGTTCTTACTGAAGATTGTAGATGTAGTTACCATGTTTGGATCAGCTTCACTGTAGATTGTAGATGGAGTAACTAAGTTCAGATCAGCTTCACTGAAGATTGTAGATGCAGTTACATTTTGATCAGCTTCACTGCAGATTGTAGATGCAGTAACCATGTTTGGGTCAGCTTCACGGCAGACTGTAGATGCAGTAACCATGTTTTGATCAGCTTCACTGCAGATTGTAGATGCAGTTACCATGTTTGGATCAGCTTCACTGCAGACTGTAGAAGCGTTTATGTTTTGATCAGCTTCACTGCAGATTGTAGATGCAGGTACCATGATAGGGTCAGCCTCACTGCAGATTGCAGATGCAGTTATCATGTTTAGATCAGTTTCACTGCAGACTGTAGATGCAGTTACCATGTTTCAATGAGCTACACCGCAGATTGTAGATGCAGTTATAATGTTTTGATCAGGTTCACTACGGATTGTAGATGCAGCTATCATGTTTGGATCAGCTTCACTGTAGATTGTAGATGCAGTTACTATGTTTGGATAAGCTTCACTGCAGATTGTAGATTCAGTTACCATGTATGGATCAGCTTCACTGCAGACTGTAGATGCATTTATGTTTTCATCAGCTTCACTGCAGATTGTAGATGCAGGTACCATGTTAGGGTCAGCCTCACTGCATATTGTAGATGCAGTTATCATGTTTTGATCAGTTTCACTGCAGACTGTAGATGCGGTTACCATGTTTCGATGAGCTACACCGCAGATTGTAGATGCAGTTATAATGTTTTGATCAGTTTCACTACGGATTGTACATGCAGCTATCATGTTTGGATCAGCTTTACTGAAGATTGTAGATGCAGTTACTATGTTTGGATAAGCTTCACTGCAGATTGTAGATGCAGTTTCCATGTTTGAGGGGAGGGGGGGTATTGCCTAACAATGTTTCTACCTGGAGTGGTCACATATATCTGGCTATCGTACGGTGGTCTCATCATGTAAACTCAAAGGTAGCTTTGCGTTTTCGGAAAATGGTATGAGGCAAAACTGTATTGTTTCTAACTATGCGGTAGTTTTCAACAGATCTTGGGAAACAGTATTTTCTGTAGAGGCTGTATAATTGGTCATGAACACTCAGCAGTGCTGTTCACAGGGATACTGTAGTTGCAGTAACCATGTTTTGATGAGCTACACTGTAGATTGTAGATGCAGTTATCATTTTATGATCAGTTTCACTAATGATTCTAGATGCAGTAACCAAGTTCAGATCAGCTTCACTGCAGATTGTAGATGCAGTAAGCATGTATTGATGAGCTACACTGCAGATTGTAGATGCAGTTATCATTTTATGATCAGTTTCACTACTGATTGTAGATGCAGTTACCATGTTTTGATGGGCTACACTGCAGTTTGTAGATGCAGTTATCATGTTATGATCAGTTTCACTACAGATTGCAGATGCAGGTACCATGTTTGGATCAGCTTCACTGCAGATTGTAGATGCAGTAACCAAGTTCAGATCAGCTTCACTGCAGATTGTAAATGCAGTTTCTATGTTTGGGGAGGGGGGGGTGTAGCCTAACGATGTTTTTACCTAGAGGGGTCACATATATCTGGCTATCGTACGGTGGTCTCATAATGTAAATACCAAGGATCAGCTTGTGTGTGTTCGGAAAATGGTACGAGGCAAAACTACTTGTTCATTGTATCTAACTATGAGCTGTTTTCAACAGATCTTGGGAAATAATATTTTCTGTAGCGGCTGTATAATTGGTCATGGACACTTAGCAGTGTGTTCACAGGGATACTTCCTGAACCAGGAATGTCTTTAGGGTTAAAAAGCTCTGTCAGATGAGGCATGTTGGGAATCTTGTTCAGGCTGTTCCAGTAAAGAAGTACCCGTAGATAGTTGCCCAGTGCAAGATGTAACATCAAGATGTCCATATTCCTTTCTTTGCAAAGAAGGGACATTCAGAGTGGACCGCAATGATTCTGTAAAGATAAAAATATTAGAAAATGAAAGAATTCATAATGAAAGTCCACTTCTTTCCTTTTTTTTATCAAATTAATGGGTCACTGTTGCCAGAAAATCCCGAGGGTTTAAGGGTAAACCTGTAAGGTATTGTATGGTATTGCTACTGGTCTGAAGCTTAGTTTAGTCACATTATATTAGCAGGTAAGTCCTGTACACATTATGGTACTGGTTTACCCAGATAGCATTCCAAATTGGCCCAGCATCGTTTCTATGTTGGCCATGGTCATTACAACATCGTATCAACACCGCCGACATTGTGCCAATGTTAAAACAATTCGAAATGCTATCTGGGTACCACGTGGGTTGATCTTTTACTTGCCCCAGTATAGACACACAGGCTTACAGGCCGAATAACTTAATTAAATTTATTCATGTTAAGATTCTATTTGATTTAAAATCCTACCTCTGTAATGAAGTTGAAGTCAAGCAAGATGCATCAGTCAGCAAGTTGCATTAGTTAGCATGATGCATTGATCAGCACTCTCCTTGGAACTGCATGTGCACATCTTGATGTGGACAAACACAACTTCGAAAATCCATGACTGTAAATCTTTCCCCTGAGCCAACCATCATTGTATTCACTGTTTGATTGTCTGTCCTGGTAATGAGCAACCCCGTGTTAACCTTTTTTTGAATGCAACTAAATTTATTAACAACTTCTTGTCTCTAGATGATATAATAAGTTTACAGCAATAATGACAAACAAGGAACCTGAGTTATTAAATAGTTTAGGAAAGTTTCTCCTTCAAGCCAATGTGTAGAGAAAACCATCTCCTGTATCCACACAGTTATTAATTTAGTTTATTAGTTTATTAGTTATGATGTGCTTGTCATGTTTTGGACTTTAAGAGTGAAATGTTTTTATTAGCGGCTTGTATTTTTTTTCTATTGTGTATGTGGATTTTAAACACGTATTATAAGTTAACTTGGTGGCTGGAACCTTGATTATTGAAATTTTATTGCTTTTTGTATTTACATTAATGTCTCTTTCATGTTATCTTTTAACTGAATGACATATGTATCACTTATGATATTTTACATGTCAATAAAATCTATATATATATTGTATGGGTATCGGTTATACCTGAAGCATAATATTGTTTTGTTGTCTTCATTTGTGCATTTACCTAAGTTCGATGAACAACCATATGTAATTATCTGCAATTGGGCCCAACAAGTTTACATCCACCTGAGCAAGAGGTCATCAAAACATTTGAGAGAAATGAAGAAAAAGGGTCAAAAATATTATTGAAATTTAAAGAATGGACATCATATATGGAGATTGAAGTGTAAAGTTTTTTGTTCAAGAATTGTGTACAAGTGCATGTAAACTTTTGGACCCGACTGCATAACAAATAGAGCAGTGCCTAGAAGGAAAGTGGTTACACTGGCAAACAATACAAAGTGTTTCAATCTTTCAAAGCGCTTCTGCCGCATCACATCGGTTTTTATTGTTAGGTTTAAGCAAAAGACCATGAGTATCACCAGCCAACCTTGACTGTTTATAAAACAGTAGTCAACATCTTAGGATAATCACCTGGTAGTGCAAATTGGTTAGTTTTTAGACAGTTATTTCACTAATTTCAAACGAAAAAAAGCAATGTGTAACCACTAATGTACTAGGCACTCTAAAATTAATATGTGACCTTGAATATTAAATTGCTTCATATAATATCATTACGGCCATTTTTCATGGTCACAGAGAAGCAGCAAAAATACTATGTAGAATATAGCCAACTTTGACTTAAATGTCACAAAAGAAGTGTTTTTATCCGCTAAAAGGTTTGAGTGTAGACCTTAGACCATTTCGTGCTGCTCTATGGGGTCAATCCATATGAATTCACCGAATGCTCCCCAGGTCACCATCTCAAAAAAAATTAAAAAAATTACCATTTGTAGGTCTATATAATTAATGGAAAAATCCAAGATTTCAGGTCTCCAGTGTCAATCTTTTAGAAGATACAGCAATTCGAAATTTTATTATTTTTTTGTGGAAAAGCACAATGGCATGAATTTCCAAGTTAAGACGTCCATATCTCTCTTATTTTTCATAATGTAGGCATGAAATTTTGTACCTAGAGTAAACAGGTTATATTGAAACCATGTATGCTGTTACATCAGGGCTATTGGGTATATTTTTCAAACTTTAATGCTCTGAAAAAAGGGTGAAAATGGGAAATGTTGCAAAACGAGACTTTATTTTTGGAGGGCTCTGTGGAATCTATGCAAGAATTAGAGCTCATATTTATTTTCTTGCTTCTTATGGTCCACTTGTACATATATAAATGGCCAAAACCACCTTTTTTTGCAAAAAGATGGAAGCCAGAGAAGTTTTAAAAAGACAAATAATATACGATTGTGAAAAAAGCCCCTTATTCTAATGTAATTTTGACCAACAAGAGAGCTCACCATCACTTCCATATTTTTTTCTCAATATCACACACATCTAGTGCACCTCTGGATAAAATATCATTGTGGTGGTCAGATCCCCTAATTTTTTTCTGAATTTTTAAAAAATGGATCTTTATACATTAAAGAAAATAATATTTTTTTGCTATTTCTGAATATTGGCATAAAGTTTTGAACAGTTAAATTTATCTATTCATTTGGTAAACATACTTTAACATTTATGATGCCATATTGATTACATAATCATCAAATGTTACAAACTAAAGGTACTGGGGAGAAAGGAAATGCATGGTTAATGATGACCTAATCTTGCAAAGCTTGTCTAATCTTTCATGTACATTCTTGTGAGTTTTACAGTTGAGCAACTGCTTTTGTGATATAAACTTGTATAAGTGATTTTTCTCCTTATCCAATTGGCTAAAATGAAGAAAACCAACTTTTCCTGTGTATGTTGTCTTATGACATTCACTATTCAGTTTTTGACCAACAGCACACTTTCTGAGATGATCCATTTTAGCAATAACCCAGTTCAAAAGTTGTGTTGCTTAAACTTTATGATCATTGACCAATCTGTGATTCTTAATGAAGATTATCAAGTCTCAACAGATTTATTGTGGTATTGAATTAATTGTGTCAGCTACATGTAAGATTAGACAAGCTTTGCAAGATTAGGTCATCATTAACCATGCATTAGCTTTTTCCCCACTACCATTATTTTATAACATTTGATGATTATGTAATCAATATAGCATCATAAATGTTAAAGCATGTTTATAGATAAATTTAACTGTTCAAAACTTTATGCAATTATTAAGAAATCAAAAAGACTATTATTTGCTTAATATATAAAGATCGATTTTTTTTTTTAATTCATAAAAGAATGAAGGAAAATGACCACCACAATGATATTTTTACCAGAAGACCACCAGATGTGGGTGATATTGAGAAAAAAATATGGAAGTGATGGTAAACTCTCTTGTTGGTCAAAATTACATTAGAATAAAGGGCTTTTTTCACAATCATATATTATTTGTCTTTTTAAAACTACTCTGGCTTCCATCTTTTTGCAAATAAGGTGGTTTTGGCCATTCAGATATGTGCAAGGGGACCATAAGAAGCAAGAAAATAAATATGAGCTCTTATTCTTGCATAGATTCCACACAGCCCTCCAAAAAATTAAGTCTCGTTTTGCAACATTTCCCATTTTCACCCTTTTTTCAGAGCATTAAAGTTTGAAAAATATCACCAATAGCCCTGATGTAACAGAATACATGGTTTCAATACAACTTCTTTACTCTAGGTACAAAATTTCATGCCTACATTATGAAAAATAAGAGAGATATGGATGTCTGAACTGGGAAATTCATGCTGTTGTGCTTTTCCACAAAAAAAATTAATAAAATTTCAAATTAACCATTGACACTGGAGACCTGAAATTTTGGATTTTTCCATTAATTATATAGTCCTACAAATGATATTTTTTGCAGAATATTTTGAGATGGTGACCTGGGAAGTTTGTCTGAATTTCGGTGAATTCATATGGACTGACCCTTTTGTTTCTCTGAGAACATGGCAAATAGCCATTATGGAGGAGGCTCAGGCAATTTTGCAATTCTCACTACACAGCAGGAAACTTGAGTTCATACATACGTGTTGATATGACAAAGCTTTACAAATCCTTTACCTCAGGGCATGTTTCCAAGCAAAAAGATGCTCAACCAAGCAAAATATTTGAGAATTTCTACTGAACATACGTCAAGAAATCCAAATGACATCAAACTAATTTAGGAAGTTACCTCTTTTTCAAGTCATCAGTCCTTTGACGCCCAAGTTCTTTAAAACTTTCCATGAATTCTGTTCCTCTTGTTGACTATAACCAGTCCCAGGGCGAATCTGGAAAAAGAACAATTGCACTTTGTATTAATCTTGAGTCTTCCTGCTGCAATATACAAGTGTCATTAAGATTTTTCAAGAAAATTAAGCCATGATACTGTATATTCAGTATACAATTCTTGTTCCACCCAAGGGAATTAGAATGTGATAAATCTAAAGAAGCACACATATAGCATACTCAGATGATGTTTTGGACAGCTCTTATTTATTTTAGACATATATTAAACTTAATGTTGCCACTGTTCAATACATAGGCCTACCAAACATTGAATATTTCTTTGATATATTTTTTTGTATATATATTTTTTTTCAGTAAGTGATATTAACACCAATACCATTGTTGCCATAGGATGTGATCAAAATATTATAATCAGATACTGATGATAACAAAAGGGGTGGATGAGATGGGCTTTACATCCCCATCATTTATTATTTTTTGTCACCAGAAAGGGCTGATCAGGACAGGCAGGTGTCAAAGCAAGATTTTATATATAGCCTGATAATTCTACCTCTTGAATGCAGCTGGTGAAGTTAGGCATTGGCAAGATAGTAGAGAAGTCTGCCTGGAATTGCCAATAGTGTAGAAACACATGAAAATGTTGAACCATGTGACTGGAAATCATTCAGTGTAGGTCATTTGTCCTCAAGCGTGAACAGCTTCCACAAACTGAGGTTTCGCAGTAACTGGGTAACTACGGCATGCCATACCTGGGGCAAAAAAAAGTATAAGATCAGCGTATTCCACACATGTTATGACAATGTAAGTTGAAGTGGGGTTCAACATACATGTTCACCCAGTTTTTAAATTTTTTAACAGTGTAGGAGAAAGTAAGGTGAACAGGGCCATTTATCACATTTTATTTTTTGCTGATTCAAGTGACAGAACAAGGTCAAGTTTTACATTCTAAATTATACTGTAAATATTCCTCTAATTATTTAAGCACTGTTTTGAAAAATTGTCAGCCATTTCCTGTGTAACAAGAAAGAAAATTTCATATAGAGGCATAAGAACTTGGCATCTCTTGTCAGTTAATAACAAATTGACAAGCTGGAACATTTATTAATTTTTCTTGAACAATTGTCAAAAACATGATTACATTAAAAGAACAGAGCTTTAGTATGAAAACTTGGCTTACAAAAACTGAA
Organism: Alitta virens; assembly: GCA_932294295.1. Taxonomy (NCBI): domain Eukaryota; kingdom Metazoa; phylum Annelida; class Polychaeta; order Phyllodocida; family Nereididae; genus Alitta; species Alitta virens. The sequence goes on from OW028581.1 coordinate 10,418,897, forward strand.
AATTTGATTAAATTTGTTAATGTAATGTTTGAACTTCATCATAATTCCGTAAAATTTAATCAAATATCCATTGGGAAGTTCACAGGATTTATAAAAATGTAGCATTTGATATATTTTAACCTTAGAGAATACAACAGTAAATCATTGTTATACATACATTTGGCTAATAATTTAATGTAGGTGAAATATGCCCATTAAATTTATGTTTGAATAATTTAAATTCTGAAATGTAAGCATGGGTTTAACCAACTTGTATTGTGAGCCATTACAATCATGTGACATAGCAAAGATAATATTTTTCCTTTTCATTTTTCATGTGAAAGCTAGCGTTTAGGCATAATTTCTTAAGCCACGTGGTATATAGCATTTCCTTATCAAAAATGTTGACTATTTTCTAACAGAGGGAGGCCTAGATGAGGGGGTGGCTCAGTTCTCCCCAAAGCTTGTGCTTAAAAGAAATGACAGCCACATTTTTCCACATAGCAAGAACAACATGTCAGCTACATGGTTGTACTTTGATTATGTGCTGATCATAACAATATATTTATTTTAACAAAAATTTCAGACATGCACTTATGATCACTTCGGGTAATATCAATATTACTGTTAGCTGTAGGGAGGGTGTCCCAGTTCTCCTTACTTGCCCCTAATTCATGGAGAAGCATAAAATGGACAGCATCACAGAAATGCTAACAGCACAAAGATTGCTAACTAATAGAGTTCTCCATTATAATTTCTGCCGTTACTCTATGAGTATAACTCATACATATCTGTATGTATTTCTGGTAAAAGTAAATTGTCTAACTAATAAACAAAAGATAAACTATACACATATTTAAAACTAACAATTTCTCTATTGTAGCGAGACCACTCAAATGCTATAGTTGCCACTATCATATCGAGACAAAAAAAAAATGTATGCAATTATATTAATAAATTTGACAAATAGAGTAAAAATCTGATATACTTAAGAATATTTAAAATAAATTGGAAATTAATGAAGAAGGGAACAATAAATAGAGAAGGGACCTTACAATGGGAATACAAGGAACTGAATATAGGGTCTACAATTACTGAAGTTTTTAAAGCACAAGCTTCAAACAATATGTCAACAACGAAAGTGAGTCGTTCCGTCATAATATTGCATCAAATTGTATTTTGAAAGTTGTGTTGTGAATGTATCATAGTGAAATTGTGAAATATGTATTGACTGTTTAAGTTCTAAACTTTGACAGTTTTGTTGAAGTTCCAAATTTGAAGTAACTCTATGTTTAGTTTGCTTAAGAAAAAGAGGTTTAGGACTTTAACAAAACAGTCGTTAGATAAATTTTGCTTACCAAAAAGCTTTTCAACTGCTTCTGTGGTCTTGTTCACTTGAGTTATGAAGATAAATGTTTGAAGTTGTTGGAGGTGCGACTATGTTGTTGTCACCAAAAGGTGTTGTTGAAAGTGCCACTGATTGGATTTTTGACTCATGTGAAAACAACATTGACACCTCAAACAACACTTTAAGGTGTCATAATCAAAAGGAGGTGAACAGGTGCATTTACACTCGATAAAATGTATTTAAAAAAATTGAAGGAGTCAATATTTTCTAAAAAAAAAAAAAAAGGATTAATTATATATATATATAAATTTTTCTGTTTAAATTTTAGTCTCAATGGTACTGGGTCTTGAGCTTCGTCAGCTTATAACCAGCTGACAAAGACAGACGTAATGATGAGATGATGATAAGACTTGGAGTCCACACCATGTTACACATTTATCACATTGGTGGGATGTTTTACTTGCCTCAGCATAGACACTGAGTACAAGGCACCTGCAATTTAATGTCTCATGCAATCGACATCCAGCTTAGATTGAGGTCATGAAGTGTGCCAAGGCCGGGGATCGAAACCCGGGACCTTCAGCAGATCTGGCGAATATGGAATTGGAAGATTCCTTAACTTTAGGCCAGCTGCTAAATCCATGAAACCATTGATTGAAACAAAGTATTGGAGCCGTGGTATCATGTTTTCGGCGATACACACTATTACGTAATTCATTCTTACCTATCTGCAAAATTTAAAATTTTAAATATCGGATGACAAACGACAAAGTATAAAATTTAATGCAGACAATAAAATTGTGATGAATTCCGTCTATTTTTTTTTTTGAAAGACATATATTGGAAACTGCTTAGGTTCGGCCGGCCGCCTAATAATACTTCATCTGACCTTATCATCCCGCCCCCCCCCCCCCCCCTGTCGCCGCTAAGAAATAGATTTACTTGATAACTAATCATGATATAATGATGATATTTACACCTACTTGTTCGCAGTAACGAGCCCTTTAAAAAAAAAAAGTTTATTTTGCTGCACTGCATCACATAAAGTCCAATTTGAAAAAAAAAATAATAATAAATGACAAAGCAATATAATTATACAATAAATACTTTCACAACTGTAAATAAATAATATTACAATTGTGTCATATTGTAGTGTCTAATCCATGACAGGACCATGGAATTTAGATATTTCTTTGAGCAATTCCATGGCCGTCATGTCCTGCTGGATGCAGCCTATACAACATGGTATTTCCTAAAGCAGCACATTTGAATTGTATTAATATTTAGATTTTTATCGAAAAAAATTAATTTATTAGTAAATATATATAAACAAACATAAATGTGAGTTTTATGTGTGTTTAAATTTTTACACTCGCTTTATCACATTCTTTCAAGTAATATCACAAAGCATTTCTTGTATTCATTTCTTTCAAAGCATCAATAATAGAAACAAAATTCCTTTCATTTAGGATTGCACATAAAGCAGGAAGCCGAAACGTCTCAATTACGGGGGCCGAACCGTCTCGTTTTTTAGGTCTATTCGGCCCCCATACAAATAAATAGGGAGCCGAATGGACTCCGGCTAAAAAGCCGAACCGACTCAGCTGGCAGGCCGAATGGTCTTGTTTTGGCGAGGCCGAACAGGCTCAAGGCCGAAACGACCTGCTACCCTTTTAAAGTATATTGTATTATATTTCTGGAAGCTTCGTTTCTTTAGTGTACCATGAGTAAAGATGTTGTGTCTTCTGGTAAAATGACTGGAATGTCTGGAAAAGCATCTCCATAAAATAAATTTAATTTCAAACTTGACCTGGTTTTTTATGAAAACAATGCTAAAAGATAGGACTTGGTGAAAAAGCCCTAAGTATTTCAAATGCGGCTACCATGGCAACCACTAATCCCCGAGCATTAATATTTTAGGAATTGTGTTTTGTACCATAAAACTACATATTCTGATAATTTGATCATACATGACCTACCTCATTCCAAATATTTTCATAATTGGTCGAATTTTCTCAGAGATTAATGCACTGTTTGACCTGGGTTTAATGATCTCTCTTGAATCTAAGAATAGCTTAAACTGTTTAATTACGTCTTAATAAGTCAGTACCTAGTACTGCATTTATATATCAGCCAATCAGAGGCCCAGTTTGTTTAAAGTTGTTGTATATGGTCATGCTTGACTGACCACAATATCTAACAAATCAAGCAAACTTAAAGGGAGCTGCTCAAAGCATACATACAATGAAACCTCACTTTTATGATCTTCATTGATAAGACTGCCACACAATTAAGGCCTCCTCACTGTAACGACTACCTCACCATCAAAACCATATCACTATTATAGACATCTCACTTATAGAACCCCTCACTAGAAGGATCACTAAGTATTTAGACAACATCATTGTTAAGACCACCTCACCTCATTATTAAGACGACATCACTACCAAGACCACCTCACTGTAAAGACCACTACATTTTTAATACCACCTCACTAATAAGATTGCCTCATCATTATGACTGCCTCACAATTAAGACCACCTCATTATTAAAACTACCTCACTATCAAGATCATCTTACTATTTAGACCACTTTTTAGTGAGAGAGATAGGTGAAGCGTTCTGCAAATTGTCATACAAGCATGAAACTTGGCACAATTGTTGACATATATATATTGAACATTTTTGGATATGGAGCCATTCAATAATGGGGGTGTCTTGGGAATGGCAGCCATATTGGAAAATGGCAGCCATCGAACATAGTCTAAACAGTTTAATATATTGAATTTCTAATTTTCATTAGATGTCAACCATCAAATCAGCTATAAAAGAAGACAAAACACATTTTTAATTGATGTTAATCGATCCTGGTATCATAATCCAAAAAAATCTTTTAATAAAAGCCTTTTGTTTTTCAAATTATTAACACAACGACTACTGTTACTGCTGTCAAAGTCATACATCCACTGGAACTGACTGCACATGTGGCACACAGAATTAGGGTACCACATTACACTGAGTTTTCCATAGATCTTAACACTATCATATATAAAACATCATTAGACTAACATATACATCATTTGATATACTATACTACAAGTATCCGACAAATTGCACAGCAAACTAGTCAAACATACAAGCAAAGATGATTCAATTTAATATAATGATGAATTAAGAAGTCTATAGAGTATATATTGGGCAGTGAGGATCTCTTAAAATGCTATCAAAAGTTCTTAATCTATCAGCCTAACTATCAGTGAGCAGAACATAAATGTAACAAATTTATAATAAACTTATACTAAAACTAGTGAAACAGACTTGATTCCAATAAAGTCTTCTAAAATCAAATACACTCCATTGTTTATAACTTAGGATTCACATGTTCCAGCACAGGCACATAATGCTGTGCATTTTAATGCTGCTTTGCGACATTTACAGGCCCTTTGACATCCTTTCTTGCAGCCACACGTGAGTAGTTCCCTGCAGGAAGAACTAGCTTTATGCAAATTGGTCCACTTGGGTGTCCAAATGTCCCCTTTATCTCTTGACCATCCCCAATCTGATGGTTCTGGAAGATTCATGACAGTAATCAGTGTTTGTCCCCAGCAAAATGCTCCTTGGTATGTGGCACATCTGATGTGTAATTCCAGAGTGTCCCTAGTAGATGGAATGTGTTCCATTGTTCTTCCCTTTGCAGCAAACAAGTGAATTCTGGCTGCATCTACAGTGTCAAGTTCATTAGTTCTGTTATAAAGTAAGACAGTGTATCGTTCCAGAAGGGTGAGGGAGTCCTCTGAAATTTGATTTAGCCTGAGTGAGAGAGCTTGGAAAGCCTTGGTAACTTCATCAAATGTGAACCAAACATCCCAGGCAGTTTTCTTACTGATGCCACAAAATCCTGAAGTTGTATCCGAACCAGCAAAGGCGTGAAACATCGGCAAAATGGCACATTTCTCATACCCTAAACTTTGTGAAATTGTGTGGACTGGGATATACCTCAGCTTCTGTCCAACTCCAAATGTAATCAAAAGTTTGTCTAGCTCTGTTGTGTGGAAAACGTGGACTGCCAGCACAACAACATGAGTGTCAACTGTTCTGATAGAGACTGTTTTGCATCCTTTCTTACAGGCCTCAGCTGTGTGAATCATCATCTTTGTATCAGATTCTTCATGGTTACAAGTATGAAGTCCGCTTGAATCCACATTCTTGGACAGGATATTCTTGCCAAAAGTTGTTATAAGGACTTTGTCTGTTGCAATTTCGTCAATCTGGCTTGCAAGGAAACGGAAGAGTTCATGGGTATGTCATGGTTGGCAGCAACTCGTCTTCTTATTCCTTGACCTCTTTTTTCTCTTTGTTGTGATTTCAGTGAAGCCTCGTGGTATTTGGAATAATCTCCAAATGTCTTACATGTTGGCAATGGCTTCAGAATGTGAACTAATACAGCACCATCCAAAGTTATAGCATCACATGTAGGTTCGTTTGCTTGACTAGGGGAACAGCGTTCAAAGCATTCCAGTAAATCAGATTTTGTTGTGTGGCGTAAAGTGCCATTTGTGGACAGTGCTGGTGGACAAGCTTGATTCTCATGTTTAAAGAAATCTGTAAGGTTGCCTTCACGAGTTTGGCAGGCAATGTAGAGCCGTGCAAACAAAGAGCAATCATTCTTCAAGGATCCAATTTGCAGTGTACTTTGTTTTCTATTGGTTATTGATGGATCTTTGAAAATAGCAAAATTGTTATGCTTGACTGGGGCATTCAGTTTGGATTCCCCAGAAATTAGTCGCTGTTTCACAAAATCTTGGTACTGTTCAGTTCCAATATTTTCTGCATCTTGAAGGTTTTTTATTGCGGATGAATCTGCCATGTCCTTTGTATCAATTCGAAGCAGATCTTTACCATCTTCAGTAAAAGGATTGCCCATTTCTTCAAAAGCCTCGACCAGATTTTGCACTTGCATTGCAAATTTTGATTGCGTTTCTCCAGTTTGCTCATGATGCTTCGTAGGTGCCATGCCATTTTTACCACCAGCGAGTCTTTCGATGGATTCTTCAAACTGGAAAATGATTCTGGCTAGTTCAGGTCCTCCTATCATCCACTTCAGGAGGCTGTCCTCTCTCTGGAACAAACCAACAGCTCCACCATCACCTTTCACTGATCCGTTGTGCTGCTCATGTGCTCGATCAAGAGCTATGCTTGAGAAAGGCCGAGAGGACTTCTGTACAACAAAGTGACCCTTCATAAACTCTTCATGGAATGATGGTGCTTTATGTTTCAAAGCTTCCATATCATGAACATGTACTGCTGTCAAACGAGCATAATTTGAGTGGTTGAAAAGGAAAAACCACGGAATAATCCACTTCAGAGATTCCACATATAGACGGAAGTTGCTCTCACGGAATGACTTAACCAGCTGTAGGACCAACAGCTCAAGGTCGAGAGTGATGAACCAGAACTGAAACTGTGGACTGGCAGTGATTCGTCTGTTTCTCCATTTCTCAAAGGTTTCAACTGGGTCTGAAGGAACTGATGACTTATACTGCAAATAGGACTGTTGCATGAGGATGAATAGGGCACATGCAGTGACTTGATTAACCTAGCCTTGTCCGCGTAATGTGTGATACATGCAAATATGACTCATCAACACCAGCAGTTGACACTTTCCCATTGACCAGGGCCTCTATCCAACCACTATTGTGTAACCAGTCACCTAGAACTTTCAAGCTGGCCATTTCTAAGTGCAAACCACCCTGCATTATCACCATCTTGCTTTCTCCAAATTCATCTGGCCAAGTCTATTGCACTTGCTTCATCAATGCGAACAGTGGCTGATCACCAGTAACTACTGCCACTTGGCCAGGGTTAAGATTCTGGACTGCCTTTTGAACAACATACATGGCATGCTTCATCATGGCCATTGAACTGACATAGCCTGGGAAAAGTGGCATCATACCACTTGGTGTCAAGGGTGTCGGGACTTCTTCGAGTGATGCATGGTATGCAGCCCAGGATAATCTGCTGTCATTGGTAACATCCTCATTTATTTGATTTACCACATTCTGGAGCCACCTGAAGGAAATTTAATAGTGTTCATTAACAAGTTATTTAGTGAAACTACATTTAGATTATATCAGATTAAGAATTGGAAAAAATACCAACCTGTACTCTTGCTCCTTGGTTTCTTCTAAAACACTGTTCTCCTGACATGGTGGAATTTCATAAGGCACAGGAGATTCTTTCTTCTTGTTTGTGATTGGAGGGACCTTGGAATAATAGTCAGGCAGAGGAACCGGTTTTTTTGTTGATGAGAGGGGAAAAGTGATTGTTTCAGTTTCTGTTTCGCCCTCACCAGATGGATGCTGAAACAGGGAAATTTCCAAGCCATGGAATGATTCTGTGGCTGATGTTGAAGAAAAATTGTGGTCAATATTATCAACCGCAGCTGTCGTAAAGGCACTCTTCTTCAGGCCGGCAGGAAAGACAACATCCATCTCATTGAACTTCTCGCTACTGTTGGTCATTGCTGTGCTGAGCTCCATGACCCTTTCATAGCTTATTGACAAGCCAAGTTCATGCATTGTATTAATTAATGTTTTTTTTCTTGTTCTTGCATGCATGTATAGGCCCAAATAGATGGGTAACGGTGTTTCCCTAGATTTGCTGTGCCTCACCCTAGCAGTATTTGACCTTCTCCTTATGTAACTGTTGTATTGCAACAATTGAGCAATGCTTAAAGTTTCTTGAGAAAGAGCACTTGCAGACTGCTCTGTAATGTTGGGGCCGAATTGAATCATTGATACTAAGGCAATGAGAGAGTCTGGAACAGAACTCTTCTGACAGTTTTGGTCAAAGTTTCCTTGGAAAGAGTTGTCTGTTTTGAACATTTCTCTTCGTACAATGTTGGCTGCTTTGGCAAGTATTACTGCATCTTTATCAAAATCCATTTCACAAACTTTCATCACAGCAGAGTCTACATCAGGTTTGAAAGACAGTAATACTTCTTTGCCTGGCTACAATGCCTGTATATCTGGATACTATGCCAAAATTCTGTTCTTTAACCTGGTACTATGTGAAGTTTGTTCCGTGCTCAACTGCCGCATACGATCAACTTACTTATTAAGATCTGCAAGTTTATAAACAGTGGAATGATCTTCATTATGCCTTGCATCTTCAATGTAGGCTAAAAGTTCAGCAAGAGCTATTCCCTGACTGATTTTTTCTTGATCATCGACATTTTCGTTTCTTTCTACAGAAGTAGCTTTATTGTACAGTGAGGCCAGACAAGCAGCATGGTATTTCGCTTCTAGTGCCACCAAATCTCCGGCACTGAGCTTTGCAAGAAGTTTATAATCCTGCAAAATAACAGCGCAATGTCTGACTCTCTCATCAAGCTGGAAAGTTGATGCCTCCCTGTTTTCTGTCTTTGCTGTTAACGGCTGATCACAGAAGAAGGACGGGTTAGCATCTTCAAAGTACACAGTGTCATTGTAGTGCCCGGCACTCTGCCTGGTATACTTAGGCTGTGTTGAACTTGCACCGTAATCAGCATTTTGTCTCTTCAATCTTTTTGTTTGTGCCCTTTTGAGAACCCTGTTGCTAAATCTCAGTCTACAGATTGTGTGCCATCTTGCCTTCCTTGCCCTTAATGTTTCCAGGATGCCATTTCCTTCATCAAGTCTGCCAACATCTATTTGAGTAGGGAGGTCATTGCATTCTAAGAACTGTTCAAGATTTTTTGCAAAAGAATCATATCCTATACCAGCATCTTTCCTTTTACTTTCTGCAGGGCATTGCAAGGGTTCTTCTTTGTCTGCTTGTACTTTTTTGTTGGGAAACATCTTGTGAAGCTCCGTGGGATTAAAAAAATTTTGTTTTTTCCCATTATGCTAGTTCTAAGAAGTTAAGCATGCAGACACCACAAATGTGTACACCATTACTATTACTACGACTAATATTCATGCACCATCACTGACGACCTGAAAAGGAAGAGAAACTAAAGCTAAGCAAGCAACAGCAACATTAGTCAAAACTGCGTTAATGTTTTTGTTGGCACTACTGCTACCATCAACCTAAAAAGAAGTAAAGAAAAAAAGAACAATTGAACAGCAAGGTTGTCATGATGAGATAATGTTCCAATCATCTTTTCACTACTATTCTACCTGGAAGTATGACTTGCAGCCCGAAGCAATGCAAACGCTACACAAGAATACACAAGGTTTTATGAGGAAAAATGTTTATCAAATCACTATTATTGCACAAATGCACATATATACCATAAAATCCTATCAAACATTACATGAATACACAAATCTGAACCATTTTCCCATAATAAATTCTAGTTTGGAGCACAACTTTTGACTTTGTATTGCGAATTTTGATTGACTTTGTTGCGCGAAAAATTACAAAAATTGTCCGTAATTCAAGATGGCCACCATCGTGATTGTGCGGCTTTTTATAAATGGCTCCATATCTGAAATAACTCAGTATATATAGGTCTTAAATTGTGCCAAGTCTCATGCTTGTATGACAATTTGCAGAATCCTATATATATACTGTCACCTATCTCTCTCACTATTTAGAAGACCACCTCACTATAAAGATCCTATCAATGTCTAGCCACTAAATGTTGGAACCAAAAGTTAACCATTGTATCAAATCAATAAATTAATGCCACTCAATTTTGCATAAAACTTGTAATACCAGCATTTTTTTGGGTAATTTAAAAAATAATATGCACATACATGGCTATCCAGTAATATAATTTTTAAAACTGAGATATAAATGTGCAGTGGAGCACTGTTGCTTTAGATGTGCCTACTAACTGCCCCTTAAGTGAATTGTTTCTTACAATCAGCCTATTAGGCAACACAGCTAGAAACAAAACAACTCTTGGCATTAGTTAGTTATTGCCCTTGTGTCGTGTATAAGCAATATAATATAAATTGCATATACACTCAATGGGGGCAATAACTATTACTTATTGATACCAAAATTTAAACATCAATATGTAATTATCTTTCATAGTCAATACAATGTATTGTCAGTGTAATATTGTTGTGTAGTTCTAAATATTCTACGTTTGATCTCTACCATGAACTATGCAGAGCAGTGCAGATTAAGACTGGGCGACTCCAATAGGAAAAATTGGACATTTAAGCATGGTAAAATTTTAGAGCCCGGTTTGCAAGGAAATAAAGGCATGCCACACTATAAGCTATAGGTTTAATTATAGATAAAGACCTAAACTTTCAATCTGAGTCGCCTTACCTGCTGATGAAGCTTGTGAATCAAGAAAATTGCACTATTTATGTCAGGAAGTGCTGAAATGGCAACACTCAGCCATGTTGATATCAAGGTAATTGGGGCATGACTGATCATGTGACATACCTGATCAAAATACGTAATTTGCATATTAAGCTCCACCTTTGCCATAGGCGCCATCTGTTTGAAACTTCAATTTAGTGGGCCTCAGCATGTAAGACAGTGGCCTTCTAATGCAGAGGTAGTGAGTTCAACCCCCCACTTTGGGTAGATTAATTTTGTAACTGGCAAAACGGCATACATTTCTTGGCTTTGCTCAGTTTTAGCATTTGCATAGATGATTTATTTTAGAGATAATTTTGATGACACCCTTAAAAACTGCAATAAATTAAATCCCCCCCCCCCCAATGAATAAATGAAATAAAATAAATCAATACAAGCATTTTTCTACAGAAGCTACTGTACTCAATACAGATAGGCCTATATATACACCCAGCTTCCATCATTATATCGCAGATACCAATTGACTAGATAGAGTAGTGGTAAGGCTGCCAGACTCAGTTACAGGTGAGTAGGTCGTCAGAAGGTTGTTAGTTCGAATCTACCTGTGGCCAACATTTTGGCACTCTTGAAATAAAATTAGTCTTGCAGTGAACACTTGTGGAACAATGTGCAAAAAAACAACACAATTTTGGCGGGCTTCTTGATGACCATGTGCGTATGTTTACCTAAAGCCCCGTTCCCACATAGCCAGTTTTGCCATAGTGAACCCGTAGTATTACATAACGGTTATGCAACAGCCTTTTTCGCCGGGTTGGCGACGGATTCTGGCGGTGACTCGGCGGTGACTCGGCGGTGACTCGGCGGTGACTCGGCGGTGACTCGGCGGTGACTCGGCGGTGACTCGGCGGTGACTCGGCGGTGACTCGGCGGGTCACTCGGCGGGTCACTCGGCGGGTTCTACGGGTCACTATGTTAGTCGGATTTTCGTTAAACAAAGACTGGATTGTAGTATAGTTCATACTAATTCCATAAGTGTTTTCGGATCGAAAATAAACCAAATATTAAGCGAGATATTCTATATTATATAATAAGCATATAAATCTATCTGTCTCTCTAAACTGTCTATCTACATATCTACATATCGATCTATCTATCTACATATCCATCTATCTACATATCTAACTATCTTACTATCTACATTAAAGAACAGCGATTAATGTTTTTTACAAGAATATTTCTATTATATAAATTGTATTTGACGAAAATCGGACTATATACAATTCATTATGACTGTTATACTAAATGACAATTGACACTCAGATATGTGTGATGTTCAAAGTGGCTTCTTTTTAATTGTGAATTGAATAGGACATGATATTAAACCTGTAATCCAGGTTAATTGCAATTGACTAATGACAATTAACCTTTGTGAAGGAATTCTTTACATTTGGGTAATTGAATTGAATTACTTATGTTATGATAGCTCATGTCTCACAATGTTATTTTCATTTTTTATTGATTTTGTATATACTTTAAAAGGCTGCTGCTCCCCTAATATTAGTCCGATTTTCGTCAAATAAAGATTGAATTGTTCAGGGAAATGTGAAGAATTTATATAATAGTTAAAGTAGGGAAAATTAATGGAGTATACTAGGCACAAACAAGAATATTCTTGTTAATAAAGTTAGTAATACCTCATACAGTATAGATATGTAGATATGTAGATAGAAAGAAAGTTATAAGATCTTCACCTAATAATACGTTACACTATCAATAATTCATTGAATCTTAATCAATAAAAAATGAAAATAAAACAATGATAGAAACTATCTATAGATAGATATACTCTAGTTAGAGTAATCATTTTAGATATTTATTTCATTTTATATAAATTATTAATATTTCGTTCTTGTTGTTGTTTCTGAAAATAATCCAACTAGAATTAAAATTGATATATATTGCATGTTCCATCCATGATCAAAACAAATTATAGACAATCTTCCTCTTTAATATGCATAATAAACGGGAATCAGTTGAAATTCAGAATGTCAATAAATGCTTGTGATCAATGATTGAAAAGCATGATTAACCCCATTCTTTGTATCATTCAAAATGCTAATAGCAATTGACATAACGGTCACGGCAGATTGCTATTACATATATAGGGTTAATTGACTTTTACAAAACCCAAGGAAAAGTCCTTCCCATTGGCCAGTTGGCAGAATGAGTAGAAATGAATTGCAATAAAGCTCATCCAAACATTGTATATATGATAGTCAAAACTATTTGACTGTACACTTTGAAAATGCCAAAGAGAAAAGCATCAGTCCAGCACCCTTTGTACATCCTGCAGCATGGCAGTATATATAATTAAGGTGAGGAAAATTAATAAGGTATACAGGGCAAAAACAAGAATATTCTTGTCAAAAACGCCTCCAAAATTAATTGCTGTTCTTTAATGTAGATAGTTAGATAGTTAGATAGATAGATAGATAGATATGTAGATATGTAGATATGTAGATATGTAGATATGTAGATATGTAGATATGTAGATATGTAGATATGTAGATATGTAGATATGTAGATAGTTTAGAGAGATAGAATGATTTATATGCTTATTATATAATATAGAATATCTCGCTTCATATTTGGTTTATTTTCGATCCGGAAACACTTGTGGAATCAGTATGAACTATACTACAATTCAGTTTTATTTGACGAAAATCGGACTAATATTAGAGGAGCAGCAGCCTTTTAAAGAAGCGCTCAGCCCTACCTGCATTGATACAGTCCGGGCGCGGACGTCTGCGAGAGCACCACTGTTTGCCTCCGCCAACCTAGCTGCCTTCTCAGACGAATATCTCGCTTAATATTTGGAGTCAGTATGAATAATACTACAATACAGTCTTTATTTGACGAAATTCGGACTAATATTAGAGGAGCAGCGGCCTTTTAAGTATATACATTCCCCTACGCTGATGATGCATGTATAAAAAAAAGGCAGAACTCGGCGAGTTACTCGGCGAGTTACCCGCCGAGTCACTCCTGGTACCCGCCGGGTCACTCCTCGCACCCCTGAACAACCCGCCGGTGTAATACGAGTGAAATTAGCAACAATTAATCCGCCGACTTCGACGGGCGACTCGGCGGGTTCGACGGGTGACTCACCGAGTTTGACGGATTTTTGAAAGTGTGCCATGCAGTACGGCATACTCGGCTGCCGGCTCCAAAACTCCCGGATTGGCTACAGGTCCCAGTAGTTACCCGCCGGGAATCGCAGTGTATAGCTAGGGTTCAGCTACAGCTGATAAACTTAATTCTAAACCTCATACAATGGTATATCTAGAATCCTATTTACCAGGGGTCTTTTCCTTATTGGTTATTCCCCTTCAGTGACCACATGGTATCACAAAGGTCACAACTTTTGTCATCTTTAAGTTATTCTTAAGTTATTTTACACAATTCTTTGTCATGAACCTTTGTTCAGGCTTAAGGCCATGGTATTCTTGTGGCTAGGTCATAGCCATGAATTAATCTTACTTTACATAAATTTGTGATATGATATATTATAAATACATGACAATATTATAAGAACAGTATCATGCAAAAACAGAGACAAGTACTTTGTACCACTCAACACCTCTGTCCGCCAATCACCCAGCTAACACATAACGTTTTTATAACATGTTAGGAAAAGGTTATGGCATAACGTTTTTCAAATAACGTTTTTTTAACATTACTTTGATGTTGTATGTTCATGTTTATTCCTAACATTAATTAATAACAGTGTTATAACATTTTCTGAAAACATTTTGCAAACATTACAATATTGATGTTTTAAGAAGCTTTCACAATGATGTTATTTCAATGTATTATACAGCAGTCACAGGTGTTATGTTTTAATGATGCTATTTGTTAACATTATGGCAACATTTTTTGATAACATTCTTATAACATAAATCTGTAATGTCAGTCAAAAACGTATTCCCAATGTAATGGGATGATGTTGTTATAACGTTTTTAAAATATGTTAAAGAAAAACATGATAATGCTGTAAAATAAACATCAAATATAAACATTTTTAAAATCAGTTATTATAATGTTAAGGGTTGATGCAATTGTAACATAACTATAACATGTTTTCTAAACATCAAGGTTATACGTAAAGTTGTGACGTATTCATGATGTTTATAAATAACATAATTTCAATGTAAATCTGTAATGTCAGACACAAATGTTTTGCCAATGTTATGGGATGATGTTTTTATAACGTTTTTAAAATATGTTAAAGAAAAACATGATAATGCTGTAAAATAAACATCAAATATAAACATTTTTAAAATCAGTTATTATAATGTTAAGGGTTGATGCAATTGTAACATAACTATAACATGTTTTCTAAACATCAAGGTTATACGTAAAGTTGTGACGTATTCATGATGTTTATAAATAACATAATTTCAATGTAAATCTGTAATGTCAGACACAAATGTTTTGCCAATGTTATGGGATGATGTTTTTATAACGTTTTAAGAATATGTTAAAGAAAAACATGATAATGCTGTAAAATGAACATCAAATATAGGCATTTTAAAAATAGGTTATTATAATGTTAACATAACTCTAACATGTTTTCTAAACATCAAGGTTATACGTAAATTTGTGACGTATTCAGGATGTTTATAAATAACATCATTTCAATGTAAATCTGTAATGTCAGACACAAATGTTTTACTAATGTTATATGATGATGTTTTTATAACGTTTTTTAGAACATATTAAAGAAAAACATGATTATGCTGTTACAAAGCCATCAAATATAGGCATTTTAAAAATAGGTTATTATAATGTTAAGGGTTGATGCAATTGTAACATAACCCTAAAATGTTTTCTCAGTATCAAGGTTATACGTAAAGTTATGACGTTTTCATGATGTTTATAAATAACATAATTTCAATGTAAATCTGTAATGTCAGACACAAATGTTTTAATAATGTTATGGGATGATGTAATTATAACGTTTTTATAAAATTTTAATAATAAACATCATAATCATTTAAATAAGGCATCAAATGGCATTTTCAAAATCTGCTGTAATTATGTTAAAGATTGATGCAATAGTAAAATCTAGGAATATCTCTAAATATTCCTAGGTAAAATAACCCACATATTAAACACTGACCAGAGTCAGGACTTGGCACACAGTTTGCAACAATGAGGGAAAGTTGTAAATTCTGCCATTTCTGCAACCCCCCCCCCCCCTCTTCACAATTAACTTCAGCCATCATTGACAGGTGCACTTTGACTTGGGATGGCAGGCCAGCATGTCACAGACAGTAGGTAAGTTACAAGTTTTGCACAATCTTATAAAACTTATCTTTGTGACTTTACAATTATCTATCTATAAATCAATCAATCAATCAAACTATCTATCTATCCATCTATCTATCTATCTATCTATCTATCTATCTATCTATCTATCTAGCTATCTAGCTACCTATCTATCTATCTACCTCTCTGTATATTTGTCTATCCATCTATATATTGGCCATGTTTAAATATGCTATCTCAATATACAATGATATACAGACAATTATCCTTAACTGATCTTGTGTTTTTATTTTTAAATTAGTTTGGCTTTAATTTTTATAGGTCAAGATATTAAGACAAATTTTGTAACTACAATAATATGAGCAAGTATTAATTAATAATATATGATTTATTTTGCTGGTACAAATTACACAGACTATATATTGTCCACTATATGATATTAGTTAGTCCTCCTGAAAACTGTGCAAATATACATTGTAAAATATAGATAGCTATGGGTGATTTCTAGACTCAATAGAGCTCAGATTCAAGACATTATAGACTGAGGAGGCATCATATTACAGTATCTAGTGAGTGAACTTGCAGTACCCCTTCCCTAATTAGGCCCAAATCACTGAAGCAGAACCATTTGCATACATTATAGCATGCATGCATAATTACTATCTACAGGTGAGCTACAAAAACTTAAATGACCATGATAAGTTTTAAATCATATAAGTAGTTTTAGTGAAATTGTGTAGCACAAAAATAACATAATATTGCAAGTTGTTTTCTTATCACTCTTGCTTATAAAGTTTTATATATTTGAAAGTTATTTTGTTATCAAGCTTGAAGTTTTATTAATATCTAAAATTTGATATAAGTGTAGAAATGCCATATCTCAGCTAACTCTAAAATACACTATACATGGAGAAAATTCAGTATCATTGTTATGAGATTGATCATAGCCAAACATATCTTTACTGATTTAATCAAAGTTTAGATCCAATGTCATGCAATTACCTTGTGATAATGTTTGTTGGCATTTATGATTATGTCCAATGATCATGATGATGGAATTTGTTTCATTTGTTTTACATTCCTTAAATGATATAATTCAAATAGTATTTCACTTGGTGATTAAATGTTATTCTTATTGAAATATTGTAATCGTTAGCATTCAGTTTGGAAAACTGCATATATATGTAAATTAAGGTCAATTAAATGTAAATTTTTGCATTTTTACAGGGTTGCTCTTCAAGACCAATTGCCATACTATCAAGATGACCACATCTTACTCCTGGTATGAACACTACCCACCTTGAAGGCTTTTCTCTGGCAAGGTAAATATTCACGATTTGTCAGTTATTATCATACAAACTGAAGATCAGCAATGCACACATTACAGTGCCTTGTTTCATACAAAAAACATTATAATGTTCATTCAAAAGCTTTGCAAGATAGATTAAGTTCATGTATTTTGTTATTCCAGGAATGTGAAAGAGAAGACCTACTGCTTGATCATTGGACTAACTTACTGAAGAGGCAAATGAGAGCTGCAATGTTATTAACATTTGTAGAATATCAAATAGACTGGAATGATTGCCTGGCCATGGGTTATGTGAAAGCACACACAAACTGTTATGATGAAACAATTAACTCATGCACTGTATGTCGAACTGGTATTGTCGCCAAAATACTAGGCTGCTATGGCTTTCATAATACAAATCAAGGACTATTTTCAGATTGAAAGGTTTTTGTGTGCAAGTTTATTTGGTGTGAAATTTATCAATATAAATTACATTTGTTTCATTATAACTGTTACTATTCTTGTACTGAATACAGTATTATTCTTCAGTGATTTCCAAAATAAACTGTTGCTTTTTGAATGCAAAACAAGTTTTCTCTTATTCATCCCAGGTAATGTCAAAGCAAAAACGTTATGAAAACGTTGTCAGATAACATCAAATTGATGTCACCCTAAAACATTGTAAAAACGTTGAGAAAAGGTTATAACTTCAAGTTGCCAGATAATGTTAAAATTATGATATCACATAACGTTATGATAACGTTATAAAGGGGTCATCTTATTCATGTTGCCATATAATGTTAAATTGATATTAATGCAAAACATTATTAAACAATGTATTTCTGATGTAAAAGCCACAGTTTGAAAAAATGTTTTGAAATAACATTATTTTAACTTTATTTTAACATACTTCTAACATGATACATAGAACGTTAAAATAACATTTCCGCAACCGTCCAATTTTGCGTAACTTTGATGTTATGAAATAACGTTATTCTGACCTTTTTCATGATGTTATTTTAACGTAATTATAACGTTTTCGTGTTAGCTGGGCAGAGACCAGAATTCATGCAGTAGGCGTGTAGTCCCATGTACCAGGGTGGACATTGCTTCGGTTCAGTAAGCATAACAATGAAACAAACCAGAAAAACTCATAACAGAAGCATCTTTAATTTTCTAAATCATTTATCGACAAAACCAATCATGCAGTCAACTTCATAAAAATATATACATTTCTATCTATCCATCTAGCTATCTATCTTGGTCACAACTTCAGTTTGTTTCTTCTATATTTTCTATATTTCTCTTTCTTCCTTAATCAATCAATCATACGATCAATCTCTTCCAAAACTCTTAACATATCCTATTTTCATAATTGCAACATTTAAATACACTTTTTGAAATAACAGGAGGGCGGGCTATACATTTTCATCTTCAGAAGGGACTTCTAACACACACTTTCGTTTCCAGAGCTGAACTCTAATGCAGTTACCGTAATGAAATTTTATACAGCAACACGATATTGATAGCCACACTGACATATCTCGTTTTTTTTTAAATTTGCTATTTAGAGTCCAAGATGTTGTATTTTTGAACTCTTGAATTTTTCCATTTGTTCGTTATATTCTGACAAGTTTGAAAATATTAACAGCAATACATTCTGTTCAGATTAAAGTCAATTGAGCATCAAACGTATTGTTTATCCTTTTCCTGCCATGTAATTTTGTCTGTTTTAAAAGATTTTTATGCACAATAAGGACTATTCACTTAGTTTAGAATTATCAATGCCACAGCATGTTCCCCTAACCACAGGCGTTTGCCAACATATATGACATTGCTCAGTGATGACACACTTATACTTTAACTAATACCAAGGCTACTGACTGCCTTAATTAGCTTCTCATCTCAAGATCCCCTATGTCATTTGCAACTGCCAATCAGAATGTAGCTGAATACATTAGGAAATGTCCTGAGCTTGATGGCAATTATTTTGCTAATACCATTCGCGACCCTCCTCAGCCAATCAGAAGGCAGTATTCGCTGGTGATAAATCAGTCATCAGCTCAAGCAGGCTGATAATGTTTTCCGCTTCAGTGATCACCAGGGAGTGATAACTATGTCAAACACTGAAGGATTTGTGAAAACTGAGGCAAACAATAAACATTCTTATAAGTAACAGTAATGTGTAATTGAAAAAAAAAAATGCAATATTTAACACTATTAAAACTGCTTTGTTATTAAACAACATCACTACTATTAGAAAACCTCAATATAAGACCACCTCATAATTAAGCCCACCTCACTATAGGGACACCTTATTATCAAAACCACATCAATACCATAAGAACACCTCGATATAAGGCCACTTCACAATTAAGATCACCTCAAGATAAGATCATCTCACAATTTGTACTACTATACAAACACCTCAATGTAAGACCAACTCACAATTAAGACAACCGCACTATTTAGACCACTCACTATTATGACTTCTTCATTCTTAAAACCACATCACTATCAAGAATACCTTAATACAAGACCACCTCACTATCAAGACCACCTCACTATTTAGACCACTTCACTAGTGAGACACTTCAATATTAAAACCACTTCAGTGTCCATTAAAAATATAAGAACACCGCAATATAAGACAATGTCACAAAAAAGACAATTCATCATTAAGCCCACCTCATGATTAAGACCACCTAATTTTTAAAACCAGTTCATTATGAAGACTACCTGTTAAAACCACATCACTATTATGACAACCTCACGAAGACCGCCTCACAATTAAAAGCACCTCATTATTCAGCCACTAAATTTGGAAAAAACTTGACCATTGTATCTAAATTACTATTAATTCCATCATTAAGACCACTCAAATTTGCATCAAATAGGCAGGTTTTACATCAGTTAAAATTTTCATCACAGCAAGAATTTGAGAATTATAGTTAGATTTTTATTTCTATGATTTTGAAAAAAGAAATTGATCTACACACCTGACCATTCAATAATATCATTGTGAAATATAAGATCCATGTGCAGTGGAGTACTATTGCTTCTAATATACTCATTGCAGACAATACATATTTAGTTTAAAATCAACCACCGGATGACAAACAACTACAACAATCAATTCTAAGAGGGATTAAGTTTCTGTTTAAATTTGTTTTATATTGTCTACTCTCATAGTATTAGTGAGTTATTGCCCTTGGGAGGCTGATTCAGGCTTATCACAGTTAGACTTAAATATAAACAAATTAGCTTAATAGCATATAGGCTGGCTTATGGCATTGAATGTCTAACAGATTGCATATCAATTTGTTTTGTTTGCATTGATTATGATTACACTCAATTCTTAAACAAAGATTACTCAGTTAGGTCACTTAATTGGCTTAAAGCTGACAGCAGACTGTGCTTGGGAGATATTGGCCAATCAGGAAGCGCCATCATGTGCGTAGATGGTGAAATATGCTAATCTGGCATTAGAGATGAGAATTGAACATTTCCCAGCGTACAGGCAAGGAATTCCTTGTATATAAGTGGTAAATACCCATAAATAATGGAAGTTATCACTTAGAATAAGAAGGAAAATTATTTTTGTGTATATGATATTATTGACTGAAACTAGCCCAATCATTGAAGGCAGTTATGCAGGGGGAGTAAAAGCTGTTCTTGACAAAGTCAGAAGCCTTGGTCTTACAGTATACTAACTTGCTAAGGGCTGTCATAATGGCAAACGCCTGTGCCCTAACTAATATGTACCTAATTTTATTGTTTGTTCAAATAGCCATATATGGGCTATGACAATGTTTCTTAAGGAATGGATATGAAATTCAGCAACTTTGTTATGCCACCTTAAGATGTTGGATATAATTTCATGCAAAATGAACCTTTAAGGTTTTTATTTATTTGTACTTAAATAAATCATGTTTCAATTCAAATAATTATTAATCTTGGTTTAGTTTCATGCGTTCATCAGTCAAACTATTTTTTGTACACTGATTACGTTTAGTTGGCAACTGAAGAAACTATACATTATTAATTGCCATTTCCTTCAACAGTTACTGGATTGTTAGGTTGTTGATTTGCATCAACTCTCTGGTGTTTAAATCATACATATATTCATTACCAAACATTTTTCAGGTGTATATATATAAAATTACATAATATCAAGAATAATAACAAGTATTAGAGTAAAAGTCTAAGTAATATATTATTATGCACCTAATTCTTATAAAATTGCTGATCACAAACAAAATGTGTTGACTGCATTGCTCCTTGGTTGCTGAGAGTGAAATTAAGAGTGAAAGAGATCAATCCTGTTTACTGCAATGCTCTACATTTGGAAACAGAATTATTCAACCCCCTTGAATTTTGGATCAAAATATTTCAACTATAATTTTACTCAATGTTTGATGAGGTCAAAATAGTCCAACTCAATGTTGAATTATCTCAGAATAGTTATACTCAAACATTAATCAATTCAGAATAATCAAACTCAATGATCGATCATTCAAACTTTAATCAACTCAGAATTATCAAACTCAATGTTCGATCATTCAAATCAGAGTAGTTTGACTCAATGTTTGATCAGGTCAAAATAGTCAGACTCAATGTTGAATTAGCTCAGAATAGTTATACTCAAACTTTAATCAATTCAGAATAATCAAACTCAATGTTCGATCATTCAAATCAGAATACTTTGACTCAATGTTTGATGAGGTCAAGATAGTCTGACTCAATGTTGAATTAGCTCAGAATAGTTATACTCAAACTTTAATCAATTCAGAATAATCAAACTCAATGTTCGATCATTCAAATCAGAATAGTTTGACTCAATGTTTGATGAGGTCAAAATAGTCAGACTCAATGCTGAATTAGCTCAGAATAGTTATACTCAAACATTAATTAACTCAGAATAATCAAACTCAATGATCGACCTGTTTAATCAGAATAGTTTGACTCAATGTTTGATCAGGTCAAAATAGTCAGACTCAATGATGAATTATCTCAGAATTGTTATACTCAAACTTTAATCAACTCAGAATAATCAAACTCAATGTTCGATCATACAAATCAGAATAGTTTGACTCAATGTTTGATCAGGTCAAAATAGTCAGACTCAATGTTGAATTAGCTCAGAATAGTCATACTCAAACTTAAATCTACTCAGAATAATCAAACTCAATGTTCGATCATTCAAATCAGAATAGTTTGACTCAATGTTTGATGAGGTCAAAATAGTCTGACTCAATGTTGAATTAGCTCAGAATAGTTATACTCAAACTTTAATCAACTCAGAATAATCAAACTCAATGTTCGATCATTCAAATCGGAATAGTTTGACTCAATGTTTGATCAGGTCAAAATAGTCAGACTCAATGTTGAATAAGCTCAGAATAGTTATACTCAAACCTTAATCAATTTAGAATAATCAAACTCAATGTTCGATCATTCAAATCAGAATAGTTTGACTGAATGTTTGCTGAGGTCAAAATAGTCTGACTCAATGTTGAATTAGCTCAGAATAGTTATACTCAAACTTTAATCACCTCAGAATAATCAAACTCAATGTTCGATCATTCAAATCAGAATAGTTTGACTCAATGTTTGATCGGGTCAAAATAGTCAGACTCAATGTTGAATTGGCTCAGAATAGTTATACTCAAACTTTAATCAACTCAGAATAATCAAACTCAATGTTCGATCATTCAAATCAGAATAGTTTGACTCAATGTTTGATCAGGTCAAAATAGTCAGACTCAATGTTGAATTAGCTCAGAATAGTCATACTCAAACTTTAATCAACTCAGAATAATCAAACTCAATGTTCGATCATTCAAATCAGAATAGTTTGACTCAATGTTTGATCAGGTCAAAATAGTCTGACTCAATGTTGAATTAGCTCAGAATAGTTATACTCAAACTTTAATCAACTCAGAATAATCAAACTCAATGTTCGATCATTCAAATCAGAATAGTTTGACTCAATGTTTGATGAGGTCAAAATAGTCAGACTCAATGCTGAATTAGCTCAGAATAGTTATACTCAAACTTTATTTAACTCAGAATAATCGAACTCAATGATCGACCATTTTAATCAGAATAGTTTGACTCAATGTTTGATCAGGTCAAAATAGTCAGACTCAATGATGAATTATCTCAGAATAGTTATACTTAAACTTTAATCAACTCAGAATAATCAAACTCAATGTTCGATCATTCAAATCAGAATAGTTTGACTCAATGTTTGATCAGGTCAAAATAGTCAGACTCAATGTTGAATTAGCTCAGAATAGTCATACTCAAACTTTAATCTACTCAGAATAATCAAACTCAATGTTCGATCATTCAAATCAGAATAGTTTGACTCAATGTTTGATGAGGTCAACATAGTCTGACTCAATGTTGAATTAGCTCAGAATAGTTATACTCAAACTTTAATCAATTCAGAATAATCAAACTCAATGTTCGATCATTCAAATCAGAATAGTTTGACTCAATGTTTGATGAGGTCAAAATAGTCTGACTCAATGTTGAATTAGCTCAGAATAGTTATACTCAAACTTTAATCAACTCAGAATAATCAAACTCAATGTTCGATCATTCAAATCAGAATAGTTTGACTCAATGTTTGATCAGGTCAAAATAGTCAGACTCAATGATGAATTATCTCAGAATAGTTATACTCAAACTTTAATCAACTCAGAATAATCAAACTCAATGTTCGATCATACAAATCAGAATAGTTTGACTCAATGTTTGATCAGGTCTAAATAGTCAGACTCAATGTTCAATTAGCTCAGAATAGTCATACTCAAACTTTAATCTACTCAGAATAATCAAACTCAATGTTCGATCATTCAAATCAGAATAGTTTGACTCAATGTTTGATCAGGTCAAAATAGTCTGACTCAATTTTGAATTAGCTCAGAATAGTTATACTCAAACTTTAATCAATTCAGAATAATCAAACTCAATGTTCGATCATTCAAATCAGAATAGTTTGACTCAATGTTTGATGAGGTCAAAATAGTAAGACTCAATGATGAATTATCTCAGAATAGTTATACTTAAACTTTAATCAACTCAGAATAATCAAACTCAATGTTCGATCATTCAAATCAGAATAGTTTGACTCAATGTTTGATCAGGTCAAAATAGTCAGACTCAATGTTGAATTAGCTCAGAATAGTCATACTCAAACTTTAATCTACTCAGAATAATCAAACTCAATGTTCGATCATTCAAATCAGAATAGTTTGACTCAATGTTTGATCAGGTCAAAATAGTCAGACTCAATGATGAATTATCTCAGAATAGTTATACTCAAACTTTAATCAACTCAGAATAATCAAACTCAATGTTCGATCATACAAATCAGAATAGTTTGATTCAATGTTTGATCAGGTCTAAATAGTCAGACTCAATGTTCAATTAGCTCAGAATAGTCATACTCAAACTTTAATCTACTCAGAATAATCAAACTCAATGTTCGATCATTCAAATCAGAATAGTTTGACTCAATGTTTGATCAGGTCAAAATAGTCTGACTCAATTTTGAATTAGCTCAGAATAGTTATACTCAAACTTTAATCAATTCAGAATAATCAAACTCAATGTTCGATCATTCAAATCAGAATAGTTTGACTCAATGTTTGATGAGGTCAAAATAGTCCGACTCAATACTGAATTAGCTCAGAATAGCTATACTCAAACTTTAATTAACTCAGAATAATCAAACTCAATGATCGACCTGTTTAATCAGAATAGTTTGACTCAATGTTTGATCAGGTCAAAATAGTCAGACTCAATGATGAATTATCTCAGAATAGTTATACTCAAACTTTAATCAACTCAGAATAATCAAACTCAATGTTCGATCATACAAATCAGAATAGTTTGACTCAATGTTTGATGAGGTCAAAATAGTCAGACTCAATGTTGAATTAGCTCAGAATAGTTATACTCAAACTTTAATCAACTCAGAATAATCAAACTCAATGTTCGATCATTCAAATCAGAATAGTTTGACTCAATGTTTGATCAGGTCAAAATAGTCTGACTCAATGTTGAATTAGCTCAGAATAGTTATACTCAAACTTTAATCAACTCAGAATAATCAAACTCAATGTTCGATCATTCAAATCAGAATAGTTTGACTCAATGTTTGATGAGGTCAAAATAGTCAGACTCAATGCTGAATTAGCTCAGAATAGTTATACTCAAACTTTATTTAACTCAGAATAATCAAACTCAATGATCGACCATTTTAATCAGAATAGTTTGACTCAATGTTTGATCAGGTCAAAATAGTCAGACTCAATGATGAATTATCTCAGAATAGTTATACTTAAACTTTAATCAACTCAGAATAATCAAACTAAATGTTCGATCATACAAATCAGAATAGTTAGACTCAATGTTTGATCAGGTCAAAATAGTCAGACTCAATGTTGAATTAGCTCAGAATAGTCATACTCAAACTTTACTCTACTCAGAATAATCAAACTCAATGTTCGATCATTCAAATCAGAATAGTTTGACTCAATGTTTGATCAGGTCAAAATAGTCAGACTCAATGTTGAATTAGCTCAGAATAGTCATACTCAAACTTTAATCTACTCAGAATAATCAAACTCAATGTTCGATCATTCAAATCAGAATAGTTTGACTCAATGTTTGATGAGGTCAACATAGTCTGACTCAATGTTGAATTAGCTCAGAATAGTTATACTCAAACTTTAATCAATTCAGAATAATCAAACTCAATGTTCGATCATTCAAATCAGAATAGTTTGACTCAATGTTTGATCGGGTCAAAATAGTCTGACTCAATGTTGAATTAGCTCAGAATAGTTATACTCAAACTTTAATCAACTCAGAATAATCAAACTCAATGTTCGATCATTCAAATCAGAATAGTTTGACTCAATGTTTGATCAGGTCAAAATAGTCAGACTCAATGATGAATTATCTCAGAATAGTTATACTCAAACTTTAATCAACTCAGAATAATCAAACTCAATGTTCGATCATACAAATCAGAATAGTTTGACTCAATGTTTGATCAGGTCTAAATAGTCAGACTCAATGATGAATTATCTCAGAATAGTTATACTCAAACTTTAATCAACTCAGAATAATCAAACTCAATGTTCGATCATACAAATCAGAATAGTTTGACTCAATGTTTGATCAGGTCAAAATAGTCAGACTCAATGTTGAATTAGCTCAGAATAGTCATACTCAAACTTAAATCTACTCAGAATAATCAAACTCAATGTTCGATCATTCAAATCAGAATAGTTTGACTGAATGTTTGCTGAGGTCAAAATAGTCTGACTCAATGTTGAATTAGCTCAGAATAGTTATACTCAAACTTTAATCAACTCAGAATAATCAAACTCAATGTTCGATCATTCAAATCAGAATAGTTTGACTCAATGTTTGATCGGGTCAAAATAGTCAGACTCAATGTTGAATTAGCTCAGAATAGTTATACTCAAACTTTAATCAACTCAGAATAATCAAACTCAATGTTCGATCATTCAAATCAGAATAGTTTGACTCAATGTTTGATCAGGTCAAAATAGTCAGACTCAATGTTGAATTAGCTCAGAATAGTCATACTCAAACTTTAATCTACTCAGAATAATCAAACTCAATGTTCGATCATTCAAATCAGAATAGTTTGACTCAATGTTTGATCAGGTCAAAATAGTCAGACTCAATGTTGAATTAGCTCAGAATAGTCATACTCAAACTTAAATCTACTCAGAATAATCAAACTCAATGTTCGATCATTCAAATCAGAATAGTTTGACTGAATGTTTGCTGAGGTCAAAATAGTCTGACTCAATGTTGAATTAGCTCAGAATAGTTATACTCAAACTTTAATCAACTCAGAATAATCAAACTCAATGTTCGATCATTCAAATCAGAATAGTTTGACTCAATGTTTGATCAGGTCAAAATAGTCAGACTCAATGCTGAATTAGCTCAGAATAGTTATACTCAAACTTTAATTAACTCAGAATAATCGAACTCAATGATCGACCATTTTAATCAGAATAGTTTGACTCAATGTTTGATGAGGTCAAAATGGTCTTACTCAATGTTGAATTAGCTCAGAATAGTTATACTCAAACTTTAATCAACTCAGAATAATCAAACTCAATGTTCGATCATTCAAATCAGAATAGTTTGACTCAATGTTTGATCAGGTCAAAATAGTCTGACTCAATTTTGAATTAGCTCAGAATAGTTATACTCAAACTTTAATCAATTCAGAATAATCAAACTCAATGTTCGATCATTCAAATCAGAATAGTTTGACGCAATGTTTGATGAGGTCAAAATAGTCCGACTCAATACAGAATTAGCTCAGAATAGTTATACTCAAACTTTAATTAACTCAGAATAATCAAACTCAATGATCGACCTGTTTAATCAGAATAGTTTGACTCAATGTTTGATCAGGTCAAAATAGTCAGACTCAATGTTGAATAAGCTCAGAATAGTTATACTCAAACCTTAATCAATTTAGAATAATCAAACTCAATGTTCGATCATTCAAATCAGAATAGTTTGACTGAATGTTTGCTGAGGTCAAAATAGTCTGACTCAATGTTGAATTAGCTCAGAATAGTTATACTCAAACTTTAATCAACTCAGAATAATCAAACTCAATGTTCGATCATTCAAATCAGAATAGTTTGACTCAATGTTTGATCGGGTCAAAATAGTC
Organism: Alitta virens; assembly: GCA_932294295.1. Taxonomy (NCBI): domain Eukaryota; kingdom Metazoa; phylum Annelida; class Polychaeta; order Phyllodocida; family Nereididae; genus Alitta; species Alitta virens. The sequence goes on from OW028581.1 coordinate 10,446,859, forward strand.
AGACTCAATGTTGAATTGGCTCAGAATAGTTATACTCAAACTTTAATCAACTCAGAATAATCAAACTCAATGTTCGATCATTCAAATCAGAATAGTTTGACTCAATGTTTGATCAGGTCAAAATAGTCAGACTCAATGTTGAATTAGCTCAGAATAGTCATACTCAAACTTTAATCTACTCAGAATAATCAAACTCAATGTTCAATCATTCAAAATCAGAATAGCTTGACTCAATGTTTGATGAGGTCAAAATAGTCTGACTCAATGCTGAATTAGCTCAGAATAGTTATACTCAAATTTTATTCAATTCAGAATAATCAAACTCAAGGTTCGATCATTCAAATCAGAATAGTTTGACTGAATGTTTGATGAGGTCAAAATAGTCAGACTCAATGTTGAATTAGCTCAGAATAGTTATACTCAAACTTTAATCAACTCAGAATAATCAAACACAATGTTCGATCATTCAAATCAGAATAGTTTGACTCAATGTTTGATCAGGTCAAAATAGTCTGACTCAATGTTGAATTAGCTCAGAATAGTTATACTCAAACTTTAATCAACTCAGAATAATCAAACTCAATGTTCGATCATTCAAATCAGAATAGTTTGACTCAATGTTTGATGAGGTCAAAATAGTCAGACTCAATGCTGAATTAGCTCAGAATAGTTATACTCAAACTTTATTTAACTCAGAATAATCGAACTCAATGATCGACCATTTTAATCAGAATAGTTTGACTCAATGTTTGATCAGGTCAAAATAGTCAGACTCAATGATGAATTATCTCAGAATTGTTATACTCAAACTTTAATCAACTCAGAATAATCAAACTCAATGTTCGATCATACAAATCAGAATAGTTTGACTCAATGTTTGATCAGGTCAAAATAGTCAGACTCAATGTTGAATTAGCTCAGAATAGTCATACTCAAACTTAAATCTACTCAGAATAATCAAACTCAATGTTCGATCATTCAAATCAGAATAGTTTGACTCAATGTTTGATGAGGTCAAAATAGTCTGACTCAATGTTGAATTAGCTCAGAATAGTTATACTCAAACTTTAATCAACTCAGAATAATCAAACTCAATGTTCGATCATTCAAATCGGAATAGTTTGACTCAATGTTTGATCAGGTCAAAATAGTCAGACTCAATGTTGAATAAGCTCAGAATAGTTATACTCAAACCTTAATCAATTTAGAATAATCAAACTCAATGTTCGATCATTCAAATCAGAATAGTTTGACTGAATGTTTGCTGAGGTCAAAATAGTCTGACTCAATGTTGAATTAGCTCAGAATAGTTATACTCAAACTTTAATCAACTCAGAATAATCAAACTCAATGTTCGATCATTCAAATCAGAATAGTTTGACTCAATGTTTGATCGGGTCAAAATAGTCAGACTCAATGTTGAATTGGCTCAGAATAGTTATACTCAAACTTTAATCAACTCAGAATAATCAAACTCAATGTTCGATCATTCAAATCAGAATAGTTTGACTCAATGTTTGATCAGGTCAAAATAGTCAGACTCAATGTTGAATTAGCTCAGAATAGTCATACTCAAACTTTAATCTACTCAGAATAATCAAACTCAATGTTCAATCATTCAAAATCAGAATAGCTTGACTCAATGTTTGATGAGGTCAAAATAGTCTGACTCAATGCTGAATTAGCTCAGAATAGTTATACTCAAATTTTATTCAATTCAGAATAATCAAACTCAAGGTTCGATCATTCAAATCAGAATAGTTTGACTGAATGTTTGATGAGGTCAAAATAGTCAGACTCAATGTTGAATTAGCTCAGAATAGTTATACTCAAACTTTAATCAACTCAGAATAATCAAACTCAATGTTCGATCATTCAAATCAGAATAGTTTGACTCAATGTTTGATCAGGTCAAAATAGTCTGACTCAATGTTGAATTAGCTCAGAATAGTTATACTCAAACTTTAATCAACTCAGAATAATCAAACTCAATGTTCGATCATTCAAATCAGAATAGTTTGACTCAATGTTTGATGAGGTCAAAATAGTCAGACTCAATGCTGAATTAGCTCAGAATAGTTATACTCAAACTTTATTTAACTCAGAATAATCGAACTCAATGATCGACCATTTTAATCAGAATAGTTTGACTCAATGTTTGATCAGGTCAAAATAGTCAGACTCAATGATGAATTATCTCAGAATAGTTATACTTAAACTTTAATCAACTCAGAATAATCAAACTCAATGTTCGATCATACAAATCAGAATAGTTTGACTCAATGTTTGATCAGGTCAAAATAGTCAGACTCAATGTTGAATTAGCTCAGAATAGTCATACTCAAACTTTACTCTACTCAGAATAATCAAACTCAATGTTCGATCATTCAAATCAGAATAGTTTGACTCAATGTTTGATCAGGTCAAAATAGTCAGACTCAATGTTGAATTAGCTCAGAATAGTCATACTCAAACTTTAATCTACTCAGAATAATCAAACTCAATGTTCGATCATTCAAATCAGAATAGTTTGACTCAATGTTTGATGAGGTCAAAATAGTCAGACTCAATGTTGAATTAGCTCAGAATAGTCATACTCAAACTTTAATCTACTCAGAATAATCAAACTCAATGTTCGATCATTCAAATCAGAATAGTTTGACTCAATGTTTGATGAGGTCAACATAGTCTGACTCAATGTTGAATTAGCTCAGAATAGTTATACTCAAACTTTAATCAATTCAGAATAATCAAACTCAATGTTCGATCATTCAAATCAGAATAGTTTGACTCAATGTTTGATCAGGTCAAAATAGTCAGACTCAATGATGAATTATCTCAGAATAGTTATACTCAAACTTTAATCAACTCAGAATAATCAAACTCAATGTTCGATCATACAAATCAGAATAGTTTGACTCAATGTTTGATGAGGTCAAAATAGTCAGACTCAATGCTGAATTAGCTCAGAATAGTTATACTCAAACTTTATTTAACTCAGAATAATCGAACTCAATGATCGACCATTTTAATCAGAATAGTTTGACTCAATGTTTGATCAGGTCAAAATAGTCAGACTCAGTGATGAATTATCTCAGAATAGTTATACTTAAACTTTAATCAACTCAGAATAATCAAACTCAATGTTCGATCATACAAATCAGAATAGTTTGACTCAATGTTTGATCAGGTCAAAATAGTCAGACTCAATGTTGAATTAGCTCAGAATAGTCATACTCAAACTTTACTCTACTCAGAATAATCAAACTCAATGTTCGATCATTCAAATCAGAATAGTTTGACTCAATGTTTGATCAGGTCAAAATAGTCAGACTCAATGTTGAATTAGCTCAGAATAGTCATACTCAAACTTTAATCTACTCAGAATAATCAAACTCAATGTTCGATCATTCAAATCAGAATAGTTTGACTCAATGTTTGATCAGGTCAAAATAGTCAGACTCAATGATGAATTATCTCAGAATAGTTATACTCAAACTTTAATCAACTCAGAATAATCAAACTCAATGTTCGATCATACAAATCAGAATAGTTTGACTCAATGTTTGATCAGGTCTAAATAGTCAGACTCAATGTTCAATTAGCTCAGAATAGTCATACTCAAACTTTAATCTACTCAGAATAATCAAACTCAATGTTCGATCATTCAAATCAGAATAGTTTGACTCAATGTTTGATCAGGTCAAAATAGTCTGACTCAATTTTGAATTAGCTCAGAATAGTTATACTCAAACTTTAATCAATTCAGAATAATCAAACTCAATGTTCGATCATTCAAATCAGAATAGTTTGACTCAATGTTTGATGAGGTCAAAATAGTCCGACTCAATACTGAATTAGCTCAGAATAGCTATACTCAAACTTTAATTAACTCAGAATAATCAAACTCAATGATCGACCTGTTTAATCAGAATAGTTTGACTCAATGTTTGATCAGGTCAAAATAGTCAGACTCAATGATGAATTATCTCAGAATTGTTATACTCAAACTTTAATCAACTCAGAATAATCAAACTCAATGTTCGATCATACAAATCAGAATAGTTTGACTCAATGTTTGATCAGGTCAAAATAGTCAGACTCAATGTTGAATTAGCTCAGAATAGTCATACTCAAACTTAAATCTACTCAGAATAATCAAACTCAATGTTCGATCATTCAAATCAGAATAGTTTGACTGAATGTTTGCTGAGGTCAAAATAGTCAGACTCAATGTTGAATTAGCTCAGAATAGTTATACTCAAACTTTAATCAACTCAGAATAATCAAACTCAATGTTCGATCATTCAAATCAGAATAGTTTGACTCAATGTTTGATCAGGTCAAAATAGTCAGACTCAATGTTGAATTAGCTCAGAATAGTCATACTCAAACTTTAATCTACTCAGAATAATAAAACTCAATGTTCGATCATTCAAATCAGAATAATTTGACTCAATGTTTGATGAGGTCAAAATAGTCTGACTCAATGTTGAATTAGCCCAGAATAGTTATACTCAAACATTAATCAACTCAGAATATTCAAACTCAATGTTCGATCATTCAAATCAGAATAGTTTGACTCAATGTTTGATCAGGTCAAAATAGTCAGACTCAATGCTGAATTAGCTCAGAATAGTTATACTCAAACTTTAATTAACTCAGAATAATCAAACTCAATGATCGACCATTTTAATCAGAATAGTTTGACTCAATGTTTGATGAGGTCAAAATAGTCTGACTCAATGTTGAATTAGCTCAGAATAGTTATACTCAAACTTTAATCAATTCAGAATTATCAAACTCAATGTACGATCATTCAAATCAGAATAGTTTGACTGAATGTTTGATGAGGTCAAAATAGTCAGACTCAATGTTGAATTAGCTCAGAATAGTCATACTCAAACTTTACTCTACTCAGAATAATCAAACTCAATGTTCGATCATTCAAATCAGAATAGTTTGACTCAATGTTTGATCAGGTCAAAATAGTCAGACTCAATGTTGAATTAGCTCAGAATAGTCATACTCAAACTTTAATCTACTCAGAATAATCAAACTCAATGTTCGATCATTCAAATCAGAATAGTTTGACTCAATGTTTGATCAGGTCAAAATAGTCAGACTCAATGATGAATTATCTCAGAATAGTTATACTCAAACTTTAATCAACTCAGAATAATCAAACTCAATGTTCGATCATACAAATCAGAATAGTTTGACTCAATGTTTGATCAGGTCTAAATAGTCAGACTCAATGTTCAATTAGCTCAGAATAGTCATACTCAAACTTTAATCTACTCAGAATAATCAAACTCAATGTTCGATCATTCAAATCAGAATAGTTTGACTCAATGTTTGATCAGGTCAAAATAGTCTGACTCAATTTTGAATTAGCTCAGAATAGTTATACTCAAACTTTAATCAATTCAGAATAATCAAACTCAATGTTCGATCATTCAAATCAGAATAGTTTGACTCAATGTTTGATGAGGTCAAAATAGTCCGACTCAATACTGAATTAGCTCAGAATAGCTATACTCAAACTTTAATTAACTCAGAATAATCAAACTCAATGATTGACCTGTTTAATCAGAATAGTTTGACTCAATGTTTGATCAGGTCAAAATAGTCAGACTCAATGATGAATTATCTCAGAATTGTTATACTCAAACTTTAATCAACTCAGAATAATCAAACTCAATGTTCGATCATACAAATCAGAATAGTTTGACTCAATGTTTGATCAGGTCAAAATAGTCAGACTCAATGTTGAATTAGCTCAGAATAGTCATACTCAAACTTAAATCTACTCAGAATAATCAAACTCAATGTTCGATCATTCAAATCAGAATAGTTTGACTGAATGTTTGCTGAGGTCAAAATAGTCAGACTCAATGTTGAATTAGCTCAGAATAGTTATACTCAAACTTTAATCAACTCAGAATAATCAAACTCAATGTTCGATCATTCAAATCAGAATAGTTTGACTCAATGTTTGATCAGGTCAAAATAGTCAGACTCAATGTTGAATTAGCTCAGAATAGTCATACTCAAACTTTAATCTACTCAGAATAATAAAACTCAATGTTCGATCATTCAAATCAGAATAATTTGACTCAATGTTTGATGAGGTCAAAATAGTCTGACTCAATGTTGAATTAGCCCAGAATAGTTATACTCAAACATTAATCAACTCAGAATATTCAAACTCAATGTTCGATCATTCAAATCAGAATAGTTTGACTCAATGTTTGATCAGGTCAAAATAGTCAGACTCAATGCTGAATTAGCTCAGAATAGTTATACTCAAACTTTAATTAACTCAGAATAATCAAACTCAATGATCGACCATTTTAATCAGAATAGTTTGACTCAATGTTTGATGAGGTCAAAATAGTCTGACTCAATGTTGAATTAGCTCAGAATAGTTATACTCAAACTTTAATCAATTCAGAATTATCAAACTCAATGTACGATCATTCAAATCAGAATAGTTTGACTGAATGTTTGATGAGGTCAAAATAGTCAGACTCAATGTTGAATTAGCTCAGAATAGTTATACTCAAACTTTAATCAACTCAGAATAATCAAACTCAATGTTCGATCATTCAAATCAGAATAGTTTGACTCAATGTTTGATCAGGTCAAAATAGTCAGACTCAATGTTGAATTAGCTCAGAATAGTTATACTCAAACTTTAATCAACTCAGAATAATCAAACTCAATGTTCGATCATTCAAATCAGAATAGTTTGACTCAATGTTTGATGAGGTCAAAATAGTCAGACTCAATGCTGAATTAGCTCAGAATAGTTATACTCAAACTTTATTTTACTCAGAATAATAGAACTCAATGATCGACCATTTTAATCAGAATAGTTTGACTCAATGTTTGATCAGGTCAAAATAGTCAGACTCAATGATGAATTATCTCAGAATAGTTATACTTAAACTTTAATCAACTCAGAATAATCAAACTCAACGTTCGATCATACAAATCAGAATAGTTTGACTCAATGTTTGATCAGGTCAAAATAGTCAGACTCAATGTTGAATTAGCTCAGAATAGTCATACTCAAACTTTACTCTACTCAGAATAATCAAACTCAATTTTCGATCATTCAAATCAGAATAGTTTGACTCAATGTTTGATCAGGTCAAAATAGTCAGACTCAATGTTGAATTAGCTCAGAATAGTCATACTCAAACTTTAATCTACTCAGAATAATCAAACTCAATGTTCGATCATTCAAATCAGAATAGTTTGACTCAATGTTTGATGAGGTCAACATAGTCTGACTCAATGTTGAATTAGCTCAGAATAGTTATACTCAAACTTTAATCAATTCAGAATAATCAAACTCAATGTTCGATCATTCAAATCAGAATAGTTTGACTCAATGTTTGATCAGGTCAAAATAGTCTGACTCAATGTTGAATTAGCTCAGAATAGTTATACTCAAACTTTAATCAACTCAGAATAATCAAACTCAATGTTCGATCATTCAAATCAGAATAGTTTGACTCAATGTTTGATCAGGTCAAAATAGTCAGACTCAATGATGAATTATCTCAGAATAGTTATACTCAAACTTTAATCAACTCAGAATAATCAAACTCAATGTTCGATCATACAAATCAGAATAGTTTGACTCAATGTTTGATCAGGTCTAAATAGTCAGACTCAATGTTCAATTAGCTCAGAATAGTCATACTCAAACTTTAATCTACTCAGAATAATCAAACTCAATGTTCGATCATTCAAATCAGAATAGTTTGACTCAATGTTTGATCAGGTCAAAATAGTCTGACTCAATTTTTAATTAGCTCAGAATAGTTATACTCAAACTTTAATCAATTCAGAATAATTAAACTAAATGTTCGATCATTCAAATCAGAATAGTTTGACTCAATGTTTGATGAGGTCAAAATAGTCCGACTCAATACTGAATTAGCTCAGAATAGCTATACTCAAACTTTAATTAACTCAGAATAATCAAACTCAATGATCGACCTGTTTAATCAGAATAGTTTGACTCAATGTTTGATCAGGTCAAAATAGTCAGACTCAATGATGAATTATCTCAGAATAGTTATACTCAAACTTTAATCAACTCAGAATAATCAAACTCAATGTTCGATCATACAAATCAGAATAGTTTGACTCAATGTTTGATCAGGTCAAAATAGTCAGACTCAATGTTGAATTAGCTCAGAATAGTCATACTCAAACTTAAATCTACTCAGAATAATCAAACTCAATGTTCGATCATTCAAATCAGAATAGTTTGACTGAATGTTTGCTGAGGTCAAAATAGTCTGACTCAATGTTGAATTAGCTCAGAATAGTTATACTCAAACTTTGATCAACTCAGAATAATCAAACTCAATGTTCGATCATTCAAATCAGAATAGTTTGACTCAATGTTTGATCGGGTCAAAATAGTCAGACTCAATGTTGAATTAGCTCAGAATAGTTATACTCAAACTTTAATCAACTCAGAATAATCAAACTCAATGTTCGATCATTCAAATCAGAATAGTTTGACTCAATGTTTGATGAGGTCAAAATAGTCAGACTCAATGTTGAATTAGCCCAGAATAGTTATACTCAAACATTAATCAACTCAGAATATTCAAACTCAATGTTCGATCATTCAAATCAGAATAGTTTGACTCAATGTTTGATCAGGTCAAAATAGTCAGACTCAATGCTGAATTAGCTCAGAATAGTTATACTCAAACTTTAATCAACTCAGAATAATCAAACTCAATGTTCGATCATTCAAATCAGAATAGTTTGACTCAATGTTTGATGAGGTCAAAATAGTCAGACTCAATGCTGAATTAGCTCAGAATAGTTATACTCAAACTTTATTTAACTCAGAATAATCGAACTCAATGATCGACCATTTTAATCAGAATAGTTTGACTCAATGTTTGATCAGGTCAAAATAGTCAGACTCAATGATGAATTATCTCAGAATTGTTATACTCAAACTTTAATCAACTCAGAATAATCAAACTCAATGTTCGATCATACAAATCAGAATAGTTTGACTCAATGTTTGATCAGGTCAAAATAGTCAGACTCAATGTTGAATTAGCTCAGAATAGTCATACTCAAACTTAAATCTACTCAGAATAATCAAACTCAATGTTCGATCATTCAAATCAGAATAGTTTGACTCAATGTTTGATGAGGTCAAAATAGTCTGACTCAATGTTGAATTAGCTCAGAATAGTTATACTCAAACTTTAATCAACTCAGAATAATCAAACTCAATGTTCGATCATTCAAATCGGAATAGTTTGACTCAATGTTTGATCAGGTCAAAATAGTCAGACTCAATGTTGAATAAGCTCAGAATAGTTATACTCAAACCTTAATCAATTTAGAATAATCAAACTCAATGTTCGATCATTCAAATCAGAATAGTTTGACTCAATGTTTGATCAGGTCAAAATAGTCAGACTCAATGTTGAATTAGCTCAGAATAGTCATACTCAAACTTTAATCTACTCAGAATAATCAAACTCAATGTTCAATCATTCAAAATCAGAATAGCTTGACTCAATGTTTGATGAGGTCAAAATAGTCTGACTCAATGCTGAATTAGCTCAGAATAGTTATACTCAAATTTTATTCAATTCAGAATAATCAAACTCAAGGTTCGATCATTCAAATCAGAATAGTTTGACTGAATGTTTGATGAGGTCAAAATAGTCAGACTCAATGTTGAATTAGCTCAGAATAGTTATACTCAAACTTTAATCAACTCAGAATAATCAAACTCAATGTTCGATCATTCAAATCAGAATAGTTTGACTCAATGTTTGATCAGGTCAAAATAGTCTGACTCAATGTTGAATTAGCTCAGAATAGTTATACTCAAACTTTAATCAACTCAGAATAATCAAACTCAATGTTCGATCATTCAAATCAGAATAGTTTGACTCAATGTTTGATGAGGTCAAAATAGTCAGACTCAATGCTGAATTAGCTCAGAATAGTTATACTCAAACTTTATTTAACTCAGAATAATCGAACTCAATGATCGACCATTTTAATCAGAATAGTTTGACTCAATGTTTGATCAGGTCAAAATAGTCAGACTCAATGATGAATTATCTCAGAATAGTTATACTTAAACTTTAATCAACTCAGAATAATCAAACTCAATGTTCGATCATACAAATCAGAATAGTTTGACTCAATGTTTGATCAGGTCAAAATAGTCAGACTCAATGTTGAATTAGCTCAGAATAGTCATACTCAAACTTTACTCTACTCAGAATAATCAAACTCGATGTTCGATCATTCAAATCAGAATAGTTTGACTCAATGTTTGATCAGGTCAAAATAGTCAGACTCAATGTTGAATTAGCTCAGAATAGTCATACTCAAACTTTAATCTACTCAGAATAATCAAACTCAATGTTCGATCATTCAAATCAGAATAGTTTGACTCAATGTTTGATCAGGTCAAAATAGTCAGACTCAATGTTGAATTAGCTCAGAATAGTCATACTCAAACTTTAATCTACTCAGAATAATCAAACTCAATGTTCGATCATTCAAATCAGAATAGTTTGACTCAATGTTTGATGAGGTCAACATAGTCTGACTCAATGTTGAATTAGCTCAGAATAGTTATACTCAAACTTTAATCAATTCAGAATAATCAAACTCAATGTTCGATCATTCAAATCAGAATAGTTTGACTCAATGTTTGATCAGGTCAAAATAGTCAGACTCAATGATGAATTATCTCAGAATAGTTATACTCAAACTTTAATCAACTCAGAATAATCAAACTCAATGTTCGATCATACAAATCAGAATAGTTTGACTCAATGTTTGATGAGGTCAAAATAGTCAGACTCAATGCTGAATTAGCTCAGAATAGTTATACTCAAACTTTATTTAACTCAGAATAATCGAACTCAATGATCGACCATTTTAATCAGAATAGTTTGACTCAATGTTTGATCAGGTCAAAATAGTCAGACTCAATGATGAATTATCTCAGAATAGTTATACTTAAACTTTAATCAATTCAGAATAATCAAACTCAATGTTCGATCATACAAATCAGAATAGTTTGACTCAATGTTTGATCAGGTCAAAATAGTCAGACTCAATGTTGAATTAGCTCAGAATAGTCATACTCAAACTTTACTCTACTCAGAATAATCAAACTCAATGTTCGATCATACAAATCAGAATAGTTTGACTCAATGTTTGATCAGGTCAAAATAGTCAGACTCAATGTTGAATTAGCTCAGAATAGTCATACTCAAACTTTAATCTACTCAGAATAATCAAACTCAATGTTCGATCATTCAAATCAGAATAGTTTGACTCAATGTTTGATGAGGTCAACATAGTCTGACTCAATGTTGAATTAGCTCAGAATAGTTATACTCAAACTTTAATCAATTCAGAATAATCAAACTCAATGTTCGATCATTCAAATCAGAATAGTTTGACTCAATGTTTGATCAGGTCAAAATAGTCTGACTCAATGTTGAATTAGCTCAGAATAGTTATACTCAAACTTTAATCAACTCAGAATAATCAAACTCAATGTTCGATCATTCAAATCAGAATAGTTTGACTCAATGTTTGATCAGGTCAAAATAGTCAGACTCAATGATGAATTATCTCAGAATAGTTATACTCAAACTTTAATCAACTCAGAATAATCAAACTCAATGTTCGATCATACAAATCAGAATAGTTTGACTCAATGTTTGATCAGGTCAAAATAGTCAGACTCAATGTTGAATTAGCTCAGAATAGTCATACTCAAACTTTACTCTACTCAGAATAATCAAACTCAATGTTCGATCATTCAAATCAGAATAGTTTGACTCAATGTTTGATCAGGTCAAAATAGTCAGACTCAATGTTGAATTAGCTCAGAATAGTCATACTCAAACTTTAATCTACTCAGAATAATCAAACTCAATGTTCGATCATTCAAATCAGAATAGTTTGACTCAATGTTTGATGAGGTCAACATAGTCTGACTCAATGTTGAATTAGCTCAGAATAGTTATACTCAAACTTTAATCAATTCAGAATAATCAAACTCAATGTTCGATCATTCAAATCAGAATAGTTTGACTCAATGTTTGATCAGGTCAAAATAGTCTGACTCAATGTTGAATTAGCTCAGAATAGTTATACTCAAACTTTAATCAACTCAGAATAATCAAACTCAATGTTCGATCATTCAAATCAGAATAGTTTGACTCAATGTTTGATCAGGTCAAAATAGTCCGACTCAATACTGAATTAGCTCAGAATAGCTATACTCAAACTTTAATTAACTCAGAATAATCAAACTCAATGATCGACCTGTTTAATCAGAATAGTTTGACTCAATGTTTGATCAGGTCAAAATAGTCTGACTCAATGATGAATTATCTCAGAATTGTTATACTCAAACTTTAATCAACTCAGAATAATCAAACTCAATGTTCGATCATACAAATCAGAATAGTTTGACTCAATGTTTGATCAGGTCAAAATAGTCAGACTCAATGTTGAATTAGCTCAGAATAGTCATACTCAAACTTAAATCTACTCAGAATAATCAAACTCAATGTTCGATCATTCAAATCAGAATAGTTTGACTCAATGTTTGATCAGGTCAAAATAGTCAGACTCAATGTTGAATTAGCTCAGAATAGTCATACTCAAACTTTAATCTACTCAGAATAATCAAACTCAATGTTCGATCATTCAAATCAGAATAGTTTGACTCAATGTTTGATCAGGTCAAAATAGTCAGACTCAATGTTGAATTAGCTCAGAATAGTCATACTCAAACTTTAATCTACTCAGAATAATCAAACTCAATGTTCGATCATTCAAATCAGAATAGTTTGACTCAATGTTTGATGAGGTCAACATAGTCTGACTCAATGTTGAATTAGCTCAGAATAGTTATACTCAAACTTTAATCAATTCAGAATAATCAAACTCAATGTTCGATCATTCAAATCAGAATAGTTTGACTCAATGTTTGATCAGGTCAAAATAGTCAGACTCAATGATGAATTATCTCAGAATAGTTATACTCAAACTTTAATCAACTCAGAATAATCAAACTCAATGTTCGATCATACAAATCAGAATAGTTTGACTCAATGTTTGATGAGGTCAAAATAGTCAGACTCAATGCTGAATTAGCTCAGAATAGTTATACTCAAACTTTATTTAACTCAGAATAATCGAACTCAATGATCGACCATTTTAATCAGAATAGTTTGACTCAATGTTTGATCAGGTCAAAATAGTCAGACTCAATGATGAATTATCTCAGAATAGTTATACTTAAACTTTAATCAATTCAGAATAATCAAACTCAATGTTCGATCATACAAATCAGAATAGTTTGACTCAATGTTTGATCAGGTCAAAATAGTCAGACTCAATGTTGAATTAGCTCAGAATAGTCATACTCAAACTTTACTCTACTCAGAATAATCAAACTCAATGTTCGATCATACAAATCAGAATAGTTTGACTCAATGTTTGATCAGGTCAAAATAGTCAGACTCAATGTTGAATTAGCTCAGAATAGTCATACTCAAACTTTAATCTACTCAGAATAATCAAACTCAATGTTCGATCATTCAAATCAGAATAGTTTGACTCAATGTTTGATGAGGTCAACATAGTCTGACTCAATGTTGAATTAGCTCAGAATAGTTATACTCAAACTTTAATCAATTCAGAATAATCAAACTCAATGTTCGATCATTCAAATCAGAATAGTTTGACTCAATGTTTGATCAGGTCAAAATAGTCTGACTCAATGTTGAATTAGCTCAGAATAGTTATACTCAAACTTTAATCAACTCAGAATAATCAAACTCAATGTTCGATCATTCAAATCAGAATAGTTTGACTCAATGTTTGATCAGGTCAAAATAGTCAGACTCAATGATGAATTATCTCAGAATAGTTATACTCAAACTTTAATCAACTCAGAATAATCAAACTCAATGTTCGATCATACAAATCAGAATAGTTTGACTCAATGTTTGATCAGGTCAAAATAGTCAGACTCAATGTTGAATTAGCTCAGAATAGTCATACTCAAACTTTACTCTACTCAGAATAATCAAACTCAATGTTCGATCATTCAAATCAGAATAGTTTGACTCAATGTTTGATCAGGTCAAAATAGTCAGACTCAATGTTGAATTAGCTCAGAATAGTCATACTCAAACTTTAATCTACTCAGAATAATCAAACTCAATGTTCGATCATTCAAATCAGAATAGTTTGACTCAATGTTTGATGAGGTCAACATAGTCTGACTCAATGTTGAATTAGCTCAGAATAGTTATACTCAAACTTTAATCAATTCAGAATAATCAAACTCAATGTTCGATCATTCAAATCAGAATAGTTTGACTCAATGTTTGATCAGGTCAAAATAGTCTGACTCAATGTTGAATTAGCTCAGAATAGTTATACTCAAACTTTAATCAACTCAGAATAATCAAACTCAATGTTCGATCATTCAAATCAGAATAGTTTGACTCAATGTTTGATCAGGTCAAAATAGTCCGACTCAATACTGAATTAGCTCAGAATAGCTATACTCAAACTTTAATTAACTCAGAATAATCAAACTCAATGATCGACCTGTTTAATCAGAATAGTTTGACTCAATGTTTGATCAGGTCAAAATAGTCTGACTCAATGATGAATTATCTCAGAATTGTTATACTCAAACTTTAATCAACTCAGAATAATCAAACTCAATGTTCGATCATACAAATCAGAATAGTTTGACTCAATGTTTGATCAGGTCAAAATAGTCAGACTCAATGTTGAATTAGCTCAGAATAGTCATACTCAAACTTAAATCTACTCAGAATAATCAAACTCAATGTTCGATCATTCAAATCAGAATAGTTTGACTCAATGTTTGATGAGGTCAAAATAGTCTGACTCAATGTTGAATTAGCTCAGAATAGTTATACTCAAACTTTAATCAACTCAGAATAATCAAACTCAATGTTCGATCATTCAAATCAGAATAGTTTCACTCAATGTTTGATCGGGTCAAAATAGTCAGACTCAATGTTGAATTGGCTCAGAATAGTTATACTCAAACTTTAATCAACTCAGAATAATCAAACTCAATGTTCGATCATTCAAATCAGAATAGTTTGACTCAATGTTTGATGAGGTCAAAATAGTCTGACTCAATGCTGAATTAGCTCAGAATAGTTATACTCAAATTTTATTCAATTCAGAATAATCAAACTCAAGGTTCGATCATTCAAATCAGAATAGTTTGACTGAATGTTTGATGAGGTCAAAATAGTCAGACTCAATGTTGAATTAGCTCAGAATAGTTATACTGAAACTTTAATCAACTCAGAATAATCAAACTCAATGTTCGATCATTCAAATCAGAATAGTTTGACTCCATGTTTGATCAGGTCAAAATAGTCTGACTCAATGTTGAATTAGCTCAGAATAGTTATACTCAAACTTTAATCAACTCAGAATAATCAAACTCAATGTTCGATCATTCAAATCAGAATAGTTTGACTCAATGTTTGATGAGGTCAAAATAGTCAGACTCAATGCTGAATTAGCTCAGAATAGTTATACTCAAACTTTATTTAACTCAGAATAATCTAACTCAATGATCGACCATTTTAATCAGAATAGTTTGACTCAATGTTTGATCAGGTCAAAATAGTCAGACTCAATGATGAATTATCTCAGAATAGTTATACTTAAACTTTAATCAACTCAGAATAATCAAACTCAATGTTCGATCATACAAATCAGAATAGTTTGACTCAATGTTTGATCAGGTCAAAATAGTCAGACTCAATGTTGAATTAGCTCAGAATAGTCATACTCAAACTTTAATCTACTCAGAATAATCAAACTCAATGTTCGATCATTCAAATCAGAATAGTTTGACTCAATGTTTGATGAGGTCAACATAGTCTGACTCAATGTTGAATTAGCTCAGAATAGTTATACTCAAACTTTAATCAATTCAGAATAATCAAACTCAATGTTCGATCATTCAAATCAGAATAGTTTGACTCAATGTTTGATCAGGTCAAAATAGTCTGACTCAATGTTGAATTAGCTCAGAATAGTTATACTCAAACTTTAATCAACTCAGAATAATCAAACTCAATGTTCGATCATTCAAATCAGAATAGTTTGACTCAATGTTTGATCAGGTCAAAATAGTCAGACTCAATGATGAATTATCTCAGAATAGTTATATTCAAACTTTAATCAACTCAGAATAATCAAACTCAATGTTCGATCATACAAATCAGAATAGTTTGACTCAATGTTTGATCAGGTCTAAATAGTCAGACTCAATGTTCAATTAGCTCAGAATAGTCATACTCAAACTTTAATCTACTCAGAATAATCAAACTCAATGTTCGATCATTCAAATCAGAATAGTTTGACTCAATGTTTGATCAGGTCAAAATAGTCTGACTCAATTTTGAATTAGCTCAGAATAGTTATACTCAAACTTTAATCAACTCAGAATAATCAAACTCAATGTTCGATCATACAAATCAGAATAGTTTGACTCAATGTTTGATCAGGTCAAAATAGTCAGACTCAATGTTGAATTAGCTCAGAATAGTCATACTCAAACTTAAATCTACTCAGAATAATCAAACTCAATGTTCGATCATTCAAATCAGAATAGTTTGACTGAATGTTTGCTGAGGTCAAAATAGTCTGACTCAATGTTGAATTAGCTCAGAATAGTTATACTCAAACTTTAATCAACTCAGAATAATCAAACTCAATGTTCGATCATTCAAATCAGAATAGTTTGACTCAATGTTTGATCGGGTCAAAATAGTCAGACTCAATGTTGAATTAGCTCAGAATAGTTATACTCAAACTTTAATCAACTCAGAATAATCAAACTCAATGTTCGATCATTCAAATCAGAATAGTTTGACTCAATGTTTGATCAGGTCAAAATAGTCAGACTCAATGTTGAATTAGCTCAGAATAGTCATACACAAACTTTAATCTACTCAGAATAATAAAACTCAATGTTCGATCATTCAAATCAGAATAATTTGACTCAATGTTTGATGAGGTCAAAATAGTCTGACTCAATGTTGAATTAGCCCAGAATAGTTATACTCAAACATTAATCAACTCAGAATATTCAAACTCAATGTTCGATCATTCAAATCAGAATAGTTTGACTCAATGTTTGATCAGGTCAAAATAGTCAGACTCAATGCTGAATTAGCTCAGAATAGTTATACTCAAACTTTAATTAACTCAGAATAATCAAACTCAATGATCGACCATTTTAATCAGAATAGTTTGACTCAATGTTTGATGAGGTCAAAATAGTCTGACTCAATGTTGAATTAGCTCAGAATAGTTATACTCAAACTTTAATCAACTCAGAATAATCAAACTCAATGTTCGATCATTCAAATCAGAATAGTTTGACTCAATGTTTGATCAGGTCAAAATAGTCTGACTCAATTTTGAATTAGCTCAGAATAGTTATACTCAAACTTTAATCAATTCAGAATAATCAAACTCAATGTTCGATCATTCAAATCAGAATAGTTTGACTCAATGTTTGATGAGGTCAAAATAGTCAGACTCAATACTGAATTAGCTCAGAATAGTTATACTCAAACTTTAATTAACTCAGAATAATCAAACTCAATGATCGACCTGTTTAATCAGAATAGTTTGACTCAATGTTTGATCAGGTCAAAATAGTCAGACTCAATGATGAATTATCTCAGAATTGTTATACTCAAACTTTAATCAACTCAGAATAATCAAACTCAATGTTCGATCATACAAATCAGAATAGTTTGACTCAATGTTTGATCAGGTCAAAATAGTCAGACTCAATGTTGAATTAGCTCAGAATAGTCATACTCAAACTTAAATCTACTCAGAATAATCAAACTCAATGTTCGATCATTCAAATCAGAATAGTTTGACTCAATGTTTGATGAGGTCAAAATAGTCTGACTCAATGTTGAATTAGCTCAGAATAGTTATGCTCAAACTTTAATCAACTCAGAATAATCAAACTCAATGTTCGATCATTCAAATCAGAATAGTTTGACTCAATGTTTGATCGGGTCAAAATAGTCAGACTCAATGTTGAATTGGCTCAGAATAGTTATACTCAAACTTTAATCAACTCAGAATAATCAAACTCAATGTTCGATCATTCAAATCAGAATAGTTTGACTCAATGTTTGATGAGGTCAAAATAGTCTGACTCAATGCTGAATTAGCTCAGAATAGTTATACTCAAATTTTATTCAATTCAGAATAATCAAACTCAAGGTTCGATCATTCAAATCAGAATAGTTTGACTGAATGTTTGATGAGGTCAAAATAGTCAGACTCAATGTTGAATTAGCTCAGAATAGTTATACTCAAACTTTAATCAACTCAGAATAATCAAACTCAATGTTCGATCATTCAAATCAGAATAGTTTGACTCAATGTTTGATCAGGTCAAAATAGTCTGACTCAATGTTGAATTAGCTCAGAATAGTTATACTCAAACTTTAATCAACTCAGAATAATCAAACTCAATGTTCGATCATTCAAATCTGAATAGTTTGACTCAATGTTTGATGAGGTCAAAATAGTCAGACTCAATGCTGAATTAGCTCAGAATAGTTATACTCAAACTTTATTTAACTCAGAATAATCTAACTCAATGATCGACCATTTTAATCAGAATAGTTTGACTCAATGTTTGATCAGGTCAAAATAGTCAGACTCAATGATGAATTATCTCAGAATAGTTATACTTAAACTTTAATCAACTCAGAATAATCAAACTCAATGTTCGATCATACAAATCAGAATAGTTTGACTCAATGTTTGATCAGGTCAAAATAGTCAGACTCAATGTTGAATTAGCTCAGAATAGTCATACTCAAACTTTTCTCTACTCAGAATAATCAAACTCAATGTTCGATCATTCAAATCAGAATAGTTTGACTCAATGTTTGATGAGGTCAAACTAGTCTGTCTCAATGTTGAATTAGCTCAGAATAGTTATACTCAAACTTTAATCAATTCAGAATAATCAAACTCAATGTTCAATCATTCAAATCAGAATAGTTTGTCTGAATGTTTGATGAGGTCAAAATAGTCTGACTCAATGTTGAATTAGCTCAGAATAGTTATACTCAAACTTTAATCAACTCAGAATAATCAAACTCAATGTTCGATCATTCAAATCAGAATAGTTTGACTCAATGTTTGATCAGGTCAAAATAGTCAGACTCAATACTGAATTAGCTCAGAATAGTTATACTCAAACTTTAATTAACTCAGAATAATCAAACTCAATGATCGACCTGTTTAATCAGAATAGTTTGACTCAATGTTTGATCAGGTCAAAATAGTCAGACTCAATGATGAATTATCTCAGAATAGTTATACTCAAACTTTAATCAACTCAGAATAATCAAACTCAATGTTCGATCATTCAAATCAGAATAGTTTGACTCAATGTTTGATCAGGTCAAAATAGTCTGACTCAATGTTGAATTAGCTCAGAATAGTTATACTCAAACTTTAATCAACTCAGAATAATCAAACTCAATGTTCGATCATTCAAATCTGAATAGTTTGACTCAATGTTTGATGAGGTCAAAATAGTCTGACTCAATGTTGAATTAGCTCAGAATAGTTATACTCAAACTTTAATCAACTCAGAATAATCAAACTCAACGTTCGATCATTCAAATCAGAATAGTTTGACTCAATGTTTGATCAGGTCAAAATAGTCAGACTCAATGTTGAATTAGCACAGAATAGTCATACGCAAACTTTAATCAACTCAGAATAATCAAACTCAATGTTCGATCATTCAAATCAGAATAGTTTGACTCAATGTTTGATGAGGTCAAAATAGTCTGACTCAATGATGAATTAGCTCAGAAAAGTTATACTCAAACTTTAATCAACTCAGAATAATCAAACTCAATGTTCGATCATTCAAATCAGAATAGTTTGACTCAATGTTTGATCAGGTCAAAATAGTCAGACTCAATGTTGAATTAGCTCAGAATAGTTATACTCAAACTTTAATCAATTCAGAATAATCAAACTCAATGTTCGATCATTCAAATCAGAATAGTTTGACTCAATGTTTGATCAGGTCAAAATAGTTAGACTCAATGCTGAATTAGCTCAGAATAGTTATACTCAAACTTTAATTAACTCAGAATAATCAAACTCAATGATCGACCATTTTAATCAGAATAGTTTGACTCAATGTTTGATGAGGTCAAAATAGTCTGACTCAATGTTGAATTAGCTCAGAATAGTTATACTCAAACTTTAATGAACTCAGAATAATCAAACTCAATGTTCGATCATACAAATCAGAATAGTTTGACTCAATGTTTGATGAGGTCAAAATATTCTGACTCAATGCTGAATTAGCTCAGAATAGTTATACTCAAACTTTATTCAATTCAGAATAATCAAACTCAATGTTTGATCATTCAAATCAGAATAGTTTGACTGAATGTTTGATGAGGTCAAGATAGTCTGACTCAATGTTGAATTAGCTCAGAATAGTTATACTCAAACTTAAATCAACTCAGAATAATCAAACTCAATGTTCGATCATTCAAATCAGAATAGTTTGACTCAATGTTTGATCAGGTCAAAATAGTCAGACTCAATGTTGAATTAGCACAGAATAGTCATACGCAACTTTAATCAACTCAGAATAATCAAACTCAATGTTCGATCATTCAAATCAGAATAGTTTGACTCAATGTTTGATGAGGTCAAAATAGTCTGACTCAATGTTGAATTAGCTCAGAAAAGTTATACTCAAACTTTAATCAACTCAGAATAATCAAACTCAATGTTCGATCATTCAAATCAGAATAGTTTGACTCAATGTTTGATCAGGTCAAAATAGTCTGACTCAATGTTGAATTAGCTCAGAATAGTTATACTCAAACTTTAATCAACTCAGAATAATCAAACTCAATGTTCGATCATTCAAATCAGAATACTTTGACTCAATGTTTGATCAGGTCAAAATAGTCTGACTCAATGTTGAATTAGCTCAGAATAGTTATACTCAAACTTTTATCAACTCAGAATAATCAAACTCAATGTTCGATCATTCAAATCAGAATAGTTTGACTCAATGTTTGATCAGGTCAAAATAGTCAGACTCAATGTTGAATTAGCTCAGAATAGTTATACTCAAACTTTAATCAATTCAGAATAATCAAACTCAATGTTCGATCATTCAAATCAGAATAGTTTGACTCAATGTTTGATGAGGTCAAAATAGTCAGACTCAATGCAGAATTAGCTCAGAATAGTCATACTCAAACTTTAATCTACTCAGAATAATCAAACTCAATGTTCGATCATTCAAATCAGAATAGTTTGACTCAATGTTTGATGAGGTCAAAATAGTCTGACTCTATGTTGAATTAGCTCAGAATAGTTATACTCAAACTTTAATCAACTCAGAATAATCAAACTCAATGTTCGATCATTCAAATCAGAATAGTTTGACTCAATGTTTGATCAGGTCAAAATAGTTAGACTCAATGTTGAATTAGCTCAGAATAGTCATACTCAAACTTTAATCTACTCAGAATAATCAAACTCAATGTTCGATCATTCAAATCAGAATAGTTTGACTCAATGTTTGATCAGGTCAAAATAGTCAGACTCAATGCTGAATTAGCTCAGAATAGTTATACTCAAACTTTAATTAACTCAGAATAATCAAACTCAATGATCGACCATTTTAATCAGAATAGTTTGACTCAATGTTTGATGAGGTCAAAATAGTCTGACTCAATGTTGAATTAGCTCAGAATAGTTATACTCAAACTTTAATCAACTCAGAATAATCAAACTCAATGTTCGATCATTCAAATCAGAATAGTTTGACTCAATGTTTGATCAGGTCAAAATAGTCTGACTCAATTTTGAATTAGCTCAGAATAGTTATACTCAAACTTTAATCAATTCAGAATAATCAAACTCAATGTTCGATCATTCAAATCAGAATAGTTTGACTCAATGTTTGATGAGGTCAAAATAGTCAGACTCAATACTGAATTAGCTCAGAATAGTTATACTCAAACTTTAATTAACTCAGAATAATCAAACTCAATGATCGACCTGTTTAATCAGAATAGTTTGACTCAATGTTTGATCAGGTCAAAATAGTCAGACTCAATGATGAATTATCTCAGAATTGTTATACTCAAACTTTAATCAACTCAGAATAATCAAACTCAATGTTCGATCATACAAATCAGAATAGTTTGACTCAATGTTTGATCAGGTCAAAATAGTCAGACTCAATGTTGAATTAGCTCAGAATAGTCATACTCAAACTTAAATCTACTCAGAATAATCAAACTCAATGTTCGATCATTCAAATCAGAATAGTTTGACTCAATGTTTGATGAGGTCAAAATAGTCTGACTCAATGTTGAATTAGCTCAGAATAGTTATGCTCAAACTTTAATCAACTCAGAATAATCAAACTCAATGTTCGATCATTCAAATCAGAATAGTTTGACTCAATGTTTGATCGGGTCAAAATAGTCAGACTCAATGTTGAATTGGCTCAGAATAGTTATACTCAAACTTTAATCAACTCAGAATAATCAAACTCAATGTTCGATCATTCAAATCAGAATAGTTTGACTCAATGTTTGATGAGGTCAAAATAGTCTGACTCAATGCTGAATTAGCTCAGAATAGTTATACTCAAATTTTATTCAATTCAGAATAATCAAACTCAAGGTTCGATCATTCAAATCAGAATAGTTTGACTGAATGTTTGATGAGGTCAAAATAGTCAGACTCAATGTTGAATTAGCTCAGAATAGTTATACTCAAACTTTAATCAACTCAGAATAATCAAACTCAATGTTCGATCATTCAAATCAGAATAGTTTGACTCAATGTTTGATCAGGTCAAAATAGTCTGACTCAATGTTGAATTAGCTCAGAATAGTTATACTCAAACTTTAATCAACTCAGAATAATCAAACTCAATGTTCGATCATTCAAATCTGAATAGTTTGACTCAATGTTTGATGAGGTCAAAATAGTCAGACTCAATGCTGAATTAGCTCAGAATAGTTATACTCAAACTTTATTTAACTCAGAATAATCTAACTCAATGATCGACCATTTTAATCAGAATAGTTTGACTCAATGTTTGATCAGGTCAAAATAGTCAGACTCAATGATGAATTATCTCAGAATAGTTATACTTAAACTTTAATCAACTCAGAATAATCAAACTCAATGTTCGATCATACAAATCAGAATAGTTTGACTCAATGTTTGATCAGGTCAAAATAGTCAGACTCAATGTTGAATTAGCTCAGAATAGTCATACTCAAACTTTTCTCTACTCAGAATAATCAAACTCAATGTTCGATCATTCAAATCAGAATAGTTTGACTCAATGTTTGATGAGGTCAAACTAGTCTGTCTCAATGTTGAATTAGCTCAGAATAGTTATACTCAAACTTTAATCAATTCAGAATAATCAAACTCAATGTTCAATCATTCAAATCAGAATAGTTTGTCTGAATGTTTGATGAGGTCAAAATAGTCTGACTCAATGTTGAATTAGCTCAGAATAGTTATACTCAAACTTTAATCAACTCAGAATAATCAAACTCAATGTTCGATCATTCAAATCAGAATAGTTTGACTCAATGTTTGATCAGGTCAAAATAGTCAGACTCAATACTGAATTAGCTCAGAATAGTTATACTCAAACTTTAATTAACTCAGAATAATCAAACTCAATGATCGACCTGTTTAATCAGAATAGTTTGACTCAATGTTTGATCAGGTCAAAATAGTCAGACTCAATGATGAATTATCTCAGAATAGTTATACTCAAACTTTAATCAACTCAGAATAATCAAACTCAATGTTCGATCATTCAAATCAGAATAGTTTGACTCAATGTTTGATCAGGTCAAAATAGTCTGACTCAATGTTGAATTAGCTCAGAATAGTTATACTCAAACTTTAATCAACTCAGAATAATCAAACTCAATGTTCGATCATTCAAATCTGAATAGTTTGACTCAATGTTTGATGAGGTCAAAATAGTCTGACTCAATGTTGAATTAGCTCAGAATAGTTATACTCAAACTTTAATCAACTCAGAATAATCAAACTCAACGTTCGATCATTCAAATCAGAATAGTTTGACTCAATGTTTGATCAGGTCAAAATAGTCAGACTCAATGTTGAATTAGCACAGAATAGTCATACGCAAACTTTAATCAACTCAGAATAATCAAACTCAATGTTCGATCATTCAAATCAGAATAGTTTGACTCAATGTTTGATGAGGTCAAAATAGTCTGACTCAATGATGAATTAGCTCAGAAAAGTTATACTCAAACTTTAATCAACTCAGAATAATCAAACTCAATGTTCGATCATTCAAATCAGAATAGTTTGACTCAATGTTTGATCAGGTCAAAATAGTCAGACTCAATGTTGAATTAGCTCAGAATAGTTATACTCAAACTTTAATCAATTCAGAATAATCAAACTCAATGTTCGATCATTCAAATCAGAATAGTTTGACTCAATGTTTGATCAGGTCAAAATAGTTAGACTCAATGCTGAATTAGCTCAGAATAGTTATACTCAAACTTTAATTAACTCAGAATAATCAAACTCAATGATCGACCATTTTAATCAGAATAGTTTGACTCAATGTTTGATGAGGTCAAAATAGTCTGACTCAATGTTGAATTAGCTCAGAATAGTTATACTCAAACTTTAATGAACTCAGAATAATCAAACTCAATGTTCGATCATACAAATCAGAATAGTTTGACTCAATGTTTGATGAGGTCAAAATATTCTGACTCAATGCTGAATTAGCTCAGAATAGTTATACTCAAACTTTATTCAATTCAGAATAATCAAACTCAATGTTTGATCATTCAAATCAGAATAGTTTGACTGAATGTTTGATGAGGTCAAGATAGTCTGACTCAATGTTGAATTAGCTCAGAATAGTTATACTCAAACTTAAATCAACTCAGAATAATCAAACTCAATGTTCGATCATTCAAATCAGAATAGTTTGACTCAATGTTTGATCAGGTCAAAATAGTCAGACTCAATGTTGAATTAGCACAGAATAGTCATACGCAACTTTAATCAACTCAGAATAATCAAACTCAATGTTCGATCATTCAAATCAGAATAGTTTGACTCAATGTTTGATGAGGTCAAAATAGTCTGACTCAATGTTGAATTAGCTCAGAAAAGTTATACTCAAACTTTAATCAACTCAGAATAATCAAACTCAATGTTCGATCATTCAAATCAGAATAGTTTGACTCAATGTTTGATCAGGTCAAAATAGTCTGACTCAATGTTGAATTAGCTCAGAATAGTTATACTCAAACTTTAATCAACTCAGAATAATCAAACTCAATGTTCGATCATTCAAATCAGAATACTTTGACTCAATGTTTGATCAGGTCAAAATAGTCTGACTCAATGTTGAATTAGCTCAGAATAGTTATACTCAAACTTTTATCAACTCAGAATAATCAAACTCAATGTTCGATCATTCAAATCAGAATAGTTTGACTCAATGTTTGATCAGGTCAAAATAGTCAGACTCAATGTTGAATTAGCTCAGAATAGTTATACTCAAACTTTAATCAATTCAGAATAATCAAACTCAATGTTCGATCATTCAAATCAGAATAGTTTGACTCAATGTTTGATGAGGTCAAAATAGTCAGACTCAATGCAGAATTAGCTCAGAATAGTCATACTCAAACTTTAATCTACTCAGAATAATCAAACTCAATGTTCGATCATTCAAATCAGAATAGTTTGACTCAATGTTTGATGAGGTCAAAATAGTCTGACTCTATGTTGAATTAGCTCAGAATAGTTATACTCAAACTTTAATCAACTCAGAATAATCAAACTCAATGTTCGATCATTCAAATCAGAATAGTTTGACTCAATGTTTGATCAGGTCAAAATAGTTAGACTCAATGTTGAATTAGCTCAGAATAGTCATACTCAAACTTTAATCTACTCAGAATAATCAAACTCAATGTTCGATCATTCAAATCAGAATAGTTTGACTGAATGTTTGATGAGGTCAAACTAGTCTGACTCAATGTTGAATTAGCTCAGAATAGTTATACTCAAACTTTAATCAATTCAGAATAATCAAACTCAATGTTCGATCATACAAATCAGAATAGTTTGACTCAATGTTTGATGAGATCAAAATAGTCTGACTCAATGCTGAATTAGCTCAGAATAGTTATACTCAAACTTTATTCAATTCAGAATAATCAAACTCAATGTTCGATCATTCAAATCAGAATAGTTTGACTCAATGTTTGATGAGGTCAAACTAGTCTGACTCAATGTTGAATTAGCTCAGAATAGTTATACTCAAACTTTAATCAATTCAGAATAATCAAACTCAATGTTCGATCATTCAAATCAGAATAGTTTGACTCAATGTTTGATGAGGTCAAAATAGTCTGACTCAATGTTGAATTAGCTCAGAATAGTTATACTCAAACTTTAATCAACTCAGAATAATCAAACTCAATGTTCGACCATACAAATCAGAATAGTTTGACTCAATGTTTGATGAGATCAAAATAGTCTGACTCAATGCTGAATTAGCTCAGAATAGTTATACTCAAACTTTATTCAATTCAGAATAATCAAACTCAATGTTCGATCATTCAAATCAGAATAGTTTGACTCAATGTTTGATGAGGTCAAACTAGTCTGACTCAATGTTGAATTAGCTCAGAATAGTTATACTCAAACTTTAATCAATTCAGAATAATCAAACTCAATGTTCGATCATTCAAATCAGAATAGTTTGACTCAATGTTTGATGAGGTCAAAATAGTCTGACTCAATGTTGAATTAGCTCAGAATAGTTATACTCAAACTTTAATCAACTCAGAATAATCAAACTCAATGTTCGACCATTCAAATCAGAATAGTTTGACTCAATGTTTGATCAGGTCAAAATAGTCAGACTCAATGTTGAAGTAGCTCAGAATAGTCATACTCAAACTTTAATCAACTCAGAATAATCAAACTCAATGTTCGATCATACAAATCAGAATAGTTTGACTCAATGTTTGATCAGGTCAAAATAGTCAGACTCAATGTTGAATTAGCACAGAATAGTCATACGCAAACTTTAATCAACTCAGAATAATCAAACTCAATGTTCGATCATTCAAATCAGAATAGTTTGACTCAATGTTTGATGAGGTCAAAATAGTCTGACTCAATGTTGAATTAGCTCAGAATAGTTATACTCAAACTTTAATCAACTCAGAATAATCAAACTCAATGTTCGATCATTCAAATCAGAATACTTTGACTCAATGTTTGATCAGGTCAAAATAGTCTGACTCAATGTTGAATTAGCTCAGAATAGTTATACTCAAACTTTTATCAACTCAGAATAATCAAACTCAATGTTCGATCATTCAAATCAGAATAGTTTGACTCAATGTTTGATCAGGTCAAAATAGTCAGACTCAATGTTGAATTAGCTCAGAATAGTTATACTCAAACTTTAATCAATTCAGAATAATCAAACTCAATGTTCGATCATTCAAATCAGAATAGTTTGACTCAATGTTTGATGAGGTCAAAATAGTCAGACTCAATGCAGAATTAGCTCAGAATAGTCATACTCAAACTTTAATCTACTCAGAATAATCAAACTCAATGTTCGATCATTCAAATCAGAATAGTTTGACTCAATGTTTGATGAGGTCAAAATAGTCTGACTCTATGTTGAATTAGCTCAGAATAGTTATACTCAAACTTTAATCAACTCAGAATAATCAAACTCAATGTTCGATCATTCAAATCAGAATAGTTTGACTCAATGTTTGATCAGGTCAAAATAGTTAGACTCAATGTTGAATTAGCTCAGAATAGTCATACTCAAACTTTAATCTACTCAGAATAATCAAACTCAATGTTCGATCATTCAAATCAGAATAGTTTGACTGAATGTTTGATGAGGTCAAACTAGTCTGACTCAATGTTGAATTAGCTCAGAATAGTTATACTCAAACTTTAATCAATTCAGAATAATCAAACTCAATGTTCGATCATACAAATCAGAATAGTTTGACTCAATGTTTGATGAGATCAAAATAGTCTGACTCAATGCTGAATTAGCTCAGAATAGTTATACTCAAACTTTATTCAATTCAGAATAATCAAACTCAATGTTCGATCATTCAAATCAGAATAGTTTGACTCAATGTTTGATGAGGTCAAACTAGTCTGACTCAATGTTGAATTAGCTCAGAATAGTTATACTCAAACTTTAATCAATTCAGAATAATCAAACTCAATGTTCGATCATTCAAATCAGAATAGTTTGACTCAATGTTTGATGAGGTCAAAATAGTCTGACTCAATGTTGAATTAGCTCAGAATAGTTATACTCAAACTTTAATCAACTCAGAATAATCAAACTCAATGTTCGACCATACAAATCAGAATAGTTTGACTCAATGTTTGATGAGATCAAAATAGTCTGACTCAATGCTGAATTAGCTCAGAATAGTTATACTCAAACTTTATTCAATTCAGAATAATCAAACTCAATGTTCGATCATTCAAATCAGAATAGTTTGACTCAATGTTTGATGAGGTCAAACTAGTCTGACTCAATGTTGAATTAGCTCAGAATAGTTATACTCAAACTTTAATCAATTCAGAATAATCAAACTCAATGTTCGATCATTCAAATCAGAATAGTTTGACTCAATGTTTGATGAGGTCAAAATAGTCTGACTCAATGTTGAATTAGCTCAGAATAGTTATACTCAAACTTTAATCAACTCAGAATAATCAAACTCAATGTTCGACCATTCAAATCAGAATAGTTTGACTCAATGTTTGATCAGGTCAAAATAGTCAGACTCAATGTTGAAGTAGCTCAGAATAGTCATACTCAAACTTTAATCAACTCAGAATAATCAAACTCAATGTTCGATCATACAAATCAGAATAGTTTGACTCAATGTTTGATCAGGTCAAAATAGTCAGACTCAATGTTGAATTAGCACAGAATAGTCATACGCAAACTTTAATCAACTCAGAATAATCAAACTCAATGTTCGATCATTCAAATCAGAATAGTTTGACTCAATGTTTGATGAGGTCAAAATAGTCTGACTCAATGTTGAATTAGCTCAGAAAAGTTATACTCAAACTTTAATCAACTCAGAATAATCAAACTCAATGTTCGATCATTCAAATCAGAATAGTTTGACTCAATGTTTGATCAGGTCAAAATAGTCAGACTCAATGTTGAATTAGCTCAGAATAGTTATACTCAAACTTTAATCAATTCAGAATAATCAAACTCAATGTTCGATCATTCAAATCAGAATAGTTTGACTCAATGTTTGATCAGGTCAAAATAGTTAGACTCAATGCTGAATTAGCTCAGAATAGTTATACTCAAACTTTAATTAACTCAGAATAATCAAACTCAATGATCGACCATTTTAATCAGAATAGTTTGACTCAATGTTTGATGAGGTCAAAATAGTCTGACTCAATGTTGAATTAGCTCAGAATAGTTATACTCAAACTTTAATGAACTCAGAATAATCAAACTCAATGTTCGATCATACAAATCAGAATAGTTTGACTCAATGTTTGATGAGGTCAAAATATTCTGACTCAATGCTGAATTAGCTCAGAATAGTTATACTCAAACTTTATTCAATTCAGAATAATCAAACTCAATGTTCGATCATTCAAATCAGAATAGTTTGACTGAATGTTTGATGAGGTCAAGATAGTCTGACTCAATGTTGAATTAGCTCAGAATAGTTATACTCAAACTTTAATCAACTCAGAATAATCAAACTCAATGTTCGATCATTCAAATCAGAATAGTTTGACTCAATGTTTGATCAGGTCAAAATAGTCAGACTCAATGTTGAATTAGCACAGAATAGTCATACGCAACTTTAATCAACTCAGAATAATCAAACTCAATGTTCGATCATTCAAATCAGAATAGTTTGACTCAATGTTTGATGGGGTCAAAATAGTCTGACTCAATGTTGAATTAGCTCAGAAAAGTTATACTCAAACTTTAATCAACTCAGAATAATCAAACTCAATGTTCGATCATTCAAATCAGAATAGTTTGACTCAATGTTTGATCAGGTCAAAATAGTCTGACTCAATGTTGAATTAGCTCAGAATAGTTATACTCAAACTTTAATCAACTCAGAATAATCAAACTCAATGTTCGATCATTCAAATCAGAATACTTTGACTCAATGTTTGATCAGGTCAAAATAGTCTGACTCAATGTTGAATTAGCTCAGAATAGTTATACTCAAACTTTAATCAACTCAGAATAATCAAACTCAATGTTCGATCATTCAAATCAGACTAGTTTGACTCAATGTTTGATCAGGTCAAAATAGTCAGACTCAATGTTCAATTAGCTCAGAATAGTTATACTCAAACTTTAATCAATTCAGAATAATCAAACTCAATGTTCGATCATTCAAATCAGAATAGTTTGACTCAATGTTTGATGAGGTCAAAATAGTCAGACTCAATGCAGAATTAGCTCAGAATAGTCATACTCAAACTTTAATCTACTCAGAATAATCAAACTCAATGTTCGATCATTCAAATCAGAATAGTTTGACTCAATGTTTGATGAGGTCAAAATAGTCTGACTCTATGTTGAATTAGCTCAGAATAGTTATACTCAAACTTTAATCAACTCAGAATAATCAAACTCAATGTTCGATCATTCAAATCAGAATAGTTTGACTCAATGTTTGATCAGGTCAAAATAGTTAGACTCAATGTTGAATTAGCTCAGAATAGTCATACTCAAACTTTAATCTACTCAGAATAATCAAACTCAATGTTCGATCATTCAAATCAGAATAGTTTGACTGAATGTTTGATGAGGTCAAACTAGTCTGACTCAATGTTGAATTAGCTCAGAATAGTTATACTCAAACTTTAATCAATTCAGAATAATCAAACTCAATGTTCGATCATACAAATCAGAATAGTTTGACTCAATGTTTGATGAGATCAAAATAGTCTGACTCAATGCTGAATTAGCTCAGAATAGTTATACTCAAACTTTATTCAATTCAGAATAATCAAACTCAATGTTCGATCATTCAAATCAGAATAGTTTGACTCAATGTTTGATGAGGTCAAACTAGTCTGACTCAATGTTGAATTAGCTCAGAATAGTTATACTCAAACTTTAATCAATTCAGAATAATCAAACTCAATGTTCGATCATTCAAATCAGAATAGTTTGACTCAATGTTTGATGAGGTCAAAATAGTCTGACTCAATGTTGAATTAGCTCAGAATAGTTATACTCAAACTTTAATCAACTCAGAATAATCAAACTCAATGTTCGACCATTCAAATCAGAATAGTTTGACTCAATGTTTGATCAGGTCAAAATAGTCAGACTCAATGTTGAATTAGCTCAGAATAGTCATACTCAAACTTTAATCTACTCAGAATAATCAAACTCAATGTTCGATCATTCAAATCAGAATAGTTTGACTCAATGTTTGATGAGGTCAAACTAGTCTGACTCAATGTTGAATTAGCTCAGAATAGTTATACTCAAACTTTAATCAATTCAGAATAATCAAACTCAATGTTCTATCATTCAAATCAGAATAGTTTGACTCAATGTTTGATGAGGTCAAAATAGTCTGACTCAATGTTGAATTAGCTCAGAATAGTTATACTCAAACTTTAATCAACTCAGAATAATCAAACTCAATGTTTGATCATTCAAATCAGAATAGTTTGACTGAATGTTTGATCAGGTCAAAATAGTTAGACTCAATGTTGAATTAGCTCAGAATAGTCATACTCAAACTTTAATCTACTCAGAATAATCAAACTCAATGTTCGATCATTCAAATCAGAATAGTTTGACTCAATGTTTGATGTGGTCAAACTAGTCTGACTCAATGCTGAATTAGCTCAGAATAGTTATACTCAAATTTTATTCAATTCAGAATAATCAAACTCAAGGTTCGATCATTCAAATCAGAATAGTTTGACTGAATGTTTGATGAGGTCAAAATAGTCAGACTCAATGTTGAATTAGCTCAGAATAGTTATACTCAAACTTTAATCAACTCAGAATAATCAAACTCAATGTTCGATCATTCAAATCAGAATAGTTTGACTCAATGTTTGATCAGGTCAAAATAGTCTGACTCAATGTTGAATTAGCTCAGAATAGTTATACTCAAACTTTAATCAACTCAGAATAATCAAACTCAATGTTCGATCATTCAAATCTGAATAGTTTGACTCAATGTTTGATGAGGTCAAAATAGTCAGACTCAATGCTGAATTAGCTCAGAATAGTTATACTCAAACTTTATTTAACTCAGAATAATCTAACTCAATGATCGACCATTTTAATCAGAATAGTTTGACTCAATGTTTGATCAGGTCAAAATAGTCAGACTCAATGATGAATTATCTCAGAATAGTTATACTTAAACTTTAATCAACTCAGAATAATCAAACTCAATGTTCGATCATACAAATCAGAATAGTTTGACTCAATGTTTGATCAGGTCAAAATAGTCAGACTCAATGTTGAATTAGCTCAGAATAGTCATACTCAAACTTTTCTCTACTCAGAATAATCAAACTCAATGTTCGATCATTCAAATCAGAATAGTTTGACTCAATGTTTGATGAGGTCAAACTAGTCTGTCTCAATGTTGAATTAGCTCAGAATAGTTATACTCAAACTTTAATCAATTCAGAATAATCAAACTCAATGTTCAATCATTCAAATCAGAATAGTTTGTCTGAATGTTTGATGAGGTCAAAATAGTCTGACTCAATGTTGAATTAGCTCAGAATAGTTATACTCAAACTTTAATCAACTCAGAATAATCAAACTCAATGTTCGATCATTCAAATCAGAATAGTTTGACTCAATGTTTGATCAGGTCAAAATAGTCAGACTCAATACTGAATTAGCTCAGAATAGTTATACTCAAACTTTAATTAACTCAGAATAATCAAACTCAATGATCGACCTGTTTAATCAGAATAGTTTGACTCAATGTTTGATCAGGTCAAAATAGTCAGACTCAATGATGAATTATCTCAGAATAGTTATACTCAAACTTTAATCAACTCAGAATAATCAAACTCAATGTTCGATCATTCAAATCAGAATAGTTTGACTCAATGTTTGATCAGGTCAAAATAGTCAGACTCAATGTTGAATTAGCTCAGAATAGTCATACTCAAACTTAAATCTACTCAGAATAATCAAACTCAATGTTCGATCATTCAAATCAGAATAGTTTGACTGAATGTTTGATGAGGTCAAAATAGTCTGACTCAATGTTGAATTAGCTCAGAATAGTTATACTCAAACTTTAATCAACTCAGAATAATCAAACTCAACGTTCGATCATTCAAATCAGAATAGT
Source organism: Alitta virens (assembly GCA_932294295.1). Lineage (NCBI taxonomy): Eukaryota > Metazoa > Annelida > Polychaeta > Phyllodocida > Nereididae > Alitta > Alitta virens. The sequence goes on from OW028581.1 coordinate 10,480,491, forward strand.
TTGACTCAATGTTTGATCAGGTCAAAATAGTCAGACTCAATGTTGAATTAGCACAGAATAGTCATACGCAACTTTAATCAACTCAGAATAATCAAACTCAATGTTCGATCATTCAAATCAGAATAGTTTGACTCAATGTTTGATGGGGTCAAAATAGTCTGACTCAATGTTGAATTAGCTCAGAAAAGTTATACTCAAACTTTAATCAACTCAGAATAATCAAACTCAATGTTCGATCATTCAAATCAGAATAGTTTGACTCAATGTTTGATCAGGTCAAAATAGTCTGACTCAATGTTGAATTAGCTCAGAATAGTTATACTCAAACTTTAATCAACTCAGAATAATCAAACTCAATGTTCGATCATTCAAATCAGAATACTTTGACTCAATGTTTGATCAGGTCAAAATAGTCTGACTCAATGTTGAATTAGCTCAGAATAGTTATACTCAAACTTTAATCAACTCAGAATAATCAAACTCAATGTTCGATCATTCAAATCAGACTAGTTTGACTCAATGTTTGATCAGGTCAAAATAGTCAGACTCAATGTTCAATTAGCTCAGAATAGTTATACTCAAACTTTAATCAATTCAGAATAATCAAACTCAATGTTCGATCATTCAAATCAGAATAGTTTGACTCAATGTTTGATGAGGTCAAAATAGTCAGACTCAATGCAGAATTAGCTCAGAATAGTCATACTCAAACTTTAATCTACTCAGAATAATCAAACTCAATGTTCGATCATTCAAATCAGAATAGTTTGACTCAATGTTTGATGAGGTCAAAATAGTCTGACTCTATGTTGAATTAGCTCAGAATAGTTATACTCAAACTTTAATCAACTCAGAATAATCAAACTCAATGTTCGATCATTCAAATCAGAATAGTTTGACTCAATGTTTGATCAGGTCAAAATAGTTAGACTCAATGTTGAATTAGCTCAGAATAGTCATACTCAAACTTTAATCTACTCAGAATAATCAAACTCAATGTTCGATCATTCAAATCAGAATAGTTTGACTGAATGTTTGATGAGGTCAAACTAGTCTGACTCAATGTTGAATTAGCTCAGAATAGTTATACTCAAACTTTAATCAATTCAGAATAATCAAACTCAATGTTCGATCATACAAATCAGAATAGTTTGACTCAATGTTTGATGAGATCAAAATAGTCTGACTCAATGCTGAATTAGCTCAGAATAGTTATACTCAAACTTTATTCAATTCAGAATAATCAAACTCAATGTTCGATCATTCAAATCAGAATAGTTTGACTCAATGTTTGATGAGGTCAAACTAGTCTGACTCAATGTTGAATTAGCTCAGAATAGTTATACTCAAACTTTAATCAATTCAGAATAATCAAACTCAATGTTCGATCATTCAAATCAGAATAGTTTGACTCAATGTTTGATGAGGTCAAAATAGTCTGACTCAATGTTGAATTAGCTCAGAATAGTTATACTCAAACTTTAATCAACTCAGAATAATCAAACTCAATGTTCGACCATTCAAATCAGAATAGTTTGACTCAATGTTTGATCAGGTCAAAATAGTCAGACTCAATGTTGAATTAGCTCAGAATAGTCATACTCAAACTTTAATCTACTCAGAATAATCAAACTCAATGTTCGATCATTCAAATCAGAATAGTTTGACTCAATGTTTGATGAGGTCAAACTAGTCTGACTCAATGTTGAATTAGCTCAGAATAGTTATACTCAAACTTTAATCAATTCAGAATAATCAAACTCAATGTTCTATCATTCAAATCAGAATAGTTTGACTCAATGTTTGATGAGGTCAAAATAGTCTGACTCAATGTTGAATTAGCTCAGAATAGTTATACTCAAACTTTAATCAACTCAGAATAATCAAACTCAATGTTTGATCATTCAAATCAGAATAGTTTGACTGAATGTTTGATCAGGTCAAAATAGTTAGACTCAATGTTGAATTAGCTCAGAATAGTCATACTCAAACTTTAATCTACTCAGAATAATCAAACTCAATGTTCGATCATTCAAATCAGAATAGTTTGACTCAATGTTTGATGTGGTCAAACTAGTCTGACTCAATGCTGAATTAGCTCAGAATAGTTATACTCAAATTTTATTCAATTCAGAATAATCAAACTCAAGGTTCGATCATTCAAATCAGAATAGTTTGACTGAATGTTTGATGAGGTCAAAATAGTCAGACTCAATGTTGAATTAGCTCAGAATAGTTATACTCAAACTTTAATCAACTCAGAATAATCAAACTCAATGTTCGATCATTCAAATCAGAATAGTTTGACTCAATGTTTGATCAGGTCAAAATAGTCTGACTCAATGTTGAATTAGCTCAGAATAGTTATACTCAAACTTTAATCAACTCAGAATAATCAAACTCAATGTTCGATCATTCAAATCTGAATAGTTTGACTCAATGTTTGATGAGGTCAAAATAGTCAGACTCAATGCTGAATTAGCTCAGAATAGTTATACTCAAACTTTATTTAACTCAGAATAATCTAACTCAATGATCGACCATTTTAATCAGAATAGTTTGACTCAATGTTTGATCAGGTCAAAATAGTCAGACTCAATGATGAATTATCTCAGAATAGTTATACTTAAACTTTAATCAACTCAGAATAATCAAACTCAATGTTCGATCATACAAATCAGAATAGTTTGACTCAATGTTTGATCAGGTCAAAATAGTCAGACTCAATGTTGAATTAGCTCAGAATAGTCATACTCAAACTTTTCTCTACTCAGAATAATCAAACTCAATGTTCGATCATTCAAATCAGAATAGTTTGACTCAATGTTTGATGAGGTCAAACTAGTCTGTCTCAATGTTGAATTAGCTCAGAATAGTTATACTCAAACTTTAATCAATTCAGAATAATCAAACTCAATGTTCAATCATTCAAATCAGAATAGTTTGTCTGAATGTTTGATGAGGTCAAAATAGTCTGACTCAATGTTGAATTAGCTCAGAATAGTTATACTCAAACTTTAATCAACTCAGAATAATCAAACTCAATGTTCGATCATTCAAATCAGAATAGTTTGACTCAATGTTTGATCAGGTCAAAATAGTCAGACTCAATACTGAATTAGCTCAGAATAGTTATACTCAAACTTTAATTAACTCAGAATAATCAAACTCAATGATCGACCTGTTTAATCAGAATAGTTTGACTCAATGTTTGATCAGGTCAAAATAGTCAGACTCAATGATGAATTATCTCAGAATAGTTATACTCAAACTTTAATCAACTCAGAATAATCAAACTCAATGTTCGATCATTCAAATCAGAATAGTTTGACTCAATGTTTGATCAGGTCAAAATAGTCAGACTCAATGTTGAATTAGCTCAGAATAGTCATACTCAAACTTAAATCTACTCAGAATAATCAAACTCAATGTTCGATCATTCAAATCAGAATAGTTTGACTGAATGTTTGATGAGGTCAAAATAGTCTGACTCAATGTTGAATTAGCTCAGAATAGTTATACTCAAACTTTAATCAACTCAGAATAATCAAACTCAACGTTCGATCATTCAAATCAGAATAGTTTGACTCAATGTTTGATCAGGTCAAAATAGTCAGACTCAATGTTGAATTAGCACAGAATAGTCATACGCAAACTTTAATCAACTCAGAATAATCAAACTCAATGTTCGATCATTCAAATCAGAATAGTTTGACTCAATGTTTGATGAGGTCAAAATAGTCTGACTCAATGTTGAATTAGCTCAGAAAAGTTATACTCAAACTTTAATCAACTCAGAATAATCAAACTCAATGTTCGATCATTCAAATCAGAATAGTTTGACTCAATGTTTGATCAGGTCAAAATAGTCAGACTCAATGTTGAATTAGCTCAGAATAGTTATACTCAAACTTTAATCAATTCAGAATAATCAAACTCAATGTTCGATCATTCAAATCAGAATAGTTTGACTCAATGTTTGATCAGGTCAAAATAGTTAGACTCAATGCTGAATTAGCTCAGAATAGTTATACTCAAACTTTAATTAACTCAGAATAATCAAACTCAATGATCGACCATTTTAATCAGAATAGTTTGACTCAATGTTTGATGAGGTCAAAATAGTCTGACTCAATGTTGAATTAGCTCAGAATAGTTATACTCAAACTTTAATGAACTCAGAATAATCAAACTCAATGTTCGATCATACAAATCAGAATAGTTTGACTCAATGTTTGATGAGGTCAAAATATTCTGACTCAATGCTGAATTAGCTCAGAATAGTTATACTCAAACTTTATTCAATTCAGAATAATCAAACTCAATGTTCGATCATTCAAATCAGAATAGTTTGACTGAATGTTTGATGAGGTCAAGATAGTCTGACTCAATGTTGAATTAGCTCAGAATAGTTATACTCAAACTTAAATCAACTCAGAATAATCAAACTCAATGTTCGATCATTCAAATCAGAATAGTTTGACTCAATGTTTGATCAGGTCAAAATAGTCAGACTCAATGTTGAATTAGCACAGAATAGTCATACGCAACTTTAATCAACTCAGAATAATCAAACTCAATGTTCGATCATTCAAATCAGAATAGTTTGACTCAATGTTTGATGAGGTCAAAATAGTCTGACTCAATGTTGAATTAGCTCAGAAAAGTTATACTCAAACTTTAATCAACTCAGAATAATCAAACTCAATGTTCGATCATTCAAATCAGAATAGTTTGACTCAATGTTTGATCAGGTCAAAATAGTCTGACTCAATGTTGAATTAGCTCAGAATAGTTATACTCAAACTTTAATCAACTCAGAATAATCAAACTCAATGTTCGATCATTCAAATCAGAATACTTTGACTCAATGTTTGATCAGGTCAAAATAGTCTGACTCAATGTTGAATTAGCTCAGAATAGTTATACTCAAACTTTTATCAACTCAGAATAATCAAACTCAATGTTCGATCATTCAAATCAGAATAGTTTGACTCAATGTTTGATCAGGTCAAAATAGTCAGACTCAATGTTGAATTAGCTCAGAATAGTTATACTCAAACTTTAATCAATTCAGAATAATCAAACTCAATGTTCGATCATTCAAATCAGAATAGTTTGACTCAATGTTTGATGAGGTCAAAATAGTCAGACTCAATGCAGAATTAGCTCAGAATAGTCATACTCAAACTTTAATCTACTCAGAATAATCAAACTCAATGTTCGATCATTCAAATCAGAATAGTTTGACTCCATGTTTGATGAGGTCAAAATAGTCTGACTCTATGTTGAATTAGCTCAGAATAGTTATACTCAAACTTTAATCAACTCAGAATAATCAAACTCAATGTTCGATCATTCAAATCAGAATAGTTTGACTCAATGTTTGATCAGGTCAAAATAGTTAGACTCAATGTTGAATTAGCTCAGAATAGTCATACTCAAACTTTAATCTACTCAGAATAATCAAACTCAATGTTCGATCATTCAAATCAGAATAGTTTGACTGAATGTTTGATGAGGTCAAACTAGTCTGACTCAATGTTGAATTAGCTCAGAATAGTTATACTCAAACTTTAATCAATTCAGAATAATCAAACTCAATGTTCGATCATACAAATCAGAATAGTTTGACTCAATGTTTGATGAGATCAAAATAGTCTGACTCAATGCTGAATTAGCTCAGAATAGTTATACTCAAACTTTATTCAATTCAGAATAATCAAACTCAATGTTCGATCATTCAAATCAGAATAGTTTGACTCAATGTTTGATGAGGTCAAACTAGTCTGACTCAATGTTGAATTAGCTCAGAATAGTTATACTCAAACTTTAATCAATTCAGAATAATCAAACTCAATGTTCGATCATTCAAATCAGAATAGTTTGACTCAATGTTTGATGAGGTCAAAATAGTCTGACTCAATGTTGAATTAGCTCAGAATAGTTATACTCAAACTTTAATCAACTCAGAATAATCAAACTCAATGTTCGACCATACAAATCAGAATAGTTTGACTCAATGTTTGATGAGATCAAAATAGTCTGACTCAATGCTGAATTAGCTCAGAATAGTTATACTCAAACTTTATTCAATTCAGAATAATCAAACTCAATGTTCGATCATTCAAATCAGAATAGTTTGACTCAATGTTTGATGAGGTCAAACTAGTCTGACTCAATGTTGAATTAGCTCAGAATAGTTATACTCAAACTTTAATCAATTCAGAATAATCAAACTCAATGTTCGATCATTCAAATCAGAATAGTTTGACTCAATGTTTGATGAGGTCAAAATAGTCTGACTCAATGTTGAATTAGCTCAGAATAGTTATACTCAAACTTTAATCAACTCAGAATAATCAAACTCAATGTTCGACCATTCAAATCAGAATAGTTTGACTCAATGTTTGATCAGGTCAAAATAGTCAGACTCAATGTTGAAGTAGCTCAGAATAGTCATACTCAAACTTTAATCAACTCAGAATAATCAAACTCAATGTTCGATCATACAAATCAGAATAGTTTGACTCAATGTTTGATCAGGTCAAAATAGTCAGACTCAATGTTGAATTAGCACAGAATAGTCATACGCAAACTTTAATCAACTCAGAATAATCAAACTCAATGTTCGATCATTCAAATCAGAATAGTTTGACTCAATGTTTGATGAGGTCAAAATAGTCTGACTCAATGTTGAATTAGCTCAGAAAAGTTATACTCAAACTTTAATCAACTCAGAATAATCAAACTCAATGTTCGATCATTCAAATCAGAATAGTTTGACTCAATGTTTGATCAGGTCAAAATAGTCAGACTCAATGTTGAATTAGCTCAGAATAGTTATACTCAAACTTTAATCAATTCAGAATAATCAAACTCAATGTTCGATCATTCAAATCAGAATAGTTTGACTCAATGTTTGATCAGGTCAAAATAGTTAGACTCAATGCTGAATTAGCTCAGAATAGTTATACTCAAACTTTAATTAACTCAGAATAATCAAACTCAATGATCGACCATTTTAATCAGAATAGTTTGACTCAATGTTTGATGAGGTCAAAATAGTCTGACTCAATGTTGAATTAGCTCAGAATAGTTATACTCAAACTTTAATGAACTCAGAATAATCAAACTCAATGTTCGATCATACAAATCAGAATAGTTTGACTCAATGTTTGATGAGGTCAAAATATTCTGACTCAATGCTGAATTAGCTCAGAATAGTTATACTCAAACTTTATTCAATTCAGAATAATCAAACTCAATGTTCGATCATTCAAATCAGAATAGTTTGACTGAATGTTTGATGAGGTCAAGATAGTCTGACTCAATGTTGAATTAGCTCAGAATAGTTATACTCAAACTTTAATCAACTCAGAATAATCAAACTCAATGTTCGATCATTCAAATCAGAATAGTTTGACTCAATGTTTGATCAGGTCAAAATAGTCAGACTCAATGTTGAATTAGCACAGAATAGTCATACGCAACTTTAATCAACTCAGAATAATCAAACTCAATGTTCGATCATTCAAATCAGAATAGTTTGACTCAATGTTTGATGGGGTCAAAATAGTCTGACTCAATGTTGAATTAGCTCAGAAAAGTTATACTCAAACTTTAATCAACTCAGAATAATCAAACTCAATGTTCGATCATTCAAATCAGAATAGTTTGACTCAATGTTTGATCAGGTCAAAATAGTCTGACTCAATGTTGAATTAGCTCAGAATAGTTATACTCAAACTTTAATCAACTCAGAATAATCAAACTCAATGTTCGATCATTCAAATCAGAATACTTTGACTCAATGTTTGATCAGGTCAAAATAGTCTGACTCAATGTTGAATTAGCTCAGAATAGTTATACTCAAACTTTAATCAACTCAGAATAATCAAACTCAATGTTCGATCATTCAAATCAGACTAGTTTGACTCAATGTTTGATCAGGTCAAAATAGTCAGACTCAATGTTGAATTAGCTCAGAATAGTTATACTCAAACTTTAATCAATTCAGAATAATCAAACTCAATGTTCGATCATTCAAATCAGAATAGTTTGACTCAATGTTTGATGAGGTCAAAATAGTCAGACTCAATGCAGAATTAGCTCAGAATAGTCATACTCAAACTTTAATCTACTCAGAATAATCAAACTCAATGTTCGATCATTCAAATCAGAATAGTTTGACTCAATGTTTGATGAGGTCAAAATAGTCTGACTCTATGTTGAATTAGCTCAGAATAGTTATACTCAAACTTTAATCAACTCAGAATAATCAAACTCAATGTTCGATCATTCAAATCAGAATAGTTTGACTCAATGTTTGATCAGGTCAAAATAGTTAGACTCAATGTTGAATTAGCTCAGAATAGTCATACTCAAACTTCAATCTACTCAGAATAATCAAACTCAATGTTCGATCATTCAAATCAGAATAGTTTGACTGAATGTTTGATGAGGTCAAACTAGTCTGACTCAATGTTGAATTAGCTCAGAATAGTTATACTCAAACTTTAATCAATTCAGAATAATCAAACTCAATGTTCGATCATACAAATCAGAATAGTTTGACTCAATGTTTGATGAGATCAAAATAGTCTGACTCAATGCTGAATTAGCTCAGAATAGTTATACTCAAACTTTATTCAATTCAGAATAATCAAACTCAATGTTCGATCATTCAAATCAGAATAGTTTGACTCAATGTTTGATGAGGTCAAACTAGTCTGACTCAATGTTGAATTAGCTCAGAATAGTTATACTCAAACTTTAATCAATTCAGAATAATCAAACTCAATGTTCGATCATTCAAATCAGAATAGTTTGACTCAATGTTTGATGAGGTCAAAATAGTCTGACTCAATGTTGAATTAGCTCAGAATAGTTATACTCAAACTTTAATCAACTCAGAATAATCAAACTCAATGTTCGACCATTCAAATCAGAATAGTTTGACTCAATGTTTGATCAGGTCAAAATAGTCAGACTCAATGTTGAATTAGCTCAGAATAGTCATACTCAAACTTTAATCTACTCAGAATAATCAAACTCAATGTTCGATCATTCAAATCAGAATAGTTTGACTCAATGTTTGATGAGGTCAAACTAGTCTGACTCAATGTTGAATTAGCTCAGAATAGTTATACTCAAACTTTAATCAATTCAGAATAATCAAACTCAATGTTCTATCATTCAAATCAGAATAGTTTGACTCAATGTTTGATGAGGTCAAAATAGTCTGACTCAATGTTGAATTAGCTCAGAATAGTTATACTCAAACTTTAATCAACTCAGAATAATCAAACTCAATGTTTGATCATTCAAATCAGAATAGTTTGACTGAATGTTTGATCAGGTCAAAATAGTTAGACTCAATGTTGAATTAGCTCAGAATAGTCATACTCAAACTTTAATCTACTCAGAATAATCAAACTCAATGTTCGATCATTCAAATCAGAATAGTTTGACACAATGTTTGATGTGGTCAAACTAGTCTGACTCAATGTTGAATTAGCTCAGAATAGTTATACTCAAACTTTAATCAATTCAGAATAATCAAACTCAATGTTCGATCATTCAAATCAGAATAGTTTGACTCAATGTTTGATGAGGTCAAAATAGTCTGACTCAATGTTGAATTAGCTCAGAATAGTTATACTCAAACTTTAATCAACTCAGAATAATCAAACTCAATGTTCGATCATTCAAATCAGAATACTTTGACTCAATGTTTGATCAGGTCAAAATAGTCTGACTCAATGTTGAATTAGCTCAGAATAGTTATACTCAAACTTTAATCAACTCAGAATAATCAAACTCAATGTTCGATCATTCAAATCAGAATAGTTTGACTCAATGTTTGATCAGGTCAAAATAGTCAGACTCAATGTTGAATTAGCTCAGAATAGTTATACTCAAACTTTAATCAATTCAGAATAATCAAACTCAATGTTCGATCATTCAAATCAGAATAGTTTGACTCAATGTTTGATGAGGTCAAAATAGTCAGACTCAATGCAGAATTAGCTCAGAATAGTCATACTCAAACTTTAATCTACTCAGAATAATCAAACTCAATGTTCGATCATTCAAATCAGAATAGTTTGACTCAATGTTTGATGAGGTCAAAATAGTCTGACTCTATGTTGAATTAGCTCAGAATAGTTATACTCAAACTTTAATCAACTCAGAATAATCAAACTCAATGTTCGATCATTCAAATCAGAATAGTTTGACTCAATGTTTGATCAGGTCAAAATAGTTAGACTCAATGTTGAATTAGCTCAGAATAGTCATACTCAAACTTTAATCTACTCAGAATAATCAAACTCAATGTTCGATCATTCAAATCAGAATAGTTTGACTGAATGTTTGATGAGGTCAAACTAGTCTGACTCAATGTTGAATTAGCTCAGAATAGTTATACTCAAACTTTAATCAATTCAGAATAATCAAACTCAATGTTCGATCATACAAATCAGAATAGTTTGACTCAATGTTTGATGAGATCAAAATAGTCTGACTCAATGCTGAATTAGCTCAGAATAGTTATACTCAAACTTTATTCAATTCAGAATAATCAAACTCAATGTTCGATCATTCAAATCAGAATAGTTTGACTCAATGTTTGATGAGGTCAAACTAGTCTGACTCAATGTTGAATTAGCTCAGAATAGTTATACTCAAACTTTAATCAATTCAGAATAATCAAACTCAATGTTCGATCATTCAAATCAGAATAGTTTGACTCAATGTTTGATGAGGTCAAAATAGTCTGACTCAATGTTGAATTAGCTCAGAATAGTTATACTCAAACTTTAATCAACTCAGAATAATCAAACTCAATGTTCGACCATTCAAATCAGAATAGTTTGACTCAATGTTTGATCAGGTCAAAATAGTCAGACTCAATGTTGAATTAGCTCAGAATAGTCATACTCAAACTTTAATCTACTCAGAATAATCAAACTCAATGTTCGATCATTCAAATCAGAATAGTTTGACTCAATGTTTGATGAGGTCAAACTAGTCTGACTCAATGTTGAATTAGCTCAGAATAGTTATACTCAAACTTTAATCAATTCAGAATAATCAAACTCAATGTTCTATCATTCAAATCAGAATAGTTTGACTCAATGTTTGATGAGGTCAAAATAGTCTGACTCAATGTTGAATTAGCTCAGAATAGTTATACTCAAACTTTAATCAACTCAGAATAATCAAACTCAATGTTTGATCATTCAAATCAGAATAGTTTGACTGAATGTTTGATCAGGTCAAAATAGTTAGACTCAATGTTGAATTAGCTCAGAATAGTCATACTCAAACTTTAATCTACTCAGAATAATCAAACTCAATGTTCGATCATTCAAATCAGAATAGTTTGACTCAATGTTTGATGTGGTCAAACTAGTCTGACTCAATGTTGAATTAGCTCAGAATAGTTATACTCAAACTTTAATCAATTCAGAATAATCAAACTCAATGTTCGATCATTCAAATCAGAATAGTTTGACTCAATGTTTGATGAGGTCAAAATAGTCTGACTCAATGTTGAATTAGCTCAGAATAGTTATACTCAAACTTTAATCAACTCAGAATAATCAAACTCAATGTTCGATCATTCAAATCAGAATACTTTGACTCAATGTTTGATCAGGTCAAAATAGTCTGACTCAATGTTGAATTAGCTCAGAATAGTTATACTCAAACTTTAATCAACTCAGAATAATCAAACTCAATGTTCGATCATTCAAATCAGAATAGTTTGACTCAATGTTTGATCTGGTCAAAATAGTCAGACTCAATGTTGAATTAGCTCAGAATAGTTATACTCAAACTTTAATCAATTCAGAATAATCAAACTCAATGTTCGATCATTCAAATCAGAATAGTTTGACTCAATGTTTGATGAGGTCAAAATAGTCAGACTCAATGCAGAATTAGCTCAGAATAGTCATACTCAAACTTTAATCTACTCAGAATAATCAAACTCAATGTTCGATCATTCAAATCAGAATAGTTTGACTCAATGTTTGATGAGGTCAAAATAGTCTGACTCAATGTTGAATTAGCTCAGAATAGTTATACTCAAACTTTAATCAACTCAGAATAATCAAACTCAATGTTTGATCATTCAAATCAGAATAGTTTGACTGAATGTTTGATCAGGTCAAAATAGTTAGACTCAATGTTGAATTAGCTCAGAATAGTCATACTCAAACTTTAATCTACTCAGAATAATCAAACTCAATGTTCGATCATTCAAATCAGAATAGTTTGACTCAATGTTTGATGTGGTCAAACTAGTCTGACTCAATGTTGAATTAGCTCAGAATAGTTATACTCAAACTTTAATCAATTCAGAATAATCAAACTCAATGTTCGATCATTCAAATCAGAATAGTTTGACTCAATGTTTGATGAGGTCAAAATAGTCTGACTCAATGTTGAATTAGCTCAGAATAGTTATACTCAAACTTTAATCAACTCAGAATAATCAAACTCAATGTTCGACCATTCAAATCAGAATAGTTTGACTCAATGTTTGATCAGGTCAAAATAGTCAGACTCAATGTTGAAGTAGCTCAGAATAGTCATACTCAAACTTTAATCAACTCAGAATAATCAAACTCAATGTTCGATCATACAAATCAGAATAGTTTGACTCAATGTTTGATCAGGTCAAAATAGTCAGACTCAATGTTGAATTAGCTCAGAATAGTCATACTCAAACTTTAATCAACTCAGAATAATCAAACTCAATGTTCGATCATTCAAATCAGAATAGTTTGAATCAATGTTTGATCAGGTCAAAATAGTTAGACTCAATGTTGAATTAGCTCAGAATAGTCATACTCAAACTTTAATCCACTCAGAATAATCAAACTCAATGTTCGATCATTCAAATCAGAATAGTTTGACTGAATGTTTGATGAGGTCAAACTAGTCTGACTCAATGTTGAATTAGCTCAGAATAGTTATACTCAAACTTTAATCAATTCAGAATAATCAAACTCAATGTTCGATCATACAAATCAGAATAGTTTGACTCAATGTTTGATGAGATCAAAATAGTCTGACTCAATGCTGAATTAGCTCAGAATAGTTATACTCAAACTTTATTCAATTCAGAATAATCAAACTCAATGTTCGATCATTCAAATCAGAATAGTTTGACTCAATGTTTGATGAGGTCAAACTAGTCTGACTCAATGTTGAATTAGCTCAGAATAGTTATACTCAAACTTTAATCAATTCAGAATAATCAAACTCAATGTTCGATCATTCAAATCAGAATAGTTTGACTCAATGTTTGATGAGGTCAAAATAGTCTGACTCAATGTTGAATTAGCTCAGAATAGTTATACTCAAACTTTAATCAACTCAGAATAATCAAACTCAATGTTCGACCATTCAAATCAGAATAGTTTGACTCAATGTTTGATCAGGTCAAAATAGTCAGACTCAATGTTGAATTAGCTCAGAATAGTCATACTCAAACTTTAATCTACTCAGAATAATCAAACTCAATGTTCGATCATTCAAATCAGAATAGTTTGACTCAATGTTTGATGAGGTCAAACTAGTCTGACTCAATGTTGAATTAGCTCAGAATAGTTATACTCAAACTTTAATCAATTCAGAATAATCAAACTCAATGTTCGATCATTCAAATCAGAATAGTTTGACTCAATGTTTGATGAGGTCAAAATAGTCTGACTCAATGTTGAATTAGCTCAGAATAGTTATACTCAAACTTTAATCAACTCAGAATAATCAAACTCAATGTTTGATCATTCAAATCAGAATAGTTTGACTGAATGTTTGATCAGGTCAAAATAGTTAGACTCAATGTTGAATTAGCTCAGAATAGTCATACTCAAACTTTAATCTACTCAGAATAATCAAACTCAATGTTCGATCATTCAAATCAGAATAGTTTGACTCAATGTTTGATGTGGTCAAACTAGTCTGACTCAATGTTGAATTAGCTCAGAATAGTTATACTCAAACTTTAATCAATTCAGAATAATCAAACTCAATGTTCGATCATTCAAATCAGAATAGTTTGACTCAATGTTTGATGAGGTCAAAATAGTCTGACTCAATGTTGAATTAGCTCAGAATAGTTATACTCAAACTTTAATCAACTCAGAATAATCAAACTCAATGTTCGACCATTCAAATCAGAATAGTTTGACTCAATGTTTGATCAGGTCAAAATAGTCAGACTCAATGTTGAAGTAGCTCAGAATAGTCATACTCAAACTTTAATCAACTCAGAATAATCAAACTCAATGTTCGATCATACAAATCAGAATAGTTTGACTCAATGTTTGATCAGGTCAAAATAGTCAGACTCAATGTTGAATTAGCTCAGAATAGTCATACTCAAACTTTAATCAACTCAGAATAATCAAACACAATGTTCGATCATTCAAATCAGAATAGTTTGACTCAATGTTTGATGAGGTCAAAATAGTCTGACTCTATGTTGAATTAGCTCAGAATAGTTATACTCAAACTTTAATCAACTCAGAATAATCAAACTCAATGTTCGATCATTCAAATCAGAATAGTTTGACTCAATGTTTGATCAGGTCAAAATAGTTAGACTCAATGTTGAATTAGCTCGGAATAGTCATACTCAAACTTTAATCTACTCAGAATAATCAAACTCAATGTTCGATCATTCAAATCAGAATAGTTTGACTGAATGTTTGATGAGGTCAAACTAGTCTGACTCAATGTTGAATTAGCTCAGAATAGTTATACTCAAACTTTAATCAATTCAGAATAATCAAACTCAATGTTCGATCATTCAAATCAGAATAGTTTGACTCAATGTTTGATGAGGTCAAACTAGTCTGACTCAATGTTGAATTAGCTCAGAATAGTTATACTCAAACTTTAATCAATTCAGAATAATCAAACTCAATGTTCGATCATTCAAATCAGAATAGTTTGACTCAATGTTTGATGAGGTCAAAATAGTCTGACTCAATGTTGAATTAGCTCAGAATAGTCATACTCAAACTTTAATCTACTCAGAATAATCAAACTCAATGTTCGATCATTCAAATCAGAATAGTTTGACTCAATGTTTGATGTGGTCAAACTAGTCTGACTCAATGTTGAATTAGCTCAGAATAGTTATACTCAAACTTTTATCTACTCAGAATAATCAAACTCAATGTTCGATCATTCAAATCAGAATAGTTTGACTCAATGTTTGATCAGGTCAAAATAGTCTGACTCAATGTTGAATTAGCTCAGAATAGTTATACTCAAACTTTAATCAATTCAGAATAATCAAACTCAATGTTCGATCATTCAAATCAGAATAGTTTGACTGAATGTTTGATGAGGTCAAAATAGTCTGACTCAATGTTGAATTAGCTCAGAATAGTTACACTTAAACTTTAATTAACTCAGAATAATCAAACTCAATGATCGACTATTTTAATCAGAATAGTTTGACTCAATGTTTGATCAGGTCAAAATAGTCAGACTCAATGATGAATTATCTCAGAATAGTTATACTCAAACTTTAATCAACTCAGAATAATCAAACTCAATGTTCGATCATTCAAATCAGAATAGTTTGACTCAATGTTTGATCAGGTCAAAATAGTCAGACTCAATGTTGAATTAGCTCAGAATAGTCATACTCAAACTTTAATCTACTCAGAATAATCAAACTCAATGTTCGATCATTCTAATCAGAATAGTTTGACTAAATGTTTGATGAGGTCAAAATAGTCTGACTCAATGTTGAATTAGCTCAGAATAGTAATACTCAAACTTTAATTAACTCAGAATAATCAAACTCAATGATCGACCATTTTAATCTTAATAGTTTGACTCAATGTTTGATCAGGTCAAAATAGTCAGACTCAATGATGAATTATCTCAGAATAGTCATACTCAAACTTTAATCAATTCAGAATAATCAAACTCAATGTTCGATCATTCAAATCAGAATAGTTTGACTGAATGTTTGATGAGGTCAAAATAGTCTGACTCAATGTTGAATTAGCTCAGAATAGTTATACTCAAACTTTAATCAACTCAGAATAATCAAACTCAATGTTCGACCATTCAAATCAGAATAGTTTGACTCAATGTTTGATCAGGTCAAAATAGTCAGACTCAATGTTGAATTAGCTCAGAATAGTCATACTCAAACTTTAATCTACTCAGAATAATCAAACTCAATGTTCGATCATTCAAATCAGAAGAGTTTGACTCAATGTTTGATCAGGTCAAAATAGTCTGACTCAATGTTGAATTAGCTCAGAATAGTTATACTCAAACTTGAATCAATTCAGAATAATCAAACTCAATGTTCGATCATTCAAATCAGAATAGTTTAACTGAATGTTTGATGAGGTCAAAATAGTCTGACTCAATGTTGAATTAGCTCAGAATAGTTATACTCAAACTTTAATCAACTCAGAATAATCAAACTCAATGTTTGATCATTCAAATCAGAATAGTTTGACTGAATGTTTGATCAGGTCAAAATAGTTAGACTCAATGTTGAATTAGCTCAGAATAGTCATACTCAAACTTTAATCTACTCAGAATAATCAAACTCAATGTTCGATCATTCAAATCAGAATAGTTTGACTCAATGTTTGATGTGGTCAAACTAGTCTGACTCAATGTTGAATTAGCTCAGAATAGTTATACTCAAACTTTAATCAATTCAGAATAATCAAACTCAATGTTCGATCATTCAAATCAGAATAGTTTGACTCAATGTTTGATGAGGTCAAAATAGTCTGACTCAATGTTGAATTAGCTCAGAATAGTTATACTCAAACTTTAATCAACTCAGAATAATCAAACTCAATGTTCGACCATTCAAATCAGAATAGTTTGACTCAATGTTTGATCAGGTCAAAATAGTCAGACTCAATGTTGAAGTAGCTCAGAATAGTCATACTCAAACTTTAATCAACTCAGAATAATCAAACTCAATGTTCGATCATACAAATCAGAATAGTTTGACTCAATGTTTGATCAGGTCAAAATAGTCAGACTCAATGTTGAATTAGCTCAGAATAGTCATACTCAAACTTTAATCAACTCAGAATAATCAAACACAATGTTCGATCATTCAAATCAGAATAGTTTGACTCAATGTTTGATGAGGTCAAAATAGTCTGACTCTATGTTGAATTAGCTCAGAATAGTTATACTCAAACTTTAATCAACTCAGAATAATCAAACTCAATGTTCGATCATTCAAATCAGAATAGTTTGACTCAATGTTTGATCAGGTCAAAATAGTTAGACTCAATGTTGAATTAGCTCAGAATAGTCATACTCAAACTTTAATCTACTCAGAATAATCAAACTCAATGTTCGATCATTCAAATCAGAATAGTTTGACTGAATGTTTGATGAGGTCAAACTAGTCTGACTCAATGTTGAATTAGCTCAGAATAGTTATACTCAAACTTTAATCAATTCAGAATAATCAAACTCAATGTTCGATCATTCAAATCAGAATAGTTTGACTCAATGTTTGATGAGGTCAAAATAGTCTGACTCAATGTTGAATTAGCTCAGAATAGTTATACTCAAACTTTAATCAACTCAGAATAATCAAACTCAATGTTTGATCATTCAAATCAGAATAGTTTGACTGAATGTTTGATCAGGTCAAAATAGTTAGACTCAATGTTGAATTAGCTCAGAATAGTCATACTCAAACTTTAATCTACTCAGAATAATCAAACTCAATGTTCGATCATTCAAATCAGAATAGTTTGACTCAATGTTTGATGTGGTCAAACTAGTCTGACTCAATGTTGAATTAGCTCAGAATAGTTATACTCAAACTTTAATCAATTCAGAATAATCAAACTCAATGTTCGATCATTCAAATCAGAATAGTTTGACTCAATGTTTGATGAGGTCAAAATAGTCTGACTCAATGTTGAATTAGCTCAGAATAGTTATACTCAAACTTTAATCAACTCAGAATAATCAAACTCAATGTTCGACCATTCAAATCAGAATAGTTTGACTCAATGTTTGATCAGGTCAAAATAGTCAGACTCAATGTTGAAGTAGCTCAGAATAGTCATACTCAAACTTTAATCAACTCAGAATAATCAAACTCAATGTTCGATCATACAAATCAGAATAGTTTGACTCAATGTTTGATCAGGTCAAAATAGTCAGACTCAATGTTGAATTAGCTCAGAATAGTCATACTCAAACTTTAATCAACTCAGAATAATCAAACACAATGTTCGATCATTCAAATCAGAATAGTTTGACTCAATGTTTGATGAGGTCAAAATAGTCTGACTCTATGTTGAATTAGCTCAGAATAGTTATACTCAAACTTTAATCAACTCAGAATAATCAAACTCAATGTTCGATCATTCAAATCAGAATAGTTTGACTCAATGTTTGATCAGGTCAAAATAGTTAGACTCAATGTTGAATTAGCTCAGAATAGTCATACTCAAACTTTAATCTACTCAGAATAATCAAACTCAATGTTCGATCATTCAAATCAGAATAGTTTGACTGAATGTTTGATGAGGTCAAACTAGTCTGACTCAATGTTGAATTAGCTCAGAATAGTTATACTCAAACTTTAATCAATTCAGAATAATCAAACTCAATGTTCGATCATTCAAATCAGAATAGTTTGACTCAATGTTTGATGAGGTCAAACTAGTCTGACTCAATGTTGAATTAGCTCAGAATAGTTATACTCAAACTTTAATCAATTCAGAATAATCAAACTCAATGTTCGATCATTCAAATCAGAATAGTTTGACTCAATGTTTGATGAGGTCAAAATAGTCTGACTCAATGTTGAATTAGCTCAGAATAGTCATACTCAAACTTTAATCTACTCAGAATAATCAAACTCAATGTTCGATCATTCAAATCAGAATAGTTTGACTCAATGTTTGATGTGGTCAAACTAGTCTGACTCAATGTTGAATTAGCTCAGAATAGTTATACTCAAACTTTTATCTACTCAGAATAATCAAACTCAATGTTCGATCATTCAAATCAGAATAGTTTGACTCAATGTTTGATCAGGTCAAAATAGTCTGACTCAATGTTGAATTAGCTCAGAATAGTTATACTCAAACTTTAATCAATTCAGAATAATCAAACTCAATGTTCGATCATTCAAATCAGAATAGTTTGACTGAATGTTTGATGAGGTCAAAATAGTCTGACTCAATGTTGAATTAGCTCAGAATAGTTACACTTAAACTTTAATTAACTCAGAATAATCAAACTCAATGATCGACTATTTTAATCAGAATAGTTTGACTCAATGTTTGATCAGGTCAAAATAGTCAGACTCAATGATGAATTATCTCAGAATAGTTATACTCAAACTTTAATCAACTCAGAATAATCAAACTCAATGTTCGATCATTCAAATCAGAATAGTTTGACTCAATGTTTGATCAGGTCAAAATAGTCAGACTCAATGTTGAATTAGCTCAGAATAGTCATACTCAAACTTTAATCTACTCAGAATAATCAAACTCAATGTTCGATCATTCTAATCAGAATAGTTTGACTAAATGTTTGATGAGGTCAAAATAGTCTGACTCAATGTTGAATTAGCTCAGAATAGTAATACTCAAACTTTAATTAACTCAGAATAATCAAACTCAATGATCGACCATTTTAATCTGAATAGTTTGACTCAATGTTTGATCAGGTCAAAATAGTCAGACTCAATGATGAATTATCTCAGAATAGTCATACTCAAACTTTAATCAATTCAGAATAATCAAACTCAATGTTCGATCATTCAAATCAGAATAGTTTGACTGAATGTTTGATGAGGTCAAAATAGTCTGACTCAATGTTGAATTAGCTCAGAATAGTTATACTCAAACTTTAATCAACTCAGAATAATCAAACTCAATGTTCGATCATTCAAATCAGAATAGTTTGACTCAATGTTTGATCAGGTCAAAATAGTCAGACTCAATGTTGAATTAGCTCAGAATAGTCATACTCAAACTTTAATCTACTCAGAATAATCAAACTCAATGTTCGATCATTCAAATCAGAATAGTTTGACTCAATGTTTGATCAGGTCAAAATAGTCTGACTCAATGTTGAATTAGCTCAGAATAGTTATACTCAAACTTGAATCAATTCAGAATAATCAAACTCAATGTTCGATCATTCAAATCAGAATAGTTTAACTGAATGTTTGATGAGGTCAAAATAGTCTGACTCAATGTTGAATTAGCTCAGAATAGTTATACTCAAACTTTAATTAACTCAGAATAATCAAACTCAATGATCGACCATTTTAATCAGAATAGTTTGACTCAATGTTTGATGAGGTCAAAATAGTCAGACTCAATGATGAATTATCTCAGAATAGTTATACTCAAACTTTAATCAACTCAGAATAATCAAACTCAATGTTCGATCATACAAATCAGAATAGTTTCACTCAATGTTTGATCAGATCAAAATAGTCAGACTCAATGTTGAATTAGCTCAGAATAGTCAAACTCAAACTTTAATCTACTCAGAATAATCAAACTCAATGTTCGATCATTCAAATCAGAATAGTTTGACTCAATGTTTGATGAGGTCAAAATAGTCTGAATCAATGTTGAATTAGCTCAGAATAGTTATACTCAAACTTTAATCAACTCAGAATAATCAAACTCAATGTTCGATCATACAAATCAGAATAGTTTGACTCAATGTTTGATGAGGTCAAAATAGTCAGACTCAATGCTGAATTAGCTCAGAATAGTTATACTCAAACTTTAATTAACTCAGAATAATCAAACTCAATGATCGACCATTTTAATCAGAATAGTTTGACTCAATGTTTGATGAGGTCAAAATAGTCAGACTCAATGATGAATTAGCTCAGAATAGTTATACTCAAACTTTATTCAATTCAGAATAATCAAACTCAATGTTCGATCATTCAAATCAGAATAGTTTGACTCAATGTTTGATCAGGTCAAAATAGTCTGACTCAATGTTGAATTAGCGCAGAATAGTTATACTCAAACTTTAATTAACTCAGAATAATCAAACTCAATGTTCGATCATTCAAATCAGAATAGTTTGACTCAATGTTTGATGAGGTCAAAATAGTCTGACTCAATGTTGAATTAGCTCAGAATAGTTATAATCAAACTTTATTCAATTCAGAATAATCAAACTCAATGTTTGATCATTCAAATCAGAATAGTTTGACTGAATGTTTGATCAGGTCAAAATAGTTAGACTCAATGTTGAATTAGCTCAGAATAGTCATACTCAAACTTTAATCTACTCAGAATAATCAAACTCAATGTTCGATCATTCAAATCAGAATAGTTTGACTCAATGTTTGATGTGGTCAAACTAGTCTGACTCAATGTTGAATTAGCTCAGAATAGTTATACTCAAACTTTAATCAATTCAGAATAATCAAACTCAATGTTCGATCATTCAAATCAGAATAGTTTGACTCAATGTTTGATGAGGTCAAAATAGTCTGACTCAATGTTGAATTAGCTCAGAATAGTTATACTCAAACTTTAATCAACTCAGAATAATCAAACTCAATGTTCGACCATTCAAATCAGAATAGTTTGACTCAATGTTTGATCAGGTCAAAATAGTCAGACTCAATGTTGAAGTAGCTCAGAATAGTCATACTCAAACTTTAATCAACTCAGAATAATCAAACTCAATGTTCGATCATACAAATCAGAATAGTTTGACTCAATGTTTGATCAGGTCAAAATAGTCAGACTCAATGTTGAATTAGCTCAGAATAGTCATACTCAAACTTTAATCAACTCAGAATAATCAAACACAATGTTCGATCATTCAAATCAGAATAGTTTGACTCAATGTTTGATGAGGTCAAAATAGTCTGACTCTATGTTGAATTAGCTCAGAATAGTTATACTCAAACTTTAATCAACTCAGAATAATCAAACTCAATGTTCGATCATTCAAATCAGAATAGTTTGACTCAATGTTTGATCAGGTCAAAATAGTTAGACTCAATGTTGAATTAGCTCAGAATAGTCATACTCAAACTTTAATCTACTCAGAATAATCAAACTCAATGTTCGATCATTCAAATCAGAATAGTTTGACTGAATGTTTGATGAGGTCAAACTAGTCTGACTCAATGTTGAATTAGCTCAGAATAGTTATACTCAAACTTTAATCAATTCAGAATAATCAAACTCAATGTTCGATCATTCAAATCAGAATAGTTTGACTCAATGTTTGATGAGGTCAAACTAGTCTGACTCAATGTTGAATTAGCTCAGAATAGTTATACTCAAACTTTAATCAATTCAGAATAATCAAACTCAATGTTCGATCATTCAAATCAGAATAGTTTGACTCAATGTTTGATGAGGTCAAAATAGTCTGACTCAATGTTGAATTAGCTCAGAATAGTCATACTCAAACTTTAATCTACTCAGAATAATCAAATTCAATGTTCGATCATTCAAATCAGAATAGTTTGACTCAATGTTTGATGTGGTCAAACTAGTCTGACTCAATGTTGAATTAGCTCAGAATAGTTATACTCAAACTTTTATCTACTCAGAATAATCAAACTCAATGTTCGATCATTCAAATCAGAATAGTTTGACTCAATGTTTGATCAGGTCAAAATAGTCTGACTCAATGTTGAATTAGCTCAGAATAGTTATACTCAAACTTTAATCAATTCAGAATAATCAAACTCAATGTTCGATCATTCAAATCAGAATAGTTTGACTGAATGTTTGATGAGGTCAAAATAGTCTGACTCAATGTTGAATTAGCTCAGAATAGTTACACTTAAACTTTAATTAACTCAGAATAATCAAACTCAATGATCGACTATTTTAATCAGAATAGTTTGACTCAATGTTTGATCAGGTCAAAATAGTCAGACTCAATGATGAATTATCTCAGAATAGTTATACTCAAACTTTAATCAACTCAGAATAATCAAACTCAATGTTCGATCATTCAAATCAGAATAGTTTGACTCAATGTTTGATCAGGTCAAAATAGTCAGACTCAATGTTGAATTAGCTCAGAATAGTCATACTCAAACTTTAATCTACTCAGAATAATCAAACTCAATGTTCGATCATTCTAATCAGAATAGTTTGACTAAATGTTTGATGAGGTCAAAATAGTCTGACTCAATGTTGAATTAGCTCAGAATAGTAATACTCAAACTTTAATTAACTCAGAATAATCAAACTCAATGATCGACCATTTTAATCTGAATAGTTTGACTCAATGTTTGATCAGGTCAAAATAGTCAGACTCAATGATGAATTATCTCAGAATAGTCATACTCAAACTTTAATCAATTCAGAATAATCAAACTCAATGTTCGATCATTCAAATCAGAATAGTTTGACTGAATGTTTGATGAGGTCAAAATAGTCTGACTCAATGTTGAATTAGCTCAGAATAGTTATACTCAAACTTTAATCAACTCAGAATAATCAAACTCAATGTTCGACCATTCAAATCAGAATAGTTTGACTCAATGTTTGATCAGGTCAAAATAGTCAGACTCAATGTTGAATTAGCTCAGAATAGTCATACTCAAACTTTAATCTACTCAGAATAATCAAACTCAATGTTCGATCATTCAAATCAGAATAGTTTGACTCAATGTTTGATCAGGTCAAAATAGTCTGACTCAATGTTGAATTAGCTCAGAATAGTTATACTCAAACTTGAATCAATTCAGAATAATCAAACTCAATGTTCGATCATTCAAATCAGAATAGTTTAACTGAATGTTTGATGAGGTCAAAATAGTCTGACTCAATGTTGAATTAGCTCAGAATAGTTATACTCAAACTTTAATTAACTCAGAATAATCAAACTCAATGATCGACCATTTTAATCAGAATAGTTTGACTCAATGTTTGATCAGGTCAAAATAGTCAGACTCAATGATGAATTATCTCAGAATAGTTATACTCAAACTTTAATCAACTCAGAATAATCAAACTCAATGTTCGATCATACAAATCAGAATAGTTTCACTCAATGTTTGATCAGATCAAAATAGTCAGACTCAATGTTGAATTAGCTCAGAATAGTCAAACTCAAACTTTAATCTACTCAGAATAATCAAACTCAATGTTCGATCATTCAAATCAGAATAGTTTGACTCAATGTTTGATGAGGTCAAAATAGTCTGACTCAATGTTGAATTAGCTCAGAATAGTTATACTCAAACTTTAATCAACTCAGAATAATCAAACTCAATGTTCGATCATTCAAATCAGAATAGTTTGACTCAATGTTTGATGAGGTCAAAATAGTCAGACTCAATGCTGAATTAGCTCAGAATAGTTATACTCAAACTTTAATTAACTCAGAATAATCAAACTCAATGATCGACCATTTTAATCAGAATAGTTTGACTCAATGTTTGATGAGGTCAAAATAGTCAGACTCAATGATGAATTATCTCAGAATAGTTATACTCAAACTTTAATCAATTCAGAATAATCAAACTCAATGTTCGATCATTCAAATCAGAATAGTTTGACTCAATGTTTGATGAGGTCAAAATAGTCAGACTCAATGCAGAATTAGCTCAGAATAGTCATACTCAAACTTTAATCTACTCAGAATAATCAAACTCAATGTTCGATCATTCAAATCAGAATAGTTTGACTCAATGTTTGATGAGGTCAAAATAGTCTGACTCTATGTTGAATTAGCTCAGAATAGTTATACTCAAACTTTAATCAACTCAGAATAATCAAACTCAATGTTCGATCATTCAAATCAGAATAGTTTGACTCAATGTTTGATCAGGTCAAAATAGTTAGACTCAATGTTGAATTAGCTCAGAATAGTCATACTCAAACTTTAATCTACTCAGAATAATCAAACTCAATGTTCGATCATTCAAATCAGAATAGTTTGACTGAATGTTTGATGAGGTCAAACTAGTCTGACTCAATGTTGAATTAGCTCAGAATAGTTATACTCAAACTTTAATCAATTCAGAATAATCAAACTCAATGTTCGATCATACAAATCAGAATAGTTTGACTCAATGTTTGATGAGATCAAAATAGTCTGACTCAATGCTGAATTAGCTCAGAATAGTTATACTCAAACTTTATTCAATTCAGAATAATCAAACTCAATGTTCGATCATTCAAATCAGAATAGTTTGACTCAATGTTTGATGAGGTCAAACTAGTCTGACTCAATGTTGAATTAGCTCAGAATAGTTATACTCAAACTTTAATCAATTCAGAATAATCAAACTCAATGTTCGATCATTCAAATCAGAATAGTTTGACTCAATGTTTGATGAGGTCAAAATAGTCTGACTCAATGTTGAATTAGCTCAGAATAGTTATACTCAAACTTTAATCAACTCAGAATAATCAAACTCAATGTTCGACCATTCAAATCAGAATAGTTTGACTCAATGTTTGATCAGGTCAAAATAGTCAGACTCAATGTTGAATTAGCTCAGAATAGTCATACTCAAACTTTAATCAACTCAGAATAATCAAACACAATGTTCGATCATTCAAATCAGAATAGTTTGACTCAATGTTTGATGAGGTCAAAATAGTCTGACTCTATGTTGAATTAGCTCAGAATAGTTATACTCAAACTTTAATCAACTCAGAATAATCAAACTCAATGTTCGATCATTCAAATCAGAATAGTTTGACTCAATGTTTGATCAGGTCAAAATAGTTAGACTCAATGTTGAATTAGCTCAGAATAGTCATACTCAAACTTTAATCTACTCAGAATAATCAAACTCAATGTTCGATCATTCAAATCAGAATAGTTTGACTGAATGTTTGATGAGGTCAAACTAGTCTGACTCAATGTTGAATTAGCTCAGAATAGTTATACTCAAACTTTAATCAATTCAGAATAATCAAACTCAATGTTCGATCATTCAAATCAGAATAGTTTGACTCAATGTTTGATGAGGTCAAACTAGTCTGACTCAATGTTGAATTAGCTCAGAATAGTTATACTCAAACTTTAATCAATTCAGAATAATCAAACTCAATGTTCGATCATTCAAATCAGAATAGTTTGACTCAATGTTTGATGAGGTCAAAATAGTCTGACTCAATGTTGAATTAGCTCAGAATAGTCATACTCAAACTTTAATCAATTCAGAATAATCAAACTCAATGTTCGATCATTCAAATCAGAATAGTTTGACTGAATGTTTGATGAGGTCAAAATAGTCTGACTCAATGTTGAATTAGCTCAGAATAGTTACACTTAAACTTTAATTAACTCAGAATAATCAAACTCAATGATCGACTTTTTTAATCAGAATAGTTTGACTCAATGTTTGATCAGGTCAAAATAGTCAGACTCAATGATGAATTATCTCAGAATAGTTATACTCAAACTTTAATCAACTCAGAATAATCAAACTCAATGTTCGATCATTCAAATCAGAATAGTTTGACTCAATGTTTGATCAGGTCAAAATAGTCAGACTCAATGTTGAATTAGCTCAGAATAGTCATACTCAAACTTTAATCTACTCAGAATAATCAAACTCAATGTTCGATCATTCTAATCAGAATAGTTTGACTAAATGTTTGATGAGGTCAAAATAGTCTGACTCAATGTTGAATTAGCTCAGAATAGTAATACTCAAACTTTAATTAACTCAGAATAATCAAACTCAATGATCGACCATTTTAATCTGAATAGTTTGACTCAATGTTTGATCAGGTCAAAATAGTCAGACTCAATGATGAATTATCTCAGAATAGTCATACTCAAACTTTAATCAATTCAGAATAATCAAACTCAATGTTCGATCATTCAAATCAGAATAGTTTGACTGAATGTTTGATGAGGTCAAAATAGTCTGACTCAATGTTGAATTAGCTCAGAATAGTTATACTCAAACTATAATCAACTCAGAATAATCAAACTCAATGTTCGATCATTCAAATCAGAATAGTTTGACTCAATGTTTGATCAGGTCAAAATAGTCAGACTCAATGTTGAATTAGCTCAGAATAGTCATACTCAAACTTTAATCTACTCAGAATAATCAAACTCAATGTTCGATCATTCAAATCAGAATAGTTTGACTCAATGTTTGATCAGGTCAAAATAGTCTGACTCAATGTTGAATTAGCTCAGAATAGTTATACTCAAACTTGAATCAATTCAGAATAATCAAACTCAATGTTCGATCATTCAAATCAGAATAGTTTAACTGAATGTTTGATGAGGTCAAAATAGTCTGACTCAATGTTGAATTAGCTCAGAATAGTTATACTCAAACTTTAATTAACTCAGAATAATCAAACTCAATGATCGACCATTTTAATCAGAATAGTTTGACTCAATGTTTGATGAGGTCAAAATAGTCAGACTCAATGATGAATTATCTCAGAATAGTTATACTCAAACTTTAATCAACTCAGAATAATCAAACTCAATGTTCGATCATACAAATCAGAATAGTTTCACTCAATGTTTGATCAGATCAAAATAGTCAGACTCAATGTTGAATTAGCTCAGAATAGTCAAACTCAAACTTTAATCTACTCAGAATAATCAAACTCAATGTTCGATCATTCAAATCAGAATAGTTTGACTCAATGTTTGATGAGGTCAAAATAGTCTGAATCAATGTTGAATTAGCTCAGAATAGTTATACTCAAACTTTAATCAACTCAGAATAATCAAACTCAATGTTCGATCATACAAATCAGAATAGTTTGACTCAATGTTTGATGAGGTCAAAATAGTCAGACTCAATGCTGAATTAGCTCAGAATAGTTATACTCAAACTTTAATTAACTCAGAATAATCAAACTCAATGATCGACCATTTTAATCAGAATAGTTTGACTCAATGTTTGATGAGGTCAAAATAGTCAGACTCAATGATGAATTAGCTCAGAATAGTTATACTCAAACTTTATTCAATTCAGAATAATCAAACTCAATGTTCGATCATTCAAATCAGAATAGTTTGACTCAATGTTTGATCAGGTCAAAATAGTCTGACTCAATGTTGAATTAGCGCAGAATAGTTATACTCAAACTTTAATTAACTCAGAATAATCAAACTCAATGTTCGATCATTCAAATCAGAATAGTTTGACTCAATGTTTGATGAGGTCAAAATAGTCTGACTCAATGTTGAATTAGCTCAGAATAGTTATAATCAAACTTTATTCAATTCAGAATAATCAAACTCAATGTTTGATCATTCAAATCAGAATAGTTTGACTGAATGTTTGATCAGGTCAAAATAGTTAGACTCAATGTTGAATTAGCTCAGAATAGTCATACTCAAACTTTAATCTACTCAGAATAATCAAACTCAATGTTCGATCATTCAAATCAGAATAGTTTGACTCAATGTTTGATGTGGTCAAACTAGTCTGACTCAATGTTGAATTAGCTCAGAATAGTTATACTCAAACTTTAATCAATTCAGAATAATCAAACTCAATGTTCGATCATTCAAATCAGAATAGTTTGACTCAATGTTTGATGAGGTCAAAATAGTCTGACTCAATGTTGAATTAGCTCAGAATAGTTATACTCAAACTTTAATCAACTAAGAATAATCAAACTCAATGTTCGACCATTCAAATCAGAATAGTTTGACTCAATGTTTGATCAGGTCAAAATAGTCAGACTCAATGTTGAAGTAGCTCAGAATAGTCATACTCAAACTTTAATCAACTCAGAATAATCAAACTCAATGTTCGATCATACAAATCAGAATAGTTTGACTCAATGTTTGATCAGGTCAAAATAGTCAGACTCAATGTTGAATTAGCTCAGAATAGTCATACTCAAACTTTAATCAACTCAGAATAATCAAACACAATGTTCGATCATTCAAATCAGAATAGTTTGACTCAATGTTTGATGAGGTCAAAATAGTCTGACTCTATGTTGAATTAGCTCAGAATAGTTATACTCAAACTTTAATCAACTCAGAATAATCAAACTCAATGTTCGATCATTCAAATCAGAATAGTTTGACTCAATGTTTGATCAGGTCAAAATAGTTAGACTCAATGTTGAATTAGCTCAGAATAGTCATACTCAAACTTTAATCTACTCAGAATAATCAAACTCAATGTTCGATCATTCAAATCAGAATAGTTTGACTGAATGTTTGATGAGGTCAAACTAGTCTGACTCAATGTTGAATTAGCTCAGAATAGTTATACTCAAACTTTAATCAATTCAGAATAATCAAACTCAATGTTCGATCATTCAAATCAGAATAGTTTGACTCAATGTTTGATGAGGTCAAACTAGTCTGACTCAATGTTGAATTAGCTCAGAATAGTTATACTCAAACTTTAATCAATTCAGAATAATCAAACTCAATGTTCGATCATTCAAATCAGAATAGTTTGACTCAATGTTTGATGAGGTCAAAATAGTCTGACTCAATGTTGAATTAGCTCAGAATAGTCATACTCAAACTTTAATCTACTCAGAATAATCAAATTCAATGTTCGATCATTCAAATCAGAATAGTTTGACTCAATGTTTGATGTGGTCAAACTAGTCTGACTCAATGTTGAATTAGCTCAGAATAGTTATACTCAAACTTTTATCTACTCAGAATAATCAAACTCAATGTTCGATCATTCAAATCAGAATAGTTTGACTCAATGTTTGATCAGGTCAAAATAGTCTGACTCAATGTTGAATTAGCTCAGAATAGTTATACTCAAACTTTAATCAATTCAGAATAATCAAACTCAATGTTCGATCATTCAAATCAGAATAGTTTGACTGAATGTTTGATGAGGTCAAAATAGTCTGACTCAATGTTGAATTAGCTCAGAATAGTTACACTTAAACTTTAATTAACTCAGAATAATCAAACTCAATGATCGACTATTTTAATCAGAATAGTTTGACTCAATGTTTGATCAGGTCAAAATAGTCAGACTCAATGATGAATTATCTCAGAATAGTTATACTCAAACTTTAATCAACTCAGAATAATCAAACTCAATGTTCGATCATTCAAATCAGAATAGTTTGACTCAATGTTTGATCAGGTCAAAATAGTCAGACTCAATGTTGAATTAGCTCAGAATAGTCATACTCAAACTTTAATCTACTCAGAATAATCAAACTCAATGTTCGATCATTCTAATCAGAATAGTTTGACTAAATGTTTGATGAGGTCAAAATAGTCTGACTCAATGTTGAATTAGCTCAGAATAGTAATACTCAAACTTTAATTAACTCAGAATAATCAAACTCAATGATCGACCATTTTAATCTGAATAGTTTGACTCAATGTTTGATCAGGTCAAAATAGTCAGACTCAATGATGAATTATCTCAGAATAGTCATACTCAAACTTTAATCAATTCAGAATAATCAAACTCAATGTTCGATCATTCAAATCAGAATAGTTTGACTGAATGTTTGATGAGGTCAAAATAGTCTGACTCAATGTTGAATTAGCTCAGAATAGTTATACTCAAACTTTAATCAACTCAGAATAATCAAACTCAATGTTCGACCATTCAAATCAGAATAGTTTGACTCAATGTTTGATCAGGTCAAAATAGTCAGACTCAATGTTGAATTAGCTCAGAATAGTCATACTCAAACTTTAATCTACTCAGAATAATCAAACTCAATGTTCGATCATTCAAATCAGAATAGTTTGACTCAATGTTTGATCAGGTCAAAATAGTCTGACTCAATGTTGAATTAGCTCAGAATAGTTATACTCAAACTTGAATCAATTCAGAATAATCAAACTCAATGTTCGATCATTCAAATCAGAATAGTTTAACTGAATGTTTGATGAGGTCAAAATAGTCTGACTCAATGTTGAATTAGCTCAGAATAGTTATACTCAAACTTTAATTAACTCAGAATAATCAAACTCAATGATCGACCATTTTAATCAGAATAGTTTGACTCAATGTTTGATCAGGTCAAAATAGTCAGACTCAATGATGAATTATCTCAGAATAGTTATACTCAAACTTTAATCAACTCAGAATAATCAAACTCAATGTTCGATCATACAAATCAGAATAGTTTCACTCAATGTTTGATCAGATCAAAATAGTCAGACTCAATGTTGAATTAGCTCAGAATAGTCAAACTCAAACTTTAATCTACTCAGAATAATCAAACTCAATGTTCGATCATTCAAATCAGAATAGTTTGACTCAATGTTTGATGAGGTCAAAATAGTCTGACTCAATGTTGAATTAGCTCAGAATAGTTATACTCAAACTTTAATCAACTCAGAATAATCAAACTCAATGTTCGATCATTCAAATCAGAATAGTTTGACTCAATGTTTGATGAGGTCAAAATAGTCAGACTCAATGCTGAATTAGCTCAGAATAGTTATACTCAAACTTTAATTAACTCAGAATAATCAAACTCAATGATCGACCATTTTAATCAGAATAGTTTGACTCAATGTTTGATGAGGTCAAAATAGTCAGACTCAATGATGAATTATCTCAGAATAGTTATACTCAAACTTTAATCAATTCAGAATAATCAAACTCAATGTTCGATCATTCAAATCAGAATAGTTTGACTCAATGTTTGATGAGGTCAAAATAGTCAGACTCAATGCAGAATTAGCTCAGAATAGTCATACTCAAACTTTAATCTACTCAGAATAATCAAACTCAATGTTCGATCATTCAAATCAGAATAGTTTGACTCAATGTTTGATGAGGTCAAAATAGTCTGACTCTATGTTGAATTAGCTCAGAATAGTTATACTCAAACTTTAATCAACTCAGAATAATCAAACTCAATGTTCGATCATTCAAATCAGAATAGTTTGACTCAATGTTTGATCAGGTCAAAATAGTTAGACTCAATGTTGAATTAGCTCAGAATAGTCATACTCAAACTTTAATCTACTCAGAATAATCAAACTCAATGTTCGATCATTCAAATCAGAATAGTTTGACTGAATGTTTGATGAGGTCAAACTAGTCTGACTCAATGTTGAATTAGCTCAGAATAGTTATACTCAAACTTTAATCAATTCAGAATAATCAAACTCAATGTTCGATCATACAAATCAGAATAGTTTGACTCAATGTTTGATGAGATCAAAATAGTCTGACTCAATGCTGAATTAGCTCAGAATAGTTATACTCAAACTTTATTCAATTCAGAATAATCAAACTCAATGTTCGATCATTCAAATCAGAATAGTTTGACTCAA
Source organism: Alitta virens (assembly GCA_932294295.1). Lineage (NCBI taxonomy): Eukaryota > Metazoa > Annelida > Polychaeta > Phyllodocida > Nereididae > Alitta > Alitta virens. The sequence goes on from OW028581.1 coordinate 10,512,753, forward strand.
TGTTTGATGAGGTCAAACTAGTCTGACTCAATGTTGAATTAGCTCAGAATAGTTATACTCAAACTTTAATCAATTCAGAATAATCAAACTCAATGTTCGATCATTCAAATCAGAATAGTTTGACTCAATGTTTGATGAGGTCAAAATAGTCTGACTCAATGTTGAATTAGCTCAGAATAGTTATACTCAAACTTTAATCAACTCAGAATAATCAAACTCAATGTTCGACCATTCAAATCAGAATAGTTTGACTCAATGTTTGATCAGGTCAAAATAGTCAGACTCAATGTTGAATTAGCTCAGAATAGTCATACTCAAACTTTAATCTACTCAGAATAATCAAACTCAATGTTCGATCATTCAAATCAGAATAGTTTGACTCAATGTTTGATGAGGTCAAACTAGTCTGACTCAATGTTGAATTAGCTCAGAATAGTTATACTCAAACTTTAATCAATTCAGAATAATCAAACTCAATGTTCGATCATTCAAATCAGAATAGTTTGACTCAATGTTTGATGAGGTCAAACTAGTCTGACTCAATGTTGAATTAGCTCAGAATAGTTATACTCAAACTTTAATCAATTCAGAATAATCAAACTCAATGTTCGATCATTCAAATCAGAATAGTTTGACTCAATGTTTGATGAGGTCAAAATAGTCTGACTCAATGTTGAATTAGCTCAGAATAGTCATACTCAAACTTTAATCTACTCAGAATAATCAAATTCAATGTTCGATCATTCAAATCAGAATAGTTTGACTCAATGTTTGATGTGGTCAAACTAGTCTGACTCAATGTTGAATTAGCTCAGAATAGTTATACTCAAACTTTTATCTACTCAGAATAATCAAACTCAATGTTCGATCATTCAAATCAGAATAGTTTGACTCAATGTTTGATCAGGTCAAAATAGTCTGACTCAATGTTGAATTAGCTCAGAATAGTTATACTCAAACTTTAATCAATTCAGAATAATCAAACTCAATGTTCGATCATTCAAATCAGAATAGTTTGACTGAATGTTTGATGAGGTCAAAATAGTCTGACTCAATGTTGAATTAGCTCAGAATAGTTACACTTAAACTTTAATTAACTCAGAATAATCAAACTCAATGATCGACTATTTTAATCAGAATAGTTTGACTCAATGTTTGATCAGGTCAAAATAGTCAGACTCAATGATGAATTATCTCAGAATAGTTATACTCAAACTTTAATCAACTCAGAATAATCAAACTCAATGTTCGATCATTCAAATCAGAATAGTTTGACTCAATGTTTGATCAGGTCAAAATAGTCAGACTCAATGTTGAATTAGCTCAGAATAGTCATACTCAAACTTTAATCTACTCAGAATAATCAAACTCAATGTTCGATCATTCTAATCAGAATAGTTTGACTAAATGTTTGATGAGGTCAAAATAGTCTGACTCAATGTTGAATTAGCTCAGAATAGTAATACTCAAACTTTAATTAACTCAGAATAATCAAACTCAATGATCGACCATTTTAATCTGAATAGTTTGACTCAATGTTTGATCAGGTCAAAATAGTCAGACTCAATGATGAATTATCTCAGAATAGTCATACTCAAACTTTAATCAATTCAGAATAATCAAACTCAATGTTCGATCATTCAAATCAGAATAGTTTGACTGAATGTTTGATGAGGTCAAAATAGTCTGACTCAATGTTGAATTAGCTCAGAATAGTTATACTCAAACTTTAATCAACTCAGAATAATCAAACTCAATGTTCGACCATTCAAATCAGAATAGTTTGACTCAATGTTTGATCAGGTCAAAATAGTCAGACTCAATGTTGAATTAGCTCAGAATAGTCATACTCAAACTTTAATCTACTCAGAATAATCAAACTCAATGTTCGATCATTCAAATCAGAATAGTTTGACTCAATGTTTGATCAGGTCAAAATAGTCTGACTCAATGTTGAATTAGCTCAGAATAGTTATACTCAAACTTGAATCAATTCAGAATAATCAAACTCAATGTTCGATCATTCAAATCAGAATAGTTTAACTGAATGTTTGATGAGGTCAAAATAGTCTGACTCAATGTTGAATTAGCTCAGAATAGTTATACTCAAACTTTAATTAACTCAGAATAATCAAACTCAATGATCGACCATTTTAATCAGAATAGTTTGACTCAATGTTTGATCAGGTCAAAATAGTCAGACTCAATGATGAATTATCTCAGAATAGTTATACTCAAACTTTAATCAACTCAGAATAATCAAACTCAATGTTCGATCATACAAATCAGAATAGTTTCACTCAATGTTTGATCAGATCAAAATAGTCAGACTCAATGTTGAATTAGCTCAGAATAGTCAAACTCAAACTTTAATCTACTCAGAATAATCAAACTCAATGTTCGATCATTCAAATCAGAATAGTTTGACTCAATGTTTGATGAGGTCAAAATAGTCTGACTCAATGTTGAATTAGCTCAGAATAGTTATACTCAAACTTTAATCAACTCAGAATAATCAAACTCAATGTTCGATCATTCAAATCAGAATAGTTTGACTCAATGTTTGATGAGGTCAAAATAGTCAGACTCAATGCTGAATTAGCTCAGAATAGTTATACTCAAACTTTAATTAACTCAGAATAATCAAACTCAATGATCGACCATTTTAATCAGAATAGTTTGACTCAATGTTTGATGAGGTCAAAATAGTCAGACTCAATGATGAATTATCTCAGAATAGTTATACTCAAACTTTAATCAATTCAGAATAATCAAACTCAATGTTCGATCATTCAAATCAGAATAGTTTGACTCAATGTTTGATGAGGTCAAAATAGTCAGACTCAATGCAGAATTAGCTCAGAATAGTCATACTCAAACTTTAATCTACTCAGAATAATCAAACTCAATGTTCGATCATTCAAATCAGAATAGTTTGACTCAATGTTTGATGAGGTCAAAATAGTCTGACTCTATGTTGAATTAGCTCAGAATAGTTATACTCAAACTTTAATCAACTCAGAATAATCAAACTCAATGTTCGATCATTCAAATCAGAATAGTTTGACTCAATGTTTGATCAGGTCAAAATAGTTAGACTCAATGTTGAATTAGCTCAGAATAGTCATACTCAAACTTTAATCTACTCAGAATAATCAAACTCAATGTTCGATCATTCAAATCAGAATAGTTTGACTGAATGTTTGATGAGGTCAAACTAGTCTGACTCAATGTTGAATTAGCTCAGAATAGTTATACTCAAACTTTAATCAATTCAGAATAATCAAACTCAATGTTCGATCATACAAATCAGAATAGTTTGACTCAATGTTTGATGAGATCAAAATAGTCTGACTCAATGCTGAATTAGCTCAGAATAGTTATACTCAAACTTTATTCAATTCAGAATAATCAAACTCAATGTTCGATCATTCAAATCAGAATAGTTTGACTCAATGTTTGATGAGGTCAAACTAGTCTGACTCAATGTTGAATTAGCTCAGAATAGTTATACTCAAACTTTAATCAATTCAGAATAATCAAACTCAATGTTCGATCATTCAAATCAGAATAGTTTGACTCAATGTTTGATGAGGTCAAAATAGTCTGACTCAATGTTGAATTAGCTCAGAATAGTTATACTCAAACTTTAATCAACTCAGAATAATCAAACTCAATGTTCGACCATTCAAATCAGAATAGTTTGACTCAATGTTTGATCAGGTCAAAATAGTCAGACTCAATGTTGAATTAGCTCAGAATAGTCATACTCAAACTTTAATCTACTCAGAATAATCAAACTCAATGTTCGATCATTCAAATCAGAATAGTTTGACTCAATGTTTGATGAGGTCAAACTAGTCTGACTCAATGTTGAATTAGCTCAGAATAGTTATACTCAAACTTTAATCAATTCAGAATAATCAAACTCAATGTTCGATCATTCAAATCAGAATAGTTTGACTCAATGTTTGATGAGGTCAAAATAGTCTGACTCAATGTTGAATTAGCTCAGAATAGTTATACTCAAACTTTAATCAACTCAGAATAATCAAACTCAATGTTTGATCATTCAAATCAGAATAGTTTGACTGAATGTTTGATCAGGTCAAAATAGTTAGACTCAATGTTGAATTAGCTCAGAATAGTCATACTCAAACTTTAATCTACTCAGAATAATCAAACTCAATGTTCGATCATTCAAATCAGAATAGTTTGACTCAATGTTTGATGTGGTCAAACTAGTCTGACTCAATGTTGAATTAGCTCAGAATAGTTATACTCAAACTTTAATCAATTCAGAATAATCAAACTCAATGTTCGATCATTCAAATCAGAATAGTTTGACTCAATGTTTGATGAGGTCAAAATAGTCTGACTCAATGTTGAATTAGCTCAGAATAGTTATACTCAAACTTTAATCAACTCAGAATAATCAAACTCAATGTTCGACCATTCAAATCAGAATAGTTTGACTCAATGTTTGATCAGGTCAAAATAGTCAGACTCAATGTTGAAGTAGCTCAGAATAGTCATACTCAAACTTTAATCAACTCAGAATAATCAAACTCAATGTTCGATCATACAAATCAGAATAGTTTGACTCAATGTTTGATGAGGTCAAACTAGTCTGACTCAATGTTGAATTAGCTCAGAATAGTTATACTCAAACTTTAATCAATTCAGAATAATCAAACTCAATGTTCGATCATTCAAATCAGAATAGTTTGACTCAATGTTTGATCAGGTCAAAATAGTCAGACTCAATGTTGAATTAGCTCAGAATAGTCATACTCAAACTTTAATCTACTCAGAATAATCAAACTCAATGTTCGATCATTCAAATCAGAATAGTTTGACTCAATGTTTGATGAGGTCAAACTAGTCTGACTCAATGTTGAATTAGCTCAGAATAGTTATACTCAAACTTTAATCAATTCAGAATAATCAAACTCAATGTTCGATCATTCAAATCAGAATAGTTTGACTCAATGTTTGATGAGGTCAAAATAGTCTGACTCAATGTTGAATTAGCTCAGAATAGTTATACTCAAACTTTAATCAACTCAGAATAATCAAACTCAATGTTTGATCATTCAAATCAGAATAGTTTGACTGAATGTTTGATCAGGTCAAAATAGTTAGACTCAATGTTGAATTAGCTCAGAATAGTCATACTCAAACTTTAATCTACTCAGAATAATCAAACTCAATGTTCGATCATTCAAATCAGAATAGTTTGACTCAATGTTTGATGTGGTCAAACTAGTCTGACTCAATGTTGAATTAGCTCAGAATAGTTATACTCAAACTTTAATCAATTCAGAATAATCAAACTCAATGTTCGATCATTCAAATCAGAATAGTTTGACTCAATGTTTGATGAGGTCAAAATAGTCTGACTCAATGTTGAATTAGCTCAGAATAGTTATACTCAAACTTTAATCAACTCAGAATAATCAAACTCAATGTTCGACCATTCAAATCAGAATAGTTTGACTCAATGTTTGATCAGGTCAAAATAGTCAGACTCAATGTTGAAGTAGCTCAGAATAGTCATACTCAAACTTTAATCAACTCAGAATAATCAAACTCAATGTTCGATCATACAAATCAGAATAGTTTGACTCAATGTTTGATGAGGTCAAACTAGTCTGACTCAATGTTGAATTAGCTCAGAATAGTTATACTCAAACTTTAATCAATTCAGAATAATCAAACTCAATGTTCGATCATTCAAATCAGAATAGTTTGACTCAATGTTTGATGAGGTCAAAATAGTCTGACTCAATGTTGAATTAGCTCAGAATAGTCATACTCAAACTTTAATCTACTCAGAATAATCAAACTCAATGTTCGATCATTCAAATCAGAATAGTTTGACTCAATGTTTGATGTGGTCAAACTAGTCTGACTCAATGTTGAATTAGCTCAGAATAGTTATACTCAAACTTTTATCTACTCTGAATAATCAAACTCAATGTTCGATCATTCAAATCAGAATAGTTTGACTCAATGTTTGATCAGGTCAAAATAGTCTGACTCAATGTTGAATTAGCTCAGAATAGTTATACTCAAACTTTAATCAATTCAGAATAATCAAACTCAATGTTCGATCATTCAAATCAGAATAGTTTGACTGAATGTTTGATGAGGTCAAAATAGTCTGACTCAATGTTGAATTAGCTCAGAATAGTTACACTTAAACTTTAATTAACTCAGAATAATCAAACTCAATGATCGACTATTTTAATCAGAATAGTTTGACTCAATGTTTGATCAGGTCAAAATAGTCAGACTCAATGATGAATTATCTCAGAATAGTTATACTCAAACTTTAATCAACTCAGAATAATCAAACTCAATGTTCGATCATTCAAATCAGAATAGTTTGACTCAATGTTTGATCAGGTCAAAATAGTCAGACTCAATGTTGAATTAGCTCAGAATAGTCATACTCAAACTTTAATCTACTCAGAATAATCAAACTCAATGTTCGATCATTCTAATCAGAATAGTTTGACTAAATGTTTGATGAGGTCAAAATAGTCTGACTCAATGTTGAATTAGCTCAGAATAGTAATACTCAAACTTTAATTAACTCAGAATAATCAAACTCAATGATCGACCATTTTAATCTGAATTGTTTGACTCAATGTTTGATCAGGTCAAAATAGTCAGACTCAATGATGAATTATCTCAGAATAGTCATACTCAAACTTTAATCAATTCAGAATAATCAAACTCAATGTTCGATCATTCAAATCAGAATAGTTTGACTGAATGTTTGATGAGGTCAAAATAGTCTGACTCAATGTTGAATTAGCTCAGAATAGTTATACTCAAACTTTAATCAACTCAGAATAATCAAACTCAATGTTCGACCATTCAAATCAGAATAGTTTGACTCAATGTTTGATCAGGTCAAAATAGTCAGACTCAATGTTGAATTAGCTCAGAATAGTCATACTCAAACTTTAATCTACTCAGAATAATCAAACTCAATGTTCGATCATTCAAATCAGAATAGTTTGACTCAATGTTTGATCAGGTCAAAATAGTCTGACTCAATGTTGAATTAGCTCAGAATAGTTATACTCAAACTTTAATCAATTCAGAATAATCAAACTCAATGTTCGATCATTCAAATCAGAATAGTTTGACTGAATGTTTGATGAGGTCAAAATAGTCTGACTCAATGTTGAATTAGCTCAGAATAGTTATACTCAAACTTTAATTAACTCAGAATAATCAAACTCAATGATCGACCATTTTAATCAGAATAGTTTGACTCAATGTTTGATCAGGTCAAAATAGTCAGACTCAATGATGAATTATCTCAGAATAGTTATACTCAAACTTTAATCAACTCAGAATAATCAAACTCAATGTTCGATCATACAAATCAGAATAGTTTCACTCAATGTTTGATCAGATCAAAATAGTCAGACTCAATGTTGAATTAGCTCAGAATAGTCAAACTCAAACTTTAATCTACTCAGAATAATCAAACTTAATGTTCGATCATTCAAATCAGAATAGTTTGACTCAATGTTTGATGAGGTCAAAATAGTCAGACTCAATGCTGAATTAGCTCAGAATAGTTATACTCAAACTTTAATTAACTCAGAATAATCAAACTCAATGATCGACCATTTTAATCAGAATAGTTTGACTCAATGTTTGATGAGGTCAAAATAGTCAGACTCAATGATGAATTATCTCAGAATAGTTATACTCAAACTTTAATCTACTCAGAATAATCAAACTCAATGTTCGATCATTCAAATCAGAATAGTTTGACTCAATGTTTGATGAGGTCAAAATAGTCTGACTCAATGTTGAATTAGCTCAGAATAGTTATACTCAAACTTTATTCAATTCAGAATAATCAAACTCAATGTTCGATCATTCAAATCAGAATAGTTTGACTCAATGTTTGATCAGGTCAAAATAGTCTGACTCAATGTTGAATTAGCTCAGAATAGTTATACTCAAACTTTAATTAACTCAGAATAATCAAACTCAATGATCGACCATTTTAATCAGAATAGTTTGACTCAATGTTTGATGAGGTCAAAATAGTCAGACTCAATGATGAATTATCTCAGAATAGTTATACTCAAACTTTAATCTACTCAGAATAATCAAACTCAATGTTCGATCATTCAAATCAGAATAGTTTGACTCAATGTTTGATGAGGTCAAAATAGTCTGACTCAATGTTGAATTAGCTCAGAATAGTTATACTCAAACTTTATTCAATTCAGAATAATCAAACTCAATGTTCGATCATTCAAATCAGAATAGTTTGACTCAATGTTTGATCAGGTCAAAATAGTCTGACTCAATGTTGAATTAGCGCAGAATAGTTATACTCAAACTTTAATTAACTCAGAATAATCAAACTCAATGATCGACCATTTTAATCAGAATAGTTTGACTCAATGTTTGATGAGGTCAAAATAGTCAGACTCAATGATGAATTATCTCAGAATAGTTATACTCAAACTTTAATCAATTCAGAATAATCAAACTCAATGTTCGATCATTCAAATCAGAATAGTTTGACTGAATGTTTGATGAGGTCAAAATAGTCTGACTCAATGTTGAATTAGCTCAGAATAGTTATACTCAAACTTTAATCAACTCAGAATAATCAAACTCAATGTTCGACCATTCAAATCAGAATAGTTTGACTCAATGTTTGATCAGGTCAAAATAGTCAGACTCAATGTTGAATTAGCTCAGAATAGTCATACTCAAACTTTAATCTACTCAGAATAATCAAACTCAATGTTCGATCATTCAAATCAGAATAGTTTGACTCAATGTTTGATCAGGTCAAAATAGTCAGACTCAATGTTGAATTAGCTCAGTATAGTCATACTCAAACTTTAATCTACTCAGAATAATCAAACTCAATGTTCGATCATTCTAATCAGAATAGTTTGACTAAATGTTTGATGAGGTCAAAATAGTCTGACTCAATGTTGAATTAGCTCAGAATAGTAATACTCAAACTTTAATTAACTCAGAATAATCAAACTCAATGATCGACCATTTTAATCTGAATAGTTTGACTCAATGTTTGATCAGGTCAAAATAGTCAGACTCAATGATGAATTATCTCAGAATAGTCATACTCAAACTTTAATCAATTCAGAATAATCAAACTCAATGTTCGATCATTCAAATCAGAATAGTTTGACTGAATGTTTGATGAGGTCAAAATAGTCTGACTCAATGTTGAATTAGCTCAGAATAGTTATACTCAAACTTTAATCAACTCAGAATAATCAAACTCAATGTTCGACCATTCAAATCAGAATAGTTTGACTCAATGTTTGATCAGGTCAAAATAGTCAGACTCAATGTTGAATTAGCTCAGAATAGTCATACTCAAACTTTAATCTACTCAGAATAATCAAACTCAATGTTCGATCATTCAAATCAGAATAGTTTGACTCAATGTTTGATCAGGTCAAAATAGTCTGACTCAATGTTGAATTAGCTCAGAATAGTTATACTCAAACTTTAATCAATTCAGAATAATCAAACTCAATGTTCGATCATTCAAATCAGAATAGTTTGACTGAATGTTTGATGAGGTCAAAATAGTCTGACTCAATGTTGAATTAGCTCAGAATAGTTATACTCAAACTTTAATTAACTCAGAATAATCAAACTCAATGATCGACCATTTTAATCAGAATAGTTTGACTCAATGTTTGATCAGGTCAAAATAGTCAGACTCAATGATGAATTATCTCAGAATAGTTATACTCAAACTTTAATCAACTCAGAATAATCAAACTCAATGTTCGATCATTCAAATCAGAATAGTTTGACTCAATGTTTGATCAGATCAAAATAGTCAGACTCAATGTTGAATTAGCTCAGAATAGTCAAACTCAAACTTTAATCTACTCAGAATAATCAAACTCAATGTTCGATCATTCAAATCAGAATAGTTTGACTCAATGTTTGATCAGGTCAAAATAGTCAGACTCAATGTTGAATTAGCTCAGAATAGTCATACTCAAACTTTAATCTACTCAGAATAATCAAACTCAATGTTCGATCATTCAAATCAGAATAGTTTGACTCAATGTTTGATCAGGTCAAAATAGTCAGACTCAATGTTGAATTAGCTCAGAATAGTCATACTCAAACTTTAATCTACTCAGAATAATCAAACTCAATGTTCGATCATTCAAATCAGAATAGTTTGACTCAATGTTTGATCAGGTCAAAATAGTCAGACTCAATGTTGAATTAGCTCAGTATAGTCATACTCAAACTTTAATCTACTCAGAATAATCAAACTCAATGTTCGATCATTCTAATCAGAATAGTTTGACTAAATGTTTGATGAGGTCAAAATAGTCTGACTCAATGTTGAATTAGCTCAGAATAGTAATACTCAAACTTTAATTAACTCAGAATAATCAAACTCAATGATCGACCATTTTAATCTGAATAGTTTGACTCAATGTTTGATCAGGTCAAAATAGTCAGACTCAATGATGAATTATCTCAGAATAGTCATACTCAAACTTTAATCAATTCAGAATAATCAAACTCAATGTTCGATCATTCAAATCAGAATAGTTTGACTGAATGTTTGATGAGGTCAAAATAGTCTGACTCAATGTTGAATTAGCTCAGAATAGTTATACTCAAACTTTAATCAACTCAGAATAATCAAACTCAATGTTCGACCATTCAAATCAGAATAGTTTGACTCAATGTTTGATCAGGTCAAAATAGTCAGACTCAATGTTGAATTAGCTCAGAATAGTCATACTCAAACTTTAATCTACTCAGAATAATCAAACTCAATGTTCGATCATTCAAATCAGAATAGTTTGACTCAATGTTTGATCAGGTCAAAATAGTCTGACTCAATGTTGAATTAGCTCAGAATAGTTATACTCAAACTTTAATCAATTCAGAATAATCAAACTCAATGTTCGATCATTCAAATCAGAATAGTTTGACTGAATGTTTGATGAGGTCAAAATAGTCTGACTCAATGTTGAATTAGCTCAGAATAGTTATACTCAAACTTTAATTAACTCAGAATAATCAAACTCAATGATCGACCATTTTAATCAGAATAGTTTGACTCAATGTTTGATCAGGTCAAAATAGTCAGACTCAATGATGAATTATCTCAGAATAGTTATACTCAAACTTTAATCAACTCAGAATAATCAAACTCAATGTTCGATCATTCAAATCAGAATAGTTTGACTCAATGTTTGATCAGATCAAAATAGTCAGACTCAATGTTGAATTAGCTCAGAATAGTCAAACTCAAACTTTAATCTACTCAGAATAATCAAACTCAATGTTCGATCATTCAAATCAGAATAGTTTGACTCAATGTTTGATGAGGTCAAAATAGTCTGACTCAATGTTGAATTAGCTCAGAATAGTTATACTCAAACTTTAATCAACTCAGAATAATCAAACTCAATGTTCGATCATTCAAATCAGAATAGTTTGACTCAATGTTTGATGAGGTCAAAATAGTCAGACTCAATGCTGAATTAGCTCAGAATAGTTATACTCAAACTTTAATTAACTCAGAATAATCAAACTCAATGATCGACCATTTTAATCAGAATAGTTTGACTCAATGTTTGATGAGGTCAAAATAGTCAGACTCAATGATGAATTATCTCAGAATAGTTATACTCAAACTTTAATCTACTCAGAATAATCAAACTCAATGTTCGATCATTCAAATCAGAATAGTTTGACTGAATGTTTGATGAGGTCAAAATAGTTAGACTCAATGTTGAATTAGCTCAGAATAGTCATACTCAAACTTTAATCTACTCAGAATAATCAAAATAAATGTTCGATCATTCAAATCAGAATAGTTTGACTCAATGTTTGATGTGGTCAAACTAGTCTGACTCAATGTTGAATTAGCTCAGAATAGTTATACTCAAACTTTAATCAATTCAGAATAATCAAACTCAATGTTCGATCATTCAAATCAGAATAGTTTGACTGAATGTTTGATGAGGTCAAAATAGTCTGACTCAATGTTGAATTAGCTCAGAATAGTTATACTCAAACTTTAATCAACTCAGAATAATCAAACTCAATGTTCGACCATTCAAATCAGAATAGTTTGACTCAATGTTTGATCAGGTCAAAATAGTCAGACTCAATGTTGAATTAGCTCAGAATAGTCATACTCAAACTTTAATCTACTCAGAATAATCAAACTCAATGTTTGATCATTCATATCAGAATAGTTTGACTCAATGTTTGATCAGGTCAAAATAGTCTGACTCAATGTTGAATTAGCTCAGAATAGTTATACTCAAACTTTAATCAATTCAGAATAATCAAACTCAATGTTCGATCATTCAAATCAGAATAGTTTGACTGAATGTTTGATGAGGTCAAAATAGTCTGACTCAATGTTGAATTAGCTCAGAATAGTTATACTTAAACTTTAATTAACTCAGAATAATCAAACTCAATGATCGACTATTTTAATCAGAATAGTTTGACTCAATGTTTGATCAGGTCAAAATAGTCAGACTCAATGATGAATTATCTCAGAATAGTTATACTCAAACTTTAATCAACTCAGAATAATCAAACTCAATGTTCGATCATACAAATCAGAATAGTTTGACTCAATGTTTGATCAGGTCAAAATAGTCAGACTCAATGTTGAATTAGCTCAGAATAGTCATACTCAAACTTTAATCTACTCAGAATAATCAAACTCAATGTTCGATCATTCTAATCAGAATAGTTTGACTAAATGTTTGATGAGGTCAAAATAGCCTGACTCAATGTTGAATTAGCTCAGAATAGTAATACTCAAACTTTAATTAACTCAGAATAATCAAACTCAATGATCGACCATTTTAATCTGAATAGTTTGACTCAATGTTTGATCAGGTCAAAATTGTCAGACTCAATGATGAATTATCTCAGAATAGTTATACTCATACTTTAATCAACTCAGAATAATCAAACTCAATGTTCGATCATACAAATCAGAATAGTTTGACTCAATGTTTGATCAGGTCAAAATAGTTAGACTCAATGTTGAATTAGCTCAGAATAGTCATACTCAAACATTAATCTACTCAGAATAATCAAACTCAATGTTCGATCATTCAAATCAGAATAGTTTGACTCAATGTTTGATGAGGTCAAAATTGTCAGACTCAATGATGAATTATCTCAGAATAGTTATACTCAAACTTTAATCAACTCAGAATAATCAAACTCAATGTTCGATCATACAAATCAGAATAGTTTGACTCAATGTTTGATCAGGTCAAAATAGTTAGACTCAATGTTGAATTAGCTCAGAATAGTCATACTCAAACATTAATCTACTCAGAATAATCAAACTCAATGTTCGATCATTCAAATCAGAATAGTTTGACTCAATGTTTGATGAGGTCAAAATAGTCTGACTCAATGTTGAATTAGCTCAGAATAGTTATACTCAAACTTTAATCAATTCAGAATAATCAAACTCAATGTTCGATCATTCAAATCAGAATAGTTTGACTCAATGTTTGATCAGGTCAAAATAGTCTGATTCAATGTTGAATTAGCTCAGAATAGTTATACTCAAACTTTAATTAACTCAGAATAATCAAACTCAATGATCGACCATTTTAATCAGAATAGTTTGACTCAATGTTTGATGAGGTCAAAATAGTCAGACTCAATGATGAATTATCTCAGAATAGTTATACTCAAACTTTAATCAACTCAGAATAATCAAACTCAATGTTCGATCATACAAATCAGAATGGTTTGACTCAATGTTTGATCATGTCAAAATAGTCAGACTCAATGTTGAATTAGCTCAGAATAGTCATACTCAAACTTTAATCTACTCAGAATAATCAAACTCAATGTTCGATCATTCAAATCAGAATAGTTTGACTCAATGTTTGATGAGGTCAAAATAGTCAGACTCAATGTTGAATTAGCTCAGAATAGTTATACTCAAACTTAAATTAACTCAGAATAATCAAACTCAATGTTCGATCATTCAAATCAGAATAGTTTGACTCAATGTTTGATGTGGTCAAAATAGTCTGACTCAATGCTGAATTAGCTCAGAATAGTTATACTCAAACTTTAATCAATTCAGAATAATCAAACTCAATGTTCGATCATTCAAATCAGAATAGTTTGACTGAATGTTTGATGAGGTCAAAATAGTCTGACTCAATGTTGAATTAGCTCAGAATAGTTATACTCAAACTTTAATCAACTCAGAATAATCAAACTCAATGTTCGACCATTCAAATCAGAATAGTTTGACTCAATGTTTGATCAGGTCAAAATAGTCAGACTCAATGTTGAATTAGCTCAGAATAGTCATACTCAAACTTTAATCTACTCAGAATAATCAAACTCAATGTTCGATCATTCAAATCAGAATAGTTTGACTCAATGTTTGATCAGGTCAAAATAGTCTGACTCAATGTTGAATTAGCTCAGAATAGTTATACTCAAACTTTAATCAATTCAGAATAATCAAACTCAATGTTCGATCATTCAAATCAGAATAGTTTGACTCAATGTTTGATGAGGTCAAAATAGTCTGACTCAATGTTGAATTAGCTCAGAATAGTTATACTCAAACTTTAATTAACTCAGAATAATCAAACTCAATGATCGACCATTTTAATCAGAATAGTTTGACTCAATGTTTGATCAGGTCAAAATAGTCAGACTCAATGATGAATTATCTCAGAATAGTTATACTCAAACTTTAATCAACTCAGAATAATCAAACTCAATGTTCGATCATACAAATCAGAATAGTTTCACTCAATGTTTGATCAGGTCAAAATAGTCAGACTCAATGTTGAATTAGCTCAGAATAGTCAAACTCAAACTTTAATCTACTCAGAATAATCAAACTCAATGTTCGATCATTCAAATCAGAATAGTTTGACTCAATGTTTGATGAGGTCAAAATAGTCTGACTCAATGTTGAATTAGCTCAGAATAGTTATACTCAAACTTTAATCAACTCAGAATAATCAAACTCAATCTTCGATCATTCAAATCAGAATAGTTTGAGTCAATGTTTGATCAGGTCAAAATAGTCAGACTCAATGCTGAATTAGCTCAGAATAGTTATACTCAAACATTAATTAACTCAGAATAATCAAACTCAATGATCGACCATTTTAATCAGAATAGTTTGACTCAATGTTTGATGAGGTCAAAATAGTCAGACTCAATGATGAATTATCTCAGAATAGTTATACTCAAACTTTAATCAACCCAGAATAATCAAACTCAATGTTCGATCATACAAATCAGAATAGTTTGACTCAATGTTTGATCATGTCAAAATAGTCAGACTCAATATTGAATTAGCTCAGAATAGTCATACTCAAACTTTAATCTACTCAGAATAATCAAACTCAATGTTCGATCATTCAAATCAGAATAGTTTGACTCAATGTTTGATCAGGTCAAAATAGTCTGACTCAATGTTGAATTAGCTCAGAATAGTTATACTCAAACTTTAATCAATTCAGAATAATCAAACTCAATGTTCGATCATTCAAATCAGAATAGTTTGACTGAATGTTTGATGAGGTCAAAATAGTCTGACTCAATGTTGAATTAGCTCAGAATAGTTATACTCAAACTTTAATCAACTCAGAATAATCAAACTCAATGTTCGACCATTCAAATCAGAATAGTTTGACTCAATGTTTGATCAGGTCAAAATAGTCAGACTCAATGTTGAATTAGCTCAGAATAGTCATACTCAAACTTTAATCTACTCAGAATAATCAAACTCAATGTTCGATCATTCAAATCAGAATAGTTTGACTCAATGTTTGATCAGGTCAAAATAGTCTGACTCAATGTTGAATTAGCTCAGAATAGTTATACTCAAACTTGAATCAATTCAGAATAATCAAACTCAATGTTCGATCATTCAAATCAGAATAGTTTAACTGAATGTTTGATGAGGTCAAAATAGTCTGACTCAATGTTGAATTAGCTCAGAATAGTTATACTCAAACTTTAATTAACTCAGAATAATCAAACTCAATGATCGACCATTTTAATCAGAATAGTTTGACTCAATGTTTGATCAGGTCAAAATAGTCAGACTCAATGATGAATTATCTCAGAATAGTTATACTCAAACTTTAATCAACTCAGAATAATCAAACTCAATGTTCGATCATACAAATCAGAATAGTTTCACTCAATGTTTGATCAGATCAAAATAGTCAGACTCAATGTTGAATTAGCTCAGAATAGTCAAACTCAAACTTTAATCTACTCAGAATAATCAAACTCAATGTTCGATCATTCAAATCAGAATAGTTTGACTCAATGTTTGATGAGGTCAAAATAGTCTGACTCAATGTTGAATTAGCTCAGAATAGTTATACTCAAACTTTAATCAACTCAGAATAATCAAACTCAATGTTCGATCATTCAAATCAGAATAGTTTGACTCAATGTTTGATGAGGTCAAAATAGTCAGACTCAATGCTGAATTAGCTCAGAATAGTTATACTCAAACTTTAATTAACTCAGAATAATCAAACTCAATGATCGACCATTTTAATCAGAATAGTTTGACTCAATGTTTGATGAGGTCAAAATAGTCAGACTCAATGATGAATTATCTCAGAATAGTTATACTCAAACTTTAATCAATTCAGAATAATCAAACTCAATGTTCGATCATTCAAATCAGAATAGTTTGACTCAATGTTTAATCAGGTCAAAATAGTCTGACTCAATGTTGAATTAGCTCAGAATAGTTATACTCAAACTTTATTCAATTCAGAATAATCAAACTCAATGTTCGATCATTCAAATCAGAATAGTTTGACTCAATGTTTGATCAGGTCAAAATAGTCTGACTCAATGTTGAATTAGCGCAGAATAGTTATACTCAAACTTTAATTAACTCAGAATAATCAAACTCAATGTTCGATCATTCAAATCAGAATAGTTTGACTCAATGTTTGATGAGGTCAAAATAGTCTGACTCAATGTTGAATTAGCTCAGAATAGTTATACTCAAACTTTATTCAATTCAGAATAATCAAACTCAATGTTCGATCATTCAAATCAGAATAGTTTGACTCAATGTTTGATCAGGTCAAAATAGTCTGACTCAATGTTGAATTAGCGCAGAATAGTTATACTCAAACTTTAATTAACTCAGAATAATCAAACTCAATGATCGACCATTTTAATCAGAATAGTTTGACTCAATGTTTGATGAGGTCAAAATAGTCAGACTCAATGATGAATTATCTCAGAATAGTTATACTCAAACTTTAATCAACTCAGAATAATCAAACTCAATGTTCGATCATTCAAATCAGAATAGTTTGACTCAATGTTTGATGAGGTCAAAATAGTCAGACTCAATGCAGAATTAGCTCAGAATAGTCATACTCAAACTTTAATCTACTCAGAATAATCAAACTCAATGTTCGATCATTCAAATCAGAATAGTTTGACTCAATGTTTGATGAGGTCAAAATAGTCTGACTCTATGTTGAATTAGCTCAGAATAGTTATACTCAAACTTTAATCAACTCAGAATAATCAAACTCAATGTTCGATCATTCAAATCAGAATAGTTTGACTCAATGTTTGATCAGGTCAAAATAGTTAGACTCAATGTTGAATTAGCTCAGAATAGTCATACTCAAACTTTAATCTACTCAGAATAATCAAACTCAATGTTCGATCATTCAAATCAGAATAGTTTGACTGAATGTTTGATGAGGTCAAACTAGTCTGACTCAATGTTGAATTAGCTCAGAATAGTTATACTCAAACTTTAATCAATTCAGAATAATCAAACTCAATGTTCGATCATACAAATCAGAATAGTTTGACTCAATGTTTGATGAGATCAAAATAGTCTGACTCAATGCTGAATTAGCTCAGAATAGTTATACTCAAACTTTATTCAATTCAGAATAATCAAACTCAATGTTCGATCATTCAAATCAGAATAGTTTGACTCAATGTTTGATGAGGTCAAACTAGTCTGACTCAATGTTGAATTAGCTCAGAATAGTTATACTCAAACTTTAATCAATTCAGAATAATCAAACTCAATGTTCGATCATTCAAATCAGAATAGTTTGACTCAATGTTTGATGAGGTCAAAATAGTCTGACTCAATGTTGAATTAGCTCAGAATAGTTATACTCAAACTTTAATCAACTCAGAATAATCAAACTCAATGTTCGACCATTCAAATCAGAATAGTTTGACTCAATGTTTGATCAGGTCAAAATAGTCAGACTCAATGTTGAATTAGCTCAGAATAGTCATACTCAAACTTTAATCTACTCAGAATAATCAAACTCAATGTTCGATCATTCAAATCAG
Source organism: Alitta virens (assembly GCA_932294295.1). Classification (NCBI taxonomy): domain Eukaryota; kingdom Metazoa; phylum Annelida; class Polychaeta; order Phyllodocida; family Nereididae; genus Alitta; species Alitta virens. The sequence continues at coordinate 10,531,170 of OW028581.1, forward strand.
AATAGTTTGACTCAATGTTTGATGAGGTCAAACTAGTCTGACTCAATGTTGAATTAGCTCAGAATAGTTATACTCAAACTTTAATCAATTCAGAATAATCAAACTCAATGTTCGATCATTCAAATCAGAATAGTTTGACTCAATGTTTGATGAGGTCAAAATAGTCTGACTCAATGTTGAATTAGCTCAGAATAGTTATACTCAAACTTTAATCAACTCAGAATAATCAAACTCAATGTTTGATCATTCAAATCAGAATAGTTTGACTGAATGTTTGATCAGGTCAAAATAGTTAGACTCAATGTTGAATTAGCTCAGAATAGTCATACTCAAACTTTAATCTACTCAGAATAATCAAACTCAATGTTCGATCATTCAAATCAGAATAGTTTGACTCAATGTTTGATGTGGTCAAACTAGTCTGACTCAATGTTGAATTAGCTCAGAATAGTTATACTCAAACTTTAATCAATTCAGAATAATCAAACTCAATGTTCGATCATTCAAATCAGAATAGTTTGACTCAATGTTTGATGAGGTCAAAATAGTCTGACTCAATGTTGAATTAGCTCAGAATAGTTATACTCAAACTTTAATCAACTCAGAATAATCAAACTCAATGTTCGACCATTCAAATCAGAATAGTTTGACTCAATGTTTGATCAGGTCAAAATAGTCAGACTCAATGTTGAAGTAGCTCAGAATAGTCATACTCAAACTTTAATCAACTCAGAATAATCAAACTCAATGTTCGATCATACAAATCAGAATAGTTTGACTCAATGTTTGATCAGGTCAAAATAGTTAGACTCAATGTTGAATTAGCTCAGAATAGTCATACTCAAACTTTAATCTACTCAGAATAATCAAACTCAATGTTCGATCATTCAAATCAGAATAGTTTGACTGAATGTTTGATGAGGTCAAACTAGTCTGACTCAATGTTGAATTAGCTCAGAATAGTTATACTCAAACTTTAATCAATTCAGAATAATCAAACTCAATGTTCGATCATTCAAATCAGAATAGTTTGACTCAATGTTTGATGAGGTCAAACTAGTCTGACTCAATGTTGAATTAGCTCAGAATAGTTATACTCAAACTTTAATCAATTCAGAATAATCAAACTCAATGTTCGATCATTCAAATCAGAATAGTTTGACTCAATGTTTGATGAGGTCAAAATAGTCTGACTCAATGTTGAATTAGCTCAGAATAGTCATACTCAAACTTTAATCTACTCAGAATAATCAAACTCAATGTTCGATCATTCAAATCAGAATAGTTTGACTCAATGTTTGATGTGGTCAAACTAGTCTGACTCAATGTTGAATTAGCTCAGAATAGTTATACTCAAACTTTTATCTACTCTGAATAATCAAACTCAATGTTCGATCATTCAAATCAGAATAGTTTGACTCAATGTTTGATCAGGTCAAAATAGTCTGACTCAATGTTGAATTAGCTCAGAATAGTTATACTCAAACTTTAATCAATTCAGAATAATCAAACTCAATGTTCGATCATTCAAATCAGAATAGTTTGACTGAATGTTTGATGAGGTCAAAATAGTCTGACTCAATGTTGAATTAGCTCAGAATAGTTACACTTAAACTTTAATTAACTCAGAATAATCAAACTCAATGATCGACTATTTTAATCAGAATAGTTTGACTCAATGTTTGATCAGGTCAAAATAGTCAGACTCAATGATGAATTATCTCAGAATAGTTATACTCAAACTTTAATCAACTCAGAATAATCAAACTCAATGTTCGATCATTCAAATCAGAATAGTTTGACTCAATGTTTGATCAGGTCAAAATAGTCAGACTCAATGTTGAATTAGCTCAGAATAGTCATACTCAAACTTTAATCTACTCAGAATAATCAAACTCAATGTTCGATCATTCTAATCAGAATAGTTTGACTAAATGTTTGATGAGGTCAAAATAGTCTGACTCAATGTTGAATTAGCTCAGAATAGTAATACTCAAACTTTAATTAACTCAGAATAATCAAACTCAATGATCGACCATTTTAATCTGAATAGTTTGACTCAATGTTTGATCAGGTCAAAATAGTCAGACTCAATGATGAATTATCTCAGAATAGTCATACTCAAACTTTAATCAATTCAGAATAATCAAACTCAATGTTCGATCATTCAAATCAGAATAGTTTGACTGAATGTTTGATGAGGTCAAAATAGTCTGACTCAATGTTGAATTAGCTCAGAATAGTTATACTCAAACTTTAATCAACTCAGAATAATCAAACTCAATGTTCGACCATTCAAATCAGAATAGTTTGACTCAATGTTTGATCAGGTCAAAATAGTCAGACTCAATGTTGAATTAGCTCAGAATAGTCATACTCAAACTTTAATCTACTCAGAATAATCAAACTCAATGTTCGATCATTCAAATCAGAATAGTTTGACTCAATGTTTGATCAGGTCAAAATAGTCTGACTCAATGTTGAATTAGCTCAGAATAGTTATACTCAAACTTTAATCAATTCAGAATAATCAAACTCAATGTTCGATCATTCAAATCAGAATAGTTTGACTGAATGTTTGATGAGGTCAAAATAGTCTGACTCAATGTTGAATTAGCTCAGAATAGTTATACTCAAACTTTAATTAACTCAGAATAATCAAACTCAATGATCGACCATTTTAATCAGAATAGTTTGACTCAATGTTTGATCAGGTCAAAATAGTCAGACTCAATGATGAATTATCTCAGAATAGTTATACTCAAACTTTAATCAACTCAGAATAATCAAACTCAATGTTCGATCATACAAATCAGAATAGTTTCACTCAATGTTTGATCAGATCAAAATAGTCAGACTCAATGTTGAATTAGCTCAGAATAGTCAAACTCAAACTTTAATCTACTCAGAATAATCAAACTCAATGTTCGATCATTCAAATCAGAATAGTTTGACTCAATGTTTGATGAGGTCAAAATAGTCTGACTCAATGTTGAATTAGCTCAGAATAGTTATACTCAAACTTTAATCAACTCAGAATAATCAAACTCAATGTTCGATCATTCAAATCAGAATAGTTTGACTCAATGTTTGATGAGGTCAAAATAGTCAGACTCAATGCTGAATTAGCTCAGAATAGTTATACTCAAACTTTAATTAACTCAGAATAATCAAACTCAATGATCGACCATTTTAATCAGAATAGTTTGACTCAATGTTTGATGAGGTCAAAATAGTCAGACTCAATGATGAATTATCTCAGAATAGTTATACTCAAACTTTAATCTACTCAGAATAATCAAACTCAATGTTCGATCATTCAAATCAGAATAGTTTGACTCAATGTTTGATGAGGTCAAAATAGTCTGACTCAATGTTGAATTAGCTCAGAATAGTTATACTCAAACTTTATTCAATTCAGAATAATCAAACTCAATGTTCGATCATTCAAATCAGAATAGTTTGACTCAATGTTTGATCAGGTCAAAATAGTCTGACTCAATGTTGAATTAGCTCAGAATAGTTATACTCAAACTTTAATTAACTCAGAATAATCAAACTCAATGATCGACCATTTTAATCAGAATAGTTTGACTCAATGTTTGATGAGGTCAAAATAGTCAGACTCAATGATGAATTATCTCAGAATAGTTATACTCAAACTTTAATCTACTCAGAATAATCAAACTCAATGTTCGATCATTCAAATCAGAATAGTTTGACTCAATGTTTGATGAGGTCAAAATAGTCTGACTCAATGTTGAATTAGCTCAGAATAGTTATACTCAAACTTTATTCAATTCAGAATAATCAAACTCAATGTTCGATCATTCAAATCAGAATAGTTTGACTCAATGTTTGATCAGGTCAAAATAGTCAGACTCAATGTTGAAGTAGCTCAGAATAGTCATACTCAAACTTTAATCAACTCAGAATAATCAAACTCAATGTTCGATCATACAAATCAGAATAGTTTGACTCAATGTTTGATCAGGTCAAAATAGTTAGACTCAATGTTGAATTAGCTCAGAATAGTCATACTCAAACTTTAATCTACTCAGAATAATCAAACTCAATGTTCGATCATTCAAATCAGAATAGTTTGACTGAATGTTTGATGAGGTCAAACTAGTCTGACTCAATGTTGAATTAGCTCAGAATAGTTATACTCAAACTTTAATCAATTCAGAATAATCAAACTCAATGTTCGATCATTCAAATCAGAATAGTTTGACTCAATGTTTGATGAGGTCAAACTAGTCTGACTCAATGTTGAATTAGCTCAGAATAGTTATACTCAAACTTTAATCAATTCAGAATAATCAAACTCAATGTTCGATCATTCAAATCAGAATAGTTTGACTCAATGTTTGATGAGGTCAAAATAGTCTGACTCAATGTTGAATTAGCTCAGAATAGTCATACTCAAACTTTAATCTACTCAGAATAATCAAACTCAATGTTCGATCATTCAAATCAGAATAGTTTGACTCAATGTTTGATGTGGTCAAACTAGTCTGACTCAATGTTGAATTAGCTCAGAATAGTTATACTCAAACTTTTATCTACTCTGAATAATCAAACTCAATGTTCGATCATTCAAATCAGAATAGTTTGACTCAATGTTTGATCAGGTCAAAATAGTCTGACTCAATGTTAAATTAGCTCAGAATAGTTATACTCAAACTTTAATCAATTCAGAATAATCAAACTCAATGTTCGATCATTCAAATCAGAATAGTTTGACTGAATGTTTGATGAGGTCAAAATAGTCTGACTCAATGTTGAATTAGCTCAGAATAGTTACACTTAAACTTTAATTAACTCAGAATAATCAAACTCAATGATCGACTATTTTAATCAGAATAGTTTGACTCAATGTTTGATCAGGTCAAAATAGTCAGACTCAATGATGAATTATCTCAGAATAGTTATACTCAAACTTTAATCAACTCAGAATAATCAAACTCAATGTTCGATCATTCAAATCAGAATAGTTTGACTCAATGTTTAATCAGGTCAAAATAGTCAGACTCAATGTTGAATTAGCTCAGAATAGTTATACTCAAACTTTAATCAACTCAGAATAATCAAACTCAATGTTCGACCATTCAAATCAGAATAGTTTGACTCAATGTTTGATCAGGTCAAAATAGTCAGACTCAATGTTGAAGTAGCTCAGAATAGTCATACTCAAACTTTAATCAACTCAGAATAATCAAACTCAATGTTCGATCATACAAATCAGAATAGTTTGACTCAATGTTTGATCAGGTCAAAATAGTTAGACTCAATGTTGAATTAGCTCAGAATAGTCATACTCAAACTTTAATCTACTCAGAATAATCAAACTCAATGTTCGATCATTCAAATCAGAATAGTTTGACTGAATGTTTGATGAGGTCAAACTAGTCTGACTCAATGTTGAATTAGCTCAGAATAGTTATACTCAAACTTTAATCAATTCAGAATAATCAAACTCAATGTTCGATCATTCAAATCAGAATAGTTTGACTCAATGTTTGATGAGGTCAAACTAGTCTGACTCAATGTTGAATTAGCTCAGAATAGTTATACTCAAACTTTAATCAATTCAGAATAATCAAACTCAATGTTCGATCATTCAAATCAGAATAGTTTGACTCAATGTTTGATGAGGTCAAAATAGTCTGACTCAATGTTGAATTAGCTCAGAATAGTCATACTCAAACTTTAATCTACTCAGAATAATCAAACTCAATGTTCGATCATTCAAATCAGAATAGTTTGACTCAATGTTTGATGTGGTCAAACTAGTCTGACTCAATGTTGAATTAGCTCAGAATAGTTATACTCAAACTTTTATCTACTCTGAATAATCAAACTCAATGTTCGATCATTCAAATCAGAATAGTTTGACTGAATGTTTGATCAGGTCAAAATAGTCTGACTCAATGTTGAATTAGCTCAGAATAGTTACACTTAAACTTTAATTAACTCAGAATAATCAAACTCAATGATCGACTATTTTAATCAGAATAGTTTGACTCAATGTTTGATCAGGTCAAAATAGTCAGACTCAATGATGAATTATCTCAGAATAGTTATACTCAAACTTTAATCAACTCAGAATAATCAAACTCAATGTTCGATCATTCAAATCAGAATAGTTTGACTCAATGTTTGATCAGGTCAAAATAGTCAGACTCAATGTTGAATTAGCTCAGAATAGTCATACTCAAACTTTAATCTACTCAGAATAATCAAACTCAATGTTCGATCATTCTAATCAGAATAGTTTGACTAAATGTTTGATGAGGTCAAAATAGTCTGACTCAATGTTGAATTAGCTCAGAATAGTAATACTCAAACTTTAATTAACTCAGAATAATCAAACTCAATGATCGACCATTTTAATCTGAATAGTTTGACTCAATGTTTGATCAGGTCAAAATAGTCAGACTCAATGATGAATTATCTCAGAATAGTCATACTCAAACTTTAATCAATTCAGAATAATCAAACTCAATGTTCGATCATTCAAATCAGAATAGTTTGACTGAATGTTTGATGAGGTCAAAATAGTCTGACTCAATGTTGAATTAGCTCAGAATAGTTATACTCAAACTTTAATCAACTCAGAATAATCAAACTCAATGTTCGACCATTCAAATCAGAATAGTTTGACTCAATGTTTGATCAGGTCAAAATAGTCAGACTCAATGTTGAATTAGCTCAGAATAGTCATACTCAAACTTTAATCTACTCAGAATAATCAAACTCAATGTTCGATCATTCAAATCAGAATAGTTTGACTCAATGTTTGATCAGGTCAAAATAGTCTGACTCAATGTTGAATTAGCTCAGAATAGTTATACTCAAACTTTAATCAATTCAGAATAATCAAACTCAATGTTCGATCATTCAAATCAGAATAGTTTGACTGAATGTTTGATGAGGTCAAAATAGTCTGACTCAATGTTGAATTAGCTCAGAATAGTTATACTCAAACTTTAATTAACTCAGAATAATCAAACTCAATGATCGACCATTTTAATCAGAATAGTTTGACTCAATGTTTGATCAGGTCAAAATAGTCAGACTCAATGATGAATTATCTCAGAATAGTTATACTCAAACTTTAATCAACTCAGAATAATCAAACTCAATGTTCGATCATACAAATCAGAATAGTTTCACTCAATGTTTGATCAGATCAAAATAGTCAGACTCAATGTTGAATTAGCTCAGAATAGTCAAACTCAAACTTTAATCTACTCAGAATAATCAAACTCAATGTTCGATCATTCAAATCAGAATAGTTTGACTCAATGTTTGATGAGGTCAAAATAGTCTGACTCAATGTTGAATTAGCTCAGAATAGTTATACTCAAACTTTAATCAACTCAGAATAATCAAACTCAATGTTCGATCATTCAAATCAGAATAGTTTGACTCAATGTTTGATGAGGTCAAAATAGTCAGACTCAATGCTGAATTAGCTCAGAATAGTTATACTCAAACTTTAATTAACTCAGAATAATCAAACTCAATGATCGACCATTTTAATCAGAATAGTTTGACTCAATGTTTGATGAGGTCAAAATAGTCAGACTCAATGATGAATTATCTCAGAATAGTTATACTCAAACTTTAATCTACTCAGAATAATCAAACTCAATGTTCGATCATTCAAATCAGAATAGTTTGACTCAATGTTTGATGAGGTCAAAATAGTCTGACTCAATGTTGAATTAGCTCAGAATAGTTATACTCAAACTTTATTCAATTCAGAATAATCAAACTCAATGTTCGATCATTCAAATCAGAATAGTTTGACTCAATGTTTGATCAGGTCAAAATAGTCTGACTCAATGTTGAATTAGCTCAGAATAGTTATACTCAAACTTTAATTAACTCAGAATAATCAAACTCAATGATCGACCATTTTAATCAGAATAGTTTGACTCAATGTTTGATGAGGTCAAAATAGTCAGACTCAATGATGAATTATCTCAGAATAGTTATACTCAAACTTTAATCTACTCAGAATAATCAAACTCAATGTTCGATCATTCAAATCAGAATAGTTTGACTCAATGTTTGATGAGGTCAAAATAGTCTGACTCAATGTTGAATTAGCTCAGAATAGTTATACTCAAACTTTATTCAATTCAGAATAATCAAACTCAATGTTCGATCATTCAAATCAGAATAGTTTGACTCAATGTTTGATCAGGTCAAAATAGTCAGACTCAATGTTGAAGTAGCTCAGAATAGTCATACTCAAACTTTAATCAACTCAGAATAATCAAACTCAATGTTCGATCATACAAATCAGAATAGTTTGACTCAATGTTTGATCAGGTCAAAATAGTTAGACTCAATGTTGAATTAGCTCAGAATAGTCATACTCAAACTTTAATCTACTCAGAATAATCAAACTCAATGTTCGATCATTCAAATCAGAATAGTTTGACTGAATGTTTGATGAGGTCAAACTAGTCTGACTCAATGTTGAATTAGCTCAGAATAGTTATACTCAAACTTTAATCAATTCAGAATAATCAAACTCAATGTTCGATCATTCAAATCAGAATAGTTTGACTCAATGTTTGATGAGGTCAAACTAGTCTGACTCAATGTTGAATTAGCTCAGAATAGTTATACTCAAACTTTAATCAATTCAGAATAATCAAACTCAATGTTCGATCATTCAAATCAGAATAGTTTGACTCAATGTTTGATGAGGTCAAAATAGTCTGACTCAATGTTGAATTAGCTCAGAATAGTCATACTCAAACTTTAATCTACTCAGAATAATCAAACTCAATGTTCGATCATTCAAATCAGAATAGTTTGACTCAATGTTTGATGTGGTCAAACTAGTCTGACTCAATGTTGAATTAGCTCAGAATAGTTATACTCAAACTTTTATCTACTCTGAATAATCAAACTCAATGTTCGATCATTCAAATCAGAATAGTTTGACTCAATGTTTGATCAGGTCAAAATAGTCTGACTCAATGTTGAATTAGCTCAGAATAGTTATACTCAAACTTTAATCAATTCAGAATAATCAAACTCAATGTTCGATCATTCAAATCAGAATAGTTTGACTGAATGTTTGATGAGGTCAAAATAGTCTGACTCAATGTTGAATTAGCTCAGAATAGTTACACTTAAACTTTAATTAACTCAGAATAATCAAACTCAATGATCGACTATTTTAATCAGAATAGTTTGACTCAATGTTTGATCAGGTCAAAATAGTCAGACTCAATGATGAATTATCTCAGAATAGTTATACTCAAACTTTAATCAACTCAGAATAATCAAACTCAATGTTCGATCATTCAAATCAGAATAGTTTGACTCAATGTTTGATCAGGTCAAAATAGTCAGACTCAATGTTGAATTAGCTCAGAATAGTTATACTCAAACTTTAATCAACTCAGAATAATCAAACTCAATGTTCGACCATTCAAATCAGAATAGTTTGACTCAATGTTTGATCAGGTCAAAATAGTCAGACTCAATGTTGAAGTAGCTCAGAATAGTCATACTCAAACTTTAATCAACTCAGAATAATCAAACTCAATGTTCGATCATACAAATCAGAATAGTTTGACTCAATGTTTGATCAGGTCAAAATAGTTAGACTCAATGTTGAATTAGCTCAGAATAGTCATACTCAAACTTTAATCTACTCAGAATAATCAAACTCAATGTTCGATCATTCAAATCAGAATAGTTTGACTGAATGTTTGATGAGGTCAAACTAGTCTGACTCAATGTTGAATTAGCTCAGAATAGTTATACTCAAACTTTAATCAATTCAGAATAATCAAACTCAATGTTCGATCATTCAAATCAGAATAGTTTGACTCAATGTTTGATGAGGTCAAACTAGTCTGACTCAATGTTGAATTAGCTCAGAATAGTTATACTCAAACTTTAATCAATTCAGAATAATCAAACTCAATGTTCGATCATTCAAATCAGAATAGTTTGACTCAATGTTTGATGAGGTCAAAATAGTCTGACTCAATGTTGAATTAGCTCAGAATAGTCATACTCAAACTTTAATCTACTCAGAATAATCAAACTCAATGTTCGATCATTCAAATCAGAATAGTTTGACTCAATGTTTGATGTGGTCAAACTAGTCTGACTCAATGTTGAATTAGCTCAGAATAGTTATACTCAAACTTTTATCTACTCTGAATAATCAAACTCAATGTTCGATCATTCAAATCAGAATAGTTTGACTCAATGTTTGATCAGGTCAAAATAGTCTGACTCAATGTTGAATTAGCTCAGAATAGTTATACTCAAACTTTAATCAATTCAGAATAATCAAACTCAATGATCGATCATTCAAATCAGAATAGTTTGACTGAATGTTTGATGAGGTCAAAATAGTCTGACTCAATGTTGAATTAGCTCAGAATAGTTACACTTAAACTTTAATTAACTCAGAATAATCAAACTCAATGATCGACTATTTTAATCAGAATAGTTTGACTCAATGTTTGATCAGGTCAAAATAGTCAGACTCAATGATGAATTATCTCAGAATAGTTATACTCAAACTTTAATCAACTCAGAATAATCAAACTCAATGTTCGATCATTCAAATCAGAATAGTTTGACTCAATGTTTGATCAGGTCAAAATAGTCAGACTCAATGTTGAATTAGCTCAGAATAGTCATACTCAAACTTTAATCTACTCAGAATAATCAAACTCAATGTTCGATCATTCTAATCAGAATAGTTTGACTAAATGTTTGATGAGGTCAAAATAGTCTGACTCAATGTTGAATTAGCTCAGAATAGTAATACTCAAACTTTAATTAACTCAGAATAATCAAACTCAATGATCGACCATTTTAATCTGAATAGTTTGACTCAATGTTTGATCAGGTCAAAATAGTCAGACTCAATGATGAATTATCTCAGAATAGTCATACTCAAACTTTAATCAATTCAGAATAATCAAACTCAATGTTCGATCATTCAAATCAGAATAGTTTGACTGAATGTTTGATGAGGTCAAAATAGTCTGACTCAATGTTGAATTAGCTCAGAATAGTTACACTTAAACTTTAATTAACTCAGAATAATCAAACTCAATGATCGACTATTTTAATCAGAATAGTTTGACTCAATGTTTGATCAGGTCAAAATAGTCAGACTCAATGATGAATTATCTCAGAATAGTTATACTCAAACTTTAATCAACTCAGAATAATCAAACTCAATGTTCGATCATTCAAATCAGAATAGTTTGACTCAATGTTTGATCAGGTCAAAATAGTCAGACTCAATGTTGAATTAGCTCAGAATAGTCATACTCAAACTTTAATCTACTCAGAATAATCAAACTCAATGTTCGATCATTCTAATCAGAATAGTTTGACTAAATGTTTGATGAGGTCAAAATAGTCTGACTCAATGTTGAATTAGCTCAGAATAGTAATACTCAAACTTTAATTAACTCAGAATAATCAAACTCAATGATCGACCATTTTAATCTGAATAGTTTGACTCAATGTTTGATCAGGTCAAAATAGTCAGACTCAATGATGAATTATCTCAGAATAGTCATACTCAAACTTTAATCAATTCAGAATAATCAAACTCAATGTTCGATCATTCAAATCAGAATAGTTTGACTGAATGTTTGATGAGGTCAAAATAGTCTGACTCAATGTTGAATTAGCTCAGAATAGTTATACTCAAACTTTAATCAACTCAGAATAATCAAACTCAATGTTCGACCATTCAAATCAGAATAGTTTGACTCAATGTTTGATCAGGTCAAAATAGTCAGACTCAATGTTGAATTAGCTCAGAATAGTCATACTCAAACTTTAATCTACTCAGAATAATCAAACTCAATGTTCGATCATTCAAATCAGAATAGTTTGACTCAATGTTTGATCAGGTCAAAATAGTCTGACTCAATGTTGAATTAGCTCAGAATAGTTATACTCAAACTTTAATCAATTCAGAATAATCAAACTCAATGTTCGATCATTCAAATCAGAATAGTTTGACTGAATGTTTGATGAGGTCAAAATAGTCTGACTCAATGTTGAATTAGCTCAGAATAGTTATACTCAAACTTTAATTAACTCAGAATAATCAAACTCAATGATCGACCATTTTAATCAGAATAGTTTGACTCAATGTTTGATCAGGTCAAAATAGTCAGACTCAATGATGAATTATCTCAGAATAGTTATACTCAAACTTTAATCAACTCAGAATAATCAAACTCAATGTTCGATCATACAAATCAGAATAGTTTCACTCAATGTTTGATCAGATCAAAATAGTCAGACTCAATGTTGAATTAGCTCAGAATAGTCAAACTCAAACTTTAATCTACTCAGAATAATCAAACTCAATGTTCGATCATTCAAATCAGAATAGTTTGACTCAATGTTTGATGAGGTCAAAATAGTCTGACTCAATGTTGAATTAGCTCAGAATAGTTATACTCAAACTTTAATCAACTCAGAATAATCAAACTCAATGTTCGATCATTCAAATCAGAATAGTTTGACTCAATGTTTGATGAGGTCAAAATAGTCAGACTCAATGCTGAATTAGCTCAGAATAGTTATACTCAAACTTTAATTAACTCAGAATAATCAAACTCAATGATCGACCATTTTAATCAGAATAGTTTGACTCAATGTTTGATGAGGTCAAAATAGTCAGACTCAATGATGAATTATCTCAGAATAGTTATACTCAAACTTTAATCTACTCAGAATAATCAAACTCAATGTTCGATCATTCAAATCAGAATAGTTTGACTCAATGTTTGATGAGGTCAAAATAGTCTGACTCAATGTTGAATTAGCTCAGAATAGTTATACTCAAACTTTATTCAATTCAGAATAATCAAACTCAATGTTCGATCATTCAAATCAGAATAGTTTGACTCAATGTTTGATCAGGTCAAAATAGTCTGACTCAATGTTGAATTAGCTCAGAATAGTTATACTCAAACTTTAATTAACTCAGAATAATCAAACTCAATGATCGACCATTTTAATCAGAATAGTTTGACTCAATGTTTGATGAGGTCAAAATAGTCAGACTCAATGATGAATTATCTCAGAATAGTTATACTCAAACTTTAATCTACTCAGAATAATCAAACTCAATGTTCGATCATTCAAATCAGAATAGTTTGACTCAATGTTTGATGAGGTCAAAATAGTCTGACTCAATGTTGAATTAGCTCAGAATAGTTATACTCAAACTTTATTCAATTCAGAATAATCAAACTCAATGTTCGATCATTCAAATCAGAATAGTTTGACTCAATGTTTGATCAGGTCAAAATAGTCAGACTCAATGTTGAAGTAGCTCAGAATAGTCATACTCAAACTTTAATCAACTCAGAATAATCAAACTCAATGTTCGATCATACAAATCAGAATAGTTTGACTCAATGTTTGATCAGGTCAAAATAGTTAGACTCAATGTTGAATTAGCTCAGAATAGTCATACTCAAACTTTAATCTACTCAGAATAATCAAACTCAATGTTCGATCATTCAAATCAGAATAGTTTGACTGAATGTTTGATGAGGTCAAACTAGTCTGACTCAATGTTGAATTAGCTCAGAATAGTTATACTCAAACTTTAATCAATTCAGAATAATCAAACTCAATGTTCGATCATTCAAATCAGAATAGTTTGACTCAATGTTTGATGAGGTCAAACTAGTCTGACTCAATGTTGAATTAGCTCAGAATAGTTATACTCAAACTTTAATCAATTCAGAATAATCAAACTCAATGTTCGATCATTCAAATCAGAATAGTTTGACTCAATGTTTGATGAGGTCAAAATAGTCTAACTCAATGTTGAATTAGCTCAGAATAGTCATACTCAAACTTTAATCTACTCAGAATAATCAAACTCAATGTTCGATCATTCAAATCAGAATAGTTTGACTCAATGTTTGATGTGGTCAAACTAGTCTGACTCAATGTTGAATTAGCTCAGAATAGTTATACTCAAACTTTTATCTACTCTGAATAATCAAACTCAATGTTCGATCATTCAAATCAGAATAGTTTGACTCAATGTTTGATCAGGTCAAAATAGTCTGACTCAATGTTGAATTAGCTCAGAATAGTTATACTCAAACTTTAATCAATTCAGAATAATCAAACTCAATGTTCGATCATTCAAATCAGAATAGTTTGACTGAATGTTTGATGAGGTCAAAATAGTCTGACTCAATGTTGAATTAGCTCAGAATAGTTACACTTAAACTTTAATTAACTCAGAATAATCAAACTCAATGATCGACTATTTTAATCAGAATAGTTTGACTCAATGTTTGATCAGGTCAAAATAGTCAGACTCAATGATGAATTATCTCAGAATAGTTATACTCAAACTTTAATCAACTCAGAATAATCAAACTCAATGTTCGATCATTCAAATCAGAATAGTTTGACTCAATGTTTGATCAGGTCAAAATAGTCAGACTCAATGTTGAATTAGCTCAGAATAGTTATACTCAAACTTTAATCAACTCAGAATAATCAAACTCAATGTTCGACCATTCAAATCAGAATAGTTTGACTCAATGTTTGATCAGGTCAAAATAGTCAGACTCAATGTTGAAGTAGCTCAGAATAGTCATACTCAAACTTTAATCAACTCAGAATAATCAAACTCAATGTTCGATCATACAAATCAGAATAGTTTGACTCAATGTTTGATCAGGTCAAAATAGTTAGACTCAATGTTGAATTAGCTCAGAATAGTCATACTCAAACTTTAATCTACTCAGAATAATCAAACTCAATGTTCGATCATTCAAATCAGAATAGTTTGACTGAATGTTTGATGAGGTCAAACTAGTCTGACTCAATGTTGAATTAGCTCAGAATAGTTATACTCAAACTTTAATCAATTCAGAATAATCAAACTCAATGTTCGATCATTCAAATCAGAATAGTTTGACTCAATGTTTGATGAGGTCAAACTAGTCTGACTCAATGTTGAATTAGCTCAGAATAGTTATACTCAAACTTTAATCAATTCAGAATAATCAAACTCAATGTTCGATCATTCAAATCAGAATAGTTTGACTCAATGTTTGATGAGGTCAAAATAGTCTGACTCAATGTTGAATTAGCTCAGAATAGTCATACTCAAACTTTAATCTACTCAGAATAATCAAACTCAATGTTCGATCATTCAAATCAGAATAGTTTGACTCAATGTTTGATGTGGTCAAACTAGTCTGACTCAATGTTGAATTAGCTCAGAATAGTTATACTCAAACTTTTATCTACTCTGAATAATCAAACTCAATGTTCGATCATTCAAATCAGAATAGTTTGACTCAATGTTTGATCAGGTCAAAATAGTCTGACTCAATGTTGAATTAGCTCAGAATAGTTATACTCAAACTTTAATCAATTCAGAATAATCAAACTCAATGATCGATCATTCAAATCAGAATAGTTTGACTGAATGTTTGATGAGGTCAAAATAGTCTGACTCAATGTTGAATTAGCTCAGAATAGTTACACTTAAACTTTAATTAACTCAGAATAATCAAACTCAATGATCGACTATTTTAATCAGAATAGTTTGACTCAATGTTTGATCAGGTCAAAATAGTCAGACTCAATGATGAATTATCTCAGAATAGTTATACTCAAACTTTAATCAACTCAGAATAATCAAACTCAATGTTCGATCATTCAAATCAGAATAGTTTGACTCAATGTTTGATCAGGTCAAAATAGTCAGACTCAATGTTGAATTAGCTCAGAATAGTCATACTCAAACTTTAATCTACTCAGAATAATCAAACTCAATGTTCGATCATTCTAATCAGAATAGTTTGACTAAATGTTTGATGAGGTCAAAATAGTCTGACTCAATGTTGAATTAGCTCAGAATAGTAATACTCAAACTTTAATTAACTCAGAATAATCAAACTCAATGATCGACCATTTTAATCTGAATAGTTTGACTCAATGTTTGATCAGGTCAAAATAGTCAGACTCAATGATGAATTATCTCAGAATAGTCATACTCAAACTTTAATCAATTCAGAATAATCAAACTCAATGTTCGATCATTCAAATCAGAATAGTTTGACTGAATGTTTGATGAGGTCAAAATAGTCTGACTCAATGTTGAATTAGCTCAGAATAGCTATACTCAAACTTTAATCAACTCAGAATAATCAAACTCAATGTTCGACCATTCAAATCAGAATAGTTTGACTCAATGTTTGATCAGGTCAAAATAGTCAGACTCAATGTTGAATTAGCTCAGAATAGTCATACTCAAACTTTAATCTACTCAGAATAATCAAACTCAATGTTCGATCATTCAAATCAGAATAGTTTGACTCAATGTTTGATCAGGTCAAAATAGTCTGACTCAATGTTGAATTAGCTCAGAATAGTTATACTCAAACTTTAATCAATTCAGAATAATCAAACTCAATGTTCGATCATTCAAATCAGAATAGTTTGACTGAATGTTTGATGAGGTCAAAATAGTCTGACTCAATGTTGAATTAGCTCAGAATAGTTATACTCAAACTTTAATTAACTCAGAATAATCAAACTCAATGATCGACCATTTTAATCAGAATAGTTTGACTCAATGTTTGATCAGGTCAAAATAGTCAGACTCAATGATGAATTATCTCAGAATAGTTATACTCAAACTTTAATCAACTCAGAATAATCAAACTCAATGTTCGATCATACAAATCAGAATAGTTTCACTCAATGTTTGATCAGATCAAAATAGTCAGACTCAATGTTGAATTAGCTCAGAATAGTCAAACTCAAACTTTAATCTACTCAGAATAATCAAACTCAATGTTCGATCATTCAAATCAGAATAGTTTGACTCAATGTTTGATGAGGTCAAAATAGTCTGACTCAATGTTGAATTAGCTCAGAATAGTTATACTCAAACTTTAATCAACTCAGAATAATCAAACTCAATGTTCGATCATTCAAATCAGAATAGTTTGACTCAATGTTTGATGATGTCAAAATAGTCAGACTCAATGCTGAATTAGCTCAGAATAGTTATACTCAAACTTTAATTAACTCAGAATAATCAAACTCAATGATCGACCATTTTAATCAGAATAGTTTGACTCAATGTTTGATGAGGTCAAAATAGTCAGACTCAATGATGAATTATCTCAGAATAGTTATACTCAAACTTTAATCTACTCAGAATAATCAAACTCAATGTTCGATCATTCAAATCAGAATAGTTTGACTCAATGTTTGATGAGGTCAAAATAGTCTGACTCAATGTTGAATTAGCTCAGAATAGTTATACTCAAACTTTATTCAATTCAGAATAATCAAACTCAATGTTCGATCATTCAAATCAGAATAGTTTGACTCAATGTTTGATCAGGTCAAAATAGTCTGACTCAATGTTGAATTAGCTCAGAATAGTTATACTCAAACTTTAATTAGTTCAGAATAATCAAACTCAATGATCGACCATTTTAATCAGAATAGTTTGACTCAATGTTTGATGAGGTCAAAATAGTCAGACTCAATGATGAATTATCTCAGAATAGTTATACTCAAACTTTAATCTACTCAGAATAATCAAACTCAATGTTCGATCATTCAAACCAGAATAGTTTGACTCAATGTTTGATGAGGTCAAAATAGTCTGACTCAATGTTGAATTAGCTCAGAATAGTTATACTCAAACTTTATTCAATTCAGAATAATCAAACTCAATGTTCGATCATTCAAATCAGAATAGTTTGACTCAATGTTTGATCAGGTCAAAATAGTCAGACTCAATGTTGAAGTAGCTCAGAATAGTCATACTCAAACTTTAATCAACTCAGAATAATCAAACTCAATGTTCGATCATTCAAATCAGAATAGTTTGACTCAATGTTTGATCAGGTCAAAATAGTTAGACTCAATGTTGAATTAGCTCAGAATAGTCATACTCAAACTTTAATCTACTCAGAATAATCAAACTCAATGTTCGATCATTCAAATCAGAATAGTTTGACTGAATGTTTGATGAGGTCAAACTAGTCTGACTCAATGTTGAATTAGCTCAGAATAGTTATACTCAAACTTTAATCAATTCAGAATAATCAAACTCAATGTTCGATCATTCAAATCAGAATAGTTTGACTCAATGTTTGATGAGGTCAAACTAGTCTGACTCAATGTTGAATTAGCTCAGAATAGTTATACTCAAACTTTAATCAATTCAGAATAATCAAACTCAATGTTCGATCATTCAAATCAGAATAGTTTGACTCAATGTTTGATGAGGTCAAAATAGTCTGACTCAATGTTGAATTAGCTCAGAATAGTCATACTCAAACTTTAATCTACTCAGAATAATCAAACTCAATGTTCGATCATTCAAATCAGAATAGTTTGACTCAATGTTTGATGTGGTCAAACTAGTCTGACTCAATGTTGAATTAGCTCAGAATAGTTATACTCAAACTTTTATCTACTCTGAATAATCAAACTCAATGTTCGATCATTCAAATCAGAATAGTTTGACTCAATGTTTGATCAGGTCAAAATAGTCTGACTCAATGTTGAATTAGCTCAGAATAGTTATACTCAAACTTTAATCAATTCAGAATAATCAAACTCAATGTTCGATCATTCAAATCAGAATAGTTTGACTGAATGTTTGATGAGGTCAAAATAGTCTGACTCAATGTTGAATTAGCTCAGAATAGTTACACTTAAACTTTAATTAACTCAGAATAATCAAACTCAATGATCGACTATTTTAATCAGAATAGTTTGACTCAATGTTTGATCAGGTCAAAATAGTCAGACTCAATGATGAATTATCTCAGAATAGTTATACTCAAACTTTAATCAACTCAGAATAATCAAACTCAATGTTCGATCATTCAAATCAGAATAGTTTGACTCAATGTTTGATCAGGTCAAAATAGTCAGACTCAATGTTGAATTAGCTCAGAATAGTCATACTCAAACTTTAATCTACTCAGAATAATCAAACTCAATGTTCGATCATTCTAATCAGAATAGTTTGACTGAATGTTTGATGAGGTCAAAATAGTCTGACTCAATGTTGAATTAGCTCAGAATAGTTATACTCAAACTTTAATCAACTCAGAATAATCAAACTCAATGTTCGACCATTCAAATCAGAATAGTTTGACTCAATGTTTGATCAGGTCAAAATAGTCAGACTCAATGTTGAATTAGCTCAGAATAGTCATACTCAAACTTTAATCTACTCAGAATAATCAAACTCAATGTTCGATCATTCAAATCAGAATAGTTTGACTCAATGTTTGATCAGGTCAAAATAGTCTGACTCAATGTTGAATTAGCTCAGAATAGTTATACTCAAACTTTAATCAATTCAGAATAATCAAACTCAATGTTCGATCATTCAAATCAGAATAGTTTGACTGAATGTTTGATGAGGTCAAAATAGTCTGACTCAATGTTGAATTAGCTCAGAATAGTTATACTCAAACTTTAATTAACTCAGAATAATCAAACTCAATGATCGACCATTTTAATCAGTATAGTTTGACTCAATGTTTGATCAGGTCAAAATAGTCAGACTCAATGATGAATTATCTCAGAATAGTTATACTCAAACTTTAATCAACTCAGAATAATCAAACTCAATGTTCGATCATACAAATCAGAATAGTTTCACTCAATGTTTGATCAGATCAAAATAGTCAGACTCAATGTTGAATTAGCTCAGAATAGTCAAACTCAAACTTTAATCTACTCAGAATAATCAAACTCAATGTTCGATCATTCAAATCAGAATAGTTTGACTCAATGTTTGATGAGGTCAAAATAGTCTGACTCAATGTTGAATTAGCTCAGAATAGTTATACTCAAACTTTAATCAACTCAGAATAATCAAACTCAATGTTCGATCATTCAAATCAGAATAGTTTGACTCAATGTTTGATGAGGTCAAAATAGTCAGACTCAATGCTGAATTAGCTCAGAATAGTTATACTCAAACTTTAATTAACTCAGAATAATCAAACTCAATGATCGACCATTTTAATCAGAATAGTTTGACTCAATGTTTGATGAGGTCAAAATAGTCAGACTCAATGATGAATTATCTCAGAATAGTTATACTCAAACTTTAATCTACTCAGAATAATCAAACTCAATGTTCGATCATTCAAATCAGAATAGTTTGACTCAATGTTTGATGAGGTCAAAATAGTCTGACTCAATGTTGAATTAGCTCAGAATAGTTATACTCAAACTTTATTCAATTCAGAATAATCAAACTCAATGTTCGATCATTCAAATCAGAATAGTTTGACTCAATGTTTGATCAGGTCAAAATAGTCTGACTCAATGTTGAATTAGCTCAGAATAGTTATACTCAAACTTTAATTAACTCAGAATAATCAAACTCAATGATCGACCATTTTAATCAGAATAGTTTGACTCAATGTTTGATGAGGTCAAAATAGTCAGACTCAATGATGAATTATCTCAGAATAGTTATACTCAAACTTTAATCTACTCAGAATAATCAAACTCAATGTTCGATCATTCAAATCAGAATAGTTTGACTCAATGTTTGATGAGGTCAAAATAGTCTGACTCAATGTTGAATTAGCTCAGAATAGTTATACTCAAACTTTATTCAATTCAGAATAATCAAACTCAATGTTCGATCATTCAAATCAGAATAGTTTGACTCAATGTTTGATCAGGTCAAAATAGTCTGACTCAATGTTGAATTAGCGCAGAATAGTTATACTCAAACTTTAATTAACTCAGAATAATCAAACTCAATGATCGACCATTTTAATCAGAATAGTTTGACTCAATGTTTGATGAGGTCAAAATAGTCAGACTCAATGATGAATTATCTCAGAATAGTTATACTCAAACTTTAATCAATTCAGAATAATCAAACTCAATGTTCGATCATTCAAATCAGAATAGTTTGACTGAATGTTTGATGAGGTCAAAATAGTCTGACTCAATGTTGAATTAGCTCAGAATAGTTATACTCAAACTTTAATCAACTCAGAATAATCAAACTCAATGTTCGACCATTCAAATCAGAATAGTTTGACTCAATGTTTGATCAGGTCAAAATAGTCAGACTCAATGTTGAATTAGCTCAGAATAGTCATACTCAAACTTTAATCTACTCAGAATAATCAAACTCAATGTTCGATCATTCAAATCAGAATAGTTTGACTCAATGTTTGATCAGGTCAAAATAGTCAGACTCAATGTTGAATTAGCTCAGTATAGTCATACTCAAACTTTAATCTACTCAGAATAATCAAACTCAATGTTCGATCATTCTAATCAGAATAGTTTGACTAAATGTTTGATGAGGTCAAAATAGTCTGACTCAATGTTGAATTAGCTCAGAATAGTAATACTCAAACTTTAATTAACTCAGAATAATCAAACTCAATGATCGACCATTTTAATCTGAATAGTTTGACTCAATGTTTGATCAGGTCAAAATAGTCAGACTCAATGATGAATTATCTCAGAATAGTCATACTCAAACTTTAATCAATTCAGAATAATCAAACTCAATGTTCGATCATTCAAATCAGAATAGTTTGACTGAATGTTTGATGAGGTCAAAATAGTCTGACTCAATGTTGAATTAGCTCAGAATAGTTATACTCAAACTTTAATCAACTCAGAATAATCAAACTCAATGTTCGACCATTCAAATCAGAATAGTTTGACTCAATGTTTGATCAGGTCAAAATAGTCAGACTCAATGTTGAATTAGCTCAGAATAGTCATACTCAAACTTTAATCTACTCAGAATAATCAAACTCAATGTTCGATCATTCAAATCAGAATAGTTTGACTCAATGTTTGATCAGGTCAAAATAGTCTGACTCAATGTTGAATTAGCTCAGAATAGTTATACTCAAACTTTAATCAATTCAGAATAATCAAACTCAATGTTCGATCATTCAAATCAGAATAGTTTGACTGAATGTTTGATGAGGTCAAAATAGTCTGACTCAATGTTGAATTAGCTCAGAATAGTTATACTCAAACTTTAATTAACTCAGAATAATCAAACTCAATGATCGACCATTTTAATCAGAATAGTTTGACTCAATGTTTGATGAGGTCAAAATAGTCAGACTCAATGATGAATTATCTCAGAATAGTTATACTCAAACTTTAATCTACTCAGAATAATCAAACTCAATGTTCGATCATTCAAATCAGAATAGTTTGACTCAATGTTTGATGAGGTCAAAATAGTCTGACTCAATGTTGAATTAGCTCAGAATAGTTATACTCAAACTTTATTCAATTCAGAATAATCAAACTCAATGTTCGATCATTCAAATCAGAATAGTTTGACTCAATGTTTGATCAGGTCAAAATAGTCAGACTCAATGTTGAAGTAGCTCAGAATAGTCATACTCAAACTTTAATCAACTCAGAATAATCAAACTCAATGTTCGATCATACAAATCAGAATAGTTTGACTCAATGTTTGATCAGGTCAAAATAGTTAGACTCAATGTTGAATTAGCTCAGAATAGTCATACTTAAACTTTAATCTACTCAGAATAATCAAACTCAATGTTCGATCATTCAAATCAGAATAGTTTGACTGAATGTTTGATGAGGTCAAACTAGTCTGACTCAATGTTGAATTAGCTCAGAATAGTTATACTCAAACTTTAATCAATTCAGAATAATCAAACTCAATGTTCGATCATTCAAATCAGAATAGTTTGACTCAATGTTTGATGAGGTCAAACTAGTCTGACTCAATGTTGAATTAGCTCAGAATAGTTATACTCAAACTTTAATCAATTCAGAATAATCAAACTCAATGTTCGATCATTCAAATCAGAATAGTTTGACTCAATGTTTGATGAGGTCAAAATAGTCTGACTCAATGTTGAATTAGCTCAGAATAGTCATACTCAAACTTTAATCTACTCAGAATAATCAAACTCAATGTTCGATCATTCAAATCAGAATAGTTTGACTCAATGTTTGATGTGGTCAAACTAGTCTGACTCAATGTTGAATTAGCTCAGAATAGTTATACTCAAACTTTTATCTACTCTGAATAATCAAACTCAATGTTCGATCATTCAAATCAGAATAGTTTGACTCAATGTTTGATCAGGTCAAAATAGTCTGACTCAATGTTGAATTAGCTCAGAATAGTTATACTCAAACTTTAATCAATTCAGAATAATCAAACTCAATGTTCGATCATTCAAATCAGAATAGTTTGACTGAATGTTTGATGAGGTCAAAATAGTCTGACTCAATGTTGAATTAGCTCAGAATAGTTACACTTAAACTTTAATTAACTCAGAATAATCAAACTCAATGATCGACTATTTTAATCAGAATAGTTTGACTCAATGTTTGATCAGGTCAAAATAGTCAGACTCAATGATGAATTATCTCAGAATAGTTATACTCAAACTTTAATCAACTCAGAATAATCAAACTCAATGTTCGATCATTCAAATCAGAATAGTTTGACTCAATGTTTGATCAGGTCAAAATAGTCAGACTCAATGTTGAATTAGCTCAGAATAGTTATACTCAAACTTTAATCAACTCAGAATAATCAAACTCAATGTTCGACCATTCAAATCAGAATAGTTTGACTCAATGTTTGATCAGGTCAAAATAGTCAGACTCAATGTTGAAGTAGCTCAGAATAGTCATACTCAAACTTTAATCAACTCAGAATAATCAAACTCAATGTTCGATCATACAAATCAGAATAGTTTGACTCAATGTTTGATCAGGTCAAAATAGTTAGACTCAATGTTGAATTAGCTCAGAATAGTCATACTCAAACTTTAATCTACTCAGAATAATCAAACTCAATGTTCGATCATTCAAATCAGAATAGTTTGACTGAATGTTTGATGAGGTCAAACTAGTCTGACTCAATGTTGAATTAGCTCAGAATAGTTATACTCAAACTTTAATCAATTCAGAATAATCAAACTCAATGTTCGATCATTCAAATCAGAATAGTTTGACTCAATGTTTGATGAGGTCAAACTAGTCTGACTCAATGTTGAATTAGCTCAGAATAGTTATACTCAAACTTTAATCAATTCAGAATAATCAAACTCAATGTTCGATCATTCAAATCAGAATAGTTTGACTCAATGTTTGATGAGGTCAAAATAGTCTGACTCAATGTTGAATTAGCTCAGAATAGTCATACTCAAACTTTAATCTACTCAGAATAATCAAACTCAATGTTCGATCATTCAAATCAGAATAGTTTGACTCAATGTTTGATGTGGTCAAACTAGTCTGACTCAATGTTGAATTAGCTCAGAATAGTTATACTCAAACTTTTATCTACTCTGAATAATCAAACTCAATGTTCGATCATTCAAATCAGAATAGTTTGACTCAATGTTTGATCAGGTCAAAATAGTCTGACTCAATGTTGAATTAGCTCAGAATAGTTATACTCAAACTTTAATCAATTCAGAATAATCAAACTCAATGATCGATCATTCAAATCAGAATAGTTTGACTGAATGTTTGATGAGGTCAAAATAGTCTGACTCAATGTTGAATTAGCTCAGAATAGTTACACTTAAACTTTAATTAACTCAGAATAATCAAACTCAATGATCGACTATTTTAATCAGAATAGTTTGACTCAATGTTTGATCAGGTCAAAATAGTCAGACTCAATGATGAATTATCTCAGAATAGTTATACTCAAACTTTAATCAACTCAGAATAATCAAACTCAATGTTCGATCATTCAAATCAGAATAGTTTGACTCAATGTTTGATCAGGTCAAAATAGTCAGACTCAATGTTGAATTAGCTCAGAATAGTCATACTCAAACTTTAATCTACTCAGAATAATCAAACTCAATGTTCGATCATTCTAATCAGAATAGTTTGACTAAATGTTTGATGAGGTCAAAATAGTCTGACTCAATGTTGAATTAGCTCAGAATAGTAATACTCAAACTTTAATTAACTCAGAATAATCAAACTCAATGATCGACCATTTTAATCTGAATAGTTTGACTCAATGTTTGATCAGGTCAAAATAGTCAGACTCAATGATGAATTATCTCAGAATAGTCATACTCAAACTTTAATCAATTCAGAATAATCAAACTCAATGTTCGATCATTCAAATCAGAATAGTTTGACTGAATGTTTGATGAGGTCAAAATAGTCTGACTCAATGTTGAATTAGCTCAGAATAGTTACACTTAAACTTTAATTAACTCAGAATAATCAAACTCAATGATCGACTATTTTAATCAGAATAGTTTGACTCAATGTTTGATCAGGTCAAAATAGTCAGACTCAATGATGAATTATCTCAGAATAGTTATACTCAAACTTTAATCAACTCAGAATAATCAAACTCAATGTTCGATCATTCAAATCAGAATAGTTTGACTCAATGTTTGATCAGGTCAAAATAGTCAGACTCAATGTTGAATTAGCTCAGAATAGTCATACTCAAACTTTAATCTACTCAGAATAATCAAACTCAATGTTCGATCATTCTAATCAGAATAGTTTGACTAAATGTTTGATGAGGTCAAAATAGTCTGACTCAATGTTGAATTAGCTCAGAATAGTAATACTCAAACTTTAATTAACTCAGAATAATCAAACTCAATGATCGACCATTTTAATCTGAATAGTTTGACTCAATGTTTGATCAGGTCAAAATAGTCAGACTCAATGATGAATTATCTCAGAATAGTCATACTCAAACTTTAATCAATTCAGAATAATCAAACTCAATGTTCGATCATTCAAATCAGAATAGTTTGACTGAATGTTTGATGAGGTCAAAATAGTCTGACTCAATGTTGAATTAGCTCAGAATAGTTATACTCAAACTTTAATCAACTCAGAATAATCAAACTCAATGTTCGACCATTCAAATCAGAATAGTTTGACTCAATGTTTGATCAGGTCAAAATAGTCAGACTCAATGTTGAATTAGCTCAGAATAGTCATACTCAAACTTTAATCTACTCAGAATAATCAAACTCAATGTTCGATCATTCAAATCAGAATAGTTTGACTCAATGTTTGATCAGGTCAAAATAGTCTGACTCAA
Organism: Alitta virens; assembly: GCA_932294295.1. Classification (NCBI taxonomy): domain Eukaryota; kingdom Metazoa; phylum Annelida; class Polychaeta; order Phyllodocida; family Nereididae; genus Alitta; species Alitta virens. The sequence goes on from OW028581.1 coordinate 10,557,328, forward strand.
TGTTGAATTAGCTCAGAATAGTTATACTCAAACTTTAATCAATTCAGAATAATCAAACTCAATGTTCGATCATTCAAATCAGAATAGTTTGACTGAATGTTTGATGAGGTCAAAATAGTCTGACTCAATGTTGAATTAGCTCAGAATAGTTATACTCAAACTTTAATTAACTCAGAATAATCAAACTCAATGATCGACCATTTTAATCAGAATAGTTTGACTCAATGTTTGATCAGGTCAAAATAGTCAGACTCAATGATGAATTATCTCAGAATAGTTATACTCAAACTTTAATCAACTCAGAATAATCAAACTCAATGTTCGATCATACAAATCAGAATAGTTTCACTCAATGTTTGATCAGATCAAAATAGTCAGACTCAATGTTGAATTAGCTCAGAATAGTCAAACTCAAACTTTAATCTACTCAGAATAATCAAACTCAATGTTCGATCATTCAAATCAGAATAGTTTGACTCAATGTTTGATGAGGTCAAAATAGTCTGACTCAATGTTGAATTAGCTCAGAATAGTTATACTCAAACTTTAATCAACTCAGAATAATCAAACTCAATGTTCGATCATTCAAATCAGAATAGTTTGACTCAATGTTTGATGAGGTCAAAATAGTCAGACTCAATGCTGAATTAGCTCAGAATAGTTATACTCAAACTTTAATTAACTCAGAATAATCAAACTCAATGATCGACCATTTTAATCAGAATAGTTTGACTCAATGTTTGATGAGGTCAAAATAGTCAGACTCAATGATGAATTATCTCAGAATAGTTATACTCAAACTTTAATCTACTCAGAATAATCAAACTCAATGTTCGATCATTCAAATCAGAATAGTTTGACTCAATGTTTGATGAGGTCAAAATAGTCTGACTCAATGTTGAATTAGCTCAGAATAGTTATACTCAAACTTTATTCAATTCAGAATAATCAAACTCAATGTTCGATCATTCAAATCAGAATAGTTTGACTCAATGTTTGATCAGGTCAAAATAGTCTGACTCAATGTTGAATTAGCTCAGAATAGTTATACTCAAACTTTAATTAACTCAGAATAATCAAACTCAATGATCGACCATTTTAATCAGAATAGTTTGACTCAATGTTTGATGAGGTCAAAATAGTCAGACTCAATGATGAATTATCTCAGAATAGTTATACTCAAACTTTAATCTACTCAGAATAATCAAACTCAATGTTCGATCATTCAAATCAGAATAGTTTGACTCAATGTTTGATGAGGTCAAAATAGTCTGACTCAATGTTGAATTAGCTCAGAATAGTTATACTCAAACTTTATTCAATTCAGAATAATCAAACTCAATGTTCGATCATTCAAATCAGAATAGTTTGACTCAATGTTTGATCAGGTCAAAATAGTCAGACTCAATGTTGAAGTAGCTCAGAATAGTCATACTCAAACTTTAATCAACTCAGAATAATCAAACTCAATGTTCGATCATACAAATCAGAATAGTTTGACTCAATGTTTGATCAGGTCAAAATAGTTAGACTCAATGTTGAATTAGCTCAGAATAGTCATACTCAAACTTTAATCTACTCAGAATAATCAAACTCAATGTTCGATCATTCAAATCAGAATAGTTTGACTGAATGTTTGATGAGGTCAAACTAGTCTGACTCAATGTTGAATTAGCTCAGAATAGTTATACTCAAACTTTAATCAATTCAGAATAATCAAACTCAATGTTCGATCATTCAAATCAGAATAGTTTGACTCAATGTTTGATGAGGTCAAACTAGTCTGACTCAATGTTGAATTAGCTCAGAATAGTTATACTCAAACTTTAATCAATTCAGAATAATCAAACTCAATGTTCGATCATTCAAATCAGAATAGTTTGACTCAATGTTTGATGAGGTCAAAATAGTCTAACTCAATGTTGAATTAGCTCAGAATAGTCATACTCAAACTTTAATCTACTCAGAATAATCAAACTCAATGTTCGATCATTCAAATCAGAATAGTTTGACTCAATGTTTGATGTGGTCAAACTAGTCTGACTCAATGTTGAATTAGCTCAGAATAGTTATACTCAAACTTTTATCTACTCTGAATAATCAAACTCAATGTTCGATCATTCAAATCAGAATAGTTTGACTCAATGTTTGATCAGGTCAAAATAGTCTGACTCAATGTTGAATTAGCTCAGAATAGTTATACTCAAACTTTAATCAATTCAGAATAATCAAACTCAATGTTCGATCATTCAAATCAGAATAGTTTGACTGAATGTTTGATGAGGTCAAAATAGTCTGACTCAATGTTGAATTAGCTCAGAATAGTTACACTTAAACTTTAATTAACTCAGAATAATCAAACTCAATGATCGACTATTTTAATCAGAATAGTTTGACTCAATGTTTGATCAGGTCAAAATAGTCAGACTCAATGATGAATTATCTCAGAATAGTTATACTCAAACTTTAATCAACTCAGAATAATCAAACTCAATGTTCGATCATTCAAATCAGAATAGTTTGACTCAATGTTTGATCAGGTCAAAATAGTCAGACTCAATGTTGAATTAGCTCAGAATAGTTATACTCAAACTTTAATCAACTCAGAATAATCAAACTCAATGTTCGACCATTCAAATCAGAATAGTTTGACTCAATGTTTGATCAGGTCAAAATAGTCAGACTCAATGTTGAAGTAGCTCAGAATAGTCATACTCAAACTTTAATCAACTCAGAATAATCAAACTCAATGTTCGATCATACAAATCAGAATAGTTTGACTCAATGTTTGATCAGGTCAAAATAGTTAGACTCAATGTTGAATTAGCTCAGAATAGTCATACTCAAACTTTAATCTACTCAGAATAATCAAACTCAATGTTCGATCATTCAAATCAGAATAGTTTGACTGAATGTTTGATGAGGTCAAACTAGTCTGACTCAATGTTGAATTAGCTCAGAATAGTTATACTCAAACTTTAATCAATTCAGAATAATCAAACTCAATGTTCGATCATTCAAATCAGAATAGTTTGACTCAATGTTTGATGAGGTCAAACTAGTCTGACTCAATGTTGAATTAGCTCAGAATAGTTATACTCAAACTTTAATCAATTCAGAATAATCAAACTCAATGTTCGATCATTCAAATCAGAATAGTTTGACTCAATGTTTGATGAGGTCAAAATAGTCTGACTCAATGTTGAATTAGCTCAGAATAGTCATACTCAAACTTTAATCTACTCAGAATAATCAAACTCAATGTTCGATCATTCAAATCAGAATAGTTTGACTCAATGTTTGATGTGGTCAAACTAGTCTGACTCAATGTTGAATTAGCTCAGAATAGTTATACTCAAACTTTTATCTACTCTGAATAATCAAACTCAATGTTCGATCATTCAAATCAGAATAGTTTGACTCAATGTTTGATCAGGTCAAAATAGTCTGACTCAATGTTGAATTAGCTCAGAATAGTTATACTCAAACTTTAATCAATTCAGAATAATCAAACTCAATGATCGATCATTCAAATCAGAATAGTTTGACTGAATGTTTGATGAGGTCAAAATAGTCTGACTCAATGTTGAATTAGCTCAGAATAGTTACACTTAAACTTTAATTAACTCAGAATAATCAAACTCAATGATCGACTATTTTAATCAGAATAGTTTGACTCAATGTTTGATCAGGTCAAAATAGTCAGACTCAATGATGAATTATCTCAGAATAGTTATACTCAAACTTTAATCAACTCAGAATAATCAAACTCAATGTTCGATCATTCAAATCAGAATAGTTTGACTCAATGTTTGATCAGGTCAAAATAGTCAGACTCAATGTTGAATTAGCTCAGAATAGTCATACTCAAACTTTAATCTACTCAGAATAATCAAACTCAATGTTCGATCATTCTAATCAGAATAGTTTGACTAAATGTTTGATGAGGTCAAAATAGTCTGACTCAATGTTGAATTAGCTCAGAATAGTAATACTCAAACTTTAATTAACTCAGAATAATCAAACTCAATGATCGACCATTTTAATCTGAATAGTTTGACTCAATGTTTGATCAGGTCAAAATAGTCAGACTCAATGATGAATTATCTCAGAATAGTCATACTCAAACTTTAATCAATTCAGAATAATCAAACTCAATGTTCGATCATTCAAATCAGAATAGTTTGACTGAATGTTTGATGAGGTCAAAATAGTCTGACTCAATGTTGAATTAGCTCAGAATAGCTATACTCAAACTTTAATCAACTCAGAATAATCAAACTCAATGTTCGACCATTCAAATCAGAATAGTTTGACTCAATGTTTGATCAGGTCAAAATAGTCAGACTCAATGTTGAATTAGCTCAGAATAGTCATACTCAAACTTTAATCTACTCAGAATAATCAAACTCAATGTTCGATCATTCAAATCAGAATAGTTTGACTCAATGTTTGATCAGGTCAAAATAGTCTGACTCAATGTTGAATTAGCTCAGAATAGTTATACTCAAACTTTAATCAATTCAGAATAATCAAACTCAATGTTCGATCATTCAAATCAGAATAGTTTGACTGAATGTTTGATGAGGTCAAAATAGTCTGACTCAATGTTGAATTAGCTCAGAATAGTTATACTCAAACTTTAATTAACTCAGAATAATCAAACTCAATGATCGACCATTTTAATCAGAATAGTTTGACTCAATGTTTGATCAGGTCAAAATAGTCAGACTCAATGATGAATTATCTCAGAATAGTTATACTCAAACTTTAATCAACTCAGAATAATCAAACTCAATGTTCGATCATACAAATCAGAATAGTTTCACTCAATGTTTGATCAGATCAAAATAGTCAGACTCAATGTTGAATTAGCTCAGAATAGTCAAACTCAAACTTTAATCTACTCAGAATAATCAAACTCAATGTTCGATCATTCAAATCAGAATAGTTTGACTCAATGTTTGATGAGGTCAAAATAGTCTGACTCAATGTTGAATTAGCTCAGAATAGTTATACTCAAACTTTAATCAACTCAGAATAATCAAACTCAATGTTCGATCATTCAAATCAGAATAGTTTGACTCAATGTTTGATGATGTCAAAATAGTCAGACTCAATGCTGAATTAGCTCAGAATAGTTATACTCAAACTTTAATTAACTCAGAATAATCAAACTCAATGATCGACCATTTTAATCAGAATAGTTTGACTCAATGTTTGATGAGGTCAAAATAGTCAGACTCAATGATGAATTATCTCAGAATAGTTATACTCAAACTTTAATCTACTCAGAATAATCAAACTCAATGTTCGATCATTCAAATCAGAATAGTTTGACTCAATGTTTGATGAGGTCAAAATAGTCTGACTCAATGTTGAATTAGCTCAGAATAGTTATACTCAAACTTTATTCAATTCAGAATAATCAAACTCAATGTTCGATCATTCAAATCAGAATAGTTTGACTCAATGTTTGATCAGGTCAAAATAGTCTGACTCAATGTTGAATTAGCTCAGAATAGTTATACTCAAACTTTAATTAGTTCAGAATAATCAAACTCAATGATCGACCATTTTAATCAGAATAGTTTGACTCAATGTTTGATGAGGTCAAAATAGTCAGACTCAATGATGAATTATCTCAGAATAGTTATACTCAAACTTTAATCTACTCAGAATAATCAAACTCAATGTTCGATCATTCAAACCAGAATAGTTTGACTCAATGTTTGATGAGGTCAAAATAGTCTGACTCAATGTTGAATTAGCTCAGAATAGTTATACTCAAACTTTATTCAATTCAGAATAATCAAACTCAATGTTCGATCATTCAAATCAGAATAGTTTGACTCAATGTTTGATCAGGTCAAAATAGTCAGACTCAATGTTGAAGTAGCTCAGAATAGTCATACTCAAACTTTAATCAACTCAGAATAATCAAACTCAATGTTCGATCATTCAAATCAGAATAGTTTGACTCAATGTTTGATCAGGTCAAAATAGTTAGACTCAATGTTGAATTAGCTCAGAATAGTCATACTCAAACTTTAATCTACTCAGAATAATCAAACTCAATGTTCGATCATTCAAATCAGAATAGTTTGACTGAATGTTTGATGAGGTCAAACTAGTCTGACTCAATGTTGAATTAGCTCAGAATAGTTATACTCAAACTTTAATCAATTCAGAATAATCAAACTCAATGTTCGATCATTCAAATCAGAATAGTTTGACTCAATGTTTGATGAGGTCAAACTAGTCTGACTCAATGTTGAATTAGCTCAGAATAGTTATACTCAAACTTTAATCAATTCAGAATAATCAAACTCAATGTTCGATCATTCAAATCAGAATAGTTTGACTCAATGTTTGATGAGGTCAAAATAGTCTGACTCAATGTTGAATTAGCTCAGAATAGTCATACTCAAACTTTAATCTACTCAGAATAATCAAACTCAATGTTCGATCATTCAAATCAGAATAGTTTGACTCAATGTTTGATGTGGTCAAACTAGTCTGACTCAATGTTGAATTAGCTCAGAATAGTTATACTCAAACTTTTATCTACTCTGAATAATCAAACTCAATGTTCGATCATTCAAATCAGAATAGTTTGACTCAATGTTTGATCAGGTCAAAATAGTCTGACTCAATGTTGAATTAGCTCAGAATAGTTATACTCAAACTTTAATCAATTCAGAATAATCAAACTCAATGTTCGATCATTCAAATCAGAATAGTTTGACTGAATGTTTGATGAGGTCAAAATAGTCTGACTCAATGTTGAATTAGCTCAGAATAGTTACACTTAAACTTTAATTAACTCAGAATAATCAAACTCAATGATCGACTATTTTAATCAGAATAGTTTGACTCAATGTTTGATCAGGTCAAAATAGTCAGACTCAATGATGAATTATCTCAGAATAGTTATACTCAAACTTTAATCAACTCAGAATAATCAAACTCAATGTTCGATCATTCAAATCAGAATAGTTTGACTCAATGTTTGATCAGGTCAAAATAGTCAGACTCAATGTTGAATTAGCTCAGAATAGTCATACTCAAACTTTAATCTACTCAGAATAATCAAACTCAATGTTCGATCATTCTAATCAGAATAGTTTGACTGAATGTTTGATGAGGTCAAAATAGTCTGACTCAATGTTGAATTAGCTCAGAATAGTTATACTCAAACTTTAATCAACTCAGAATAATCAAACTCAATGTTCGACCATTCAAATCAGAATAGTTTGACTCAATGTTTGATCAGGTCAAAATAGTCTGACTCAATGTTGAATTAGCTCAGAATAGTTATACTCAAACTTTAATCAATTCAGAATAATCAAACTCAATGTTCGATCATTCAAATCAGAATAGTTTGACTGAATGTTTGATGAGGTCAAAATAGTCTGACTCAATGTTGAATTAGCTCAGAATAGTTATACTCAAACTTTAATTAACTCAGAATAATCAAACTCAATGATCGACCATTTTAATCAGTATAGTTTGACTCAATGTTTGATCAGGTCAAAATAGTCAGACTCAATGATGAATTATCTCAGAATAGTTATACTCAAACTTTAATCAACTCAGAATAATCAAACTCAATGTTCGATCATACAAATCAGAATAGTTTCACTCAATGTTTGATCAGATCAAAATAGTCAGACTCAATGTTGAATTAGCTCAGAATAGTCAAACTCAAACTTTAATCTACTCAGAATAATCAAACTCAATGTTCGATCATTCAAATCAGAATAGTTTGACTCAATGTTTGATGAGGTCAAAATAGTCTGACTCAATGTTGAATTAGCTCAGAATAGTTATACTCAAACTTTAATCAACTCAGAATAATCAAACTCAATGTTCGATCATTCAAATCAGAATAGTTTGACTCAATGTTTGATGAGGTCAAAATAGTCAGACTCAATGCTGAATTAGCTCAGAATAGTTATACTCAAACTTTAATTAACTCAGAATAATCAAACTCAATGATCGACCATTTTAATCAGAATAGTTTGACTCAATGTTTGATGAGGTCAAAATAGTCAGACTCAATGATGAATTATCTCAGAATAGTTATACTCAAACTTTAATCTACTCAGAATAATCAAACTCAATGTTCGATCATTCAAATCAGAATAGTTTGACTCAATGTTTGATGAGGTCAAAATAGTCTGACTCAATGTTGAATTAGCTCAGAATAGTTATACTCAAACTTTATTCAATTCAGAATAATCAAACTCAATGTTCGATCATTCAAATCAGAATAGTTTGACTCAATGTTTGATCAGGTCAAAATAGTCTGACTCAATGTTGAATTAGCTCAGAATAGTTATACTCAAACTTTAATTAACTCAGAATAATCAAACTCAATGATCGACCATTTTAATCAGAATAGTTTGACTCAATGTTTGATGAGGTCAAAATAGTCAGACTCAATGATGAATTATCTCAGAATAGTTATACTCAAACTTTAATCTACTCAGAATAATCAAACTCAATGTTCGATCATTCAAATCAGAATAGTTTGACTCAATGTTTGATGAGGTCAAAATAGTCTGACTCAATGTTGAATTAGCTCAGAATAGTTATACTCAAACTTTATTCAATTCAGAATAATCAAACTCAATGTTCGATCATTCAAATCAGAATAGTTTGACTCAATGTTTGATCAGGTCAAAATAGTCTGACTCAATGTTGAATTAGCGCAGAATAGTTATACTCAAACTTTAATTAACTCAGAATAATCAAACTCAATGATCGACCATTTTAATCAGAATAGTTTGACTCAATGTTTGATGAGGTCAAAATAGTCAGACTCAATGATGAATTATCTCAGAATAGTTATACTCAAACTTTAATCAATTCAGAATAATCAAACTCAATGTTCGATCATTCAAATCAGAATAGTTTGACTGAATGTTTGATGAGGTCAAAATAGTCTGACTCAATGTTGAATTAGCTCAGAATAGTTATACTCAAACTTTAATCAACTCAGAATAATCAAACTCAATGTTCGACCATTCAAATCAGAATAGTTTGACTCAATGTTTGATCAGGTCAAAATAGTCAGACTCAATGTTGAATTAGCTCAGAATAGTCATACTCAAACTTTAATCTACTCAGAATAATCAAACTCAATGTTCGATCATTCAAATCAGAATAGTTTGACTCAATGTTTGATCAGGTCAAAATAGTCAGACTCAATGTTGAATTAGCTCAGTATAGTCATACTCAAACTTTAATCTACTCAGAATAATCAAACTCAATGTTCGATCATTCTAATCAGAATAGTTTGACTAAATGTTTGATGAGGTCAAAATAGTCTGACTCAATGTTGAATTAGCTCAGAATAGTAATACTCAAACTTTAATTAACTCAGAATAATCAAACTCAATGATCGACCATTTTAATCTGAATAGTTTGACTCAATGTTTGATCAGGTCAAAATAGTCAGACTCAATGATGAATTATCTCAGAATAGTCATACTCAAACTTTAATCAATTCAGAATAATCAAACTCAATGTTCGATCATTCAAATCAGAATAGTTTGACTGAATGTTTGATGAGGTCAAAATAGTCTGACTCAATGTTGAATTAGCTCAGAATAGTTATACTCAAACTTTAATCAACTCAGAATAATCAAACTCAATGTTCGACCATTCAAATCAGAATAGTTTGACTCAATGTTTGATCAGGTCAAAATAGTCAGACTCAATGTTGAATTAGCTCAGAATAGTCATACTCAAACTTTAATCTACTCAGAATAATCAAACTCAATGTTCGATCATTCAAATCAGAATAGTTTGACTCAATGTTTGATCAGGTCAAAATAGTCTGACTCAATGTTGAATTAGCTCAGAATAGTTATACTCAAACTTTAATCAATTCAGAATAATCAAACTCAATGTTCGATCATTCAAATCAGAATAGTTTGACTGAATGTTTGATGAGGTCAAAATAGTCTGACTCAATGTTGAATTAGCTCAGAATAGTTATACTCAAACTTTAATTAACTCAGAATAATCAAACTCAATGATCGACCATTTTAATCAGAATAGTTTGACTCAATGTTTGATCAGGTCAAAATAGTCAGACTCAATGATGAATTATCTCAGAATAGTTATACTCAAACTTTAATCAACTCAGAATAATCAAACTCAATGTTCGATCATTCAAATCAGAATAGTTTCACTCAATGTTTGATCAGATCAAAATAGTCAGACTCAATGTTGAATTAGCTCAGAATAGTCAAACTCAAACTTTAATCTACTCAGAATAATCAAACTCAATGTTCGATCATTCAAATCAGAATAGTTTGACTCAATGTTTGATGAGGTCAAAATAGTCTGACTCAATGTTGAATTAGCTCAGAATAGTTATACTCAAACTTTAATCAACTCAGAATAATCAAACTCAATGTTCGATCATTCAAATCAGAATAGTTTGACTCAATGTTTGATGAGGTCAAAATAGTCAGACTCAATGCTGAATTAGCTCAGAATAGTTATACTCAAACTTTAATTAACTCAGAATAATCAAACTCAATGATCGACCATTTTAATCAGAATAGTTTGACTCAATGTTTGATGAGGTCAAAATAGTCAGACTCAATGATGAATTATCTCAGAATAGTTATACTCAAACTTTAATCTACTCAGAATAATCAAACTCAATGTTCGATCATTCAAATCAGAATAGTTTGACTGAATGTTTGATGATGTCAAAATAGTTAGACTCAATGTTGAATTAGCTCAGAATAGTCATACTCAAACTTTAATCTACTCAGAATAATCAAAATAAATGTTCGATCATTCAAATCAGAATAGTTTGACTCAATGTTTGATGTGGTCAAACTAGTCTGACTCAATGTTGAATTAGCTCAGAATAGTTATACTCAAACTTTAATCAATTCAGAATAATCAAACTCAATGTTCGATCATTCAAATCAGAATAGTTTGACTGAATGTTTGATGAGGTCAAAATAGTCTGACTCAATGTTGAATTAGCTCAGAATAGTTATACTCAAACTTTAATCAACTCAGAATAATCAAACTCAATGTTCGACCATTCAAATCAGAATAGTTTGACTCAATGTTTGATCAGGTCAAAATAGTCAGACTCAATGTTGAATTAGCTCAGAATAGTCATACTCAAACTTTAATCTACTCAGAATAATCAAACTCAATGTTTGATCATTCATATCAGAATAGTTTGACTCAATGTTTGATCAGGTCAAAATAGTCTGACTCAATGTTGAATTAGCTCAGAATAGTTATACTCAAACTTTAATCAATTCAGAATAATCAAACTCAATGTTCGATCATTCAAATCAGAATAGTTTGACTGAATGTTTGATGAGGTCAAAATAGTCTGACTCAATGTTGAATTAGCTCAGAATAGTTATACTTAAACTTTAATTAACTCAGAATAATCAAACTCAATGATCGACTATTTTAATCAGAATAGTTTGACTCAATGTTTGATCAGGTCAAAATAGTCAGACTCAATGATGAATTATCTCAGAATAGTTATACTCAAACTTTAATCAACTCAGAATAATCAAACTCAATGTTCGATCATACAAATCAGAATAGTTTGACTCAATGTTTGATCAGGTCAAAATAGTCAGACTCAATGTTGAATTAGCTCAGAATAGTCATACTCAAACTTTAATCTACTCAGAATAATCAAACTCAATGTTCGATCATTCTAATCAGAATAGTTTGACTAAATGTTTGATGAGGTCAAAATAGCCTGACTCAATGTTGAATTAGCTCAGAATAGTAATACTCAAACTTTAATTAACTCAGAATAATCAAACTCAATGATCGACCATTTTAATCTGAATAGTTTGACTCAATGTTTGATCAGGTCAAAATTGTCAGACTCAATGATGAATTATCTCAGAATAGTTATACTCAAACTTTAATCAACTCAGAATAATCAAACTCAATGTTCGATCATACAAATCAGAATAGTTTGACTCAATGTTTGATCAGGTCAAAATAGTTAGACTCAATGTTGAATTAGCTCAGAATAGTCATACTCAAACATTAATCTACTCAGAATAATCAAACTCAATGTTCGATCATTCAAATCAGAATAGTTTGACTCAATGTTTGATGAGGTCAAAATAGTCTGACTCAATGTTGAATTAGCTCAGAATAGTTATACTCAAACTTTAATCAATTCAGAATAATCAAACTCAATGTTCGATCATTCAAATCAGAATAGTTTGACTCAATGTTTGATCAGGTCAAAATAGTCTGATTCAATGTTGAATTAGCTCAGAATAGTTATACTCAAACTTTAATTAACTCAGAATAATCAAACTCAATGATCGACCATTTTAATCAGAATAGTTTGACTCAATGTTTGATGAGGTCAAAATAGTCAGACTCAATGATGAATTATCTCAGAATAGTTATACTCAAACTTTAATCAACTCAGAATAATCAAACTCAATGTTCGATCATACAAATCAGAATAGTTTGACTCAATGTTTGATCATGTCAAAATAGTCAGACTCAATGTTGAATTAGCTCAGAATAGTCATACTCAAACTTTAATCTACTCAGAATAATCAAACTCAATGTTCGATCATTCAAATCAGAATAGTTTGACTCAATGTTTGATGAGGTCAAAATAGTCAGACTCAATGTTGAATTAGCTCAGAATAGTTATACTCAAACTTAAATTAACTCAGAATAATCAAACTCAATGTTCGATCATTCAAATCAGAATAGTTTGACTCAATGTTTGATGTGGTCAAAATAGTCTGACTCAATGCTGAATTAGCTCAGAATAGTTATACTCAAACTTTAATCAATTCAGAATAATCAAACTCAATGTTCGATCATTCAAATCAGAATAGTTTGACTGAATGTTTGATGAAGTCAAAATAGTCTGACTCAATGTTGAATTAGCTCAGAATAGTTATACTCAAACTTTAATCAACTCAGAATAATCAAACTCAATGTTCGACCATTCAAATCAGAATAGTTTGACTCAATGTTTGATCAGGTCAAAATAGTCAGACTCAATGTTGAATTAGCTCAGAATAGTCATACTCAAACTTTAATCTACTCAGAATAATCAAACTCAATGTTCGATCATTCAAATCAGAATAGTTTGACTCAATGTTTGATCAGGTCAAAATAGTCTGACTCAATGTTGAATTAGCTCAGAATAGTTATACTCAAACTTTAATCAATTCAGAATAATCAAACTCAATGTTCGATCATTCAAATCAGAATAGTTTGACTGAATGTTTGATGAGGTCAAAATAGTCTGACTCAATGTTGAATTAGCTCAGAATAGTTATACTCAAACTTTAATTAACTCAGAATAATCAAACTCAATGATCGACCATTTTAATCAGAATAGTTTGACTCAATGTTTGATCAGGTCAAAATAGTCAGACTCAATGATGAATTATCTCAGAATAGTTATACTCAAACTTTAATCAACTCAGAATAATCAAACTCAATGTTCGATCATACAAATCAGAATAGTTTCACTCAATGTTTGATCAGGTCAAAATAGTCAGACTCAATGTTGAATTAGCTCAGAATAGTCAAACTCAAACTTTAATCTACTCAGAATAATCAAACTCAATGTTCGATCATTCAAATCAGAATAGTTTGACTCAATGTTTGATGAGGTCAAAATAGTCTGACTCAATGTTGAATTAGCTCAGAATAGTTATACTCAAACTTTAATCAACTCAGAATAATCAAACTCAATCTTCGATCATTCAAATCAGAATAGTTTGAGTCAATGTTTGATCAGGTCAAAATAGTCAGACTCAATGCTGAATTAGCTCAGAATAGTTATACTCAAACATTAATTAACTCAGAATAATCAAACTCAATGATCGACCATTTTAATCAGAATAGTTTGACTCAATGTTTGATGAGGTCAAAATAGTCAGACTCAATGATGAATTATCTCAGAATAGTTATACTCAAACTTTAATCAACCCAGAATAATCAAACTCAATGTTTGATCATACAAATCAGAATAGTTTGACTCAATGTTTGATCATGTCAAAATAGTCAGACTCAATATTGAATTAGCTCAGAATAGTCATACTCAAACTTTAATCTACTCAGAATAATCAAACTCAATGTTCGATCATTCAAATCAGAATAGTTTGACTCAATGTTTGATCAGGTCAAAATAGTCTGACTCAATGTTGAATTAGCTCAGAATAGTTATACTCAAACTTTAATCAATTCAGAATAATCAAACTCAATGTTCGATCATTCAAATCAGAATAGTTTGACTCAATGTTTGATGAGGTCAAAATAGTCTGACTCAATGTTGAATTAGCTCAGAATAGTTATACTCAAACTTTAATTAACTCAGAATAATCAAACTCAATGATCGACCATTTTAATCAGAATAGTTTGACTCAATGTTTGATCAGGTCAAAATAGTCAGACTCAATGATGAATTATCTCAGAATAGTTATACTCAAACTTTAATCAACTCAGAATAATCAAACTCAATGTTCGATCATACAAATCAGAATAGTTTCACTCAATGTTTGATCAGGTCAAAATAGTCTGACTCAATGTTGAATTAGCTCAGAATAGTTATACTCAAACTTTAATTAACTCAGAATAATCAAACTCAATGATCGACCATTTTAATCAGAATAGTTTGACTCAATGTTTGATGAGGTCAAAATAGTCAGACTCAATGATGAATTATCTCAGAATAGTTATACTCAAACTTTAATCAACTCAGAATAATCAAACTCAATGTTCGATCATACAAATCAGAATAGTTTGACTCAATGTTTGATCATGTCAAAATAGTCAGACTCAATGTTGAATTAGCTCAGAATAGTCATACTCAAACTTTAATCTACTCAGAATAATCAAACTCAATGTTCGATCATTCAAATCAGAATAGTTTGACTCAATGTTTGATGAGGTCAAAATAGTCAGACTCAATGTTGAATTAGCTCAGAATAGTTATACTCAAACTTAAATTAACTCAGAATAATCAAACTCAATGTTCGATCATTCAAATCAGAATAGTTTGACTCAATGTTTGATGTGGTCAAAATAGTCTGACTCAATGCTGAATTAGCTCAGAATAGTTATACTCAAACTTTAATCAATTCAGAATAATCAAACTCAATGTTCGATCATTCAAATCAGAATAGTTTGACTGAATGTTTGATGAGGTCAAAATAGTCTGACTCAATGTTGAATTAGCTCAGAATAGTTATACTCAAACTTTAATCAACTCAGAATAATCAAACTCAATGTTCGACCATTCAAATCAGAATAGTTTGACTCAATGTTTGATCAGGTCAAAATAGTCAGACTCAATGTTGAATTAGCTCAGAATAGTCATACTCAAACTTTAATCTACTCAGAATAATCAAACTCAATGTTCGATCATTCAAATCAGAATAGTTTGACTCAATGTTTGATCAGGTCAAAATAGTCTGACTCAATGTTGAATTAGCTCAGAATAGTTATACTCAAACTTTAATCAATTCAGAATAATCAAACTCAATGTTCGATCATTCAAATCAGAATAGTTTGACTCAATGTTTGATGAGGTCAAAATAGTCTGACTCAATGTTGAATTAGCTCAGAATAGTTATACTCAAACTTTAATTAACTCAGAATAATCAAACTCAATGATCGACCATTTTAATCAGAATAGTTTGACTCAATGTTTGATCAGGTCAAAATAGTCAGACTCAATGATGAATTATCTCAGAATAGTTATACTCAAACTTTAATCAACTCAGAATAATCAAACTCAATGTTCGATCATACAAATCAGAATAGTTTCACTCAATGTTTGATCAGGTCAAAATAGTCAGACTCAATGTTGAATTAGCTCAGAATAGTCAAACTCAAACTTTAATCTACTCAGAATAATCAAACTCAATGTTCGATCATTCAAATCAGAATAGTTTGACTCAATGTTTGATGAGGTCAAAATAGTCTAACTCAATGTTGAATTAGCTCAGAATAGTTATACTCAAACTTTAATCAACTCAGAATAATCAAACTCAATCTTCGATCATTCAAATCAGAATAGTTTGAGTCAATGTTTGATGAGGTCAAAATAGTCAGACTCAATGATGAATTATCTCAGAATAGTTATACTCAAACTTTAATCAACTCAGAATAATCAAACTCAATGTTCGATCATACAAATCAGAATAGTTTCACTCAATGTTTGATCAGGTCAAAATAGTCTGACTCAATGTTGAATTAGCTCAGAATAGTTATACTCAAACTTTAATTAACTCGGAATAATCAAACTCAATGATCGACCATTTTAATCAGAATAGTTTGACTCAATGTTTGATGAGGTCAAAATAGTCAGACTCAATGATGAATTATCTCAGAATAGTTATACTCAAACTTTAATCAACTCAGAATAATCAAACTCAATGTTCGATCATACAAATCAGAATAGTTTGACTCAATGTTTGATCATGTCAAAATAGTCAGACTCAATGTTGAATTAGCTCAGAATAGTCATACTCAAACTTTAATCTACTCAGAATAATCAAACTCAATGTTCGATCATTCAAATCAGAATAGTTTGACTCAATGTTTGATGAGGTCAAAATAGTCAGACTCAATGTTGAATTAGCTCAGAATAGTTATACTCAAACTTAAATTAACTCAGAATAATCAAACTCAATGTTCGATCATTCAAATCAGAATAGTTTGACTCAATGTTTGATGTGGTCAAAATAGTCTGACTCAATGCTGAATTAGCTCAGAATAGTTATACTCAAACTTTAATCAATTCAGAATAATCAAACTCAATGTTCGATCATTCAAATCAGAATAGTTTGACTGAATGTTTGATGAGGTCAAAATAGTCTGACTCAATGTTGAATTAGCTCAGAATAGTTATACTCAAACTTTAATCAACTCAGAATAATCAAACTCAATGTTCGACCATTCAAATCAGAATAGTTTGACTCAATGTTTGATCAGGTCAAAATAGTCAGACTCAATGTTGAATTAGCTCAGAATAGTCATACTCAAACTTTAATCTACTCAGAATAATCAAACTCAATGTTCGATCATTCAAATCAGAATAGTTTGACTCAATGTTTGATCAGGTCAAAATAGTCTGACTCAATGTTGAATTAGCTCAGAATAGTTATACTCAAACTTTAATCAATTCAGAATAATCAAACTCAATGTTCGATCATTCAAATCAGAATAGTTTGACTCAATGTTTGATGAGGTCAAAATAGTCTGACTCAATGTTGAATTAGCTCAGAATAGTTATACTCAAACTTTAATTAACTCAGAATAATCAAACTCAATGATCGACCATTTTAATCAGAATAGTTTGACTCAATGTTTGATCAGGTCAAAATAGTCAGACTCAATGATGAATTATCTCAGAATAGTTATACTCAAACTTTAATCAACTCAGAATAATCAAACTCAATGTTCGATCATACAAATCAGAATAGTTTCACTCAATGTTTGATCAGGTCAAAATAGTCAGACTCAATGTTGAATTAGCTCAGAATAGTCAAACTCAAACTTTAATCTACTCAGAATAATCAAACTCAATGTTCGATCATTCAAATCAGAATAGTTTGACTCAATGTTTGATGAGGTCAAAATAGTCTGACTCAATGTTGAATTAGCTCAGAATAGTTATACTCAAACTTTAATCAACTCAGAATAATCAAACTCAATCTTCGATCATTCAAATCAGAATAGTTTGAGTCAATGTTTGATGAGGTCAAAATAGTCAGACTCAATGATGAATTATCTCAGAATAGTTATACTCAAACTTTAATCAACTCAGAATAATCAAACTCAATGTTCGATCATACAAATCAGAATAGTTTGACTCAATGTTTGATCATGTCAAAATAGTCAGACTCAATATTGAATTAGCTCAGAATAGTCATACTCAAACTTTAATCTACTCAGAATAATCAAACTCAATGTTCGATCATTCAAATCAGAATAGTTTGACTCAATGTTTGATCAGGTCAAAATAGTCTGACTCAATGTTGAATTAGCTCAGAATAGTTATACTCAAACTTTAATCAATTCAGAATAATCAAACTCAATGTTCGATCATTCAAATCAGAATAGTTTGACTGAATGTTTGATGAGGTCAAAATAGTCTGACTCAATGTTGAATTAGCTCAGAATAGTTATACTCAAACTTTAATTAACTCAGAATAATCAAACTCAATGATCGACCATTTTAATCAGAATAGTTTGACTCAATGTTTGATCAGGTCAAAATAGTCAGACTCAATGATGAATTATCTCAGAATAGTTATACTCAAACTTTAATCAACTCAGAATAATCAAACTCAATGTTCGATCATACAAATCAGAATAGTTTCACTCAATGTTTGATCAGGTCAAAATAGTCAGACTCAATGTTGAATTAGCTCAGAATAGTCAAACTCAAACTTTAATCTACTCAGAATAATCAAACTCAATGTTCGATCATTCAAATCAGAATAGTTTGACTCAATGTTTGATGTGGTCAAACTAGTCTGACTCAATGTTGAATTAGCTCAGAATAGTTATACTCAAACTTTAATCAATTCAGAATAATCAAACTCAATGTTCGATCATTCAAATCAGAATGGTTTGACTGAATGTTTGATGAGGTCAAAATAGTCTGACTCAATGTTGAATTAGCTCAGAATAGTTATACTCAAACTTTAGTCAACTCAGAATAATCAAACTCAATGTTCGACCATTCAAATCAGAATAGTTTGACTGAATGTTTGATCAGGTCAAAATAGTCAGACTCAATGTTGAATTAGCTCAGAATAGTCATACTCAAACTTTAATCTACTCAGAATAATCAAACTCAATGTTCGATCATTCATATCAGAATAGTTTGACTCAATGTTTGATCAGGTCAAAATAGTCTGACTCAATGTTGAATTAGCTCAGAATAGTTATACTCAAACTTTAATCAATTCAGAATAATCAAACTCAATGTTCGATCATTCAAATCAGAATAGTTTGACTGAATGTTTGATGAGGTCAAAATAGTCTGACTCAATGTTGAATTAGCTCAGAATAGTTATACTTAAACTTTAATTAGCTCAGAATAATCAAACTCAATGATCGATCATTCAAATCAGAATAGTTTGACTCATTGTTTGATGTGGTCAAACTAGTCTGACTCAATGTTGAATTAGCTCAGAATAGTTATACTCAAACTTTTATCTACTCAGAATAATCAAACTCAATGTTCGATCATTCAAATCAGAATAGTTTGACTCAATGTTTGATCAGGTCAAAATAGTCTGACTCAATGTTGAATTAGCTCAGAATAGTTATACTCAAACTTTAATCAATTCCGAATAATCAAACTCAATGTTCGATCATTCAAATCAGAATAGTTTGACTGAATGTTTGATGAGGTCAAAATAGTCTGACTCAATGTTGAATTAGCTCAGAATAGTTACACTTAAACTTTAATTAACTCAGAATAATCAAACTCAATGATCGACTATTTTAATCAGAATAGTTTGACTGAATGTTTGATCAGGTCAAAATAGTCAGACTCAATGATGAATTATCTCAGAATAGTTATACTCAAACTTTAATCAACTCAGAATAATCAAACTCAATGTTCGATCATTCAAATCAGAATAGTTTGACTCAATGTTTGATCAGGTCAAAATAGTCAGACTCAATGTTGAATTAGCTCAGAATAGTCAAACTCAAACTTTAATCTACTCAGAATAATCAAACTCAATGTTCGATCATTCTAATCAGAATAGTTTGACTAAATGTTTGATGAGGTCAAAATAGTCTGACTCAATGTTGAATTAGCTCAGAATAGTAATACTCAAACTTTAATTAACTCAGAATAATCAAACTCAATGATCGACCATTTTAATCTGAATAGTTTGACTCAATGTTTGATCAGGTCAAAATAGTCAGACTCAATGATGAATTATCTCAGAATAGTCATACTCAAACTTTAATCAATTCAGAATAATCAAACTCAATGTTCGATCATTCAAATCAGAATAGTTTGACTGAATGTTTGATGAGGTCAAAATAGTCTGACTCAATGTTGAATTAGCTCAGAATAGTTATACTCAAACTTTAATCAACTCAGAATAATCAAACTCAATGTTCGACCATTCAAATCAGAATAGTTTGACTCAATGTTTGATCAGGTCAAAATAGTCAGACTCAATGTTGAATTAGCTCAGAATAGTCATACTCAAACTTTAATCTACTCAGAATAATCAAACTCAATGTTCGATCATTCAAATCAGAATAGTTTGACTCAATGTTTGATCAGGTCAAAATAGTCTGACTCAATGTTGAATTAGCTCAGAATAGTTATACTCAAACTTTAATCAATTCAGAATAATCAAACTCAATGTTCGATCATTCAAATCAGAATAGTTTGACTGAATGTTTGATGAGGTCAAAATAGTCTGACTCAATGTTGAATTAGCTCAGAATAGTTATACTCAAACTTTAATTAACTCAGAATAATCAAACTCAATGATCGACCATTTTAATCAGAATAGTTTGACTCAATGTTTGATGAGGTCAAAATAGTCAGACTCAATGATGAATTATCTCAGAATAGTTATACTCAAACTTTAATCAACTCAGAATAATCAAACTCAATGTTCGATCATACAAATCAGAATAGTTTCACTCAATGTTTGATCAGATCAAAATAGTCAGACTCAATGTTGAATTAGCTCAGAATAGTCAAACTCAAACTTTAATCTACTCAGAATAATCAAACTCAATGTTCGATCATTCAAATCAGAATAGTTTGACTCAATGTTTGATGAGGTCAAAATAGTCTGACTCAATGTTGAATTAGCTCAGAATAGTTATACTCAAACTTTAATCAACTCAGAATAATCAAACTCAATGTTCGATCATTCAAATCAGAATAGTTTGACTCAATGTTTGATGAGGTCAAAATAGTCAGACTCAATGCTGAATTAGCTCAGAATAGTTATACTCAAACTTTAATTAACTCAGAATAATCAAACTCAATGATCGACCATTTTAATCAGAATAGTTTGACTCAATGTTTGATGAGGTCAAAATAGTCAGACTCAATGATGAATTATCTCAGAATAGTTATACTCAAACTTTAATCTACTCAGAATAATCAAACTCAATGTTCGATCATTCAAATCAGAATAGTTTGACTCAATGTTTGATCAGGTCAAAATAGTTAGACTCAATGTTGAATTAGCTCAGAATAGTCATACTCAAACTTTAATCTACTCAGAATAATCAAACTCAATGTTCGATCATTCAAATCAGAATAATTTGACTCAATGTTTGATGTGGTCAAACTAGTCTGACTCAATGTTGAATTAGCTCAGAATAGTTATACTCAAACTTTAATCAATTCAGAATAATCAAACTCAATGTTCGATCATTCAAATCAGAATAGTTTGACTGAATGTTTGATGAGGTCAAAATAGTCTGACTCAATGTTGAATTAGCTCAGAATAGTTATACTCAAACTTTAATCAACTCAGAATAATCAAACTCAATGTTCGACCATTCAAATCAGAATAGTTTGACTCAATGTTTGATCAGGTCAAAATAGTCAGACTCAATGTTGAATTAGCTCAGAATAGTCATACTCAAACTTTAATCTACTCAGAATAATCAAACTCAATGTTCGATCATTCAAATCAGAATAGTTTGACTCAATGTTTGATCAGGTCAAAATAGTCTGACTCAATGTTGAATTAGCTCAGAATAGTTATACTAAAACTTTAATCAATTCAGAATAATCAAACTCAATGTTCGATCATTCAAATCAGAATAGTTTGACTGAATGTTTGATGAGGTCAAAATAGTCTGACTCAATATTGAATTAGCTCAGAATAGTTATACTCAAACTTTAATTAACTCAGAATAATCAAACTCAATGATCGACCATTTTAATCAGAATAGTTTGACTCAATGTTTGATCAGGTCAAAATAGTCAGACTCAATGATGAATTATCTCAGAATAGTTATACTCAAACTTTAATCAACTCAGAATAATCAAACTCAATGTTCGATCATACAAATCAGAATAGTTTCACTCAATGTTTGATCAGATCAAAATAGTCAGACTCAATGTTGAATTAGCTCAGAATAGTCAAACTCAAACTTTAATCTACTCAGAATAATCAAACTCAATGTTCGATCATTCAAATCAGAATAGTTTGACTCAATGTTTGATGAGGTCAAAATAGTCTGACTCAATGTTGAATTAGCTCAGAATAGTTATACTCAAACTTTAATCAACTCAGAATAATCAAACTCAATGTTCGATCATTCAAATCAGAATAGTTTGACTCAATGTTTGATGAGGTCAAAATAGTCAGACTCAATGCTGAATTAGCTCAGAATAGTTATACTCAAACTTTAATTAACTCAGAATAATCAAACTCAATGATCGAACATTTTAATCAGAATAGTTTGACTCAATGTTTGATGAGGTCAAAATAGTCAGACTCAATGATGAATTATCTCAGAATAGTTATACTCAAACTTTAATCTACTCAGAATAATCAAACTCAATGTTCGATCATTCAAATCAGAATAGTTTGACTCAATGTTTGATCAGGTCAAAATAGTTAGACTCAATGTTGAATTAGCTCAGAATAGTCATACTCAAACTTTAATCTACTCAGAATAATCAAACTCAATGTTCGATCATTCAAATCAGAATAATTTGACTCAATGTTTGATGTGGTCAAACTAGTCTGACTCAATGTTGAATTAGCTCAGAATAGTTATACTCAAACTTTAATCAATTCAGAATAATCAAACTCAATGTTCGATCATTCAAATCAGAATAGTTTGACTGAATGTTTGATGAGGTCAAAATAGTCTGACTCAATGTTGAATTAGCTCAGAATAGTTATACTCAAACTTTAATCAACTCAGAATAATCAAACTCAATGTTCGACCATTCAAATCAGAATAGTTTGACTCAATGTTTGATCAGGTCAAAATAGTCAGACTCAATGTTGAATTAGCTCAGAATAGTCATACTCAAACTTTAATCTACTCAGAATAATCAAACTCAATGTTCGATCATTCAAATCAGAATAGTTTGACTCAATGTTTGATCAGGTCAAAATAGTCTGACTCAATGTTGAATTAGCTCAGAATAGTTATACTCAAACTTTAATCAATTCAGAATAATCAAACTCAATGTTCGATCATTCAAATCAGAATAGTTTGACTCAATGTTTGATGAGGTCAAAATAGTCTGACTCAATGTTGAATTAGCTCAGAATAGTTATACTCAAACTTTAATTAACTCAGAATAATCAAACTCAATGATCGACCATTTTAATCAGAATAGTTTGACTCAATGTTTGATCAGGTCAAAATAGTCAGACTCAATGATGAATTATCTCAGAATAGTTATACTCAAACTTTAATCAACTCAGAATAATCAAACTCAATGTTCGATCATACAAATCAGAATAGTTTCACTCAATGTTTGATCAGATCAAAATAGTCAGACTCAATGTTGAATTAGCTCAGAATAGTTATACTCAAACTTTAATCAACTCAGAATAATCAAACTCAATGTTCGATCATTCAAATCAGAATAGTTTGACTCAATGTTTGATGAGGTCAAAATAGTCAGACTCAATGCTGAATTAGCTCAGAATAGTTATACTCAAACTTTAATTAACTCAGAATAATCAAACTCAATGATCGAACATTTTAATCAGAATAGTTTGACTCAATGTTTGATGAGGTCAAAATAGTCAGACTCAATGATGAATTATCTCAGAATAGTTATACTCAAACTTTAATCTACTCAGAATAATCAAACTCAATGTTCGATCATTCAAATCAGAATAGTTTGACTGAATGTTTGATCAGGTCAAAATAGTTAGACTCAATGTTGAATTAGCTCAGAATAGTCATACTCAAACTTTAATCTACTCAGAATAATCAAACTCAATGTTCGATCATTCAAATCAGAATAGTTTGACTCAATGTTTGATGTGGTCAAACTAGTCTGACTCAATGTTGAATTAGCTCAGAATAGTTATACTCAAACTTTAATCAATTCAGAATAATCAAACTCAATGTTCGATCATTCAAATCAGAATAGTTTGACTGAATGTTTGATGAGGTCAAAATAGTCTGACTCAATGTTGAATTAGCTCAGAATAGTTATACTCAAACTTAAATTAACTCAGAATAATCAAACTCAATGTTCGATCATTCAAATCAGAATAGTTTGACTCAATGTTTGATGTGGTCAAAATAGTCTGACTCAATGCTGAATTAGCTCAGAATAGTTATACTCAAACTTTAATCAATTCAGAATAATCAAACTCAATGTTCGATCATTCAAATCAGAATAGTTTGACTGAATGTTTGATGAGGTCAAAATAGTCTGACTCAATGTTGAATTAGCTCAGAATAGTTATACTCAAACTTTAATCAACTCAGAATAATCAAACTCAATGTTCGATCATTCAAATCAGAATAGTTTGACTGAATGTTTGATGAGGTCAAAATAGTCTGACTCAATGTTGAATTAGCTCAGAATAGTTATACTTAAACTTTAATTAACTCAGAATAATCAAACACAATGATCGTCTATTTTAATCAGAATAGTTTGACTCAATGTTTGATCAGGTCAAAATAGTCAGACTCAATGATGAATTATCTCAGAATAGTTATACTCAAACTTTAATCAACTCAGAATAATCAAACTCAATGTTCGATCATACAAATCAGAATAGTTTGACTCAATGTTTGATCAGGTCAAAATAGTCAGACTCAATGTTGAATTAGCTCAGAATAGTCATACTCAAACTTTAATCTACTCAGAATAATCAAACTCAATGTTCGATCATTCTAATCAGAATAGTTTGACTAAATGTTTGATGAGGTCAAAATAGCCTGACTCAATGTTGAATTAGCTCAGAATAGTAATACTCAAACTTTAATTAACTCAGAATAATCAAACTCAATGATCGAC
This sequence comes from Alitta virens, assembly GCA_932294295.1. NCBI lineage: Eukaryota > Metazoa > Annelida > Polychaeta > Phyllodocida > Nereididae > Alitta > Alitta virens. The sequence goes on from OW028581.1 coordinate 10,582,358, forward strand.
CATTTTAATCTGAATAGTTTGACTCAATGTTTGATCAGGTCAAAATTGTCAGACTCAATGATGAATTATCTCAGAATAGTTATACTCAAACTTTAATCAACTCAGAATAATCAAACTCAATGTTCGATCATACAAATCAGAATAGTTTGACTCAATGTTTGATCAGGTCAAAATTGTTAGACTCAATGTTGAATTAGCTCAGAATAGTCATACTCAAACATTAATCTACTCAGAATAATCAAACTCAATGTTCGATCATTCAAATCAGAATAGTTTGACTCAATGTTTGATGAGGTCAAAATAGTCAGACTCAATGCTGAATTAGCTCAGAATAGTTATACTCAAACTTTAATTAACTCAGAATAATCAAACTCAATGATCGACCATTTTAATCAGAATAGTTTGACTCAATGTTTGATGAGGTCAAAATAGTCAGACTCAATGATGAATTATCTCAGAATAGTTATACTCAAACTTTAATCTACTCAGAATAATCAAACTCAATGTTCGATCATTCAAATCAGAATAGTTTGACTGAATGTTTGATCAGGTCAAAATAGTTAGACTCAATGTTGAATTAGCTCAGAATAGTCATACTCAAACTTTAATCTACTCAGAATAATCAAACTCAATGTTCGATCATTCAAATCAGAATAGTTTGACTCAATGTTTGATGTGGTCAAACTAGTCTGACTCAATGTTGAATTAGCTCAGAATAGTTATACTCAAACTTTAATCAATTCAGAATAATCAAACTCAATGTTCGATCATTCAAATCAGAATGGTTTGACTGAATGTTTGATGAGGTCAAAATAGTCTGACTCAATGTTGAATTAGCTCAGAATAGTTATACTCAAACTTTAGTCAACTCAGAATAATCAAACTCAATGTTCGACCATTCAAATCAGAATGGTTTGACTGAATGTTTGATCAGGTCAAAATTGTCAGACTCAATGTTGAATTAGCTCAGAATAGTCATACTCAAACTTTAATCTACTCAGAATAATCAAACTCAATGTTCGATCATTCATATCAGAATAGTTTGACTGAATGTTTGATGAGGTCAAAATAGTCTGACTCAATGTTGAATTAGCTCAGAATAGTTATACTTAAACTTTAATTAACTCAGAATAATCAAACTCAATGATCGACTATTTTAATCAGAATA